>OW386560.1:3603600-4804800 GCA_936435175.1 Glyphotaelius pellucidus | reverse complement strand
TAGTAGAGGTGAATATGATAGAGTAAGTTGTTTTAATAGTCTTACTGAAAATGTGGTCGATGCAAGATTTGCTGTCATTAGTTACACGCGTAGGTTCATTTATCATACTTTTAAGTCCATGGGAAGCCAGTGTTAGTAGATATTCAGTTCTATTGGGATGACCGTTTTCCAATATGTCAATATTTATGTCTCCGATAAGGAAGACATTTTTTGTGCTTTTTAGAAGATTGAGTTCATTAGAAAGTGTTTCAAGAAACTGATTAATATTAGTTGTAGCATCCTCTCCACACATCCCTTCGGGATCTCTTAGGCCACGTCCGCATAGGCAGGTGGCTTACTTAGCGCCTAGTGCCTAGTGGCTTCTCGCTAGGATACACGGTGGCCGCACTGTAGGTGGTTTGCCTGGTGGGTCGCTAGGTGCCTTGCTCATTTGCTTGTCGGCACGTCGCTAGGCGACTTGCTAGGTGACTCGCTAGGCGACTCGCTAGGCTCTAGGCGCTAAGTAAGCCGCCTGCCTATGCGGACGGTGCCTTAGTTATATTTTTTGCAACTAGGTAAAATGTATTTTCCTTAAACCGACTGCGTGTTGTACATAAGTATGACGGGGGACCAACTGTTGGCGGATCAACTGTCATGAAACCGTACTTAATAGAGGCAAAAGGAATAATTATTGTGCCCAAAGCTTTTAAAGCGACTAAAACAACTTGGAATTGACTGTAGCCTTTTTGATAATTGTTGTAGGATTATTTATAGCTTCAAGCTAATGCCGTCTGACGCTTTTCTCAAGGTTGAGCTTAGGGTTGGTAGAACTGCTTCCACTTAGGGATGCAATTGACTCGGTGTGAGTAACAGTGTATACTAAAAATCACATAGTCGCCACACTCCTTTTAGCTTTTAATAACACTAGCATGAAGCAGATAGATAGTTCTACTTACATTTAGCTTTTTTACCTTTTTGCTGGGAAAACTGCTTTTTTAACTTATTAATTTATGACACGTGTTGATGTTTTTACCAAGAGAAAAGACTTGATCATGTTCACATTGTTCATTGAATATTTTTTATGATGTGTGCGTATTGTTTTAGAATTTATAAATTCGTTGTTATTTCAAAAAGTATTATTATTTGTTGTTATGTTTATCGAATTGTATTTTATTTTTTAAGAGTTTTAGTAGGTTAGGAGACAACCTTTGGGGAATTTATAATTGAAAATCAGTTCTGTTCCTATGTGTAATTATGTAATGAAATTATTTCAATGGATTTTTATGTTATGAATTGAATATCATCAATCATCATCATCATCAATCATCATCAATATATTAATACATTGTTGGCGTCCAGCGTGCGTGCTGATGCTAACGGCAGGGTTGGAGAAAGCTCCCACATATTTAATACAATTAGCTGCTGTATCTGCCCCAAATAATAACTAGCTCAAGATTCGGTACAAGCAGGATTCCTCGTAACCTCAAGGCTAGTGCTTGTGGTTCGGAACTTCACGTTTCTCCATTGTCCCAGGGCCTCCCTCGTCAAGCAAAACACGGTAGGTTATCACATAAACAGTTTATTCAATTCTAGGAGACACAATAATACATAAGGAACGATCCTAGCTGAAAGTTAGTTTGAATGTCCGTCTCTCTTCTCTATCACGCGTGGCTAGGGTTAATACATTTAATTGCACACAAAGGATAACATGGTAATTGACTCACGTTTGTTTATGGGCCAACAGCGGCTTCACGCACTTGTTCTCTCAGACTACGCACCGTCCATCGGGGACCGGAAGCGCACACGGCGAAACTGAACTGGTGTCGCCCATATTCGCGGGGAACGTGGGCCCGCGGAGCTCGCTTGCTGAAGACTGGAGAGCTGCTGTGAGCGGCGCGTCTAGCGGCGGCTCGGTTTGTCGCTCGCGGGAGGGGATGGTGCGCGCGCATCTATATTGGCGGTCTATTTTGTAACGTAACACTTCCCCCCTCGCCGCAATAAAAGCGACGTGGTAATGGAGCTGTAGGACTAATAAATCCTCTTACCTTTTCAGCACTTGTGCCAAAACATTTAAGAGAAACGAGGAGAGAGAGAGAGAGAGAGATTCCTAGCTGGAGAATAGTTATGAACAGAACACAAAAGAGATGATACATGGTGTAACAAGGAATTGTCAATAAATGTATATAAAGGCAGTGGCATACATACATACAGTTGCAAAGAACAAGGATCTGTTGAAGAAAGGTACAAGGGTTATGCAGTGATAGAAAAAAAAACTCTAAAATTGTATCATTGGTCTGTGAGCTAATGTTTGCGAACGTGGTTTGCGTAGGATGTCTGGGGTGGTTGAACGTTTCACTGAAGTTACAAGGTTACTTTGTCACAGTAACCTGGCCCATTTGAGATTACACTCAAGGGACACTAGGGCCTTTAAGAAAATACGAGGAAGAGAACACATGATGAGGCTTCTAGGTGGTGTGGAGAGTTCTACCTGTCACAGAGGTCGAAAGGGTAACTGCTTCCGGATCCTGTGGGTGAGCCAGTACGAAACCATTGAAGTACTGGAGAGTGGAATCGCAATTGGTGGTTGGTACACTGGTTTTTTGTATGTAGTGGGATTGTTTTGTGAACAATCGTTGGTATTGTTATTTGCGCAAGGGCACAGGAGCATCCGCACAATGGCAGTAGGGCATTTGCACAAGGGCAACAGGAACATTTGTATTATGCAGCAGGAATATTTGCATAATGGCAGCAGAGCATTTGCACAAGGGCAACAGGAACATTTGTATTATGCAGCAGGAATATTTGCATAATGGCAGCAGAGCATTTGCACAAGGGCAACAGGAACATTTGTATTATGCAGCAGGAATATTTGCATAATGGCAGCAGAGCATTTGCACAAGGGCAACAGGAACATTTGTATTATGCAGCAGGAATATTTGCATAATGGCAGCAGAGCATTTGCACAAGGGCAACAGGAACAGGAACCAACCTAGAGCTGGCGTGCTCGGGTTTGTTTTGAGTGTCGGTTCTTTGTGGTGATACAATTCGCAACTACACGCACGACTCACACTAGGTTATGTTAGATGCGGTCGGGTGCTTTTGGTACGCAGGGATTGAAGGCAAGGGACCTCCGTGACGGTAGCGAGGGCAGCATGAAGAGGCGCAGATGTAGATAGGGTGCAGAGCTGCTGGTTTTTTTTTTTTTAAATCCGGCAAAAATTATTATTAGAACAAAATTTCTTGAAGTTTACCTGCCTAGTAGACCAATGATGAAAAAAGTTTGGAGAGAAACAAGTGTGCATGTTGAGAAAAAGTTGGATTTGTTTGGCGTGTAGAGAGAGAGACGGAGAGAGAGCTAACTAAATGTGGCTAATTCCTAATACATGTTACAAAGGTACGTATTCAAGGACAGGTTCTGTGTAACCCCTTTTTGGTTTTTTTCTTTACCAAATACATTTCCAAGAATACGTGGTTGAGGGATTGTACGTATAACAAAATTCCCATTCGAAAGAAGTTGGTCTTCCATGACCTATGCTCACGTCTATACGGTAGCATTTTTTCTACTTTCGAAAAACAAAACATTGCGTACAAGATTAGTTATAACAAAGTGGGAAAGGAGTAGGAAGTTGAAAGGATCCGCGTATGAAGATTGTCCCATTTGACAAACGAAACGCCAAGTGCGTAACGCATATATCCCCATTCACGGATAATTTCGAGGAAGGGGGAGGGTGATAATTGGGAACATTTGAACGAAGAAAACTGCTGGGGACTCGGCTATTTCCGAAATTCGACCTCTGGGTGGAGGTGAAACAAGGTCTACAGCAGTCATCCTGGCACATTACAATAATATTTGGTAGTGTTGGACAAAAGAATACACTGACATAAAAGTCTAATCCTCTACGTGTATTGGGCAGAAGATTAGGGGTCGTTTTATTCTCCTACTTGTTTGCGAGAAATGACAGACCCTTGCTCAAATCTCACAAACCTGGGGATTTTCTTTGTTCGTCTCCCAGACAACGAGTTAGATGTTTTTGTGTCCATCAACTTAACTCCCACGACACGATGCCCCATAATCATGCGTGAAGCGTATGATTAGTCCTTCTGAGATAGTAGATAGTTCCTGGGTTCTTGTGACAGGAAGTCCACGGGCATATTAATGATTACAAAAAAAGGGGTGTGGACTACATTGAGTAGTTCACACATAAAGGTTTGATATTATTTCGTTCGCACGATTCATGGTGAGTATTGTAACGTCTTCACGTATAGCGTACAAGATTGCAAAATCAAAAGATTTGCAAGTAAGTTTTATAACGTCTTCACGGATAACAATGAACGAATTACAACTGGGTTGCCCAGTATTGAAGGGAGGTGCAAAAGACTAGGTGTTTATGACATTTCTGACAAAAACCCACAGAGTAATTATAACGGGCTCCCCGTATCGCATTTAGTAGATATTCTGAGATTCCCATCTATGACGGCAGATTTTATAAGGTTCCCACCTATGATGGCAACAAAGGTTAACGTTCATATAAAGGTACCTATTCAATACAGACGGCGAGACATACTGATGTACTTAGTACAACAATACCGTAGCATAATAAATCCATATTAGCGTACGTTAAAGACTTGCACAAAGGCAAAAACATATTTGAAGATCTGGCCAAGATTTTATACTTCAACAATTAAGGGACGAAAAATTCTGGCGTGCTGATGGAATGTGAATTTCATCTAAGCTTACCGCAAAAGAGATCCTTTGTGGTACAACCCTTTTGGTTACGCACAGAGTATCGTATCGTGATGGTACAACTTTTGTTGTACTTACACGTACGATGGTAGCAACAATACAAGACATGCGCTTATCGTTGTTTGACAAGGCAAATTATTTACATTGGTCCGATTTGAGTGTTTAAGACCTTCTAGGTTTTACTTACTTAAACAGACTGCGATGGACACACCTTGGTGTTATGAAAATTATAATAATGGGATGGGTTGTTCGCAGGGTGTTCACTTGGAGACCTGGCTTCTTGTTGTGACCTCGTACTTTGCACGTGATAAGTCACAACAAGGCAACCCCAAAATTTCAGTTTGAGCAGTTGAGACCCAGGGTGACTCAATGTTGCTGAAATGTTGTAAAAAAATTTATCGTTAATGAAGAGGCACGTTAAAAGTTGTCCCTTTTATAACGATACTTTCCAGACTCCACATTCAGTTCTGGGGAGAGCTAGAGCAATTAGGGTTATTTATTGAGCGCCATTCTATTTTCTTAAAAAACAGAAAAAAAACTTAGAACGGGTAGCAAACATCTGATACCGCCGTGGGTTTACACAGGTTTGCTTACCTAATTTAATTACATATGACATAAGGGTTAGATGCACTTTGGCGAGGACCCGATATTTAATGTACAAAAAAGATTTTCTAACATTTAGAAAGGGGTGACGAGGTATGACATGATGATGTGAAAATATGATGCTGCGAGTTGTGACGATGCACAAAACCTTGGGCACGTAGTCTCTGACTACTTGCAGTAAGCCACAGGGAATTCCTTTCTCCGAAGTGATCAATTTCAGGTAGAGGTGTGCATGCTTAGAAAAAACGATGTTTCCAAGGTTTGACACCTGGGGCCGCAATTAGAGGCGAATGACTGATGATGACGAGATATTTATACAAACAAAAATAAAATAAAATGAAACGAAACCACAAGGGGGAATTATATTTCTTCCATGACTTTGGCTACAGTTGACAACACTGTGCCAGAGCTAGAAAGGTTTCAAAACATTTCTTTTCGTTGTGCTCCGGTTTTATGCCGGACGAAATGCTTGGGCGAAAGTTTTCTTTGGGGAATCTTTCGTTTTTACAAAACGGGGTGCCAATTTGGCAGAGAAGTACAGCGCACCTTGCGACAGAGTGTTGTTTCTTCTCTAGACGTACTTCCTTGAACGTGACGTGCTTTCTGATGTACTTTTTGTTGTAGAAAGAAGCATATTGAATAAGGCATTTTTTGGATTTATTCCTGGGAGAAATCTTTCTACTTCTCAGGGCCTGTAGTAGTTCTTCCTTTTTTGACGTAGAAATGTGGGGGATTATACCCAGCGTGACTTGAGGGACTTCCATAGTGTATAGGGTCGTGTCAGGGTGACCTTACGTTGGGAGAAAAACGAGAACTCGACTCTTTATCCGTATTTGGAAAGAAATTTTTTGCCAGGGATTGACCACTGGGGACGTATATATATTTTTTTTTACAAAATGCTTCTGCGAAAAACGCGTATTTGTAAGTGTTTGGGTTATTTGAAAATTTGGGCAGAGGTTTGCCTCTGGCCACGTGTTTTTTAGGAAAAATCCAAGCGTTTTGGAAAAAAAAAAAAAATTTTCGAAAATTTAAAAAAAAATCGAAAAAAGGAAAAATCGGAAAAATTTTCAGAGTCCGAAAACTGGAGAAAATTTGCGCAGCGATTTTCCTCTGGCAATGCGTTTTTAAGAAAAACTCCAAGCGTTTGGAAAAAAAATATTTCGAAAATTAAAAAAATCGAAAAAAGGAAAAAATCGGAAAAATTTTCAGAGTCCGAAAACTGGAGAAAATTTGCGCAGCGATTTTCCTCTGGCAATGCGTTTTTAAGAAAAACTCCAAGCGTTTGGAAAAAAAATATTTCGAAAATTAAAAAAATCGAAAAAAGGAAAAAATCGGAAAAATTTTCAGAGTCCGAAAACTGGAGAAAATTTGCGCAGCGATTTTCCTCTGGCAATGCGTTTTTAAGAAAAACTCCAAGCGTTTGGAAAAAAAATATTTCGAAAATTAAAAAAATCGAAAAAAAAAATTTTCACAAGTTTTCGTGGAAGTAATTTGTTTGAGAATTCAACAATATCTTGGGGGCATGGTTTCATTACGCGGCTTCCTATAGCCTGGCTTTAAACAGCACCAATTTTTGGTATTTACCCGCGAATTCCCTTCGTCTTTTCGACAAGATATTACCTTCATTGTCAATTGACAAGGTATTATAGTGTCAGATGTCAAGGAATCCACGTCAACGCGAATTTAGTATTTTTTGCATTATTCGAATGTGATTTTGGCATGGCATGGCATGATCCGGTTTCATCAGACGACAGAGTCAAAAATACTTAATTGTCAAATGACAGAAAGAATTTAAATCCACTTGTTCCCTAGGTGTCAGCAAGTGTCCGTTTAAGAACGTACCAGCGAGCTGCAAACTAGTATATTATTAAAAATATTTAGCACTTTCGAGACCAAGCGGATGATTTGTTTATCATGTACATGATTTTAATTGTTGAATAAATTCTTCTTTAATTTGTGTTTATTTCCACTATTCACTTGTATTGAAAATAGCAATTTTAATCGGCCGACACTTTGTAATCACTGTATTATTCGCAGCGACAACTTCCTAGGTTGGGCACCTTGCGTTGGAATACCGGTAATATTTTGTCGAGTGACGAGTCACAAATGATAAAATCGCGCCCGTAATAATTTAAATTGTGATTCGAAATTACGTTCGCGCCGAGATTCCTGTTGGAAGTGCTAGACAATTGGGAATAAACAATACATCATAATAACATTTCAGAGTTTACAATTGTTGCTTGGGAACGAGGCCGTGGTGGAACAGAAAAAATTTAAATGGCCCCACGTTTAGCGCCAGTGTTGGCGTCCAGCGTGCGTGCTGATGCTAACGGCAGGGTTGGAGAAAGCTCCCACATATTTAATACAATTAGCTGCTGTATCTGCCCCAAATAATAACTAGCTCAAGATTCGGTACAAGCAGGATTCCTCGTAACCTCAAGGCTAGTGCTTGTGGTTCGGAACTTCACGTTTCTCCATTGTCCCAGGGCCTCCCTCGTCAAGCAAAACACGGTAGGTTATCACATAAACAGTTTATTCAATTCTAGGAGACACAATAATACATAAGGAACGATCCTAGCTGAAAGTTAGTTTGAATGTCCGTCTCTCTTCTCTATCACGCGTGGCTAGGGTTAATACATTTAATTGCACACAAAGGATAACATGGTAATTGACTCACGTTTGTTTATGGGCCAACAGCGGCTTCACGCACTTGTTCTCTCAGACTACGCACCGTCCATCGGGGACCGGAAGCGCACACGGCGAAACTGAACTGGTGTCGCCCATATTCGCGGGGAACGTGGGCCCGCGGAGCTCGCTTGCTGAAGACTGGAGAGCTGCTGTGAGCGGCGCGTCTAGCGGCGGCTCGGTTTGTCGCTCGCGGGAGGGGATGGTGCGCGCGCATCTATATTGGCGGTCTATTTTGTAACGTAACAACATGAAGCCAAAACTTTGTACCCCTTTTTACGAAAATTGCGCGGACGGAGGAGTATGAAATTTCGCACACTTATAGTTTATATAGAGGAGGAGTGCAGAATGCTAATATTTTTTTTAAAATTATGCATAAAAATAGATTAAATCAATAAAAAAAACATTACACACACTACCATGTATTTGACACACACACTCGCGTCTTTACTCTATTGTTTATTGTTAAAGTCTATGGTCAAATTGAGAATAGATTAATATTGTTAGTCTTTAATATTATTTGTCTATGGTCTTACTGAATGTCAAACATAAAAAAAAACATTACAATTATGGTCGAATTTCGACCATTGGGCGACCACTAGTTTTTCTAATTGCATGTAAAAATAAATTAAATACCTTTGAATAAGTGTTTATTATTTCTACCTCTTTTATTTCACATATTGTAGTCTCTGCCAACTGTATAATACTGTTCTGAATGGTGAATTCTTGGAGCAAGTGCATGACTTTTGGAAGCATTTTGGAAGCACTTTTGAGTGGTATTTTGAAAGTACAGTGATACCTCGAGATACGAGTACCCTAACATATTAGATATTTGAGATACGAGCTGTCGAGCGAGCGAAGTTTTGCTTTGAAATACAAGCAACATTTAAGATACGAGGAACGGCCGGCTGCACACCAGTTAGTGTCTCTGGGAAAATCTATGGGTCTGGTAGTGGATGAGAGAGACGTGAACGAGCTCGTCAAGGAGCACTCTCAGGAACTGACGACCGAGGAGTTACAAGAGTTATAGTTGCTGCACCAGCTGCAGCAAGAAATTGGTTTCCAGGAGGAGCCAGAGGTGGAGGAGGTTATCTCTACAAGTGAGATGAAGGAGATCTTGGGAATGTGGGAGAGATTTTCACAGTTCTTGGAAAAGAAACACCCAAAAAAGTTGTAACTGGTCGTGCATCGGAGCTACTTAATGACACTTGCCCAACTCATTTCCGCAATATTCTGAAAGAGAGGAAGAAACAAACCTCCTTGGACAGGTTATTTTTTATCCGGCGAAAAGGGCAAAGACTAGTGAAGAGAAAAGCAGCGACTAAAATTAAGCGTAATAGTAGCATTTAAGTTGTGTGTAAGTTGCGTAAGTGACCAAAATACAAATACACTTTATAAAACCAGTTTATTTTTTTACATTCTCTATTATTTTGTTTCCATACATTATTTGTCATATATAAATACATTTTTCTTTTTCAAAAACACGTTACCAAGAACAAATGGGGCGGCATTTTGGGGGCTGGAACGGATTAATGGCATTTCAATTAATTTCAATGGGGAAAATTGCTTTGAGATACTAGCAAATTGATATACGAGCAAGGTTACGGAACAAATTAAACTCGTATCTCGAGGTACCACTGTATATATGTATATTCATGTGAATCAGGAAGGCTGGTTGGGTTATTGGAAGAGCAAATGCAGGGAACTCTATGGAGGACTGAACGCAGTAGCAGCTAATAAGAATATGTTAGAGGTAATGAAGTTAGCAATTGACAATGGAGTTCTGATGTCAGCTCTGAAGTATGGCGGTGAGGCATGGAACTGGCAGAGGAAGGACGAAAGTAAACTGAATGCTGTAGAGTAATGAGTAATGAGATCCCTCAGGTGAACTAACTAATTAGTTAGTAGCCCAAAAAGGAGTACTAAAGACAATTTTGAAATTACCGGTTAGAACTCCGACAGAAGAATTGTTTCAAAGCATTCAAGTCTACAATATACAAAAACTTTATGCAAAAAATATTTTATTTAAAATTAAAAAAAAACATATCAGAATACTCCACTGTCCAACATAGATACACAACCAGGGCAATAAACCAAAATACTCTAGCTACAGCCAGTTTGAAAACATCTTTTGGACAAAGAAATATGAAATTCAATGCGATAAAACTATACAACGCTCTACCAACTCAAACAAAAAAAATAACAGAAATAAATAATTTTAAAACAAAAGTAAAAATATGGTTGAGAGAACAAAGTGAAAATGAACTATCAAACATACTGAAGACCATGTAAAGACAACTGGATACTAAATACAAATGTGGAAAAACTACAGGCCGCCTCAGAACAGGGAACCCTAGTGAGGAGGACTGTGAAAAAAAAAACTTTATAATACCTTAATATAATACAATTTATAAATACATTATGTACAAATTTTGCTATAGATACTAATAAAAAAAAAAATAAAAAATTAACCATTACGCCGATTATCCGCAGCAGTAGGAAGAGAGGGCGGAGATAGAGAAACAACTCTATCTTGGCACACACTCCTTGTTTTATTCACATTCATACATTGATATCCTGACTCTTGACATGGCCCGACTATAGTATTTGATTCATTGGTGTAAGACCATTATTGCGGAAGAATCATTTGTAAAAATCTTCAGGAGGGACAAAGACTGTCTAGGGATATACCCCTTTTGCTTGCTTATATACTGGGGATGGTTCAGTAGCGGTATTAGGTATTGTCTTTACAAGCAATCGACTAACAAATTTAACAATTTTTTTTAATTTTTTTTGTAGAGCGGAGACGGTTTACATATATAAAGTTCCCGTGAGCACTTAGGCCGTTGGCCCATTGAGCTATCTCCCATTTTACCTCATTCCTTTGACAGTAATCCAGTCCCTTTAACAAAGTTCACCAGGATTGTCTATGGAAATGAAGCTATATCTTCTGGTTCGACAATGTGTCTTCCCAGGTCTCATTTCTCCTCTTCACTCTTCCGTGGTTCCCTGAAGGCCCCACGAGGGAAGAGGGCTTTATCTCTCCTTTCCACTCCTTAGTTCCCTGAAGGCTCCACGACGGAGATTCCACCTCCTTTTGGTTCCCTAAAGGCCCCACAAGGGAAGAGCCCACTCCACCTTGGCCCCATAAGAAAAGAGTTCACGGAGATGGCCTCATTTCTCCTCTTCACTCCTACATGGTTCCGTGAAGGCCCCACACGGGAAGAGGACATCATCTCTCCACTTCACTCCTCCTTGGTTCCCCAAAGGCCCCGCGCCGGAAGAGTGCCCTTCCCCTTGGTTCCCTGAAGGCCCCGCAAGGGAAGGGTTCATGGAGGTGGCCTCAGCTCTCTTCTCCATGGCTTCTCCTCTTGGTTCCTCCTAAGGGCCCCAGGAAGAAAGTCCACAGAGGTGGCCTCAGCACTCCTAGGTTCCCAAAAGGCCCCTAGTTTTCGAATGGTCCAATTTTTTGTCCCACGAGTGACCAGGGAAATAGAAGGTCCACTCCAGCAGAGCCCCGAATGCTGGAGTAAGGACTAAATACTCCGAGATGCGACCTTGTTTCTCGGAGGCACCTTTCTTGACACTTCCCCAGGACATTCAGCCTGAGCACGGTAGCTCACACGTTGGCTTGGGATGGCTACTGCAGGTTTGTGTTTCTGCTCCCTGAGCGTTGGGTTCGCCACACTCCCTACGCTAATAATTTTACAATTTGAAAGCACTGTGTGGCTTGTGCTGTTCAACTGAAAGCTCCAAAAATATGTATTTTGAAATTATTACCTCATACGCGGTATTGACGACCGGCGTAGTCTAGAGGTAAGGCTCTTGACTCGCAATCCGAAGTTCGCGAAACGAATCTCGGCGTGGCAAATAAATTTTATTTGATTAATTTGTGTTATTTCACAATTTATTCATTTAAAATAATATTTGTGGCACGTTCCAGAGTGGAAGATACTATCAGTATCGCCCTGGTATAAGACCAGCATTCAGAGTTGAAACGTTGCTTGAAATGGCCTTAGCCGCGTTTGGTGACCAGATGTAAATAGCCAGATACTTCCCCACCTCCCTCTTTTCTATCTCCTTCCCCTCCCCACTACCTTCAGCCTTGTGAGGCTGAAGGTAGTGGGGAGGGGAAGGAGATAGAGAATTTGTTGCTACAAACCCCAATTGGGGATGCCATAGTCTCACTGATTCCAAACGGGAGCAGATGGGACTCTTGTTATCCATTTATATAAAAAAAAAGACAATGACACCGCGGAAAATTATGCATTCGCGGTTCTGACTTTAAACCAGTACAAGCAGTCTACTGATCAATTTTACAATTTGAAAGCACCAATCAATTGTAAAAATCTTCAGGTGGGACCAAAAACTATTTAGCGATATACGCCCTTTGGCTTGCTTATGTACTGGCGATGATTCATTTGCAGTACTGACTTTAACCCAGCACAAGCAGTCTACTAATCAATTTCACAATTGAAAGCACCAATCAATGCGGTTTGTGCTGTCGAAAGCGCGAAAAAATATATTTTGAAATCATTAGCTCATACGTGGTATTGAATTTATATAGACGATGTTCTCTTTACACTACTTTCTTTGTTCGTCCCCTAATCTTATTCGGTGACTGAATATGTCAGAATGAAACCATCCATCTCAGATCTTCAGGATTTATTTCTAGAGCATCCAGTCTACTTTTATGCTTCCTCTGCCAGTTCCATGCCTCACTGCCATACATATGGGCAGATACCACTACTCTATTGCGGACTGCTCCGCTTCTTTGGACATAATGATAATTAAAAGATCATAATATTTTTTGTATGTAATCATCTTCATGTGAGCTTCATCCCAGTGTGGGAAATGGCTTCCACACATGCTCTCCGTTGGCAGTCTATTCACCTCTTCCTACATGTCGATTAGCATCATAAATAAACCAAACCACCCACATTGGCATTATTCTGAAAATTTATATTATTAGGCTGGCTTTACATTCGTAAGTTTTTTCCCGTAATTCGCTCGTGTAAGTGAATTATGGCTAAATTACCAATGTAAACGGCACCAAAAGTCACTTAACGTAATTTAAAGCATGTTACAGAACTTCTTCTTCCGGAAGTTTTTTGACAGGTCTAATCGCGTCCACGCGAAATTACAGCCTTCTCACAGCTTACAAAATCAATTTGATAAGCTGAGGGACTTTTTGTAAGAAATAGTACCAAAATGCGCCGTTGCGAAATGTCAAAAATCAAAAGACATTTGTTATTATTGGACTTTTTTCTTATAAAACTAGTATTTATTTCCACTTAGTTGAGTTTTCTGAAAATGAGCATCCTTCTATTCAATTATCGGTCCAAACCTTTATAATCTCAATGTTTCTGTTTTTAAAATTACGTATTTGAATACGAAGTCGGTTGCAGTCGGCAGCTGTCGGGTAGGTGTCATTCGAATAAAATGAAATAAATCCATTAATTTTCGTCTTTGACGGCACTAAAATGCGTGGAGAATTGTTTAATTAAAGCCGAAATCCATTTCAGCACTTTATTTGGTCCTTTTCGTCTTTATTAACAAAATCGCGTAAATTTGACAGTAGCAGGTCGTTGTTGAAAGGAAGCCATCTTACCGCAAATACATTTACAGATGTAAACGGTCGCATGAGCAGTTACACAGGTCGAACTTCCGAAAAACTTCCGTGATCATTAATTACCACAAGTCAGATTCATATGTAAACGCTCCTGGGAGTAACCTGTCAAAATCTTACGTAATCCGTAATTTTTAATTACGAGTGTAAAGCTAGCCTAACCTACAACAAACTTATACCTTTCACCGATGCAGGGAAACGATTACGAAATACGAAATTAATATTTTTCATAATACATAGATGTCACTGCCAGTGTCAGCTGTTGAGCTGTTCACAAAATTACACTCTACCAACAGAAAATAAGCTTACTAAACTGATTTTGAATAAATATATCAATATGTTAATTTTATTCCATGACTGCGCTAGTGTTATTTTTCTTCGCAAGGGGTTCTCTGTTAGGAAATTATCTTCTCGATATGAGGAGAGACGAGAGGCTCGTTTCCGAAAATAAATAAATTGTATACCGCACTGCTAAATATAATTGAAAGTTACGAAAATGAAAATGCCAAGTTTTTTGTTTAGCAAAATCTACAAGCAAATAAATAATAGTAAAATTTACAACCGATAATAGCTCATAACTGCAGTTTTAACTGGGTTGCTGGTAAAATCAGTCTAGTCTAACTATCACGGCGTTTACCAAAGGGGTTAGCACAAGCAGAGGAGTTAATAACCACACAACTCTGTCTTGACAATGCTGAATGCTCCTTGTTTCGTTCATATTCAAATGATTGGTTTATTTATGATATGAACGAAGCAAGGAGCATTGTCAAACATTGCCTCCTCCATTGTACGTAGGTACTCATTTATTATTCTGACTCTTGACATGATTCTGTCACTCCACAACATGTAAATGCGAAGGATTGAAAAAAAATAGATTCGTTCTTATGGTCAAAATTATTTATTATTGTTATAGGCGTAAATAACAGTAGTTTTATAGTAAAAATACGCACGTGACCTTCACAGTCGTAACTACGCATAATATATATTATAGCTGGCAAGGCCAAATAATATTGGGGTCCATATATCCCACTAGGCGGCAACACCGTATCTTTTAATTTTATTTCTTCCGTGAAGGTGGGTGCTGTTTCTCTGATTGTGATATTAAATTCATCTAGTTTTATAAATAAACCAAAGTTTAGACTAAATGAGAATTATTAACTAATCAATAACGGTCGATCTACAATATATTAAAAGTTATTTGCATATTCAGTTCATCGATGGGCGTTCGTTCTCATTGTAAAGTTTTCGTTCTGTTGTAGGTTATGTCATTGTTGCACTTTGTCGCCTATAAATAGATAAAAAATACGGAGCAGCAATCATATCCAGTGTTGCCAACGTAGGCGATTTTTCGCCATTTAGGCTACTCAGAACGAGAATCGGCGACGAAAAAATCTAAAAGGCGACTGGTCGCCTATTAGGCTACTTCAGAGACAAGTTTTTTTAAATCAGCTGAATCGCAAATAATTAAGAAAAAAAATTAAGGAATCGCTTGCAACCACCCACGCTGATCGCCATTCTTAGAATTCGTACCCATATGAATGTAAGAAGTATGTGTTGCAACAACTTTCAACCATGCAATCACATGGTTAGTTTACATGCTGGTAGAAAAATGTACGTCTCCGGTGGATCTTGCGCCAGTACTAGCACAGCAACTATATCTAATACTACTGACGACGGCAAGTCTTGTTGATGCCTTATCATTGCTAGCAGAAGACGAATCGGAATCATCTTAATCTTTGTTTATTTATTTTTTTTAAATGCTATTACTTTACTTTCTTTTAAGTTACATTACGGTGTTTTATATTAGGCTTGGGCCTATTTATCAATACATTATAAATATGTTATACATAAATTGCTAAAAATTACATTTTATTTTATTCATATTGATATTTTGGCGTTTGGGCTACTTTAGGCTCTTGCAACTGAAATTCGGCTACATTAGGCTACTTTGCGTATGAGAAACGGCGATATTGGGCCAAGCGCTGTTGGCAACACTGATCATATCATCTTCGTTCAGTGCTTCTAGTATTTCAAAACCTACCGTGGAGTTTGATAGTGTTTTGATAATTTAAAATCAACAGCCTTACTAGTTAATATTTAAATAAATAAAACGTTTTCTGAATTCTCTTTTCAAAAAGATTCTTCTTTTGACAAGACGCCATTGATTGATCAAAGTTTTATTTTGTCCGATTTTAGTGTTTTGTTGATAGAAAAAGAGCTCTCTCTTGTCAATTGTTTAAAAAATTAATTTAACAGAGTTTTCTTGTGCTTTTTGAAGGAGGTGGCATAGTCGCGGCTATAACAAATTGCGATATGAAGACCTCGCAAGTTGCCCAGCTCGCTTTGAGACTGTCCTATTCACAGGTAAATCTTCAAAAACTATTACACTAACTAATAAAACGTATTATCATCTGTATCTACGAATTCCTTGGAGGGTTTTCAATCTTATTTGCAATAACCTACGCTTTATCAAATCTAAAAAAACAACCAAAAACGTAAATTTCTAAATCCTTTTTAATTTTTTTTTTCATTACCTACCTAGGTACTTATGCATTCTTTTGACAACAATAATCTGTCTTTCACGTTATTTATTACTTTATTATTGTATTTCCTAGAATCTTTTATTTGTCATAGTTAATTGCCAGATAAAGTTAAATCGTGTTAATTTGTTGGAATGAATAATTTATGCTTGTGCATTTTGTAATTCTCCTACTTTCTCTATCAGCTGTGTTCAACATTCTTGCTGCATACTAAAATGAAAATGGCGGCCAAAATACTAGATGTCCCCAATATTTTGTTGTAGTTTTAAAATTTTGAAATACATACATTATAAATGTGTCCTTTATCATAAATATAATGACATTTAAAAGGATTTTTTTTTCAAATTAAATTTATTTTTCGTAAATTTAAATGTTACAAGGCAATTTGCTAGGTTGGTAGTTACGAATTTTCATTTGCATAAAAACGTTTTGTAATATTTTTATTTGTGTGTTTCTCAATATTACTGGCTTCAGAATGTTTTTATTTAATGAATGTAGTTAGTCTATTTATCCAATGCCAACATTACTACATTTTTAAAACCTTTTTTGTAAGGTAAATTCAGTATTGCAAAAGCCCAACCTAAATCTCTGTAACATGTAATGTATCGTGGTAATTGCTTAGGTACTGACACGAATTTTTATTTTTAAATGTTGATGTATTCAAGTTTTTCTAGAGATTACTTATATATTTATTTATATTACACGTCCGTACGAGCTTTTACAAACACGTGATATAATTTGGGAGGCGGGAATGGGTACCGCCGCCCGGGAACCATTTATTGGATAACCAACACCTCTGCCGTTGGTCACCCCAAGTGGTTCGCTACGTTCGGTGACTTAGCAGTGGTGTCCGTTTTATTGGGGTGAGGTTTGTCTAGGCTTTGGCGGCGGATGACCTGGACACACCGAACCCCAGATTCCTACCAAATACTCATAACTTTTTCCTTCCCAGAACTTCCTTTCCTTTAAAATAACTCGTTCTGATATTGTTGTTGCAATTTAAGTTTTGATGCAGTTTTTATAGTTGGTCATAAAAAAGATAATTGGGATGAGTAAATTAGGGCTGTCTATAAAATCTTACTAACATTATGCTAAAAATGACTGGTTTTAGATAATTTATTTATAATCATACTTTGTTTTATTGAAGCACTCTCTAATGGAAGCATTTGTATGTTATATTTTCATCTGAATTGCTTTACACGAGTGTTTTATATTTATTTACATTACGCTATGCAAATGTTGTGTAGATTTTGATAGTAACATCGCAGTTTTATCGTACAATCAGCAATCTACGTCTAGACTTAGCTAGTGGTTAGCTAACCCAACTTAGGGCTGGTATCTCAGTATACTTGGGAATGTTATTAGTCGGCTTATCTTGTCAGAGTTTCTAGCAACTTAAACGAATAAATATTTTTTTTTCATGTCAAGGGCCAAAATGATGGAAGAGTATTTATGAGATGATGTATGAATGTGAATAAAGCAAGAAGTAGTGTTTGGCGATATAATCTCTCTGTCTACCCCTCCGGGAAACAGTGATGGTTAGTTGGTTATGTTAGAAACTTACGTGAATGTGCTGTTTCTTTGTTGTTCGTGCAATTTATTGTTGCAACTCCACAATGTACCATTCGGTATTGTTCGTGCAGTTGGTGTAATTTCACTTTCCACAAAATGTGCCGATCGTCGTTGTTTCAGCAATTGGTGTAACTCCACTTTACGCAAAATGTGCCATTCGACGTTGTTCGTGCAATTGGTCTAACTCCACTTTACGCAAAATGTGCCTTTCGGAGTTATTCGTGCAATTGGTGTAACTCCACATTACGCAAAATTTTCCATCGTCGTTGTTCGTGCAATTGGTGTAACTCCACTTTACGCAAAATGTGCCATTCGGCATTGTTCGGACAATTGGTGGAAATCCACTTTACTCAAAATACGCCATTTGGCATTCGTTCGTACATTTGGTGTAACTCCACTTTACGCATGATGTGCCATTCGTCGTTGTTCATGTAATCGGTCTAACTCCACATTACGCAAAATGTTCCATCGTCGTTGTTCGTGCAATTGGTGTAAATCCACTTTACTCAAAATATGCCATTTGGCATTCATTTGTACATTTGGTGTAACTCCACTTTACGCAAGATGTGCCATTCGGCGTTTGTTCGTGCGTTAGGTGTAACTCCACTTCTCACGAAGCGTGCCAATCGTCGTAATCAAGCGTACCTGCACCATAGTAACTTGAAATTTATTTTTTTTATCTCAACGTTTTCTCTTGTCATGTATTTTTTAATACTTTAATCAAATATTGTCACATTTCAAGAGATAAGGCATACCATACTTATTTCTGGTTTACACCGATTTGCAATTTTTCTGTCTAGTCAATTTAGTGGCGTTGAGATAAGTTTAAATATTTATTTAATATTTAGCGCAGATACTGTAAATGCAAGTTACGATCTTCGTCTCTTCCGCTAGACAGTCGCTTTGAAAGCACTCGATTTATGATATATTTAAACTGGGCGTTCAGCTGCAATTTTTATGTGAATACTGCGCGGAAGTCCTACTGCTCCCAGCAGCCTGGAGCCAGTGGGACTACGGCAACCCCAATTGGTGTATGTTGTGAGGCTGAAGGAGTTTGGGAAGGAGATGGGGAGGAATAACAAACAATATTCAACAGTCGATGTTCTTGCAAATGAAAATACGTAGTCCCCAAAAAAACATGATCAATGATCAAGTGTTAAAATGTACGATTTTATAGTTGTAAAAAACCACGGGCGAACCCGGGTAACAAAACTGGTAATTCTGTGTTAATTTTATAAATACACAATTATTTTTCCCGTGCGAAGTTCATGCCGTCAAAAGAGGCCTTGGTGACTAGGTTCGAATATCCAGGCATTTGAAAACATATCAATGTTATAGCGCAAATTGAAATTAATGTTGTAAAAATGTTATTGTGTAGCAGAAAATACTGCCATTGACCTCGAAATTCAAGACGGAAAAAGCTGTGCAAATTTAATGACGTCAGAACTCACTGTTCTCAATCGTTTTTGCTGCCTGTCAAACAAAACAGTTTTTCTGTAAAAATATTAATATTTACATATTTTTTGCACTCATCTTAGCACTTATGTCACATAATCTGAACAACCGGGTACTTCCTTTCTTCTAATCTTATTCCTCGCTACATACTTTAACAGTACACAACTGCTAATCCTGTACAAATCAAAAGTGCGCCCCACGGTTGAATTCAGCAGCCACCTCTGGTCTGGAGCCCCAAAATACCTGAAAAAACCCTCGATTCTGTGCATATACGGGCGGTCCGTTTGATAGATCTCCTGACTTAACAATCTTTAGAGCACAGGCGTCTGGTGGGAATGCTATCCTTGTTCTACCGGAATTTCAATGGAAGATGCTCCGAGGAACTAGCGTCATTGATCCCTTCGGCACCGGTGCATAGTCGGGAGACACGCCAAACGCTTGCCCAGCATATGTACACGATTGACATTTGTCGCATGAGAATGGGTCGCTTCTACGACTCGTTCTTGTGTTCAACAGCTCGGCTGTGGAACGATTTTGCCGGCCTGTTTCCTCCCTCCTACAAAATGGGTCTCTTCAAGACCAATGTTCATTCCTTCCTATCTTCAACAAGACCATCCACACAGCTCCCAGATGACATAGGCCCTGAGGGAAATAATTTTCCTCAGGGCCTCCTGTGTGGAGTTAATGTAAAAAAAACATTCATTCGGCTGCAACAAACCCCTAGGACCGAATACCTATATTCATGCGACACCGATGTCTCGCATAAATGTAGGTGGTGACCGAACAACTCGGAATGAAACCAACTCAGAACCATCTCAGATAAGTCATATAGAGTGATAAAAAAATTGGTTAAATAGGTTACGTTAGGTTAGGGTTATCGGCCAATTTAAAATAATTTTTTTTTGATAGTTTTTAATGACTTTTCAAGGCGGTGTTGAGTTGACTTTATTCACAGTTTGCATGGAACCGAATATAGGTGTATTTGATTATTCCTGGCCCGCGTATAGTGACCCACCAACGTACTAATAATTCTGTTACATATTAGCGATATGCATAAACGTGATATGGATTTTTTTATCAATGACCAAGTGAACTTTGATTCCAATAAGCGTTGTTTGAATTATTTGGTACACTCACGACTTGAAGAAAGAAATTCTTTGTATTGTAATTTAATTTATGAAAATGATTATTATACCAATATCCGAACTTTTCCGGATCGGTCCGGTCGTTTTGGGGTTAGTGCGTACTATAATATATAATATTATGAGAAAAAGCTGCGCGGCCCGTTTCATACAAAAATTAATTTTGGATTTTAGGTCAAAATATTAATATTTTTTTTTAAATAAAATCATATTTAATATCTACTTATATCTAGTGGATATGTGATTTTAGGTAATTAAAGAATTAATTTTTTTTTTAATTTTTGAGTAATTTTGGAATTTTTTTATCTTAATTATAATTTGAAAAAATATATCTTGCCTTATCTACTGTGATAATATAATGAAAAATAAAACTTCGTAAAAATGTTTTTTGGCTAGTAATTATTTTCATTTATATGCGACAAATTTGTATTCCCACGTGAATGGGTAATTTATTATTTAAATTTACACTCATCAAAATGCTTTCTTTTAGTAGTTAAAATTTTTTATATTTCATCGTATTTTTATAATAAGCTATCGGGTCCCTGGCATGCGTTGCAATGCCATTCAAAGAAATAAATTGTTTCTCCATGCTTGTCCTTTCCTGTGCGTCCCTGTTTCTCTCCCGCGTTCCCCTTCCACCTTTCCCGCTTTCCCTTCCCTCGTCACCCCTCTCGCGAACACCACCTCCTTCGTTACCCTGCCCCTCCTACCTTCCCTCTCCACCGCTAAAATAAATGAAATATACACATCAAACCACTTGCGCACCACCCGTAGTATTTTTTTCATACAAATTTCATAACGCCAGAGCTTACCATTATAGCCTATAACATTCGCGGGCGTGCTCACAACAAATAACCAAAGTTTCATCGCAATCGGATGAACGGTATGGCAGCGCATTATACATATATAAAATGTAGCAAATTTTTTTATGTTTATCATTTACTCACTAATAAATTGCCAAGTTGGCTCTAAAATTGTAAAATATTTAAATCTAATGTCCTGTGTTTTATAATTTAAATCACAACTAAATATAGTTGCGCACATATCCGTACTAGATTATATTTGATATAAATTTTTAATAAAAATTTGGTTGTCTGTAAAGTCGGTTTACGGACGATAATTTTACGTGATAACGTCATATAATAACGATGGAGTGGAAGAGAGATAGATGCGTCACAAGCCGAACGCTTAGACCGTTCGTGCCTCTCTATCGCTTGTTAGCACGCTCGACTCAGGCGGAACGTGACAATGAGTCATGCTTTTTCGTGCGTGCAGCCGGCGTTCAATGATTTATAAGACATCACATCAAAAAATAATTTTTCAGTTTCTTTGGGTACTTGGCCTCAAAACCAAAATTAAGATTTGTATGAAACGGGCCGCGCAACCGTTCCCCTTATTATTTGATGTCCTTCGTGATAAAATTATTAGTATTAATGACTATAACGGAGAATCTGCGTAGTGTGTAGTTAGTTGTTGGTTATGTCGCTGTTATAAAACATGACCAATGACTGCATTATTCTCTACTTGCATGTGCGAAGAACACTGGCCAAGGATCGATAACGCGCATGACTTTGATAGTTGACCTACATAAATCGACGACACTTAGGACGGGTTGTTTCAAAAAATTTGATGGA
This sequence comes from Glyphotaelius pellucidus, assembly GCA_936435175.1. Taxonomy (NCBI): domain Eukaryota; kingdom Metazoa; phylum Arthropoda; class Insecta; order Trichoptera; family Limnephilidae; genus Glyphotaelius; species Glyphotaelius pellucidus. The sequence goes on along the minus strand of OW386560.1, from coordinate 4,782,817 downwards.
TTCATCAAATATTTGAAGTTAATTTTCACGTTTTGTGTAAGTTCTATTCAAGTTCTGTGATTATTTCAGTATTGTGAAGCAACTGTTCTATAACTATATAATAACAGAACTTGAAAAGAGCTTACACAGAACGTGAAAATCAAGTTCAAATATTTGATGAATCCATCAAATTTTTTGAAACAACCCATCCTTAATGCACACTAGAAATGTCGGTAAACTTTCAGGATGACTGGACACGCTTAACTCGTCATGCCTAGGGAGGAAACCCGTAAATTTCGCAAAGTTTTGACTTTGACGTCATATTTTGTGGGTTTATTTTATGCTATCGTATATTATATTTACCGAAACACATTCCTTGAACAATAAACTATGCATAAAAACAACATTACTTGCGCTTATTTGACAAATTGATGGGGGAGGTTTATCGATCTTTTCATGACCTACGACGCCTAAAGTTTGACAGCTCGAATTGCGGGAAAAAAGGAAGCCTGGAAGTCATGGATAAATTTAATAAAATTTATTCCGAATGGCTAGGTGTGTTCAGAATATCTGTTACGTCAAGAACAAGAATGCCCCAAGCGATTCTGACATTTTTCTTCATACATTTTCTTTATACATAAGGATTAAAATCGCATTCTAAAAATATGTATTTTTAAATTTTGTTCCATAATTATGACCATAATTGTAATGTTTTTTTATTGATTTAATGTATTTTTTATGCATAATTTAAAAAAAATATTAGCATTCTGCACTCCTTCTCTATATAAACAAAAGTGTACGAAATTTCATACTCCTCGTCCGCGCTATTATCGTAAAAAGGGGTACAAAGGGGTGTTTCACGTATTCATATACTGATATTTAAAAAAAAAACCCTTTGATTCACCTTGGTTCTGATCGTGCTTTGCTTAAATTTCAAAGAAATCAATTTCATCATCATTGTGAAATTTAAATTTTGATCAAATGGATGGCGATGTCAGGCAGTGTGAGAGACAGAGCGCGTGCTATATGGGTTAAAACCAAAAGGTACTAACTCATCATTTGATCGAAATTAAAATTTAATAAAAATAATGAAATTGATTTTTGTTTTAGAAATTTAAGCTAAGAATGATCAGACTTTTCGATAACGAAACACGCCCTATCGCGTTTATTGTGTAATTTTTTATTCTACTCAATGCCTATGCTAGACGATATCGTATCGATTCTAATCCCTTTGTAATGCGTATAGGTAGGTAATTGAATTTAAAAGGCTACAGTTTAAAATTATCTGACAAACCAAGCAAACAGAAACGTGAGTTGCAGGGCTTTATTTTTTCTTTATTAATTGTACAACAAAACTAAATGACGGCCTCCGTGGTCGAAGGGTAAGGCTCTCGACCAGCAAACCGAAGCTCGCGGATTAAATCCCGGCGTAAGTATATTTTATTTGGTCGAATTGTGTTATTTCACAATTTAATTATGAAAAATATAATACAAGGCACACTTGCGGCACGTTCCAGAGTGGAAGATGCTCTCAGTACCGCATTGTTGAATCCCCATTCAGAATTGAAACCAGCTTGAAATGGCTTTAGCCGTGTTTGGTGATCAGATCGGAATAGCCTATTCCCCACCTCAATCTTTCTCGTCTTCATCCCCTCCTCACCACAGTGCCTCACAGCATACCTCAATTGGGGATGTCATAGTCTCAGTCCAGACAGGAGCAGTTGGGGCTCTTGTGAGGTGTCAGCCTCACAATATACCCTAATTGGGGATGCCGTAGTCTCACTAGCTCCAGACGGGAGCAGTTGGGACTCTTTATGAGGTATTCACTTAAAAAAACTTTAATAAACAAAATTTTCTTTTAATTTTTTTCAAAATATTTTTCATTACTATCGCAGTAATTAATCACAGAGAAAGTTCGTTCGTACGTCATCGACGAAAGTCTACTAAATACTAGAAAGATGACTTCACGTACGACCTCTCTCAAGGGCTGGTATACTGTAGTAGAATTTCAAATTACATTAGCTCCACACAGGAGGCCCTGAGGAAAAAAATCATTCAAGGACCGTGTCATCTTTGGGGATGCTGTGTGGGGGTCTTTTTAGAAAGGAAATGAAGGAAGTTCTGGGAAGGAAAAGGGTATAAGGAGTGGGTAGGATCTGGGGGGTGCTGGACGTACGAATCCCTCCCACTGCAGTGCAAGGCAATGTTCGAGAGAGTCCGGCCGGAGTGACCTACGTCAGAGGTGTTGGTTATACAATAAATGGTTCCCGGGGCGGCGGTACCCATACCCACCTCCCAAATTGCAAATTACCCGACAAGAAATTTGAACTCTGAACGGAAGTTTATTCACTACAGCCGTATTTTTTCTAAAGATTATCTCGATTTGTTTGGCCGCCAAATAGAAGACCCCTTTGTATCATTCAAGAGAGTTGGATGATACTTATCTTATGTTGTCGAGTGTCCTGGGCGACCTTGCCAAGCTAAACCGAGTTCACGGCAGGAACTAACAATGCATACAAGTGTATTTATTGTACATGGTGCCTGGAAGTTCGCGATCCCACGATACGTAAAAATTCTTGTTTTTTTATTTTTTTTTATTCTGGAGATTCCCTTAAGACTGGATCTGAATAGCAAAATTCTCTTTCGATCCCAGTAGGTTATAACGGTGATTATATTAGATTAGACAATAAATTCGTCACGTCGTTTTAAGTTATGTATATTTAGGAGTACCGCCGCCCCGAGAACCATTTATTAGATAGCCAACACTCCTGCCATAGGTCACCCTAAGTGATTCGCTACGTTTGGTGCAGGGGTGTCTTGAGTTCATGAGGTGAGGCTTAGGCCTTGGCGGTCAATGCGTTTGCCCACCTACCGCGTGGCGGGCCGGTTTGGGAGAGATTGGTTGTGGGAGATCTAAGGGGCCATCCATAAATAACGTCACACCTTAAGGGGGGGGGGGGAGGGGTGTAGAGAAGTGTGACAAGGGGTGTGGGGGGTCATCAGCTCTGTGACGTCCCATGTAAAAATCTTAATTATTTAAACGCAAAACTAAAAAAATAAAAAATAATATTTTGAACTACAGTTTTGATTATTTTTAGAAGTAGGATTGCAAAACATGTGACGTCACACTAGGGGGGAGGGGGTCTCACAAGTGTAACAATGTGTGACAGGGATGAGGGGGGGGGGGGTCAAAAAATCATGAAATTCGTGTGACGTAATTTATGGATGGCCCCTAACCTAGATCTCTCCAGCAGGTCTATCTCGTTCCATCGCCTTGCAGTGGGAGGGACGGATTCAAACGTCCTTCACTCCTAGACACATTGGCTCCCCGATTCCTACCCTTATACCTTTTTCTTCCCATAACTGCTTCTCCTTCCTTTCCCTAAAAATACCCTCCACACAGCATTACTTTCCTTCGGCCATCGGCCGTTCGTACGTAAGACACGAACGGCGATAAACGGTACTCTTCTGGTAATTAACTCAACCGCCATCTGTTGGGATATGGCAGAACTTTATATTACAAGCTAACCTATCGACACCTATTGAAAGAAGCTCAAATTACATGGATAACTACTCTACACAAAGCATATAAAAAATTGCAAGATAAAATGTGACGCCGCGCTCCAATTTGCACACGAATTACAGTGCGCCATGTATATGTAATATGCGATTGTCGGCGTTCGCTCACCTTTGGTGGCCTTCCTATCGAAACGTTACTTCACGGAGCTGATACCGGAACTTGACATGGTAGTGCCCACATAATTTTCGAGTCACTGCTCTAACATTTTTGAAGTGAAAACTTCTTTAGCACCGTTGTGTTTTGAAACTTGATGAAGCGACAAAAGAGACAAACATATAGGTTTCAGCCTGCGAGAAAATGAGATTGTATAATTGGTCTCCTCTTTGTGCAGTGATTCGTGGCCTCCCCACTCGTCTACTTTATTTTTCTGATGGTTTCACTTCTACCGCGTGTGAATTGCACACTCTGTATTTTTGTTTTCACTTTTCATGAAAACCCATCGCTTTTTTCATTGGCTAGAAGCCAAATTAATTATCTAGAAGATAATTAATTTGTCCGATTATTGAACCATGAACCAGCATAAAAACTCACGAACAGTGAGATTCGGCGTGATGGAATTTGCGCCGATGTTTTCTATCTGAAATTTCTAGATAAATGCAACTATTTTTAACATCTTTTCCATTTTGAGCTATGAAGCTTTGAAATATCCACGTAATGTAACTGTCAAAATATAAGACAACACAATTTTAAAGGGTTTTTTGTAATAAAATTTATAAAGTATGTGTACGTCAAATAAAAAAAAATACATTTTCAAAACATGAGCGAAACCGGTTAGCAAAACTAGGCGAAATTTAATTAAACATGGTTTGTTTGTTCAATTGTAAAACACTGTTAACCCAATAAGGTACTCCAGTAAAAAATATTTTGGCTTAAAAATAGCCGCATCCGGCACTTCGCATAGGCGTCATTTTTTTTTTTTTTTTTTTTTTTTTTTTTATTCTTCATTTTAATCACCCGCTAAACTGCCAAGGCAGTTTGTCAGCAGGTCAATTTGACAATATTAATAAAACACTAAAACATAAAATATTATAAGAAAACACAATAGCAAAATAGTTCCAGAAGAATAACTTTTAAGTACCTACAATACAAAAGCATAAAATATACAGACAGACAGATATAACACAGGTAAATTACTGATAGATTAAATTAATTATAGATAGTATTTATACATAAGATTACAAACAATATCAGTACAAAAAGTTTTGACCCATTAGCCATTTTTTAATTTTTCTTTTGAGATCAGTGGGGCAATTGGATTCGATTTTGAAATTCATCGGCATCTTATTAAATATGGTGGGGACAAGATAAGTGAATGTCCGTTGGCCGTATTTATTTATCAATTGCAATTTCACCTCTACTCTTTTGACCTCTTGACATGTGCACCGATTCATTGTTACGCGGATGACAGTACAGTCCATGATAGCTTTTTGTTTGACAAGCCCCCAAAGGGCTCACAAATCCCAATGGCTCGGAGGGCTTTGAAACAAAGAATGGACGGTTACCTCGAGAGTGTTTTCTCTTGGGGTAAGAATAACCTCGTCGAATTTAATGTTTCAAAGACCCAATCATGTCTGATTACGTCTAAAAGGGATCGGAATGATAATCTAGTCTCCTTCAACGGAAGCAATCTCCCGAACAGGCCTTCCATTGATATGCTTGGTGTAACTCTAAGTGACCAGCTCAGGTACGGGGGCTCCATCGAGGCCAGAGTTAAGTTAGCCTCTCAGAAACTGAGCGTACTGTACAGGGCCCGCAGATACTTTAATAGTACACAACTGCTAACCCTGTACAAATCGCAAGTGCGCCCCACGGTTGAATTTGGCAGCCACCTCTGGTCTGGAGTCCCAAAATACCTGAAAAAAACCCTCGACTCTGTGCAGAAACGGGCGGTCCGTTTGATAGATTCTCCTAACTTAACAAATGGACTGCAATCTTTAGAGCACAGGCGTCAGGTGGGAATGCTGTCCTTGTTCTACCGGTATTACAATGGAAGATGCTCCGAGGAACTAGCGTCACTGATCCCCCCGGCACCGGTGCATAGTCGGGAAACACGCCAAACACGCGCTCAACATTTGTACACGGTTGACATTAGTCACATGAGAACGGGTCGTTTCTACGACTCGTTCTTGAGTTCAACAGCCCGGCTGTGGAACGATTTGCCGGCTTCTGTGTTTCCTCCCTCCTACAATATGGGTCTCTTCAAGACCCATGTTCACTCCTTCCTCTCCTCAACAGCACCCTCCACACAGCATCTCCAAAGATGACATAGGCCCTGAGGGAAATTATTTCCCTCAGGGCCTCCTGTGTGGAGTTAATGTAAAAAAAAAAAAAAAAAAAAACTCAACCAGCCTTAGATGGAGCCGCCGAACGATTATTTTTTTGCATTCCGTACACAAAACTGGTTTTAATTCAATAAGGAATCTATGCGCGAGTCTGTTTATAGAAACATTTAAACGGGCAGAAGTGTGATATTACAGTAAGAATGTAGGTAACACAAAGCAAATCGTAATTATCGTTCCACCACATTTTTACCACAGTACGATTACAGAAATGGACTGGACATTCTTTATTTCGCATTATGAAAACTGCCTAAATTCTAGCAGTCGTTTGTTTGATCGGAGTAACTTTCACACCTATTAAAATTCTTTCAAAATTGATGTGAGCAGTAGGTGCATATCTAAACGTATTTCCGAAGAGATAGGCATATATTGTAGAAGCAATCATGACATGGCATCACTTTCTCTTAGTAATAGCGGTAGGCATAATCGAAATATCCGTTTCGTAATAAACAATAATTAATAATCAATTCAGTTTAGAAATAATTGAAACATAAAATTTTATACGCCACACAACCGAGGTGTTTTTATTCATCCGAGCAGCTGTGAATTGAAAGAAATTAATAATGTTTATTTTAATGAATACGAAAAATTCTCAAAACATGAAACGCGGCGTTTTATGTCACTGATATAAACGGAAAAAAATACCTTTCGTTTTTGGACAAAAATAATTCAGTCCGTTTTTATTTGGCAATCGATCGCAGATCAAGATCACAGTCGTACGTTTAAAATTGACTCAGTCTTTGTTTATGGACTCAAAAATAGACATACATTTTCAGTCACATATTTACTTAACCTACAAATATTGACGGTTTTCTTTGCGTGTATATCTATTTGAATTTTGATTTTGTGTTCTTGAATGAATGTATGCTATGCCTTGCTAAACCATTCACCCGATTGCGATGAAACTTTGGGAATTTGATGTGAGCGTGCTCGCAATTATACAATAGTGGGTTCTGGCATCATGAAATTTTGCGTTGCTGACAGTTCATCCTATTGCGATAAAACTTTGGGGATTTGATAAACTCGTTAAAAAATTGCAATGGGTGGCACGCGAGCTGTTTGAAAACTGAATGTACCGGGAATGAATGTATGGAATGCGGGAGGGGGGGGGAAGAGGGCGAGTGGAGTGGGGAGAGGGAAGGCGGAGTGGGAACGCGAGAGGGGAAGGGGACGCGGGAGAGGAAGGGGAACGGGACGAATGGGAAAGGACACGCAGGGAGAAACAATTTCTTTATTAAGTGGCATAGCAACGCTTGCCGGGAACTCGCTAGTGAAAGATAAAATAAGAACGTGCTTATATTTTTTGTTCGATTAGTACGACTAAATATATAACCTGTCTTTGCAAATGGTCTTATCAGAAACGGATATTGTCGATCATCAAAATTATATTTATCACAATTTATTTACTTATTTATTTCTTGGATGTTCTGGTCACTGACCTACGTCGATTTTTTCGAACGTGTTATATTTCTTTATAGATAAGAAAGATGTGTCTTCAATGTAGCTTCAATATCTTTTAAGTGTATGCAGTGGCGACTCCCCCAAGAATGTGTGTATCAATTGATTTGTTTACCAGTGCCAATGACTAAACTAAATAAACGAGAGACCAGTGCGGACTTTACCACTTTACAGCGAGAGAACGTTTCTGGATGTAACCGACTTTTTGCAAATCTTATTTACTTCGTAGTTAGTGGTACGAAGCCAAAGTACATTATTATTCTTATTGTGACGTCTAGCGGTAAATGATTTATGATCACAACACACAGTACATTTTTAAACTAAGATATATTTCTGTTACATATGTTGTTTTATGGATTTCAAAAATGTTACAACAGAGCTGGAGCTATCAGCGGTGTGCTTAATTTTTAGTCCCATTCATATTCCAAGTTTTCCTTCAATCTTTTTTATCATAAAGCAGTCAAACATCGATGTTTCAATTACAGTTAAATCATCAAAAACCCATCAAACGGTGGGCTTTGGTGTCGTGAAATTTGCACAGCCTTTTTTTGTCTGGAATGTTCGGTTTTCGAACTGAAAATATTTTTATCTGAAACAACACGCACTCTGAAACTGTGAGTTCCATCCGTCATGATATCTGCACAGATTTTCTGTTTTAAAAAAGCCGTATCTTTAGTTCACGCAATTTCTATCAAGAGTTATGAAGACTTGATATGCCCGCTTAACCCTTTGAGCATTTTAGGACCAAATTCATATTTTATATCACCCGGAGTCCAAACATTATATATTTTTTTAATATTAGTGGGAAATATGTGGATTTTTCGGCGTTATAAAAAAATAATTGCTAATAAATAGTTTGTCTCTAATACATGTTCAATGGTCGTCATTAAAATTCTAAAAATATCCAGTGAATAATTTACAATTCGCGCCATTATACACATAGATTTAGGTTTGACTAAAAACCTTCTTTATTATACGAACGATATATAAAAATTGAATTGTGAAAAATTTTCTGTAAAGTGTTTCTATATTTAGATTAATAAATAAAGGAAAATAATTTTAGTAAGCTTTTTCGTGTTTGATATTATTAATATATCATTATTTAGAAATTCCAATGTTTATTCAATGCATACCAAATGAAAGATATTTATTGAATCTTTGTTTCTAAAATGGTATTTGTTTTTACGAAAAATCAAAAAATAAAACTTTTATTGCAGCATATTTAAAATACTTCGGAAATATTTAAAATTTGGCAAAAGTATTGAAAATTTAGGGTTAATTGCCAAAAAAATAAGACATAAAGCTCTATTTTTAGCAATATTTTCAATTCCTTCAAAAAGAGACTTTAAATTTTTGTTGTTGGACATCGTATTATTTTTGTCAGCCTTTTCGGTGAATTCCCTACAATAAGGAAAATTAAATAAAATATATAATATACCTACCTACAAGGAACAGATTCACAAGTTGTAAAAGAGGTGCTGATTTGTAAAATTGGTGCTGACGATATTAATGAAATGTTAATTTATGCAAGGATTTCCCCTTCATTTTGCATAAGAATTATTAATACTTATCCTTGTTGATCATAACGACGCCAGTTTAATTTTAACATTCCGCCAAAGGTCAAAAATGTCACATTATTTCTAAAGGTCAAAAATGTCGGATTGTTTCTGAACAAATTTAATTTAGTTTTTAATTTTAGTTATAAAATTTGACATCTTATATCTAATAATGTAGTAATACGACGGCCGGCGTTGTCCAGCGGTAAGGCTCATGACTAGCATTCCCAAGGACGCGGGATCGAATCTCGGCGTGGCAATTAAATTTTATTTGATTAGTTTGTGTTATTTCACAATTGATTAATTAAAAATAATATATAGTATATTTGCGGCACGTTCCAGAGTGGAAGATACTCTCAGTATCGCCCTGGTGGAAGACCGCCACTCAGAATTGAAACGTTGCTTGAAAAAACCGGCATTTTAATAAAAATTATCTAAATTTTTCATTCTGATTACAACCAGTTCTTTTCCTCTTGCCTTTAGCCGTGTTTAGTGACCAGATCTGAATAGCCAGGTACTTTCCACCTTCCTCTTCCCCATCTCCTTCCCCTCCCCACTACCTTTAGCCTCACAACATACCCCAACTGGGGAAGCCATAGTCTCACTGGCTCCAGACGGGAGCAGTTGGAAGTTGGAACTCCTGTGCGGTATTCATATAAAAAATAAAAAAGTTTTTTCTAAAACTACTATAATATTATTTCCTGCCTTACTAAAATTTTTAAGAGAAAAAGCATTTTAAAATTGAAAAGCGAATGTTCTGGATCCATTCTACGTACGTAATATAAATATTAATTTTTAACTAAATAAGTATAACCTCAAATTTTAATATTTAATTAAATGAAGGCAATATTAGCCAAAATCTGAAAACAGAAAATATACGATCACATCTGGGGCTCGAACCAAGACCTTCGCATTGTGTTTCGATTGAGTTTCGCTAATATTGTCTTCATTTAACTAAACATTAAAATTTGAGGTTTTACTAATTAAGTGAAAAATAAATATTCATCCTAGACTTGCAGAAAAAGTTAATAGATGTCGCATATTAAAAATAAAAATGGGTTAAAAAATTTCCAAGGCACTGTCTAGATAACATTTAGTTCGAATTTGAATTTTGCAATCATACATAAAGATAGCAGCCACTAAAAATATGCGTTAAGAAAATGAAGATAATATTTGTATTTCTTAGTCGAAGTATGCGCTTACTAATAATGTCCCAAATACCTAGTTTGTATTATCGTCGGTTCAGAGTGACATTTGATAGGCTGCCAGGCCGTAAAGGTACGCTAGGAATGTCAGAAGTTGATAACAGAGTATTGACATAATGCGAGCCAATAGCTTCTTGTTTAGTTGTCAACATTACATGACAGTCTTTTATTTATAGAACATACTAATTTCGGTAATTGTCTGTGATGTGAAATATTCCTCAAATTTTCAAAATTTGAACTTAGGGGCCATCCATAACGTCACACCTTAAGAGGGGGGAAGGGGTGTAGAGAAGTGTGACAAGGTGTATGGGGGGGGGGTCATCAGCTCTGTGACGTCCCATGTAAGAATCTGAATTTTGATTATTTTTAGATGTAAAATTGCAAAATATGTAACGTCACACTAGGGGGGAGGGGGTCTCACAAATGTGACGATGTGTGACAGGGACGGGAGGGAGGGGGGTCCAAAATCCTGAAATTCGTGTGACGTAACTTATGGATGGCCCTTTATAGATTTTGTGAATTCAGATAACCGATATATTAGTACCTACCTACCTGTAAAATATCTCATCAGAAAAAACTCGTGTAAAACACCGTGTAAAAACATCGTGAAATGATTTCTATTCTTAAGATTGACGTACGTAGTGATTTATAAGGTTTTATACAAAGTTTGTAAGGTTTCCTACAAAGCATACAGTAACTAAAATCTCACGTGTCCCGGACACTGCTTATAAATCCTTACAACTCGTGACTTATTAATTATTGATCAAAAATTAAGGCCCCGTACCCGAGCTCGAAAAGAAGAATGGGGAGAGATATGTAATTACGAATGTTGGAGAGAGCGCGCTAATATTTCAATCCATAAAATTGAAGCAAAAGTGTGAAAATCGTCTGCAAGTCCTCTGCATCACAACAATTTTGCCTTTTTTATATTGGTAATATCTGGTCTGGAATTAGACTGGAATTTTCATTTTAAAGTTGATGTACCGAAGGAATTCATTTTGTACTACAATTTTTTTATATGTTTGTAGAGCCCAAGATTTCGGCTAGTTTTTTCAAAATGGCGTAAAATATTATCAGAGTATTCGTCACCCTGAAGTTTGTCTATTTTACCGAGTTTTATCGCTACTTTGTAAATAGCGTATATTGACCTTTCGCTATCGCTATTTGACATGTTAATGATCGGCAAATACGATTAAACTAATCGACACTCAAATAATCGTCATTGTCATTAGTTAATATTCATTGTCGTCTGATTAGTGCTAAATAATGTCGTCATAGTTTTGACGGATTGATTGCGAAATGTCATTACGTATTTTGGCGGGTTTTGTTTTGCGAAATTTTGTGATAATGAACTTCGAGGTAGGTAGCATTATCAAAATACAGAGAACAATGTGTTTATATTGTTATCGTGGATATATCGTAGATTAACATTTTTATGGCACGTGTATAATTTATTTATAAAGATACGAAATAAAATAGAAAAGGCTGATTTTTTTCAGAAATCTTTTGTTTGGACGATTTTTTTAACATTATCTACACACAGGAGGCCCTGGGGAAAAATTCCTCGAGTTTATAGCATTTTTGGGGATGCTTGAGTTTAGAGGTCACGATTTAAAAGGCAAAAGTGGTTTTAATTTATTTTGTGAATATTTTCGTGAAAATGAAAAAGTTAATCGATGGAAATGGTCACAAATAATTTTAGCCATAAATTTATTAAAAAAAGTAGTTTTTTGTACGTTTTCATACATTTCTAATGAAAAATACATTTTTTAATAGTTTACGCATATATTTTTTATAAAGTAACTAGCTGGTTCCCGGCTGATTCCCGGCATGCGTTGCAATGCTTTAATTCAAAGAAATACATTGTTTCTCCCTACATGTCCTTTCCCGTGCGTCCCCCTTTCCCTCCCGCGATCCCTTCCAACTTCTCCGCCTTTCCTCATGTTGTGGGGCTGAAGGTATTGGGAGAGGAAGGATATAGGAAAGAGAAAAGTTGCTGGCTATTCATTTCAAGCAACATTTCCTTTCTGAATGACGGTCTATCGCTAAGGCGATACTGAGAGTATCTACTACCCAAGAAACAATCACTAAATTAATATTATACAAATAATGTAAATATTTAAAATAAACATGTCTGTATATATTTAATTCGTAGAAAATACATGTATTTGTTTTATTATTTCCGACAGTTTTACGTAACCCGGACCTTGACAATGTACTACGGTCTGTCTGTCTGTGCTTATATCATAGATCATAGAGTTGTGTGTTTCGACGTGGGAGTGTGTACGTTGTATGTGTGTGGGTGTGTAGGTGTGTATGTGTGTGTGAGCCGTAATAGCGCGAGCTAATTTAAGTCTTGTGGCATTTTCATCTGTAGAAAACCTGTTGGAAGAAAGCTGTATGTTGGCTCTAAACAATTGTAACAAGAAAAATACTAGTTTTACAGGTTAATTATGTAGGAACGGCATCAAATTGTGTTACGACTATCCGTGTTTGATGACCTGATCCGTATAGATGTCCTCAAAATACAATTCCCCATCTCTCTACAGCCTCATAAAGTTTCCTCCCCCAATTTGGGATGGTTTAGTCCCACTGGTACCGGGCGATTGGTATTCGGTACTGGTATTGGCTCGGTATTCACCAAAAAAAAATTGGTTGTCTGTAAAGTCGGTTTACTGACGATAATTTTACGTGATAACGTCATATAATAACGATGGAGTGGAAGAGAGATAGATGCGTCACAAGCCGAACGCTTGTTCCGCGCTCTCGCTTGCACGCCCGGCTCAGGCGGAACGTGACAATGAGTCATGCTTTTTCGTGAGTGCAGCCGGCGTTCGATTTATAAAACGTTGTCACGTCAAAAAGTTTTTCATCAGTTCGTAAACCACGAACCTCTGCAATGTTGTCCTGCCAACGAGATCTCCACTGTAAACTCTCTGTTTCAAGTGTCATTTATGTAAAAGAGGAAGATGTTATAAAGTATAATAACAACTCAACAAAGTGGCATTTGAACACCCCTTTGAAAAGTCATTAAAATTATAAAAAATTTGAAAAATAGTCCCTGTCTTGTGCTGACTATTCGGCCTCCGTCCATGGCAGTCCCATTCCCTCCTCACACAGTTTCTGGAGTTGCCTCGCCCAGCTGTGTCTGGGGCGGCCCACTGGACGTCTACCCTCTGGAATCGCACATAGTGTATTCCTCGGAATTCGGTCATTAGGCATTCTTAGTTGCGATTTTTCTATGAAGAGTAGCAGTGGTTTAGATCGTCTCGAATCATCGAGCTTCTTATATGATCTCATTTCGTAACCCCTGTCACTCCTCTCAAGTACCCAATTTCACCGTCTTGCCGTCCATCGCTGGAGAATTCAACCCCGAGGTATTTGAATCTGTCCACCTGTTTCAACTGAGTCTGATAATACCTAAATTAAATCATCAAAATCGAGTTTTTGTTTTCCCCACTTTTCTCCTCCAAAACTGGACCTATTTTTATGAATTTTTTTTTACCAACCTTATTAGAAGAAAATACTCTTGTTTGTACGTTTTGTTTTTTTTTTTTTTTAAATACATTGTCTAGTTTGTATGCTGATTGTCTATTGATGGCGTTCAAACCAAACAATTTGAAAGATTTTTGGAGGGTCCTAACTCCTATTAGCAGAAACTTATCAACAAAAGCAAAACGTACTGACAAGCTAATTGCTGAATGCGTTTGTTTGGAAAAAGCGCCGCCCGGTTTCCTCTGAAGAGGGAATAACCAGACAAAACCAGAAATATGTCATTTTTAAATCAAATTTTAGACGTATTGACTCTTTTTCACAAAAAATTATAAATTGATTTCGAAAGACTGTTCTTTTATCTAGTAAAGCTATTTTTAAAATTTGAGAAAATACTCTTATTTTTAGTACAATAAGGTTTTACCGTAGGTCGTTTGCAGATTTGTTAAATTTTCAAACAAAATTTTGTATTATACAACATACATTTCAAATCTTATAATCATGCAGTAAAAGAATTCAATAAATTATTTGGGAAAGCTACTTTTCATCATTTTAATTTTAGTTCAAATAAAATCATTAAAAAAACATCCGCGCCCTTGTTTTGTGACGAAAATACTTCAGTTTGTCTATTTATTTATGGTCTTTTAAAACTAATAAACATATATTTTTTTAAATTACATTCTTATTTTGCTTGGACATTGAAAAATTATAAATACTTATGATCAAAAAATACATAATTTTAATTATTTTATCATCACGAGTTTGAGCATTTAGAATGTGGGTATTTATCAAAGCAAATATGGAATGAAATTAAATCGAATTTGAGTTATTATGTTAAAATGCTGGTATGGAGAATAATCAATCTTTCTCGTCGGAACTGCCCTGTACCATTGCAAAGGGACGATCGCAAGATCATCGTTCGACGAAATTTAAATTCTCGGCCGCTAGTTAATGGCTCTGAATGGAAGCAACTGAAATAATAACGCGTAAACGAAGCAAAGAAACAAGGTTTGTTACAGGCTTTCTTTGTTTCTCTTTGAAAAAACGCATGTTTATTACTTTCACGTGTTCACTGCGTGAAAAACATATTTATTCGCGAAAATATTTTTCTTCGGATTTTGGCACTTCGTCAAAATTATGGCATTCTTCAAATGTAAATTGTAGCAAAAGTAATATCCTATTCATCGGCATATCAATTGTAGATATGGCATGTCTTACACATTCGATTGAATAGTTTGGCCCGCTTGTTAGTAATTTTCTTACCAAACTCCTTACATCTAATTCCGTGCCTCGCTTCGAAAGCATAATAGTACCCTTTACACACAGAGTTCGGAGCGGGACGTGCCCCGCGCCACTTCAGGCCGCCGCGCAGAAAAGTAAAGACCGAAAGTAAGATAACGGTTCACAGCGTAGTTCACTGTGAGACTTTTTTGCGCGGCGGCCTGAAGTGGCGCGGGGCACATCCCGCTCCGAACTCTGTGTGTAAAGGGTACTAATATCTTGAGAGACAAATTTAGTACAGATCAACAAATGATCAAAAGGGTTCCATGACATCTGATTCCCCGACTGCTATTGTCATCCCGGCATTCTTTTAGACGATATGCAGTCTGTTTAGTGAAAATATGGTATATCTACTTACACAAAATATAACTTCGTGACGCCTAAGGGTTGTGCAGAGAGGACGTACCGCCGAATATCGAAAGTATAAAATATATTTTCATTCAAATGCACAAGGAAAAAACTGTTTTTTTAACTACTGTAGTAGGTATATACCACTCCCCCCATACCCAAAATCACGTGTATTTTTTAGTACAAAGCATATTGAAATTTTCAGAATATTTTCTTTAAATACAGGTATATTCTGATTAAATTTTGGAAAATTAAGCATCGTGATAAAAATGTCAATTAGAAAATGTCCAAAATGTCCATTAGAAATGTCCAAAAGACATTAAGGTTGCAGGTTGTTTTTGACTGGCATAAAAATAATAAAGGAAGGTGTAAAAAAAGACATTATCCTCGGACCACGGATTAGCGAGACTTTCTTCAACACTAACAAGTGGTTTACCATCTTGTAAGTCAGCTGTTGGCACTGTGCTTTGTTTAAGATCAACGTCGGTTTCATCAGGCCATGCACCGCTGTTTGGTTTAGAAATCGTGCGTTCAACAAAAAATAAATACACATGAAATCTCATTATATTCCCCCCCCCCCCTCCTTGTGATATTTCGTGATTTTTTCCGAACCCCTCCCCCCCCCTTTCGAGCCTCACGAGATTAATGGATAACCCCCTATGTGGTGTGGTGTTAAGTATCAACAATGAAAGCGTTTTTAATCATATGTTTGTTAAATACCTCCACGAGAGTATTAAAACTAGAAATAACATTAACCCCAGGGATAATATGAAATTAAGTTGTCAAGTTTCCAAGTCAGATTCATGATGTATTTAGAAATATTCCCGGTTGACATTCCTTTTCCAATAGATTCGCTGTTTTTGAACGTGTCACAAAATGAAATACTGTTTTCGAATGCACATGAGACTCTCAGACTCAATTAAATTTTTCAAATATTTTGATTCTTTAAATAGTGTATGTCACGTGATAATATGTGCACATTTTCCGACAAATGATTTTATTAAAGAAGTGATTTAAGTTCAAAATTAAAATTTGATCAAAGTCACCGTGGGTTAATTAGAATAACTTTTTTTGAAATTTTTCACTAAATTTATTTATTTTTAAACTACGAGTAGGTAGTATTATTGAAATTTAATGGTAAGATAAATAAGAGGTATGAACAACATCTTTTTGTTGTTTAAAATATTTCCTTATCATCTCATTGGATACCGCGAAATTGATACCATGCAATGCTATAAACAAAATATTTTAGGCACCCCTAAGCATCGTTACTCATGACCAGTCATTCTTTATGAAAAGTTCCCCGTAAGATAAAAATACTTAACTCTAAATTCGACTGTTGTAAACAGCAACTGTCCTGCAACTTACGAACACCCACAGTAACAACACGAAAAAATACAATATTCTACAGCAACACTCATAAGCATAACTACATTTCCCACTCTCCATATCTCCGATACAACGATTTCACACCGTGGGAAATTAGTACTTGGGCGATGTTGACATATTCAATAGCAACTTGGCGAGTTTTGTGGATCTTCTAATACATTTGTTTCTACACTATTACTAAACACATCTTGTAAACCTGTAAAATAGGTGTATTTTCCTGTTTTTGTTTCTGTGTTTGTACGATTTGCATGACTTTTATCTAATGTTCTATTCTATTTGTATTATTTCTTAAGTTTCAAAGTATCTGTCAAATTAAAATTATTCTACAAATCATGTATCCCCTCTGGGCGTTAAATAAATAAAAAAAAATAAAAAAGAAGCAAGCCCCGGTTTACTACCTAGGTAAATTTGGCAATGGAAATCGAAAAACTGTAATGAAGTGTCTTACATTGACCTAGAAATTCTAGATAGAAAAATACGTGCAAATTTGATGACGCTAGAGTTCACTGTTCGAGGGTTTTGTTTCCTGTAATTAGACTTCGATAGCTGATGATTCAGCCCGGTCAGCCCAATGGACTCTTTTTGGACATTCTTAGCTTCGTGCTTTTGGAAAAAAGCCAGGCGCCTTTGTGCCTGTCTCCTCACATGATCTCGTGTGAAGTGTGAAATGTTAGTCACGTGAGTTTTGCGTGTGTGAGGTGTCGGCGGCGCCCGCTAACCGACGCCCACATATTAAATATATATGACAAATGTTGTCATTAGTACATTAGATTTTAAAGTAATTATAAAATAATAATAGGCCGCCATCTTGATTACCTTTACTTTAGCATTTACAGCTCCGAATGTGGGCTGTAAGATTGTAGGTAAAAGTAAACTGTAAATGTCAAATGAAAAAACTCATTTCTATGACTTTTACCGTATACTTTTACAATTAGCATTCTCGGTAAATGAAAAAACCCACCCTAAGGATGGGCGTACGCTGAGACATCGGTCGCGCAGCATGTTCAGCGCAAGATAGTTTTGGGTTTTGTGTTCTATGGAAGTGTATGGAACGACATACGCTGAGACGTGTACGTTTCTCATACATTCCACAACTGCGCTGAACATGCTGCGCGACCGATGTCTCAGCGTACGCCCATCCTAAGAGTCTTTTCTACGCAAAATACAAATATCCGTTTTGCACCTATATTTTTATCTGTGCAATGAACGTATGAATTAATAATTTCCGGTGCAGGTGACCTTTAAAAAGTTTACGACTTTATTGATATATTATCTTCTAATCTTATCACGAACCTAATAAAGAATCTGTTGTAGTTTGTAGCGAGGTTAAGTATTAACTACCTGCATTATAAAAACACAAAATACACGAAACTTGTGAACCATTTGTGTGATCAAAATATTCTCATTGGTACATACTTCTCTGCATGAATAACCACTCATATGTTTGAGACGAGTTCCTTGTTTACCGTACGAATTTAGACGACCTTAATGCAACAGCATGGCGCCGGAGACGTTTTCAAATCTCATCTGAAAATATTTTAGACATCTTTGTTTATTGTTGTAAATACAATTTCAAAAAGTGCGTCACAAATATTAGGATTAACGCTAAGAATCACAAATTGCTTTAAAAGTGCAGAATTAACTTAAACATTATGTAATTCAATTGTGCGAAGTATTCTTGAATACGGATCCACTATTTGGTCTCCCAATTATGAGATTCACAATTACAGAATCGAATCCATGCAAAGAAAATTAACCCGTGTAATTGCTAGGTTTCTGATCAATTTGGAACGTATAACGACCGAATTCTACACTATAAACTACACTCTTTGACAGCCAGACGGATACTTTCCGATTTATTGCTTCTACACAAAATTATACATGCATCAGTTGATACATCGAACATTTTATCCCAAATTAACATCAACACACCATCAAGAAATTCAACAAGGAGGATGCAAGATATTTTCTATATATATATCTACCTACCACACAAATTTAGGATATTTCTCCCCTATACCACGAACTTTAAGACATTATAACACTATACACTGCTCTAATAATGAAATTGACATTTTTAATGACCCATTTAAACTCTTCAAAAAATATATTTTACCATCAATCATAGTATAAAGCTAATGATATAGTGATGAAGGCCTTTATTCAAAGACAGGCAATTTTTATCTACTAAATCATTGTCCCATCAGCACAAGTACAATAAATTGTTGGTGATGTGTATTCTACCTTTAACTCATTCTTGTTTTTTCTTTCACTTTTTCATATTTAGCTAATTATTTTTGTTAGCTGTTATACACTGTATTTAAATCATCCATGTATATAAATTTTTGGGCAACATGCCTGTTATAAATATAAATAAATAAAATAAATTGTTGCTTATTCTTAGCCAAGTTTGACCATTATTTCAAAAGACTCGTTTTGTTTTTTTGACTCTCTTTGTCTCTAAAATAGATGCTCCAAGTTCATGACATTCGAATTCCTGTTTTGAGTGGCTTCGTCTAGACTCGGAGAGGCGTGAGATTCACGAGCTTGACAAGTATCAAGCAATGGCTGCTTTAAAATTTTCACGGCGACGGCATCGTCTCGCGGCATCTCATTTCTTTTAAGGCGGCGCCATTCGGCTGAAAAAGAAGAAGATGGAGAGATGTGTAATTACGAATGTTGGACAGAGCGCGCTAATATTTTAAGTGATGAAATCGCAGCGAAAATGGCGAAAAAGCTTAATAAAACATGACTCGTTTAAAATAGAGCAAAAATCTCGTGGAACGTATCTTAAGTATCACTTAAAGAAACATTGTGAATTTTTTCACAAATATAACTTGTAAAATAATAGAAATAGACTTGTTTTAAATAATTTTCGGAGTATACTTTGCGATTTTTTTCTATCGAGGGAATTTCATATAATTTGCGTTTCGGCGTGGAACGCGTCTAGGTATTATCTTCATAAATAACATATTTTTTTAAGAGCTTAAAAACTTCAAATGTTTAAGGGAGATATGTAAGAAATCGGTCGAAATTCGAATAGTGGACCCTTAAGGCCACGTCCGCATAGGCAGGCGGCTTGCTTAGCGCCTAGAGCCTAGCGAGTAGCTTACGAACGAACGTTAGCGTTTAGCGTTAGCTAACGAACATTCTAGAACGTTCGTTTTACTAAGCTACTCGCTAGGTGACTCGCTAGGCTCTAGGCGCTAAGCAAGCCGCCTGCCTATGCGGACGTAGCCTAAGACTCGGCATCCCGAATTTCTACCAATTTTTAACATACTTTCCTTGAACTTTTTAAATTAAAAAACGTTTCCCACGACGAGATTATATGAAATTCCCTCAATAGAAAAAAAATCGCAAAGTATGCTCAGAAAATTATTATAAACACGGTTTTTTCACTTATTTGAAAAAAATCAGTTATCTAAATGCTATTTTAGATGTTCCTCACGAGATTTTTTGCTCTATTTTAAACGAATCGTGTTTTACTCAACATTTTCACAATTTTCGCTTAAATTTTATCGGTTTACTATTAGCGCGCTCTCTCTAACATTCGTACTTACATATCTCTCCATCTTCTTCTTTTTGAGCGGGTATGCGGCGCCTTAAACACCGGTATAAATAATATTATTATTTTAGTTGTTAAGGCACTAAATTATTGTCTTTTCTGGTCGAGCTGTGTTTAAACAGTCTGGATGAAGCTGATGTAGATTATTTGTTGATGTCTGATGTCGATGTAGGATCCGTTTCTGATACGCTACGTCATTATAACTGATGATTATCGATTTTAAATTATGGTGAAATACCACTAAATTGTGCTATAAAAATTTAAATGCTTGCATATTACTCGAAATAAATTATACTCGACCGTTTTGCATTTCATCTGTCTGTAAATTTGTTTTTATAAGAATAGGAAAAAACTAGAAACAGTGAGACGCGAGGTCTACTCTTCCGAATAAAAACGTTTTTGCGATGTTTTTTTCGTAAATAAATCAAAATAGGCGGCTGGTGTTAAACGGGAATTCAAACCTTATCGCCATAATAATAAATAAGGAATGTTATTGCTAGCGGCCTGATCCCGAATTTTCACCTTAAAACTAGTGTTCGTATGGTGAAGGTCAAAGCGGAAATCTGTGAAAGCCAATAACAGCTAGTGAAAATATTTTTCGCTTTTTTCTGATGCATTTGATTATTTTGAAATGCGTAAATTATTCGAAAGTGCTGCCAAGTGTGTACTTCATTTTACCGGTTGTTGATAATCAGTCTGCCAAGTTTTGAGATTCTATTACTATAAGTCACGTTGAATCTAATTTAGATTAAATTTATAAAAATAATATTTATTATTTACGTAGCGCTTTTTTGTGAAAAATCATTTTTGAAGTCTTCTTCCTTATTATTAGTAAATTTGGGAGGCGGGTATGGGTACCGCCGCCCGGAACCATTTATTGGATAACCCTTCTGTCCAGATTACCCCAAGTGGTTTGTTATGTTTGGTAACGTAGTAGGGGTGCCCGGGTTCATGGGGTGAGGTTTGTCTAGGCCTTGGCGGCGAATGCGTATGCCCACCTACTTACTGTATGGCGGGACGGTTAGGGAGAGACTTGGTTCTTGGTTGAGGGAGTTTTCTCCAGCAGGACACTCTCAGAAGTCTTGCCTCGCAGTGGGAGAGATGGATTCACACGTTCGTCACTTATGAATACACTGACCCCCATATTGCTACCTGCCCCCTCATCCTATGCAATATGCGCCGGGTCCGCAAACCCTTAGTACAATCAGGAAGCTGGTGAATCTTTATCATATAGAGAACCTCAAATTCGACTGTAAAATTTTTCTTGATGGGAACTTTTCTATTTTTTTAAAACTTTTTTTTTGCAACTAAAGGGTTAACAAAGTTTTGGACCTGGGCCTTGTGCCTTGACGCACGACGTACTCATAAGATAGCACATCCCTAAACTCCAAAATAATTAGATAAAAAAAGAAAAATTTCAACCTGTAAGATGAAATTTTGTTTATTTATTTTTAGATTTGATAGGTAATGCGGAAATGCGTTAACCCCACGGGCCTCGGCTATATTCTGTCGGAAGGTCGCAATATTTCCGCTTTGCAATAAAATCCAAATAAATGACACATTTGTGAACTGAAACTAAAAAACTGTTTTAGAAAGGTGATGAAATACCTTGTATTATTATAAATGTTATTTAATAACCATGTAATTTTTTAAATACAAAAATATCCCCTTCTTTAGCCGGCTGAAGAAGGAGGTAGCGCAACACGGCATAACACCTCAAAAATAAATAACGGAAATACTTTTGGCCGTCAAAATCTAAAATCATAACTGCCACATGCTGATGGTTATTAATTTTATTGTCGTGTATGTGTGCGTGTTTTTATGTGCGTATGAGAGTGTTGTGCTTCGTGCTTCATTGCTCTTCTGGGGCTACGATAGGTCGGGTGTGTGTTGTATATGTCAAGCCTTACACTGTGAAACTTAATATATTAAAAAGTGGAAAAAAAAACTGAACAAGTAGCGCAAGAGAATGATACCTGCTATTTGATTTCACTCACTGTACAAAGACAAAAGTTATGAAGGTTAGGTTTGATTGCCTTTGGCCTACAACTCATTCGTCCCAGGATCCCATCTCACTGCCACAACTGTCTTCTTTGTGAGCATCCAGTTTTAGACGTAGTAAACCCTCAGATGTTTTCCAGATCTGCTGGTTCAGAAGCTTGCAGTTAGTTGTCTTGAAATCGTCAGCCCATGTCACCACAAGTTACTTTATTTTGCTAATTATGTATATGAATTAACAGTGTTTTTTGTTGTTGTTTCAGCACCCGTCACCTGACAGGGTTGCGTTCAGGTCAGCCGCTTTCCTCGCCTTCACCGGTCTGGCCCTGTCCACCTTCAGCCTCAAGCAGATGCTGGAGAACCAGCGGAGACGCATTCTCTAGAAACAAACGGACGATCCGACACTCCTGCAGACCGGCGCAAACAAACTAACAGACACAATTGGAAGCTTTTGAAAAGGGATTATTCATTCGACTTATGCTCATTGGATAAAGAGAATTTTCAACTTAACCTAACTTGAAGAGAGAAATTTTCAACTTAACCTCATTTGAAGAGAGAAATTTTCAACTTAACCTAACTTGAAGAAAGGAATTTTCAACTTAACCTAACTTGAAGAGAGGAATTTTCAACTTAACCTAACTTGAAGAGAGGAATTTTCAACTTAACCTAACTTGAAGAGAGGAATTTTTAACTTAACCTAAACTTGGCGAGAGAAATTTTCAACTTAACGTCCTAACTTGAAGAGAGAATTTTTCGATTTCACCTCAGTCTAAGAGGGTGGGTGACCTGACCTGAAGAAGGAATTTTAAATTTTGATATCATCGTAACTTAATTTTAGTGGAAGAATTTTTAATTTATCATTGCGGAAATAAGGAATTACCAATTTAATGTGATTATTGCAAGGGATTTTTCACACAAAAGTGTTAAATAAAAGATATTTTTTTAAATTTTATTTGGAAATCGTCCACATTTTTTTTTATTAGAAAGTGATATTTTTTTAGTTTAAGTATTTTTTGACTTGAAGAAGCGATGCAAAATTTTTAAGCACCCATCACAATGTTTTCGCGAATTGTATTTTTTAAAAGGTATCGTTTGAGTTTGATGTTTTCAAAACAATATAAAACACCTTAGCGAAACGCGATGCGATAGATAAAATTAGTTTTTTTTAAATCACAGCTTTTTTCAGAATCTTAAGGCCATTTGACCAAACGGATGGCATGAGTTTTAAATGAGCAATAAAATGAAGGAATGCAGTTATTTTTCAATGTTTATTTATGTAAATATTTTATTTTAAATGCTCATATTATATTATTTTTTATTCTGTTTAAAAATCATGCAATCGGTTGAAGTCACATGGCCATTTCTATATTGCGAATCAGATGTCTTAAAATTTGAATTGTGTAAGTTTTTGCATGTGTTTGAGAAATGTAAAGATTTTCGAATAGTTTTAATTACCTAACCAAAGAGAGTTGATTAAGCTTATAGAGGATTGTATTAAATGTTTAGCAATTGAAAAGTGCTCATCATGAATATTAATATAGTTTAATTGATAATTTGAGGTTTTAAAATAATGTCTGATTTTGCTTCGATGTAAATGTACGCAGATGTTTTATTTTTTTTCAAAATGATTTTTCCAAAATGTGCACAAATATAGTTGTTGCTTATTGTGGCGCCTGTGATTGGCATTGTATTGTTGTGTCGTTTGTTTTAACTAAATGTAATTAAACAGTCTTGAAACTGTGAAACAGGTGTCTTTTATTTGTGAACCTATTCGAGAAAATGCAATTTGTTCTAAACCAATATAATAATAATTTATTTATTAACAGACTAACAATTACAATAAAGTAACACAAAATTTTGGAAATGTACATTACAAGAATAAAGGATGGTATATGAAAGCAAAGACAAACAGATAAAACATAAGAAAATAGAAGTGTCAAGTCAAGTCATCAAGACTTTGCTAAAAATAGAGTAATATAAAATATCTTCAATTGTTTAGTGAGCGACAAAAATCATTTAGGCTTATTTATGCCAAAGAAATCAAGGTCTTGACGTGAGTTGACCATTCTACACATTCTGGATAGTGGTGAATTATAACCATAATTAGTCGAGTGTTGATTGAGGAAGAGCAGTTCTTTATTTCTGAGTCTACGAGAAGGCATATTGAATGAGATGAGTTGTAATAATGTAGATGAGTCAATAATATAGTTGATAATTTTGAAGAAACAAATGAGAACAGATTTTTCCCGACGGTCTTCTAAAGGAGCAAGGTTTAGAGTTTGTTCGATTTCATTATATGAGTAATTGCCTCGTTCTAATCCTAGCCTCCTAGCAATTCCTTTTAGGAACCGATGTTCCTAAAAGGAATTGCTAATAACCAATATGACGAATGTGGATAGCATAATGCTTTTATTCCAGGATGGATAGTGGAATCCCACACGTCCCGTATAAGTATACATATTTATGAAACAGATTTTTTAAATAAAGAACTAAGTACATACATACATAGGGAAAAAAAATTATAAATAAATAATCAATTCTATGTAGGGTGCGGTCTGGGGTGAGCTCGGGCCCAGCGCTCGCTCAGGAGTGGGGTTTGGTGCTGGAACGCTGCGGTCACCACTATATTGTCGGAAGCCATTAGCCGCATCCTGGCTTTAGTGACCCGATGTCTCATCAGACCGGTGAATCCGTGCAATCCTAGTTCCGTGAACATTGTCAATGCACTGCTATATCTTCTGAATCCAAATATAATTTTTAGGTTATTGTGCCCTGTTCCACTTTCTCCTTCTTTAGCTAACGTTTCAGACAGCGTTACAGTGTCCGTCATCAAGGCCACTGAATGGATGGACACTGAAATGATGCCCGAAAAGTAAATAAATAAATTAATTGATTAAACGGCGTAATAACTCAAAAATCAATCACAATAATACTTTTGGCCGTGAAAATCTAAAATCACAATATCCAATGTGAAGTTAAGTTTAAATTACACGTATGTAAATATTTGCTTGTATAAATGTCCAATATTTACATTTGACTAAAGTTCACCTACCTACGACGCAACTGATATAACAAAAGTTTATCAGTAATTAGAACAAAGTTCCTTTTCATTACTTATAGAAAGTAAACAATGAAAAATTCAAAGTACGTATTGATTATAAATATGTATATAGAAATTCAAATGCAAAAATACTGTACGCTAATATTGTGAAACATTAGGTGATATTTATTTTCTCACAGAGGAGCCGCAAAAATTTTTGCGACTTTACTTCAAGGAGGCTGTACAATTTTTTTATTAATTCTTGGGTTCTATCTAACTTTATTATTTACAAATAGATACAAAACATATTTACCTGGCAGGTCACTTCCGATAAACACACTTTAGAAAGTTTATGCTTAGGTGTGTGGTTTGGTATATATGTATATGATGCTTGGAGAAGACATGACTTTACACGCGGAGGACATTATATTTAAAACACCAGACATTGCATGACCAATCACTGTTGGTATTACATTTATAAGGAGGTTAATTAATGGCTTTAGATCCTGATGCTCACTGAATTTAGTATCGGGTGTGCGCTTTGGTTCCTTCAATCTTCCAATAGCTGATGACGCTGCTATCTGAGGGTTGATTGTAGGCAGTCACCAAGATACTTAAATCATCGAGAATTGAATACTGGGAAAGGTGAGCCTTAGAGAGCTGGATGGTGTGAAGGAAAACACTGCATTATTAGATGCAAGGAACTGGAGAGAAGGAGAGGCGTTTTCTAGGGGTGAGCAGGACTCTCCAAGGGTTGTACTGTCGTCATAACCAAAAAGGCAATTGGAAATTTTCAATAAGGAACTCCAGTCCAATTTTTTTAAATGAATAATGACCTTCTAACTTAAATAATTGCATTTTTATTTTTATAGTTAGTTTTAATAGTTAAAATAAATGTCAATGTTTTAATTTTTCAAAATCCCCCCAAAACCACCGAATCTAGTGTGACGTCATCATGACCAACCGAAGTATGAATTTTGAACTGGAATCGGCTGATCATCGCCGGCCATTTTGAATTTCAGCATTGAAGCGTTTTATGGACGCGGTGACGTCACGCCTCACAAATTAATAATACCAACTTGACAGGGTGTTTTAATGAACTGTTTTAAAATGGATTTTTTAATATTAACTCTACGTTAAATATTATTTAATACAACTTATATATTCAGAATCAGCATTTATTGGTCTATATGAACATATTTTTTAAAGCCATAATATTTTTCACTGGAGTTCCTTATTGTTACATTCCGAAATCTGAAACTTTTCATATTTATGAACCTAAGGTGATTAAAAAAAAAGCATCGGAATGGGGCCGTTGAAAATTCCTAGTTGCCTTTTTGTGTATGATGTCAGTCATGTAATATCCAATGATCATGTAATAATAATCAATTTATACAAAAAAAACATTTATTTTGGAAAAAAATACAAATTAATTAGGTTATTTATAATAATAAATTATACAGACTATCATCAAATGAGGTTTTATTTCAAAACAATGCAATTTCACTGTTTTGTGTTGATTTACTGAAAATATATAACTATGTATGTAATAATAATGTAAGAAGGTCTGTGAATTTTCCCAGTTTTTGGTCCTGCTATTTTTAAAAGTGTGATTTTAAACAATTTGATCACTATAAGATGTATAAACCACAAGATGGAGGACAATGTAATTCTTCAACAGTTAGCTTAGGCAATAAGTGCAGGGACTTATCCATGCGACAAAATGTTTAACTAGAGTAGTGCTTCACAACCCGTGCGCCACGGCACACAAATTCTTCAAACTCTTTAAAAATTTGTAAACCGCAGAACCTGTCACATGCGTAAAACAATGAATATTTCGCATTTTAGACTGAAGACAGACTAAGCAATGAATCATTATTGTTCTTCACTGAAGTATGTTGACTATTCTGGCCCAAAGTTTTAGATAGACTGAATATCATAATACTCCCCAACTAACATGAATAGTTGCATTCGGAACATGATAATGGTTTTTCTCCACTGTGAGTTAAGCATTGCCCATACGACTTTTGTGTACGTACACAAATATTAGTCGCTTTCAGAACATGAGAATGGTTTTTCCACTGTGAGTTAGCATGTGCTCTTCTAAACATGACTTTTGTGTATGTTCACAAATAATTGCTTTCGGAACATGAGAATGGTTTTTCCACTGTGAGTTAGCATGTGCTTTTCTAAACATGACTTCTGTGTATGTTCACGAATAGTTGCTTTCGGAACATGAGAATGGTTTTTCCACTGTGAGTTAGCATGTGCCCATCTAAATATGACTTTTGTGTGTGAACACAAATAGTTGCTTTCGGAACATGAGAATGGTTTTTTCTACTGTGAGTTAGCATGTGCTTGTCCAAATACGACTTTGTGTACATGAATAGCCGCTATCAGAACACGAGAATGGCTTTTTCCACTGTGAGTCAAAATATGCCGCTTTTGTTGTTTTTTCCACTGTGAGTTAGCATGTGCTTGTCAAAATATGACTTTTGTGTACGCAAATAGCTGCAGTCAGAACACGAGAACAGTTTTTCTGCTGGGAGTCTGAACATGCCTTTGCATATGAATTTTTCGAACATGAATGTCTGTAGTCAGAAATTGAGAATGGTTAATTTCTGCTATCAATGCGAAAGTGTGTTTTCAATCTTATTTCATGAACATGAGTGGTTGCAGTCGGAACACGCGAATGGTTTATCTCCGCTATGAATACAAAACTGTCTTATTTATTACTGTTGATTACAAATAAAATTAAAATGATATTTGCTTTGTCTATCTTACTGGGAGGTTCCCTTGTTGAGATAGACGCAGAGTTTTTGAGAAAGATATCAAATTTTTTAACATATTTTTACTTTTGATGTGCCGTGGAACTCAGGAAAAAGCTTACGGAGCATTGAACTAAAGGGCAGTTGTTGGTTCTATGAGTTTTATAATTCTCAAGCTACACAAAGATCATCTGCAGATCTGTTAGGTTTTTAACAATATTACGATAGTCAACAGATTGGGAGTAGGTCCATGTGTGCTCTGCTGCCGGTGACAGGCCGTGGTGATAGAGCCGGTGATGATGGATGGAGCAGCGGTGAAGAGTGGACGACTACCGCCTCTTGCTGCGGGAGTGTAACTTGTTGGGTCCTTTGGTGAAGCACCAGTCCACGGAGATGGTGTTGCCGAGGATGTCTGCGCTGTTCATGGCTTCCCGGGCGCTCTGCAAAAAGTTAATTTATTAATTTAATAATATAAGATTCTGGGAATCTCAGGGTCAGTATGCCCTACTGCTGTGCAAGGCGATGGGACAAGAAAGTCTGGAGAAAGGGTCTCCCTCAATCAGCCCGCCATGCGGTTGGTGGGCAGACGCATCCACCACCAAGACCTGGACAAACCTCAACAAGTGAAGCTGGACACCCCTAATAAGTCTCCAAACAAATCAACCCACTTGGGGTGACGTTTGGCAGAGGTGTTGGTTATCCAATGAATGGTTCCCAGTGCGAAAGTACCCGTACCCTCCTCCCAACATGAAACATAATTTTTAATTAAAAAAAAAAATTAAAACTATGGCCTATAATTTACACACTAGGGGGCAATACAAATAAATATCTTTTAAATTTTACACAATTCATAAACAACCTTTAAAGTAGGGTAAATGGTTGTTTATTAGTCACGTAAATTTTAAAACATGTTTTTATTAGAAAGGGGTTTCGTATGCTATACATGTTCGTACAGCATTCACGGCTTAGATCTGCAAATACAACTTTGCGAGTGGGTTCATATTTCATTACATGTGTCTTAAGGAACTTAGACCCCTCAGGACTCAGGCATATTTTGTAAGAAGGTCAAAATATTTCCGATATGCAATAATATCCAAATAAATGGAATATTTCTGAACGCAAAAACTAAAAACTGTGTTTAAAAGGCGATAAAATAAGCTTTCACATTTTATAATTCGAAATAAACACATAATTTTGTAATACAAACATTTTCTAATGCAAATGTAAAAAAGTTTTAAAAATGGTCCATCTTACGTTTTTTCTAACAAAAATTACTGAGAATAAAAATAAATAACAACACATATGTGTATGTACTTATTTTATTAGATAAATGTTATCATCACCTCATTTTTATGCCATTTTGTGTAAAAATAATTAATAAAAAATTCCTAAGGATTCATAATTATTTTTTAAATTGCGGTAGGAAACTTTGGTTTCATAAATTTCATAAAGGTGTAAATTTTTATTATTTTATGGTTAACTTTTAGATGTGAATAGAAAGCACGGTGTTTTCTATTTCTAACACCATTTAGATAATATTTCTCACCATGATAGTAAGGGGAGATACAAGGATTTCCATGAGACTCATATGAATTATTCCCAAAAGCGAGCAATTTACGCAGAGTGGTTAATAAATTACTAAAATAACATGTAGGGAAAGAGTTGGACCTCACCTGTGCCTGTTTGTAGGTTTCGTATTCCACTAAGGCATACCCCTTCAGGAATCCAGTTCTCCTGTCCAAGTTCAGGTGGAGGTTTTTTATCTCTCCGAACTCAGCGAACTTATCCTGAAAACAATTGTAGCATTCTTGTTAATTTATTGCAGAATTAAAGTAACTTTTTGGAACCTAGAATAAAGAAGAATACAAGAAATTCAATTTCAAAGCAGGGTTGAGATGATTTAAATCAGTGATTTAAAAAAAAATCAATGATTTAAATCACTACTGTTTTACTGCAACCAAATCACCTGCCTAAAGTGCCAAGGGACTTCCCCCGGCATAAACTATGGTGCGCACACACATGCAATGCTATAACTGTCTACACAATTACAGAAATGCGTGTGTATGCGCCTGTTAGTTTAATGAATGGTATTATTTGTTCTTATGCCAAAGTTGAGCCTTTCACTTGAGTATTGATCGATAAAAAAGTCATACAGAAAAGCGCACCTGGTTAGCAATACATAAATTGAAAAAATGTATAACTGAACAAGGATTGGAAATAATCAAGCAACTGCTAAGAGCAGTTGCTTCTTCTGCTGGGATCGAAGGAATATTTTTGGCATTCAATTTGGTGTACAGTAAAATAAAAAATAGATTAGGCAATGAGAAGGCGGGCAAATTAGTCTTCTTTTTGAAAAGACTAAATTTGGACAAATCACAAAACCAATATAAACAAGATACGGTGGTAATGGTTTAATTTCATTGTTAATATTCTTACTTTTAAGCCTTTTTAATTTTCTTAGTTATTGATTTTTTTATTGAATAAGCAAATACTATTGCTAGTGTTAAAAAAAAAAATTCTCCAAGCACATTTTCCTTTTGTAGGTGGGTTGGAAGAAATTTCATTCAAAGACAAACCCCTACCTTTTGTGCTCTTTTGTAGGTGGGTTGGAAGAAATTTCATTCAAAGACAAACCCCTACCTTTTGTGCTCTTTTGTAGGTGGGTTGGAAGAAATTTCATTCAAAGACAAACCCCTACCTTTTGTGCTCTTTTGTAGGTGGGTTGGAAGAAATTTCATTCAAAGACAAACCCCTACCTTTTGTGATTTTTTGTAGGTGGGTTGGAAGAAATTTCATTTAAAGACAAACCCCTACCTTTTGTGCTCTTTTGTAGGTGGGTTGGAAGAAATTTCATTCAAAGACAAACCCCTACCTTTTGTGATTTTTTGTAGGTGGGTTGGAAGAAATTTCATTTAAAGACAAACCCCTACCTTTTGTGCTCTTTTGTAGGTGGGTTGGAAGAAATTTCATTCAAAGACAAACCCCTACCTTTTGTGATTTTTTGTAGGTGGGTTGGAAGAAATTTCATTTAAAGACAAACCCCTACCTTTTGTGCTCTTTTGTAGGTGGGTTGGAAGAAATTTCATTCAAAGACAAACCCCTACCTTTTGTGATTTTTTGTAGGTGGGTTGGAAGAAATTTCATTTAAAGACAAACCCCTACCTTTTGTGCTCTTTTGTAGGTGGGTTGGAAGAAATTTCATTCAAAGACAAACCCCTACCTTTTGTGATTTTTTGTAGGTGGGTTGGAAGAAATTTCATTTAAAGACAAACCCCTACCTTTTGTGCTCTTTTGTAGGTGGGTTGGAAGAAATTTCATTCAAAGACAAACCCCTACCTTTTGTGATTTTTTGTAGGTGGGTTGGAAGAAATTTCATTTAAAGACAAACCCCTACCTTTTGTGCTCTTTTGTAGGTGGGTTGGAAGAAATTTCATTCAAAGACAAACCCCTACCTTTTGTGATTTTTTGTAGGTGGGTTGGAAGAAATTTCATTTAAAGACAAACCCCTACCTTTTGTGCTCTTTTGTAGGTGGGTTGGAAGAAATTTCATTCAAAGACAAACCCCTACCTTTTGTGATCTTTTGTAGGTGGGTTGGAAGAAATTTCATTCAAAGACAAACCCCTACCTTTTGTGCTCTTTTTTTGTTGTTATGTGAATTTTTTAATGTTATGATATTCAAAAATGTCTGTGTTCAGTAAAATGTTAAATAAATAAAGACTGGTAAATTGATTTTAAATTTATAAATTAATAATTAAAACGAACAACATTGGTTTTTTAACATAGACGACTTCCGAGTTAAAATAGACGAAATATTAAAAAAATCTGATTTAAATCAAATAAATTCGATTTTTTTTGACACGGCATAACACCCCAAAAATACTTTTGGCCGTGAAAATCTAAAAAAAAAATGGTTTTATTGATTTTGAATTAAAATGGTGCCACAAAATAAGTTGGCTGTATTTGAAGAAGAAATATTTCTTCACTTGATTTAGAGAGGAATAAAATGATGAAGAAATAATTACCAGAATATCA
Source organism: Glyphotaelius pellucidus (assembly GCA_936435175.1). Classification (NCBI taxonomy): domain Eukaryota; kingdom Metazoa; phylum Arthropoda; class Insecta; order Trichoptera; family Limnephilidae; genus Glyphotaelius; species Glyphotaelius pellucidus. The sequence continues at coordinate 4,750,786 of OW386560.1, read as the reverse complement.
TCCTCCTGCGCCTCTTCATTAACCCCGTTGACAAACAGGATCCATCCCTCGACGGAGCGTTGGGGTCCCGGGTCGGCCCCGTCGCCCCCCGAGGGACGCAGCCTCTCGTAGCGGCCCTGCGAGGCGCGCCGGGCCTCTGTGGCCCCCGCCTCCTGCCCGCCGAACCCGCGTCCCTTCTTGTTGCGAGCCTTCTCCTTCAAGCGGGCAATACCCTCTGGAACGGAAAGATAAAAGTTCAGTAAAAGTAATAAAATGAATTAATACAGTGCATTATTGTGATTTAATAGAAGGTCGCCGAGGGCCTGGTAAGAGACAAATGTCTTGGCTACGAAATATACGAGAGTGGACCGGCATTAGAAGTGCGGAGGAGCAATTCCGGCCAGCACAAGATAGAGAGACATTTTCCAGAGTTATCGCCAACATCGGGGGGACCTGATAGAGCACACAAAGAAGATTGTGATTTATTTTTGGGGTATTATGACTTGTAGCACTACCTCCTTCTTTAGCCTTTGTTTCGGACAGCGTTCATCATCAGGGCTTAAGTGTAGTCGATTGTGGTGAAGTGTGTGCTTTAGGTATGTAGATGCGATACCGATAAGTATTGCCAGCCTCCAAGAGCTGGTATCGCATTATGATTCAAAATCTGAAAAGCCAGGAACTTCCTCTTCCCCATCTCCTTACCCTCCCCGCTACCATCCGCCTGGCAACATATCCCAATTATGCCATAGTCACTGACTCCAAGACTCCCGTGCGGAGTTGGTAGTTGTGCGGTATTCATATTAAAAAATCTAAGCGTTTCCTATGGGAAATAAATGCAGAAATTCTAATGTATACATATATTCTTAAAATACTAATGTTCAAATTTTCTGCAACCAAAATTTAGCCCTGGAATAATACTTAGTATGAAACGTCAAACAAAACTAGATCGCGGAGCTATTTATCTTATGAACACAGGTGATTCTTGAAAATACGCACAATTCCGAGGCTAATTCATATTTAGATAAATGCAAAGGTATACACCAAGTGAAAATGCTAAATTAAATTAAAAACAAACGCAAACGGTAAACCGCTCATCCTAACCTAAATTCGGATCGAAATAAAACAGACAACTAATGTGTTTTCTTCAGCGAATTCCTATAATATTTAATTAGAATAGTAAAACTTACGTTCGCCTTCATCATCAACTTCGAATTCCTCAGAGTTTTCGATATCCAATACGTCTGCCATTGGATAAAATGAACTTAACCAGATTCACAATTCACAACAAAATTGACAAGAGACGAGGTGGTACGAAATATTCACGAACACGACGCCATTGCCGCCACAGGATTTCAAAGGCTAGAAATGGCTAGAAACTACTACGACAAATATTATGTTTCACGGAATAAAACATGTATTTGAGTATAAAAATTGGTTTTAAAGGGTTGTTTTAGCGTACATATTAATTTGGTAAAATTTGTGCTCAAAATTGTCTATGTAATTTCAAACACATTTAATCTTTCTATGGGAAATTAAAGCTCTATGTATGCTCTATGCCCTGAAAATTTTCAAATGTCAGATTCTGCGAAAAATTGTCAACACGGTCGGGATTGGTTTATTTACGACACAGTGTAATATTGTCCAAAACTGTGGTTCTCGAATAATGTTTTTAATGCTGCTACGATTTATTGGTACATTTTTCATTGTGTTACTTTTCGCCAAATTGTGAATCTAACAAATATCTACTCCTTCAGATGTTTGGAGGCGTTTAAAGATTTGTCTGGCCTCTTGTCTTCTCTATCAGGATCTTATAAGCAGCAATGATGGAATGGGAAACGAACGTGTCGCTGCCGGCAGCATTGCAGTCGCTCGAGGTGGCCTATCTTTGTGTAGCTAGAAATAACAAAGGCAGAGCGTTCGCCCATTTTTTGGTAGCCCTTACCGTATGTCCAGAATTAAGGGAACGGAATTTAGAAATGTTCGTCCAGCTATCTGACGATATAGGCGACAGCCTTATCAAAGAAGACCGTGTCAAAGACTTTTTTAAATGCTTCGAAGAGGCGCTACGCTTGTACCCGGATTGCGCAAAATTAAAGCGAATTTTCGCCAAACATCTTCTAGCCATCAATCTTCCTTTCAGAGCGTTTTCATTTTACCGGGCGGCCTATATGATGGAGCCTGACATTCCCTTATGGCAGAGGGAATTGGACGAAATCAAGAACACTCTTGTCTCTCGCTGGCACTATAAGATGCTCAACGATAATGTGAGAAACAGCGCTTTTAAAGAAGCTATTTTAAGCAAGATTACACCTCAGCATTCAGTGTTAGATATTGGCTGCGGCACCGGGCTGCTTTCCTTGTTTGCTGCCCAGGCACAAGCCCAGAGGATCATAGCCGTTGATTCCAGTGAAACATTGACCAACATCTCTGCCGCTGTCTTCAAAGACAATGATGTAACTTATACTCTTCTCAATAAGATGTCCACTGATCTGAATTCAACTGAAATTGAAGGACTCGTCTCGGCTGTTGTCACAGAAACATTCGATGCCGGTTTCTTCGGAGAAGGAATATTGCAAACAATGGTCCACGCCAGAAAACATCTGATGAAGAATCTTTCCACAGACGTTGTCATACCAATGTCTGGGAGTTTGTACATTTGTGGAGTGCAGAGTAACTCGTTGGCAAAAAAACACATATTTTTAGACAATAATCTAAAAGACTCAATTAAATTCTACGGAGTCAATGTTTATAAAAATAGTCAAGAGCCGTATGATTCTGAAGATTTAACTCTTTTCAGAGATCTCACCTACATCACTGATGTTGTAAAATTTTTAGAAGTTGACCTTTACAACGCTGCAACGATGGAAGCATTACTCAACGGATATTTAGGAATCGACGATGTTACAGTTAAAGTCAACAAAGATGGTTATATCCACGCGTACGCCGTCTGGTTTGATCTGCATCTCACTGAAACTATTTCTCTAACAACGGATCCAAGGGCCCCTAACAGAGCACGAGCGTGGGATCAGGCCATATTCTATCTGAATCGTCCTTTGCCGGTTAAAATAGGCACCGAAATCTCACTTCAAATATCATGCAATGATGGGAAATTAGAGCTCTTCAAGGGTAGTACGCACAGAGACTGCTTCCCCATGGAATCTAACATCGTACGATGTTTGAACGATTCTGTTTTGGTGAATTCGTGCAATACCGCCGCGAGCGCTGCCTGTGTTCACTTCACGCAAGCTTGCACCCACAATCACGTTGAAATCTTAGATCTTTCGCCGTTCCCCATCACTGGCTTCTTGCTTCTGGCGCGTGGCATCGAGCGCCTAACTTGCGTGGCGGAAACCGACATACAAAAACAGCTGATTCTACGCATCTGCGAATTAAACGGAATCGCAGCAGAAAGAATACATTTCTACAAAAAATACGAAGATGTTCTAGCCAATGACAATCGCAGATACCATCTCATCATCAGCAACTTCATCAACGAAGCGTTTGGCGAGTTGAACATCAAACATATCGTCATGGCGAGAGGCATGCGTTCAAACAAACTCATGTTGAACGGTCTCTTGATGCCGCACAAGGTGAGACTGATGGCTAAAATAATATACTCGGAAGAATTCGAACGTCTGAACAGAGTTGACAACGCCAACGTGATGAACTACAATATCGCCGAGTATATGAATATTTATTCAATCGGTCAGGATTTCGTTTCTGATATCAGTATGCTACCTTATACGAATATGTCTAAAGACGTGGTACTGCTTGAGAATGTTAGCAAGAGGCTTGGGAATAGCACGGTGGACTTGGAACTGCTACAAGACGGGCCCATGAATGCGGTGATGTGCTGGTTCGAAATCCAGATGTTGGAGAATGGAGAGTCCTATTCCACGAATGTTCCCGAGTCCTGGTCGGCAAGCTCCATTCACCTGCTTGAGACTGATTTGGTTGGTGTTGCAAGACAAAATGGAAGTATATTAATGGTCTGTGATGAAAACGGCTATCTTAGAATCGCCGTAGATTTTTAAAATCAACTTTTGCGAATGAAGAGATGTATGTAATAGGAGACGTTAAAATTGGTAAAAGTATTTTTCAAGAAATTGTGGTGTTCTCCATCTCCACCTTCTTTAGAAGGAATTTTATATTTAAAAGAAATAGAAATACTCCCAGGTTACGAATAACCTGACTACTCTCTCTACTCACATCATCAAAGATGAAATTGTAATGCCATCTGCGATACCAGTATTTATACCACATACAAAGTTCAAGCCTGATGCTTTGAACCAGCGTAGAATCAGTTATTTTAATTTTTTATCCTGATATGTACATTAAATATGCTATATTTTATTAAAATAACTGAAACCTAATTCAATTTATCCATTAGAATTGTAAAATCCAATCTGCTATCATAATTAGTAAAAACTACTTTAAAATATTAAGATGAATTAATTGTTTGCGCCCATACATTCAATCCAATATTCTATTATTTGTAAGCCTTTCTTGAAAGTTTTGAGTTTGTTTATAGACAAAACTATTTATTCATATATATGGGTGCAAACAATTAATTCATCTTAATATTTTAAAGAATAACTCGCAAAAAGTGTTTTAACCTAAAATAATTAAACTAGCACCATCTATGAAAGAGCAGATTATGAATTCTTTTAATAACATGTCACCTTAATCAATAACATCATTCAACTATTTATATTAGATGCAATGTTGTTTATCCTTGGTGCAGAAGCTGTAAACATTTTAAAATGACTGAAAACGTCAGTAGCACGGGTGATAAACCGGTTCAGTCTAAAATAAGCTAGTGGAAAGTGTTATAAGGTGTTTTAATTAATCATAATATATATTTCACTGAAATTCTGCAGTTAATAAATTAACAGTTTCAAACAGTAGAATGTAATAGAAATATATATACGTTTGATGTTGTATTATTGTGTTTCAAAGTACCTATCTGAAAAGTACTTCTAATATTGTATGCTCCATTAAGGGGTTATGTACAGTTAGAATTTTGAAGAAATCGATTTTATATTATTTCATTTTCGTAATGCACATGTATTCAAGTACACACAAAAAAAAATTCAAGTCAATCGGGTGATTATTTTCGAAGTTACACGCATAATTGTAAAGACATGTCAGAGCATTTGGAGGCAAACTTTAAACGCGTTTTTCTCAAAACCGTGTTCTTAAAGTCGGTGACCAAGATAACTCGGAAACGGCTGAACCGATCAGTCTCAAATTTTAACACAAGCTTTTTACCTATATTTTACACTTATTAATCGAAGGCCTGTTCTCACCGATAAATACATATTTTTTTATAAACAATATAAGGCCAAAATTTAGGTAAAAAGTCGATTTTTTTTTTTGAGAAGCCGCCATTTTGTCAAAAAAATTATTGTGCTCTGACCTTCGATTAATTAGAGGGATGTTTATTATTATAACGAAATCTGTTTGGTTTTTTTAATTTTAAAAGATCCAGTCCAGAGATATGATGATCACCGCAATATGCCTTTTTTGAGAGGAGCTTCTGGAGCTCAGCTATAGCAACTTTCAAAATTATTATTTTTACAAATAAAAATTCTTAAAATACAGTTAAAGGTTACCATAATGTGTACAAATTTTTACTTTAATAAATTTAAAAGTCTTCTCAGGAAAAATTCTTGAAAAATCCCTTTTTTGAACCTCCTGACTGTATAAAACCTCTTAAACTAAAAACTTTAAAATGTGTAATGTATGATATGGAATTAACCTCGTATATTTTATTCATAGACCAAAGAAACAATAGACCTGCCCATAAGGGCGAGGGGAACAAACCAAGTTACACAGAGCGGGGATTTCCCTTTCAAAGATTTGTCAATAAATGAATGCCACAGTACGCAGGCAACTCGCGTTGTACTATTACTATTTAGTCTTCGAAAATAAAATCTGCTCAGAATTACAAGTCCTTTTTACAATGGCGCGCGGATTGCCCGCTAAGTCATCATCATCATCTTCATCCCCTTATCCTATTCGGGTCGGGGACCGATTGCATCGACAAGCTCCTCCATACGTCCCTGCCTTGTGCTGACTGTTCGGCCTCCGTCTATGGCCGTCCCATCCTTTCCTCACACAGTTTCTGGAGTTGCCTCGCCCAGCTGTGTCTGTGACTGGACGTCTACCCTCTGGAATCGCACTTAGTATCTTCCTCGGAATTCGGTCATCAGGCATTCTTAGTACATGCTCAAGCTACCTTAGTTGCTATTTTTCTATGAAGAGTAGCAGTGGTTCTACGTTTAGATCGTCTCGGATCGTCGAGTTTCTTATATGATCCCATTTTGTAACCCCTGCCACTCTTCTCAAGTACCTCATTTCGGCAGCTTGTACTCTAGAGCGTGTTCGTCCACTTAGCATCCATATCTGATGGCTGTAAGTGAGTGTTGGGCGATATATCGTTTTGAACACTGCCATCTTTGAGTTGATACTGAGCTCAGCTTTCCTTATCATTGAGCTGTAGAAAGCCCGCTAAGTATTACACCTAGTTGAGAATCCCATATTGGGTAAAAACATTCGGCTTTTTTGACAAAATTGAGCGTTTTGTTACACTTTTACAAATGTTTTATAATTTACTCACAGTAAAAACTAACTAGTGAAATACGAGAGAATGCCTCTTGCAGAAAAGTCCAATTGCTTGCGCCGCAAACTTATTTTAACAAACATTACTTTTCTTCACAGGGTCTGGTTTTTACAATGTCAAAGTACAAATGATTTCATAGTTTATTTAAGACTTGGTGCCAAAAAGATTGTCACTAGGTTAGCTTCCAGCTCGTTGAAATAATATCCCGATTTTGCATTAGAACATGTCTATGTTTTCTTTGATCTGTGATTTTATTGAATATTTTTAATTAATAGATGTTGTACTAGCCTATAATAATAAAATATGTGTGTAAATTTCAGGTAATCAGTGTATTTCTGTATTAAAATAATAAATAATTCATAGATTCTGCCCAGCACTGCCATACTGAGCATTTATGGGATTTGATTTGGTGCCAAATGACTTAGCATGTATTTTAACTTTTTAAAAGAAAGACAAACATTCCCAAGTTACAAATAATCTGTCAATATTTTTGAATTTCTTCTACCATTATTATTATAGTGAAAAATGTTTCTTGTACATGATGGACGACTTAATTCGGATTTAGAACTTCCGAGCAAATGCTCATTCTAGTCTGCTGTTGCAAATTATTTTGGTGTATAGAGCATTCTTTCGGTACTCCGAGCGTGTTCGCCAAAATTTGGTAGAATGCTTGTTTGTTTATTGTAAACGCTGCAAGTGCGTCTGAACAGTTGCCTAGAGCATTTTTTTTTTTACATGAGCTCCACACAAGAGGCCCTGAGGAAAATAATTTCCCTCAGGGCCTATGTCATCTTTGGGGATGCTGTGTGGAGGGTTTTTTAAGGAAAGGGAGGGAAGGAAAAGGGTTTAAGGGGTGGGTAGGAATCTGGGGTTCAGTGTGTCCTGGTCATCCGCCTCCAAGACTAAGACAAACCTCACCCCATGGACCCGGGCACCCCTGCTAAATCACCAAACGTAGCGAACCACTTGGGGTGACCTATGGCGCAGAGGTGTTGGTTATCCAATAAAGGTAAATTTCTTCGTATTCGGACACGATTGCTCCTCGAGGTGGTCTCTTCAAAGTGTTCTTGGAACTTGCGTCGACTTTTTTTGTCCTAATTATGGATTGGACTAATGAAAAATGTCTGCAATGTTTAAAATTGTACATTTGTTTATAATTGTATTTTATGTTTTAAATTGTTTTAATATATTATTACACAAATAAATCGCACAACGAGGATGCTTGGTGGGAAATCACAACTAATAATTATTTAATTAAATTCATTGCCACGTCTTTTCCTTCTTTTCTTTTTCGATAAAAGAGTCATAATGAAAAATGCAGTACTTGAAATCACAATATTGCTACACTGTCAGACATGGTGTAGTGAACACTACCACTGATTGTTGAAGAAAGGGCAATGAGCATTCGCTCGCCTGGTATAAACACCCCTAGAGCATCTGCAAGATTTCTAGGTCTTGTGTTCTTGTTTGTTGGTATTCTTTTGGTGTAAATGGTGAAAATGAATTACCAATTAGAGCGGCAGTATTACCATTACGATAATAATGTACTTTGATGTGTTTGTTAATAATTATTGATAGGGTTATGAACATTCTTAATGTGTACTGATTACTGAATATGTGATGGAGGACTGATCTGGATGGCTTTTGACTGTTTAAAGACATCGCTAGTGGTGATTAATGTATACCAAATAATAAATGTCTATAATCATGTGTTTTTGGATTATTTAATTTTTTCTGACATATCTCTTACCATAAAATAAAATTTTCTTTCATTCTGTAGTAGGAATCAATGCTTAGGCTGAGGTGTTGTCTACTGATTACAATTTTATCAAAAGCAGAAACTGTATGAGAATCAGTGTTCAATAGGGGCTGCTCAAAAAATGTTAAAAAAATCAAATAAAAATAATTATTTTATTTTTATTTTAACGAGTAAAATCTCATATTGTAGTATTTAATTAATAGAAAAATCCGAAAAAGATACGATCACATCTAGGTATCGTACCCACTGATCTAATGGGACCCTTTACCCTGAACCAATCTCAAACATGCCCAACAATTCAATTTGGGAGCCACCTCTGGGCTGGAGCCCCAAAATCCTTAATAAACCTACTTGATTCTGTGAAAAGGAGAGCTGTTCGTCTGATTGAAAATCTGTTTTTTAACGGACGCAATAGAGGCTTGCTGAATCTCTTCTACAGGTATTTCAAAGGAGTCTGCTCAAAGAAGCTAGCGGCATAGATTCCCTGTGCGCATTGGAAAGAGTTACTGGCATCAGGCCTCTTCGAGACCTGGATTAGTAAATCCCTTTCTACGACCCCTACTTAACCCACCTCTCAATACTGTCCAACCGCATGGATAAATAGTTCCCCTGGCTTTAACACTGCAGATAGGGTGCTCTTGTGAAGTGTAACTTAAAAAAAACCGCAGCATGTTTTACAGATATTTCAAAGTTAGGTGCTCTGAAAGGCTATTCCCTAAAATTTGTGATAAGAGATCGTTCTCCCGCGAGAAGTGCTGTCAGATTTGGGTGATTTTCTACGGCTGTTACTTGCTGTTTCTATTGGCCGATGTCAAAAATCAGCTGTGAACTGTTACATATTTTAGTTTGGGTTGTTTTAATCACGAATTCCTGCAAGTATGCATGATTATTTATTCATTTAACATCTGTAGAAAATCACACAAATCTGACAGCACTTCTCACAGGAGAACGATCTCTTATCACAAATTTTAAGGAATAGCCTTTCTGAAGAATTAGCAGTATCGACCCTATTGTCACCACTGAGCTGATAAAAAACGCGTCAACATTTGTACAAGATTGACATTATAAGACAATACAAACAAATATCATTTTTACCACTTATTCTGGTACTCGACTACGATTATCAAACTGCCTAGAATTGTACTGCTTCTTCGTTTGTAGTGTTGCACCCTCCCTATAAGGAATGGTAACCGGACAACTCGGAATGAAACCAACTCAGAACCATCTCAGATAAGTCATTTAGAGTGATAAAAACATAAATTTTAAAAATTGGTTAGGTTAGGGTTATCGGCTAATTTGAAATTATTTTTTTCATAGCTTTTAATGACTCTTCAAGGAGGTGTTGAGTTGACTCTATTCTCTGTTCACATGGAACCATAAGGAATAGCCCCTTGTACCTGCCTGGCACAGGTGGTGCCCTTATTTTCTATCTTTTGTAAGTGTTAAGTTTCCTGCACTGTCCACTGCGCCACCCCTGGCGTAGCGGTAGCAGTGAAAGGGAATTTGACCCTGATCTCCATGGATATTATCTCCATCGAACCTGGATCTGAATCGAGTTACTCAGTCCCCTGGGTTCTTCAGAAGTCCCTTCTCCACCATCCCTCTGTCTTCATAGGGGTTACATCTGGCCACCGTGCTGCCGGGGGCGGTGTGAAGGATCTGAAGGACCACCTTCGCATCTGTCTGTGGTTGGGAACTGTCTGTGGCTTGCCAGAAGCTGTAGATGCTATTCTAGTGTTATGCGCTGCCATAGGAACATGTTTTAATATGCCTCTCCTTTCTTTTTACTTTCTAATGGATGTTTTTCTATATAAATGTTGTCTCTCCGCTAGCTTCAAGAACAAGAACAAACTGCCTCCGATGACAACACTTAAAAGCGTTTGGTATGTATAAATATATGTTGTGTTGTGTAAGGTCAAGTCTGTGGCTTTTAGAATCATTATATAGTAGTTTCGTTTTAAAAGCAAAAGTAAGGACTCTACATGAGAACCGATAGAGGAACCCATCTAGTCCTTAAAACGGTTTGGTAAAGTGGTGGGTGCCCTCAACCGTGTATTATATATTTACTGGCTTTTGTGTTTTCTTCCTCCTACAACATGGGTCTCTTGGGTTCACTTTCTTCTTTCCTTAAAAAGATTCTTCTAACAACATCCAAGATTACCATTTGTAGTGATTTTATTTTTGGTATACAAGAATTATACTTGCCTAAAGGCTGTCGTCCTGCTGGGTCGGTATTGGTAACCAATCAACATAAACCAAAGACCCTGCAGAGAAAACTCCCACTATGGCTGCGCTGCAAATCGTAGTGAACTTTAATTTTCTGCGCTTTATGTTTATGTCGATTGCTTACATCATCAGTGGGACGAGGGGTTAACAAAACAATAATTACTGTCATTGATTAAGTTAATCTTTCAAATGAATCATTCGATTTGGGAGGCGATTATGGGTACCGCCGACTTAGCAGGGGTGCCCTGGTTCATTGGGTGAGGTTTGTCTAGATCTTGGTGTTGATGTTTTTGCCCACCTGCTGCATGATGGGCCGAATCGGGAGAGATTGGTTGAGGAAGTCCCTTTGAACTCTCCAGCCGGATTCTTTCGCCCCATCACCTTGCACCGCAGTGGGAGGGATGGATTCATGCATTCGTCACTCCTGAACCCATTGACCCTCAAATTACTTACCACCCCTCATACCTTTTTCCTTCCCAGAACTTCCTCTCTTTCCTTTCCCCTAAAAAGACCCTTCACATGGCATCCCCAAAGATGACATAGGCCTTGAGGAATATTTTTCCTCGGGACTTCGTGTGTGGAGATAATGTAAAATTTTTTTTTTTAAACATTATTAGGTTTCTGAGATTTTGTGAGTAATATCTATGGAAAAGAAATTAGAGGTCGCCAGCTAGCAAATGAGATAATGGGTAGATTATTTCAGTAATCGTATCGGCTAATTATTATAATTATTTAGCTAATCAGTATTAGCTTTGAATGAATGACAGTTGCAGACAACACTGGCAAATCTAAAAAAAACGAAGGAAGCCAATGCCCAAAGCTGGTCGCCAGCAGGTTGATGAAGAAGGTATTAGAAATTTTTAAATCTTTGAGGCCTTTTATATAATTTACACTTTTATATAATTTACATGGAATAAATTTTAATTGACGTTTTAGTTTGTGGGAAAAAAATGACACAATTGTTTCGAACTACCATGCCACACTTTGGAAAGTTTCGAAACAGAACATATTTTGACGGGCCCATCCCTACTATATAGGTCAAAATATTCTATGGTTTTTACCTGTCAAACATTGAAATTTGCAGCGGTTTTTTCGATACTTTCTCCTACGCACTCATATGGTTTCAAATCCCCTAGGCTTAAAAATGTTATTTCTTCTATTAAAACATGAATTAAAAGCGTTTCCATTTGCTTCATAATGCATAATTGCAATGTGCTTTGACATGAAAATTATAAAATTTTCAGTGAAAGTGTTATGAAGATTGATCTTGTCTACGACGTTTCTTGGGTGAGTCGTTTTTTATATTATACAATTTTGAATATTTTTATTTTATTTATCATAAATGAGAAGTTGTTTGGTCTTTCGGTGTCATTGTTGATATTTACATGGCAGATCTATTAATAATTTACGATAGTAGATATACATCTATTTTCATTTATAATTTACTTCTTTAAAAATATGTCTACCCACACAGCACAAAAGCGCATTGCCCGTAGCTTTTGCCATTGGGTATTTTTTTTTAAATTAAAAAATATGATAATAGTATGTTGATTTATTATCGTGAAAAGGACTGTATGATTTAAGGATAGGAAAATGTTGCGTCTGCTTTTAAAAACGGCTTCAATTTATTACAAGTTCAGTCACAACAAAAGATATACAGCCGAAGTCGTGGTTTGGTGATTCGGAGTCAAAGCGAATGTCGTGTTCTATACAATTTCTCTCTAAGTAGCAAGGGCGTAGCTATAGCATTCACATATTGAGGGTGGGGGTTGATCTTGATGGACGCAAGGGTGAAGAGGGGGAAGGGGGTAAATTAAAAAAAAGTTATTGAAACCTTTTTTTACAAGAGCTCCACACAGGAGGCCGTGAGGAAAACAATTCCCCTCGGGCCTCTGTCATCTTTGGGGATGCTGTGTGGAGGATCTTTTTAGGAAAGGTAGTTCTGGAAAGGAAAAATGTATGAGGGGTGGGTGGTGTATCTGGGGTTCAGTGTGTTCAGGAGTGACGGATGTATGAATCTATCCCTCCCACTGCGGTGCAAGGTGGTATTCCGAGAGAGCTTAACTGGAGAGATCAAATGGTCTCCTTCAGCCAGTCTCTCCCGATCTGGCCTGCCTCGCAGTAGGTTGGCAAACGCATTCGCCATCAAGACCCAGACCACACCCCAGATCTCGGGCCGGGCCAAGTCACCAAACCTTTGGGTGAACACTTGGGGTGACCTACGGCAGGGGTGTTGGTTATCTAATAAATGGTTCCCGGGGCGGTGGTACCCATATACGCCATCCAAATTAATAATGGCTTAAAGAAAGTCTTCGTGGCCGAATTGGCTAAGGCGTTCGTTCCAGTAAAGCGAAAGATCCTGGGTTCGAATTCCAGTTCCGGCCGTTAGCTTTTTATTTTCTGTGTCTTGTTCTTTTTCATATTTCGTTTAGATTTGTTAGTATTATCTTCTTCTTCGATGACGAATTTCATAATTCCAGAAACGGAAAAAAAATCGAAAAAAGAACTCGTACAAAAGGTACCTTATTTATAAAATCACTAGAGAGTTCCCGGCATGCGTTGCAATGCCACTTAATAAAGAAATTGTTTCTCCCTTTCCCATTCGTCACGTTCCCCTTCCGCCTCCCCTTCCCTTCCGCGTTCCTCTCCCCCTTTTCATACATTCAGTACCGTTACATTCAGTTTTCAAGCAGCTCGCGTGCCACCTATTGCCATTTTTTATACAAATTTCATAATGCCAGAGCTCATAAGCATATATAGAAACCTTCACGGGCGTGCGCACATCAAATCCCCAAAGTTTCATCGCAATCAGATGAATGGTTTAGCAACGCATAAGGGGCCATCCATAAATTACGTCACACGAATTTAATGATTTTTTGATCCCCTCCCCCCCTGTCACATTTGTGAAACCCCCTCCCCCCTAGAATTTCATGATTTTTTGACCCCCCCCCCCCTACCCCTTGTCACACTTCTCTACTCCCCCCCCCTTAAGGTGTGACGTAATTTATGGATGGCCCCTAAGGGACAAACTAAATAATAGATTGATCGGACACACAAAAAATATCAACAACCAAAAAAATATTATTATTGACGAATCACTTTGAAATTATTTCTTGGAAATATTATGTAAACAATGTTATTATTATATTATATCCTGATGAAGCTTGGTCGAAGCGAAACCGGTAGATATACAAAATAATAAATTCGTGGTTTAAATACAAAGTGTTTTAATTCTTTTAAATATTTTTATGTTACGCATTTCTTAATCATCGTTTATTACGTTTTGGCCTTTTAGGTTTTTCCAAGAGAATAATATTTTACGAATTATTTTTCGGCTAGCAAAAATTACGGATTACGTAAGATTTTGACAGGTTACGTTTGACAGGTTACCAGGAGCGTTTACATATGCATCTGACTTGTGGTAATTAATGATCACGGAAGTTTTTCGGAAGTTCGATCTGTGTAACTGCTCATGCGACCGTTTACATCTGTAAATTTATTTGCGGTAAGATGGCTTCCTTTCAACAACAACCTGCTACTGTCAAATTTACGCGATTTTGTCAATAAAGACGAAAAGGACCAAATAAAGTGCCGAAATAGAATTTGGGTTTAATTAAACAATTCTCCGCGCACTTTTGTGCTGTCAAAGCGAAAATTAATGGATTTCTTTCATTTTATTCGAATGACAGCTACCTGACAGCAACCGACTTCGTATTCAAATAAGTAATTCTAAAAACAGAAACATTGAGATAAGAAAGGTTTGGACCGATAATTGAATAGAAGGATGCTCATTTTCAGAAAACTCAAATAAGTGGAAATAAAAACTAGTTTTATAGAAAAAAAAATCCAATAAAAACAAATGTCTTTTGATTTTTGACATTTCGCAACGGCGCATTTTGGTACTATTTCTTACAAAAAGTCCCTCAGCTTATCAAACTGATTTTATAAGCTGTAAGAAGGTTCGAATTTCGCGCGGACGCGATTAGACCTGTCAAAAAACTTCCGAAATAAGAAGTTCTGTAACATGCTTTAAATTACGTTAAGTGACTTGTGGTGTCGTTTACATTGGTAATTTGGCCATAATTCGCTTACACGAGCGAATTACGGGAAAAAACTTACGAATGTAAAGCCAGCGTAGTATTAATATTACATAATATATAACGTAATATTTATTCTTGCTGTTGCTATCACTGTTACTCCTCTTACTCCCCCGAATACTGAGCGAAAGGCACAACTGCACTCAGGCTGATAAAAACTAAATAAATCATCAAAATCAAGACTTTGTATTCCCAATTTTTCTCCTCCAAAACTGGATCGATTTTTAAGATTTTTTTTTACCAACTATTTTAGAAGAAAATACTCTTATGTCTGTACGTTTTGCTTTTTAAAAAAATACATTGTCTAGTTTGTGTAATGAACGCCTGTTGATGAATTTCAATAATGGACATTTGAAAAGCTCTTGTAAAGGACGAAATGTTTGTTCAAGAGAGCGAAAAGAAAGTTTTTTTGTCCGGATATTGGCGACGGATTTGTCTGCCCACCAGCTGCGTGGCAGGCCGGATCGGGAGAAATTGGTTGAGGGAGACCTTTTTTTTTTTTTTTTAAAACATGAAATACCGCACAAGAGTCCCAACTGCTCCCGTCTGGAGCCAGTGAGACTATGGCATCCCCAATTGGGGTATGTTGTGAGGCTGAAGGTAGTGGGGAGGGGAAGGAGATAGGGAAGAGGTAGGTGGGGAAGTACCTGGCTATTCAGATCTGGTCACTAAACACGGCTAAAGCCATTTCAAGCAACGTTTCAATTCTGAATGGTGGTCTTACACCAGGGCGATACTATAAGTATCTTCCACTCTGGAACGTGCCGCAAATATATCATGTATTATTTTAAATGAATAAATTGTGAAATAACACAAATTAATCAAATAAAATTTATTTGCGCACGCCGGGTTCGAACCCGCGACCTTCGGATTGTGAGTCGAGAGTCTTGCCTCGGGACCACGGAGGCCGTTGTGACCTCTCAAGCAGAACTCTTTTGGAACATTGCCGTGCACCGCAGTGAAAGGGATGGATTCATACGTCCGTCACTCCTGGACACCCTGACCCCAAATTCCTACCCACCCTTCGTACCTTATCCTTCCCAGAACTTCCTCTCCTTCCTTTTCTAAAGAGACCCTCCACACAGCATCCGCCAAAGCTGACATAGGCCCTGATGGTAATTATTTTTCTCAGGGCCTCCTGTATGGAGCTAAATTAAAAAAAAAAAAACAGGGGGCTGATGAAAATAATTTCGCTCAGGGCCTTTGTCATCCTTGAAGATATTGTGTGGAAGGTCTTTTTTTGAGGAGAGGAAGGAGTGAACATGGGTCTTGAAGAAACTTGTTGTTTGAAGGAAGAAACACAGAGGCCGGCAAATCGTTCCACAGCCGAGCTGTTGAACTCAAGAACGAGTTGTAGAAGTGACCCGTTCTCGTGTGACAAATGTCAACCGTGTATATATTTTTATTGACGCTAGTTCATCGGAGCGTCTTCCATTGAAATACCGGTAGAACAAGGACAGCATTCCCACCCGACGCCTGTGCTCTAAAGATTGCAATCCGTTCGTTAAGATGGGAGAATCAATCAAAAAGACCACTTTTTCTTTCCTTTCCTAAAAAGACCCTTTACACAGCATCCCCAAAGATGACAGGCACTGATGGGAATTATTTTCCCCAGGGCCTCCTGTGTGGAACAAATTACAAACAATTATAAACCTTATCAACCATATTTAAAGCTAGTGGGTACATTATTATTTTCGTGCTTTTTCCACTGAATTACGAGTCAGCTATGTCACCACTCTGTCAGGTGGTAGCCATATTCTAAGCCTTCTCAACATGGAGGTCGAGGTCGCAATCTGTCAAAAAAAATAATTCACGTATACGAAAAATCCTTTTATTAAATAAATTTTAAGTATAATCAAGTCTTGCGCTACCTCCTCATTTAGCCCCCTCCTCTTTTTGGCTACAGAAGAGGTAGCGTAATATCCCCAAAATATTTTTTTTGGCTGTGAGTATCTCAAAAACTATGCATCCGAGTTGCATGCACCAATTCTTAAACTGTTCGAAAATCCAGTGTCTATGGCACCATGTAGTGGAATTTCGATATCTAAAAAAAAAAATGGCGGACCAGCGAATTTCATTTTCGACTTTTTATTAACCCCCGACGCAAGGAGCGGTGTTATAAGTTTGACGTGGCTGTGTGTCTGTCTGTCTGTCTTTGGCTTCGTAGCTCCTAAACGAATGGACCGATTATGATGCAGTTTTTTTGTTTGAAAGCTGACGTAATAGAGATGGTTCTTAGCTACAATTCATGAAAATCTGTTCAGGCATTTCAAGGTTATCAGCTCTTTTTTGTGGCGGGGGTTTCTTAAAATTTTGTAAATTTTACTTATGGAAAATTTTCAACGTTTATAAAAATAAAATAGAAGGGAGCCTTTTAAAAACAATCCCTACGTGGTGTCATAGTCAGGGCCGGATTAAACATGTCGGGCCCCCTAGGCAATGCACCTCTCGAGGCCCCTTTACCATAGGGGCACCTAGCCGATGCGTGACCCCTAGGCAGCGGCTTACACTGCCTTATGGACAATACGGAGGACCAGAGGCCCGTGTGAACTGAATAAAAAAGCTTCTTAAAATAGGGGGGGGGGTCTCATTCAGCTTTGCCGCCCCGGGCCTCTGACGGGCTTAGTCCGCCACTGCTTGTGGCTTCCTCTTAAGGGGGTCGCGACACTAAAAGTGTTGAGAAGCTGTGTTTTAAATAATTGATAATCGATTTGTCAGTAATGGGTATTCTAAAAGTACCGGTATAAAGGTTGTAACCCGTATATCACTACAATGCGGGTGTTTTAAAAATAGTAGGATAATGTCTTGTCTCCTTCCCCTCCGCACACTCACAACACACCCCAATCGGAGATGCCCTAGTCCAAAGATATTGAAATTCAAGAGATATGCTATGAGATATGCTGTGCAAGAGACTACTACCTAATGGGCACAGTTTGAATACGGAAAGAATTCTTTTTTTAAGTTATTATTTTATTTTTTTATTTATTTACAAGATTTTTTTAACAAAACAAGTGATTACATTATGCAAAGTTATACAATAATTCATTATGATTCTACTACTCCATAAGTTGAGCTCTAGGAGCTCGTGTTTATGGGAGAAGTATTTACATACAAAAAATATATATATATATTGTTCTAATGAAATATGTAAACAATGATCAAAGACTTTTGAAATAAATACAAACATTATTTGACACAGGTATAAATCAATCAAGAAAAAAAATAGTTATTGAAAAACAATAACAATATATTTTTTTAATATTAAATATTACAGATTAAGTAAGGGTACAATATATCATTATCCAATTTCAGGGACTTAATTTGCTTATTGAATTGTTTATATTTCAATGTTTCTCTTATACTAATTTTGTTTTTGGATAATAATATATTTTACCATTTCAGACCTAAATACATTCGTTCATATAGTTGATTTTTTTAAGGTGTGCGGTAGTATTGGTTAAAAATCTCATGAAGTTCGAACCCACGACAGATCTTGCTTTATATATCCCTACCAATGGGAAGTCCCACCCATACAAAAAGGCTTCGAGTGTTCTGGAATGTTCCAAAATGATCTGGGATGTTCACGGATGTTCCCGAACGTTCCACAACATTCCAGAATGTTTCGGGATGTTCTGGAATGTAGTGCAAATGTTCTGGACTGTTCTGGAAATTTCTAGAGGGCGAAACTTCTAGCTTTTATATCTTCAAAAGCACGCCCTTCAGGTAAAAACGGAAACCTTTGTGGATGGAGGATAGAGGGCTACCACACCATATAACTCCCTTGATCGTACTGGGACTCGCTTCTGAGTTTTAGCAGCACATTGTAGTTCACTTTCTTTTATAATACTAGTGGTCGCCCAATGGTCGAAATTCTACCATAATTGTAAAGTTTTTTTAATTGATTTAATGTATGCATAATTTAAAAAAAATATTAGCATTCTGCACTCCTTCTCTATATAAACTATAAGTGTGCGAAATTTCATACTCCTCCGTCCGCGCAATTTTGCGTAAAAAGGGGTAAAAAGTTTTTCATGCGTTGCGAATTCCATTCAAAGAAATACTTTGTTTTTCCCTGCATGTCATTTCCCATGCGTCCCCGTTCCCCTTCCGCGTCTCCTTTCCCTTCCGCGTTCCCCTTCCACCTTCCTCGCTTTCCCTTCCCTCGTCACCCCTCCCGCGAACTCCACCTCCTTCGTTACCCTCCCCCCCCTCCTGCCTTCCCTCTCTGTCGCTAAAATATATGAAACACACATTTTCAAACCACTCGCGCACCACCTATAGTAATTTTTTCATAACGCCAAAGCTAAATTTTATAAAGTCAGGGCTTACCATTATAGCCTATAACCTTTGCGAACGTCGCACAATGAATCACCAAATTTTCAGCGCAATCGGATGAACGGTATGGCAGCGCATACAATTTTCAATTTGGGAGGCGGGAATGGGTACCGCCGCCCCGGGAACCTTTATTGGATAACGAACACTCTACCTTAGGTCACCCCAAGTGGTTTGCTACGTTTGGTGATTTAGCAGGGGTGCCCGCGTTCATGGGATGAGGTTTGTCTAGGTCTTGAAGGCGGATGACCAGGACACACTGAACCTCACATTCCTACCCACCCCTTAAACCATTTTCCTTTCCAGAACTCTCCTCTCCTTCCTTTCCTTAAAAAAAACCTCCATACAGCATCCTCAAAGATGACGTAGGCCCTGAGGGAAATTATTTTTGTGGAGCTCATTTAAAAAAATAAAAATAAAATAAAATAGGAACAAATAAGTATTGATTTTTGATTTTTATATACTTATGGTTATAAGATATTGATTATTAAATCTTCAATTGACAGCTCTGAATTGTTGAAACTTGCAAAGATACCTGTAAATGTAACAATAACCCCAAAACTAATTATTTTGGTTAATTATTTTTATTATGCCTTGTTATTTTAGTTATGCCGTGTTGCACTACCTTCTTTAGCCAACGTTGCAGATAGCGTTACAGTGTCCACCATCAGAGCAGATATGTGACACACATCATAACACCCCAAAAGTAAACAATGAAAATACTTTTGGCCGTGAAAATCTAAAATCATAACTCAAAACTAATGACTCTGTTTATTCACCAATTCCTAGAATTCATAGCCTTAGGAATAAACATTGCGAAGTTATAGATTTATTTAGTGTTGACAATTTTGCAAGTTCCAAAAGGCAAACTAATTTCGATTCTATCTGTTGGTAATTATTAACTTTGAATATATTTGTTCTTTTTATAAAATCTTCTCTCAATCTAAACCTCACTAATAAATCATATTCTTATTTTTTTGTTATATTTGTTGTAAATATTTGTATTCTTATAACTACGAACAAACTGTTCCCCTCTGCCGCGTTCCATATATTCAGTCCTAGTACATCCAGTTTTCAAACAGCTCGCGTGCCACTTGTTACAATTTTTTTTACTCAAATTTTCATTTTTCATATATTATTAACATTAATTTTTGTATATTAAAAGAACAATCAATCAAATTTGGTACCTAGCACAGGTACCTATTTTAAATACCCATAATTCTTACTTAGTAGAACTTCAAGTGAATTCATTAATTTAAGGAGTTTATTTGAAAATTGAACAATCGACGGTTTGCAAATTTGTGTTTGCAAAAAACAAAAAAACTCGAATTGTGACATTTTTGACAGTTTCGTAAAAGTTTTTGTAATGATTAAAATACTCTTCAGACGTATTGTCATGTGGTTGTAATAACCCAGAAACCTACACGAGGGTGGAAAGTAGGTATTTTGAAAGTTTCAAACATTTCCTATGCTTAATATAGCAATACACAGACTAACTCATAACTCGTATATAATATATATACACCTAAGCAAGCATGTTTTGATTTTTATATATGTAGACAATCAATATCAATATATATTATAAAAGAAAGTCCAAAAAAACGTACGGCTCGCAAAAACTCAGAAACGAGTCCCGGTACGATCAAGTGAGTTATATGGTGAGGTAGATCTCTATCCCCCGTCCAGGATGACGGTTCCCGTTTTTACCTAAAGGGCGTGCTTTTGAAGATATAAGGGCTGGAAGTTTCGCCCTCTTGAAATTTCTAGAACAGTCTTCCGGAAAATTCTAGAAGGTTTCATAAGAACTCTAGAAAGTTCTGGAAGGATCGGCGGAGTATGTCGAGGAACGTTCGGAAATAGGGAATCGGAAACATCATTGTGGAACATTCCAGAACACTCACGAATTTTGTCCTGAGCGAAGCCGGGTAACCCAGCTAGTAATGGTAATAAATAAATATATATTGATAGCAAATTCCTCTTGGATTGCTACGGCTTATTACACGTGACCGATATCTTCAGCCGCAGTCATAAAAAAAAAAGATTTTGATTTAGTAAATAAGAGATAATTAGAAACATGCTTTATCAGACTGTTCGCAGCAATCAGAGAATCATATTTAGGGATTGCACTCCGGTAAACCGGATCTGGTATTCCGGCGGATCCGGCATCATTAAACGTTTACCGGATTCGGTATCAATATACCGGATCCGGTGATGCCAATTTTTTGCAAAATAATCGCGCTGTTGCATGAGTACTTTAACCCTAGAAAGATAATCTACATCTTTGCGACGTAAGCTAAACACAAGTATTGCTGTCTTTTTTATTTCGCATCGTATTGCGCTGTCTGTCTCAGTTAGCTCAGTTGCCGAGCAGAGCTTGCGCGGGCAGCTCCGTCACCACGTTGCAACTGAAAAACCAGCACTGCTGGTCGCCGCGGCAGTGGCGTTTCAGTTGCATTGTTGACAGGTTGCCATGGTAGCGGCTCACGAACTGTCAAGTTTCGACTTGTCAGATCAGAAAAATATAGATTTTGTTAAGGAGGTTGATTGCGATTGCGTTGAAAACTGTTTTTTTTCAGTTTCTCCATGAGCGGAGGCCCTAAATTGATTAAACCAATGAGTCTGAAACTCATTATTGTAATAATTGTGTCATTCATTAGGCTGATTCATCATGATGTCTGTCATAAATATAAGAATGAGACTTGTTAGCATGCTCAAAAACCTTATTATTGTGATCTCAGTAGATTAAGTAAAGTTGATTATGTTAGATTTAATAAAACTAAATACTGAAATTGATCGATTTGTGAAATCTAGGAAGACCGAACCACCCGTTACATTAAAATTTAACTAGTTACCTACACTGTACTAGATTCTTAATTGCTTGCTTGTTGTCTAATTATAACATCGCAAATAAAGTTGGTTTATAAATGTATATATATTTTATTTTTATAACTAACTAACTAACCATCACGTCTTTTCCCACAGGGGTAGGCAGAGAGGACAGACCGCCAAACAACTCGGTCTTGGCACACACTCTTTGCCTCACTCACATTCATACATCGTCTCACACATACTCTTCAATTATTCTGACTTTTGACATGGCCCGACTGAAGTATCTGATTCTCTTGATCGTGTCATGTCTTCTTCGGGCGTCTCCGACTTCTTCTACCATTCACATTTGCGTCGTATATTCTTCTTACACTACTTTCTTCGTTCATTCTTTCTACAGCCCAAATCATCTGAATGTCCCTTTCTTAATCTTACTCATCATGCTTACATCAGCCTTACATTCTTTGCGTTTTCACACGATCATACTCCACATTTTTCACACGATCATACATGGTTTTACCACACATTTGTAGGAATCTCATTTCAGTTTACTTTCATCCTTTCTCTGCCAGTTCCATGCCTCACTGCCATAAATCAGTGTAGGTACCAGGACTCCATTGCGGACTGCTAGCTTCGCTTCTTTTGACGGTTTTTTATTAGCGCCAACGGCATTCAGTCCTCCATTAATGGAGTTACCTTATCTTTTGGGGTTCATTTTTATAACTACCTATATAATACACTCATTGGATTATCTCATAAACGAACGAAAACGGGAAAATTATCTGGATCCTGAATTGATCGCTCCGGCCGGATAGATGGAAATCCGGCCGGATCCGGTCGGATTGAAAATGACACCGGATTGCAATCCCTACTAGAATGTTAATAAACAGACCTACAGAAACTCTTCTATATATTATTGTAACAAATTTTCTTGTACGTAAACCGATATGGGTCATGACCTTCCTCGTGTTTTTCAAGATAATAGGCGTTAGTAGAGAATAAATACTTTTGGACGAAATAAACATGCGTAGAAACGAAAAAATGAAGAACGAAATATAATGAATAAAAAACTGAACAACTTTTTTGAAGTCAAAACTTCTTTAGCACCGTTGTGATTTGAAACTCGATGTAACGGAAATGAGCGACACTAAAATAACAAACACATGCATCTATAGGATTTCGCAAGTGCGCTCCACGGTTGAATTTGGCAGCCACCTCTGGTCTGGAGTTCCAAAATACCTAAAAAAAACTTGACTCTGTGCAGGAACTCCGTTTGATAGATTCTCCTAACATAACAAACGGATTGCAATCTTTAGAGCACAGGCGTCAATTGGGAATGCTGTCCTTGTTCTACCGGTATTATAATTGAAGATGCTCCGAGGAACTAGCATCATTGATCCCCTCGGCACCGGTGCATAGTCGGAAAACACGCGCCCAACATTTGTGCACGGTTGACATTAGTCACATGAGAACGGGTCGTTTCCACGACTCGTTCTTGAGTTCAACAGCCAATGGGTCTCTTCAAGAACCATGTTCACTCCTTCGTCTCCTCAAAAAGACCATCTACACAGCACCTTCAAAGATGACATAGGGCCACGAGGGAAATTATTTTCCCTCATGGTCTATGGAGTTATTGTAAAAAAAACTATTTTCCAGTATAATACGATAAATCCACAGTCCCACGCAAGTTTCCTTTGGCGTAGTGGCATAAAGCGCCTGACGAACCTTAGAACCGTGGACCAAGGATCGAATCTTACGAAATCCTAAAAAATATATATTTTTGTAAAATCAATATCCAATCTTCAAACCACTCCGAAATGAACAGGCAAAAGAAAACATAAATACTAATAAGAAGAACAAATGTTTAAGAAAAGGTGCACTGGAATTCGACGGCAAAAATAAAGAAAAAACATCCTTCACATTGATAAAAAAGTGCTTCGTAGTCTCCCCACTTTTGTCTACTTTAGTCTTCTGAAGATTTCACTTCTACCGCGTGTGAATTGCACACACTGATTTTTTTTTATTCGCAATATCTGCTGTAGCTACGCCTCCGACTGCACTGCAGGTAGTGTGTCGATCTGCAAAAGGTTTTTCAAAGGTCCCTAATTTGTTTGGTTCGAGTCGTTTACCTCGGCTAATGTGTATATATATACATGTATTTAGTGTGCACGTATATGTTCAAAGTGTCGTTTGATGAACTGACGTTTAGGCCCGCGGTGTTTTTCTACCCAAAGTCATTAAGTGCAATACTAATTTATTGATTGGCTGCGTGGAATGTGATGGTGGCTTCAAAAATATTTAACCGACGTCATTGTGGCGGAAAAAGGTTACACTAACGTTGAGGTGGGTCATTATGACCTTGTTACAATTGTTACTATTTTGCCTTGTATAATTTTTAAAATTTGATAATTTTAATAATAAACTGTATTATATAATCAGTAGCAGCAACAAAACAAATTGGTAATTGCGTGTAGACTTATCATCAAGGCAAAGACAGCTGTTTATGAAATGAAAATGCTGCTGTGACATAAAAAATATCCACACCAGTGCCATCAGATGTCCATAAATCATTTAAATTCTGTCTTCCAGAAAGATGGAATCCAGCTATGTACAGTAATCCAATAAAAGCTTTGATTTCAATCAAGGTGACTTCTTTCATAAAACTAAATAAAGTTAGTTTAAGTCCCTAGTTAATTTTAACATACCCTTAAGACGTACACGGCACACAGAATTATTCCACACGCTCAATTACAAGACGAATGCAGCATCTAATTCGCCAATCAATCGTGCTCTTCATACTTTCAATACTATTTGTCTAAATTCTAACATCGACATTTTCTTCGATTCATTGCCCAAATTTAAAAAGAGCGTCATGTCAATGATGTGAATTGTTCAATGCGCATACATACATACATACATACATACTCACACATACATACAAACTCTCACATACACACCCACACACAAACACACACACACCTACCCACTACGCACATCACCCGGTAATTACTTAATATACATAGATACTACAAAGAAACATGTTATAGGTACCCATCATGAAATATACTTAATATTTGTAAATTGTTTTCACCACTGTAACTAATGTACTGTTTGTTTCTGTTTATAAATAAAAAAAACACGAACAAAATATATGGCACAAAGCAGCAACGTCGCCGTTTAGCTGGGTCATAATTACCCGGTCGCAGGTTTACACACGTGTTCCTCCTTGCGCGGACGATGGACGACTAAAGTGAGGTACACTAAGGGGAGCAGTGTTGCCAACTTGACGGATTTTCCGTCATTTCTAGCGGATTGGAGTGCCCCGAAACGGGAAAATTTTGTGTTTAACGGAATTTACAGTATGACGGATTTCCTAGCGGATTCGAATAAAGTGACATGGCAACACTGAAGGGGAGGGGTGATATTTAGCTGCAGCTACTGAGACAAACGGTTGTGTGCGGCAATTATTTCTAAGAAATTTTTCGTATACAAAACGTGCAGGGTCATATTGACCCTGCCTCAGTGACGCTGGGTTAAACAAAAACTTTCAAATTGTCAATTAGAGATAAGATAAGTCTCCTGTAACCTTAAACTAAAACTGTATATAAGAATTATAAAAGGTCATTGTTATCATTGGGTAATAGTTGCAAAATGAAAATCTACTCTCCTTCAATGGAAGCAATCTTCCCAACAACCCTTCCTGTTACATGGTGTAACTCTAAGTGACCAGCTCAGGCGAGGGACTCCATCGAAGCTAGTCAAGTTAGCCCCTCAGAAGCTGGACGCACTGTATAGGCCTTTAATAGTATACTATATACTTTAATACATACTTTAATAGAACACAACTGCTGACCCTGTACAAGTCGCAAGTGCGCCCCACTGTTGATATCCGGAGCCCTAAATACCTAAACAAAACACTTGAAACTCGATGAAACTGAAACGAGCGACACTAAAAAGAGTCAAACACATGCATCTATAGACGATGTAGATGAATGAGACAATAAAGTATTTATTTATTTCACGGGTACTCGGTTCCAATATAATACGATAAATCCCCCTCGCAAACCTCCTCCAGCGAGTAACATAGGCTATATATAATGGTATGCTCCGGCGTTATGAAATTTGTATAAATAAAAATGTGTGTATTTCATATATTTTAGAAGAGAGAAAGGCAGGGGGAAGGTGGGGTTTGTGTAGAGGGAAGATACGAGGGATGGGGAAGGTGGGGAAGATGGAAGGGAGCGGGGACGCACGGGAAAGGACATGCAGGGAGAATCTATTTCTTTGAATGGCATTGACGCCGGGTACCAGCTAGTATGGAATAAATCATCCTTCAATTTGATTAAAAAAAGTGCTTCGTAGTCTCCCCACTTTTGTCTACTTTAGTTTTCTGAAGGTTTGACTTCTACCGCGTGTGAATTACATACACACTCTGATTTTTTTTTTATTGTACCTTGTCCTGTTTCGCCCTAGCCAAGCGTTTGGACGCAAGAGCAATTTCCTCAATCCGGTTCTGTGGCAGCAACGCTAACTTAACTATCGATGCGTTCGACGTCCAGTTTCGTTTTACTTTTTGCTCTCTTTTCCACGGCTGAAAAATGGTCAGCTCGTAAGACCGACTGCGTGTTAGCTTAAATTTTTACATTGTGACGTCACTCGTCATATTTATTGCAAGGCCGACTAGATTACAGACATTTAAAATGATTTTGAAGTGTCACGCGACTGATTCTGTGCTATCGTGAAACGACAGTTTGCTAATGGCGGCGATTGTAGTTGATACTCGTTTTTACAGCTGATTTGCGTGTTGCATGTATTAGCAAGTACCCCAACGATTGGTAAAATAATGTTAAGGGACGTATTTGACTTACTTTAACCAGTGATTAAAACATTAAAAAAAAACAGTACATATCTTCTACTTTTTTACACAGAATAGATCCATCTCTTTCCCCTCCCTCCCACCATCCCATCCGCATAGCTTTTTAAACTGTTTCTCTATTATATTCACTCAATAATTTATTAAACGTCAGTGAAAACCTATTATTGGTTAAAAATGAACACTTATTTTGTCATCATCATCATCATCATCATCATCATCATCATCATCATCATCATCATCAATCAATCAATCATCAATATATTAATACGTGAAGCCAAAACTTTGTACCCCTTTTTACGAAAATTGCGCGGACGGAGGAGTATGAAATTTTGCACACTTATAGTTTATATAGAGGAGGAGTGCAGAATGCTAATATTTTTTTAAAATTATGCATAAAAATAGATTAAATCAATTACAAAACCATTACACACACTACCATGTATTTGACACACACACTCGCGTCTTTACTCTATTGTTTATTGTTAAAGTCTATGGTCAAATTGAGAATAGATTAATATTGTTAGTCTTTAATATTATTTGTCTATGGTCTTACTGAATGTCAAACATAAAAAAAAAACATTACAATTATGGTCGAATTTCGACCATTGGGCGACCACTAGTACATTATAAACAATTGTAAAACTGTTGGTTTTCCTAATAAAATAAAATAAAATATTGGACAGTTGGCGGCAAAGTGAGGGGTTGAGCCAAAGATATTGAAATATAAGGGTTGAGCGGTTACTCGGCTGAGTGTCCATTTTTTACTCCAAATAATGTCAAGAATCATAGATTAAAGTAAGTCAATTATGTCACATTCATTGCGACGTATTTTCTTATAAATGCGTGCTGGAGTGCTACATCTAAGTATTTTTTCCTAAAATACATATTTGTTTTAGTTCGACCGTTACATATTGAAGTCAGAAGTATCTTGAGCTTAGTTATAACGCAGAAGCGGTAATCCTGGGTGCGGCAGCATAACTTCCGTTTTTAAATGCGCGTCATTCAGTGATCTCGTTCGAAAGGCGGAATTATAAAGTTTTGTCCCGACACAGTTAAATCGCCATCATGCGTTGGAACAGTGAGGAGCGTGCGTCTGCCATTGGGGTCTACTTTTTGAATGGATGTTCTGTGATCGCAATCCAGCGCGCCTTTAGGGTGCCGCATGCGGCTCACAAGCCGCAAATTCCGACCCCTGCATTAGCGAAATGTAATTAGAACCTTGTGCAATGAATCATTATGCTATGGTTGCATATTATGGTTCTATTTGCTTGCTTAGGTATGTTCGAAAAGACTAAGAATACGTACTATTTAAATACTTTCCTTTTAAATATGTTTAATTGAAATATTTTACACATGATTCAAAATCGGAAATTGTTAAATAGATAATGAGTGCAGGTCTTTGCAACATTTGACACCTCATATCTTAGAACAAGGGAAGTTAGAACCGTATCCAGAGGAAGTCACACACTTATTAACCACTCCGGTCTAACGCCTTTGTGCAAGTTTTTTGTCTTAAACGAACTGTCAGATCTATAAAAAAATTGTGTTATTTTCGATTCGCAATCAAAGCTCAATAAATTAAATATTTCTGAGCGTAGCCAAATACTAAAAACTATTTTCGAAAGGTGATGAAATACGCTTTCAAGTTGTATTATTACAAATAAATATTAATAAATTAAGGCAGAGAATGTTAAAGTGTTATGTGTGGTCAGTCTTGCTGTATGAATGTGAGACATGGATCTTGAGAGTAAATACTATGAACAGTTTAGAGGCTTTTGAGATGTGGCTTCACCGGAGAATGCTCAAGGTTCCACGGACCGACATGATCACTAACATAGAAATTCTCAGGCGGGCTAGAGCAGATAGAGAACTGCTCACATCAATAAAAGTCAAGAAAATTTCATATCTGGGTCACGTACTTCGAGGGGAAAAGTATCACTTGCTCCAATTAATATTGAAAGGAAAAATAGAAGGTCGCCGAGGGCCTGGTAGGAGACAAATGTCTTGGCTACGAAATATACGAGAGTGGACCGGCATTAGAAGTGCGGAGGAGCTTTTCCGGGCAGCACAATGTAGAGAGATATTTTCCAGAGTGATCGCCAACGCCGGGGGTCCCGATAGGGCACACGAAGAAGAAGAAGAAAATAAATATTAAAATTTGTATATATAAATATTTAAATTTAGGATGCAAACGTAAAAATGACTCACGTGATGTTTTTATGTGAAAACAGTACTAAAATCACAGTAAACGTTAAAAAAACCACTTATTATATTAGACAAATGTATAATAAACAATTTTATCACCTAATTTTTTTACCATTTCATGAAAAAATATTTAATAAAAATTTAACTAAGTATAACGGCGCGGATGCGTTTTGGCGGGTGAAAACTGTTTCTACATAATTAGTATTTTTTTACCGATTTCTATGGAAATATTTGAATAGATATGTGAAGCGTGGTTTATTATAGATATTCTCCTTTTTGTTTTAAGGTTGTAACTAGAACAAAAACGGAGTTATAACTATTTCTGTGGGAATACACGCTTTAGCTTGAAAACAAGCTTATTGTACTTGACTGCTATTGACTATTGTCTTAAAAACAAGCTTAGGGGTCGGAGTGGTTAATACGCTGTGTCCATTCGTTTACGGTCAGACCATTACTTATCAATCCATCACTCTCTGGCTGATCGATTTTCCTAAGTTTTGCTTGCTTCACATTCGAACTGAAACTGTGTTGCCGAGAGGTCGTGTTCTTGCTCTTATTCGTTATACATTCTGACAAACAACTATTTGTTTTCGAATCGATAATAATAATAAACAATTTAATAAAGTTGTAGACGTGTTGAGAAGGTCGTGGCCGGTTTGAAAAGAAAGTGATACAAGTTCTAAAGTACGTATTTATTATTTTGGAAAGGATTTTTCTCTTGGTAAATATATCTTTTCTTTTTTTTGAAACTTTCAATAATTTGTGATAGAATTCCATTGAAATGGTGTTATGGCTTTAAAATATATATTTTCTAGTGGGTAAGTGCTCTTAGTATTGCCTTGGTGAAAGGCAATACGTTGGTGTTGCTTGAAATGGCTTTAACTGTGTTTAGTGAACTTTTTCCTCCCCATCTATTTTTCCTGGTTTTTAAACTTTAAATTTAACTTAAGGCTACTTACAATAATTTTTGTAATTTTTTTTATGTGAATACTGCACAATAATTGCTCCCAACCGCCTGGAGCCAGTGAGACTATGGCATCACTGGTTTGGGTATGTTGTGAAGCTGAAAATAGTGTTGAGGAGAAGGGGATGTGGAGGTGGAAGGTGGGGAAGTGCCCGGCTATTCAAATCTAGTCACCAAACACGGCTAAAGCCATTTAAAGCAATTAGTCGATTCTGAATGGTTGTCTTACACCAGGGCGATACGGAGAACACCTTGATCGTGCCGAAAATATAACTTATTTTATTTTTAAATGATTAAATGGTGATACTCGTACATCACAATTCAATCAAATAAAATTTACTTGCGCACGTCGGGATTTGAAGCCGCGACCTCCGGATCGCTAGTTGAAAGCCTTGCTCCCAACACACAGTCCATTTGATTTCATCATTAATCATTATTAATCATCTAGAAATTTAGACCATATTTCTATAGAGTTAGTAATCTTTTTTTTTACATTAACTCCACACAGGAGGCCCTGAGGGAAATTATTTTCCTCAGGGCCTATGTCATCTTTGAAGATGCTGTGTGGAGGATGTTTTTGAGGAGAGGAAGGAGTGAACATGGGTCTTGAAGAGACCCATGTTGTAGGAGGGAGGAAACACAAAGGCCGGCAAATCGTTCCACAGCCGAGCTGTTGAACCCAAGAACGAGCTGTAGAAACGACCCGTTCTCATCTGACTAAGGTCAACCGTGTACAAATGTTGGGCGCGTTTTTGCCGTGTTTCCCGACTATGCACCGGTGCCGAAGGGATCAATGACGCTAGTTCCTCGGAGCGTCTTCCATTTTAATACCGGTAGAACAAGGACAGCATTCCCACCTGACGTCTATGCTCTAAAGATTGCAATCCGTTTGTTAGGTTAGGAGAGTATCAATCGGACCGCCCGTTTCTGCACAGAGTCGGGGTTTTTTTTTAGGTATTTTGGGGCTCCAGACCAGAGGTGGCTTAAATTAAATTGCTTGTGGTTCATTGTCAATGATATATTGTTGGCGATACTTTTGTATTCTATCTTTTACTCATTCTTGTTTGTCACTCATTTTTGCATATTTAGCTAAATATTTTTGTTATAATTTCTGTTTTTAAATCATCCATGTACATTGAATTTGTTACTTAAATTACTTAAATGAATTGCATAAGTTAATAACTGTAGACTGTACCCAATCTGTAAACTTCATCCGCCATAACACAGGGACATCCCTAGCATGGTGGATGAATTAACACAATTTTTTTGTTCATTGTATAAAGTACTTTTAATAAATAAAATAAATATAAATTTTTGGGCAACATGCCTATTTTATGTACTTAAATAAAAATAAATAAATAAATTTAGTATTGATATGTAATTTGGGAAATAATTTGAAATTATAAAAATATAATTTTACGTCAGGTTTTTGTAAACAAATATTATGATAACATATGAATTTTTTTGTCATATGAAAAACCTTTTTCGGTAGAAATTTTAAATTACGAACAATAATTTAGTTTTCGAAAGTAAATAAATATACATACGTATGGTTTGTAATTCTAAATTTTTATCTAAATTTTTTTTTTCAATGTTTAATTTTTTTAAATATTTTACCCTAGCTGAAATCTCAAGTGTTTACAGTTTTTGGTAATGATGAAAACCGGAATTTTTTTATTAGTTTTCGAATGTGAAATTTCATCAAAATTCCTCTTTAAGAAGTGGAAAAAGTGTTTTTTTTTTTTAAATATGAACACCGCACAGGAGTCGCAGGCTCTTGACTTGCAATCCGAAGGTTGCGGGATCGAATCCCGGCGTGGCAAATAAATTTTATTTGATTAATTTGTTTAATCTCACAATAATTTATTCATTAAAAATAATATATAGTATATTTGCGGCACGTTCCAGAGTGGAAGATACTATCAGTATCGCCTTGGTGTAAGACCACCATTCGAAATTGAAACGTTGCTTGAAATGGCTTTAGCCGTGTTTAGTGACCAGATCTGAAAAGCCAGGTACTTCCCCACCTTCCTCTTCCCTATCTCCTTCCCCTCCCCACTATCTTCAGCCTCACAACATACCTCAATTGGGGATGCCATATTACCACTGGCTTCAGACGGGAGCAGTTGGAACTCTTGTGTGGTGTACACTAAATTCGACAAATGGTTCCCGGGGCGGCGGTACCCATACCCGCCTTCCAAAATGAAAAAAAATCCTTGTCTTCTATCAGGTTTATTGCTTACACCTGCATTGTAATTTGTAACAAAGTTCAATCTATGGTGGTTCTGCAATTTTGTCCCCCCCCCCCCCCTCTTTCTCTTAAAAGTCAAAAGTGTGTGTATTCTTAGTGTACCTACGTTATGTCGCCAGGAACATAGGTAATAGGCAAAAGAAATCGCTTGGCAAACGGAGTCTAGAGGTCACGATATCAAAAAGGTTCTATTTTATCTGAATCTCCGAAATGTTTGCACGCGTAACTTCCGAATGACTGCACTAAATTTGATTTTTTTTTTCTTTGAGCTCTGGTAATATGAAATTTAGGTGGCACGCGAGATGTTTGAAAACTGAATTTACCAGGAATGAATGTATGGAAAGCGGGAGGGGGAGGGGGGATAATTGATAAGTGCAAGCGCTACAGTATTTTCCCCCTAATACCATGCGAGCGAAGCCGCGAGTTAAAGCTAGTATTTTAAGTTAAGTTATTAACATTATTTTAATTCCACTCAATGGAAATGGTAGGAAAAGCTTCAATTTATCAAAAACATTTTTTTTTGTATTTATAATGTAAACCTACTCGCATTAAAGATTAGCTTCGCCTTAGAGCCCGAAAATACCCGCTCAAATATAAGAAGATGGAGAGAAACGTAAATGCGAATGTTAGAGGGAGCGCGCTTATATTAAAAAACGATAGTATTAAAGCGAAAATTGTGAAAATATTTAATAAAACGCGACTCGTTTAAAATAGAGGAAAAATCTCGTGGGGAATGTCTAAAAGAGTGTTTAAAGAAACACTGTGATTTTTTTCATACGTGTAACTTGTAAAATAACTAAAACATTGTGATTTTTTTCATACGTGTAACTTGTAAAATAACTAAAACATTGTGATTTTTTTCATACGTGTAACTTGTAAAATAACTAAAACATTGTGATTTTTTTCATACGTGTAATTTGTAAAATAACTAAAACATCGTGATTTTTTTCATACGTGTAACTTGTAAAATAACTAAAACATTGTGATTTTTTTCACACGTGTAACTTGTAAAATAACTAAAACATTGTGATTTTTTTCATACGTGCAACTTGTAAAATAACTAAAAAAACGTGTTTATAATAATTTTCGGAGCATACTTTGTGATTTTTTTTTCTGTCGAGGGATTTCATATAATTGCTGTTTCGGTGTGGGAAATTTATAAATATTATCTTCAAGAATAACATATATTTTTTTGAGCTTTAAAACTTAAAGTGTTTAAGGAAAATTTGTAATAAATCGGTAGAAATGCTGTTTGTAGTCTCTCTTTCATTAGTTTGCGAGACGGAGGGGTCCAAAATGACAACATGTACACTTTACTACAAATAATTATATCAATATTGGGTTATTATTTAATATAATTGGGTTGCGTTATTCAAAAAAATCTTTTCATGTAAACATTTCAATAATTCATTTGTTGAAAAAATTAATGTTGACAAAATGAAAAGGTATGCCATTTTATAACAACATTCACAGGAGAAATGCAATTTTAAAGCGGTGTTGACAAAAGAAATGTAATATGACACCGATGTTGACAAAAGATTCGCGTTTACAGCGATATTTACAAAATAAATGCAATTTTACGGCAATGTTGACCAAATAAATGCAATTTTACACTGACGCACACAAGGACGGCCAAAGGGAATTACGGCGCCGAAAATGGGAAAAGTCTTCAAACTAATCATACATATTTTTAAAACGTTCTCCATAAACCAGTTCAAAATGGACCGTAAGAATTTATTTTGTGAACACAACCCAATAAATAGCGTGCGCATGCGCGCAAGTTGAGATGTGTATCGCGTTGCCAATATTGCTCATTTGCGACCGATTCGTTGACGGGGTAGTTACGCTCGTATTTAAAAATCAGAAAGTTTTCAACTTGGAAATTAAAGTTTAAGCAATTATTTTAAAATAACAGATTTGAAGTACTATAGATATAATATATGTTTTATGAAATACTATTTTTGTAAAAAAAATAAATCGAAATGTTTACTTCAAGTAGAGTTTAGAAAAAAATTCCACCGAGTTCCACGACATTATTTTACTAGTTCAAAAATATACCTTGTAAGTTATGTGAAAATATAAAATTTACGTCCCCTTTTCTTAAATCGAGCACATTTTTTCATGTAGTCTTGGTGACCCCGCTCTAATGCAAATGAGGATAATGCTTAGTTCACACTGAGCTATATATCTGCGAGCAGATATCTGTTGATTCGCGAGCGCTTATCTTTTGTCCTTTCACACGAGGCTATCAAATATTTCTTCCTGTGGTAGGAGAGGGGGTCAGTCGAATTAGGGAGCGGCAACGGAACGCATATTTTTTGTACTGAAATCTGTCAACTTGACATCTGTCATCCACGGGTCTAGACAGCTTCGTAATTACAATGACCCCCTCTCCTGTTTTAGTCGGAGAAGGGGAGAGTTATCTTCTGGGATATCGCGTCTGGAGCGATCTGAGATGTGTATTGTCTATGATTGATCTGCGCTTAAAAACGCTTAGGTGTGAACGGTCTGAAGGGATTGTATGGAGAGCTAGAGTTATTTGGCGTGCTATGATATTTTATATTTGATAGCGTAATGTGAACCAGCTTTAAAAGAAAAGAACTAACTTTATAACGATAAAAAATGATCAATTTTACACAAGTTGTCGTCATTTTACAGTTTAATCATATTCATATGCTTTATCTACCTGTATCACTAATTCAAAATACAGAAATAATTCAATACGAAATAATTCATATTTTTTTATTGGAATACTACGACCACCTGACCCCAACTAAACCTAACAAGGTATTTTTTGGAAGATTTTGTTAGGCAATCTTCTCATACGATTTCTGATGAGAATTTCAAATAAAATTATTTTAGACCTCGTAAATTGATAATTCGGCCGTGTGACGATGACCAAAGAAAAAGTCATGCGTTTTAGTTACAAACTTTTGTAATTCCTGATTCATGATATGTTCTGAATTGAGGTTACTCCGGCACGCAGACACGCCCGCAAAACACTTCAATAGTTTATCTCTTCAGTGGTGATAACGATAACCTACCTCAGACCATAGATATTTATTGCTCTACCGAGAATCTATACCCTATCATTATTTTTGCTCGAGCTAAATAGCTCTAGCGACGAGTGTTTTTGTAGCATTTCATATTTGCATATTTTACAATACCTACTTGACCCCTTTTGGATTCTTCTTGAAGCTGCTACATACAATGCATGTAATGTATAAATATTTGTGGGCGTGGCCGTACAATCCCCTACAACCGTCAGACATAATAATAATGTAATATTGCACGGCGAGCGATATCGTAAGTTAGGCCACGCCCACATATTATATTCCTAGTGTGTAACAAACTTAAGAGGGACGGCTGCGCCATTTTTTTCATACCTAACTTATATTTGGAGTTGAGGCCAACATACCCATACAAAGTGAATAATTAGTATTTTAATCAAAATGTAAAGCAAATATCCAATACGTATTTAAGAGGGAATAACAAGACACAACCATTTTCAAATCAAATTTTAGACGTATTGACTCTTTTCCACAAAAAATTATAAATTGATTTCGGAAGACTGTTCTTTTACCTAGTAAAGCTATTTTTTAAATTTCGAGAAAATATCTTTATTTTTAGTACAATAATGTTTTACCGTAGGTAATTGTAGGCAGATTTGTTAAATTTTCAAACAAAATTTTCTATTATACAACATACATTTCAAATCATATAATCATGCAGTAAAGTAAACCAATAAATTATTTGGGAAAGATACTTTTCAGAATTTTAATTTAAGTTTAAATAAAATCATAAAAAAAGATCCTCGCCCTTGTTTTGTAACGAAAATACTTCAGTTTGTCTATTTATTTACGGTCTTACAAGCTAATATATTTGAAAAAAAAATTGCATTCTTATTTTTGCTTAGACATTATTGAAAAATTGTAAATATTTATGATAAAAAAATAATAACAAAAAGTACATAATTTTAATAGTTTTATCATCACGAGTATTTTTGAATGTATGTAGGTATTTATCAAAGCAAATTTTGAATGAAATGTTGATACGGAGAATAATTAATCTTTCTCATCGGAACCGCCCTGTACAGTTGCAAGGGCACAATCGCAAGATCATCGTTCGACGAAATTTAAATTCTCGGCTGCTGGTTAATGGCTCTTAAGAAATTTTATTAATTTGTAAGTGAAACAATATTTCTTTGATAGAGCCACTATATATTTTATCTACGCTGACCGGTTTCAGAACGACTGTTCCTTCCTCAAGACATACATATTATAATAACTTGACATTACAACACAGTGGGTGAGCACAATGTAGGTACAACGTGGTGCAAAAGTCATTACTCTATCGGAAGATGCTATAATATTTGAAATGGCGGCAAATGTCAGTTCTTCTTCGACATTTGTGAAGTAAACCGATACAAAATACACGTCAATAAAACGTGAATCGCTATACTCGTCAAGAACGCGGAAAACACGGTTTTGGTAATTTGCACTGGCCGGCAAGATCGCCCAATTTAATTGTTCCACACTTCTTTTTGTAGGGTTTCTTGGCGTCACGAGTCTCAGACTCTTGAAGCCCTCAAAGAGAATATTCGTCAAGAATGCGAGAACCTATAGCCGAAAGTTCTGGAAAGAGTTAGATAAATTATATTTCGGCACATAAATAACCCTTTATATATAAACAGGCTGGAACACCACCATAATACTCGCTTTAACTTTAATGAAGGACTAATTGTACCTAAGCATACAAATAAATATGGACAAAGAACGTTAAATAACATGATTCCCAGTTGTTTAAATATGTTACCTGCTGAAATTAAAAACTGTGCCCAAAACAAACAATCGGTGAATTTACTGAAGACTTGGCTTACTGAAAGAATTAATTTGTATTACAATAAAAACACATAAATTTGTTTTACAATAATATTTTTTACCACTCTCCCGTAAAAATATTGCGCATACTGATTGATGTGTTGGGCCAAATCATCCTAACATTTGCATTTGGAAGTTGGCCCCAAAGTGGCCGTACCATTAGTGTCAAATTAAAAAAATTCGCCGGAAATCAAAATGTTGCAATATATAAAAAAAATCAGTTTGGAATTTTACAAAATTAATTGAATATTATCGGAGACGGAACATTTTTATGTAGTGACGTCACAAGCCCAAAAAACGAATTTATTTAAATTAAAATTAAAGAAACATAAATTTCTAAAAAAATTTATTAACATTTTCGTAATCTTAGTAGAAAAATCTATCAACACGATTTTTTCCAAGTCATTATGAAATCCATGCAAGTGGGCCTATTTTGGCGGCAGCTACTTGGCCGATGTCATTTTCTCGACTTAATGGAAAAAAATTAAGTGATGTCTTCATTTTTCCAAATAAACACAATCCAAAAGCGGAACCAACATTTTTCATTCATAAAAAAAAAAATTACAGCCAAAGAACATCGGGTGACAACTGCGCCACATTGTATTACTAAATGTTGGGTTGGGGTTGGGGGCGCGACTATTGTAATAGAACGGACAATGAAAGGGAACATGTCTAAGATGGGACCATAAGATGGTATTTTCTGTTTATTGATAATTGACTCATTATTATTATTTATTTGTAAGTCTGTCGGATGGTCCTGTTACAGTCTGTGCCTAGTACCTACATTTACAGAACTAACTTAATGGAAAAAAATTAAGACATCAAATAAACACAACCAAAAGCAGAATCAAAATTTTACATTCATAAAAAAAAATTACAGCCAAAGAACATCGGGTGACAACTTTTGCACCAACTTGTATTACTATGTGTTGGGTTGGGGTTGGGGGCGTGACTAGTGTAATAGATCGGACAATGAAAGGGAACATATCTAAGATGGGACTTTAAGATGGTATTTTCTGTTTATTCATATTATTGTTTATTGATTGACTCATTATTATTATTTATTTGTAAGTCTGTCGGATGGTCCTGTTACAGACCTAGTACCTACATTTACATAACAAACATTTTTAATTTTGTTTCAGAAAACCATCACAAGAAACAAAACAACAT
This sequence comes from Glyphotaelius pellucidus, assembly GCA_936435175.1. Classification (NCBI taxonomy): domain Eukaryota; kingdom Metazoa; phylum Arthropoda; class Insecta; order Trichoptera; family Limnephilidae; genus Glyphotaelius; species Glyphotaelius pellucidus. The sequence goes on along the minus strand of OW386560.1, from coordinate 4,712,596 downwards.
CTAAAAAGTGACAGTGAAAGTTATTTTTTTAATAATAAAAAGTCCTAATAATGGACGTGTGCACTCGCAACGAGTCGTTCTTGGGGATAGAGTCCAAGATGGCGTCCGACCTAAAGATGGCGGACGAACCTGTGAAACTGGCCAAGACGGTGAGCACGCTGGATGAACTGGTGAGAGAGCTGCACAAGGTGTTCGCATCAGATCGTGTTGACGTCGACCACGTCAGCCAGCTCATGTTGAGCTACAAATCTAACCCATCCGAGTGGAGGAAGTACGCCAAATTCGACAGATACAGGTGAATTAAACATATGGTTTGTTAACCCCTCCTTAACCACTGAATCGACCACGCGAAATAAATAAATTTGCCTCGATTGCTAGAGATTTCCAGAAGATCATTTTTTCAACATTAAAAAAACGGATTAACAATACAAAAATATAATTTAAAAACTTTGCTTAAAAAGTTTGTCATACAAGATGGCAGCCAGGCAATTTCCCTCACCATAGATTTGGCTTCAATGTCATTCATTCAAAATCGCACTGATGCGCTGTCCGATGGCTTTTTAGGTTCATGTCAAATATGGTTGTGCATAGAAGATGTTATTACTCTGTCAGACGTTCGTTTACCAGACTCCACCAGTCTGCAACTTTCCAAACCTCGTCGCCATTACCATAGATGCCAATTGTCACCTGCATTAGACTTCATCTGCAGGTGTAACATTCTTGCATTCTTTATATATTCAACAATGTCCATATAGGTGTAAGCACTGCCGTGAAGCCATGTTTAGAAGATTCCGCCATCTATAAACGTCACAAAACCCATTAAAATGCGAATTTGTATTATTTTGTAAACATTGTGTAGTACTTACCTACTCGTGTATGTCAATTTCAAGGTTCTCAGATTTTTTTAAATTACCCGGTAACCTGTGTGGTTTTCTTAGACGGTCGTAAGTTTCAATGATACTCGGTTCATCAAGTTACGAGTCATGTTTATTTAACGTCTGGTTTACAATGAATATTTAACCGGACAAAACGTCCATTCTAATGAATGCGCTGTGTATTTCTGAAGCAAAGGAAACTCGGCACTAAAGATGCCCAGCTGTCGATCGGATATAATCGGCTATTTCCGTTAATCGTTCGGGTATTAGACACGAACGGGCGACAGTTGCCTCTCTTCTGCAGTATTACTTTACTGACATCTGTTGAGACACCTCAAAACTACCTATATTAATGATATATGTTGATGCGTACTCCTGTACACTATCACAATTTGGGAGGCAAGTATGGGTACCGCCGAACCCCGGAACCATTTACTGGATAACCAACACCTCTGCTAAAGGTCACCCCAAGTGATTCGCTACGTTTAGTGACTTAGCAGGGTTGTCCGGGTTTATGGGGTGAGGTTTGTCCAGATCTTGACCGAAGATGCGTCTTCTGCGTGGCAGACCGGATCGGGAGAGACTGGTTGAGGGAGATCTTTTGACCTCTCCAACCGTACTCTCTCGGAAATTTGCCTTGCACCGCAGTGTTAGGGATAGACGTCCGTCGCCTTTTTTTCTTTCCTATAACTTCTACATTCTTTCCCATTAAAGACCCTCCACACAGCATCCCCAAAGATGACATAGGCCCTGGGGGGAATTATTTTCCCCAGGACCTTCTGTGTGGAGCTAATTTAAAAAAAAAAAAATTTGCGCAACACGGCATAATACCCCAAAAATATATCACTGAATATGTTTATTTTGAGGCGAGTTTAATTAAAGCCTTACTGCACGGGGTCTCTACCGCATGGGCTTCGTCGTAAAAAATATATATTTTTGCAAATGTTACACACGTAATAGGTATATCGGCCACACACTGTTAGATAGGGAGAGGTATTTAGATGGCAGGTTGGGTGAAGGAATGCGGGGATACATATTAGAGGGAAAACTAGGTCACTAAAACAATTATATGCAAAAGATATTCTAATATACGCATTCAAAAACCAGGAATACTTTGCACAGACAAACTCGGGTCGATTCACAAGATCCACATCACAACATGTATTCCACCAACCAACAACTAAAACGACTTTTGGACAAAGAAATATGCAATACTTCTCTATAAAATTATTTAATATACTCCCTCTTGCAATAAAAACCGTTAAAAAAATAAACGACTTAAAAGATGAATTATGAAATGGATTATGGACATGGGAAGGAAGAACATAGTTACAATTTTGCAACCAAATAAAGATTAATGCTTGTAGTATTGTACATTATTTTAGATATCTTAATATACATATTTCTTCTGTCCGTGTGTATGTCACTGAACTCCTCCTAAACGGCTGGACCGATTTTGATGAAAATTTTTGTGTGGGTTCAAGGGGATTCGAGAATGGTTTAGATTCACAATTTGGTCCACTGGAAAATGTTATTTTAATTATTTTTTTTTATTTCTAAGGAGTTGTTGATTTTGGAATGTTTTACATTGGATCCGGCAGACTGCGCTACCATCGCAGTATCGAATATTCAATATTATTCTATTTTAATTTTAGTTTGTCCCGATAGTTGTACAAGACAACGTCTGTCGGTCCGCTATAAATAAATAAAATAAATTGTGGAACATTCCAGAACACTCTCGAATGTTGTCCTGAGCGAAGCTGGGTAACCCAGCTAGTAACTTTATAATTTTCCTCTTGTAATATTTAATAGGTATTAACTTATAATTCAAAGACAAAAACATGTACAATGTGACCTTAGAACGGGGTACCCCAGTAAGGACATATTCTTTTCTAAAACAATGTAAAAAAAAAAAAAATGCATGTAGTTTCGTAAACAGTGTATGTAATATGTTTTGTCTGCAGATACACCAGGAACTTGGTGGACGCCGGCAATGGGAAGTTCAACCTGATGGTACTCTGCTGGGGAGAGGGTCACGCTTCGGCCATACACGACCACGCAGATGCACACTGCTTCATGAAGATACTGAAGGGCGAGCTGTCGGAAGTGAGGTTAGTTGAATTTACAGATCATTTACTAATTTACCAGACACGTAAATGACCACTAAAATCACAGTTTAGGAAGCGTAACATATACACGATTTAGTTAATGTGAATTGGAACACCGACGGACGATCCATCCATGAAAAAAACTTTCTTAACTTTCACTCACGGACTTCCCTGAAGTAATTCTCGCTGAATATTAGTCATAAACAATCCAAGCACAAAATAAAATAGTGGAATTCCTGCAATTTAGTATAGACGGTGTTACCAGTCGCTACAATGAGCAATGTCATTATTATACATTCATTTAAAGAAAGGGGTGTCGTCGGTTTCGTCGTAGAATAAATAATGAAAAATTCCGTACTCATTTCAATCGGTCCGAATCGTAGGTGCGACAAAAATATGAAATGAGATGGTTCAAATGTTTACAAGATTTTATTATTATTTATTGTGAAATTTTGCCGCCCCCACAACGCTACGCCACTGATCCAGTTCAATCCAGGTATAACTGAAACCTTTTGAAGGGTTGGTTATTAAATAAATGGTTCCCGGGGCGGCGGTACCCATACTAATCGGAAATCGGAAAAGCTATAGCATTCTCAGGGGGGTGGGATCGATCCTCGGTGGGGGTAAGGGAGAAGGAGGTGGAGGGTGGAAGATGTATAAATTTTATTTTTGAACCTCTGCTTGTGCTTATTTATTTTATCAGGTTCTCCATAAAACAGTTAATACACCAGAATATTTATTTATTGTTGTTATACGCCCATATGGGCTTTTACGTAGATTATACAATAATATTTAAGATATCGAGGATTATACATAAATAGAATTTAAATCAAAAGTTATAAAAATGAAAACATTTAAAAAATATAAAGGTAGTTTTTGAAGATTATAGCGTAAAACCGTGAAATATTTGAAACAATATAACATTTGACAATAACATAGAATAAAATACAATATAAAACATTACAATAACACATCAAATCGTTAAATATATTACACCCACGTTACAATAATTTGTAGGATTCCACAAAGTGTTGGTTTAAAATGCATTTTAGATTATAAAGGGAATCAGCGAATATATCTACAATATCACCAAACTTGTTGCCTAAATCATGCATCCTATTGGTAAGTGAGTGTGATTGATAGTTGGTTGTGTATGTGTTGCAAAAGAATGTAATATTTTGTCTAGTATTCCTTGTCGGTACATGGAGTTTAATGGTACTAACAATGGCAGGGCTGTCAATTAGGTTGTTCATGACTCTGTATAATAAAATTAAATCTGAAATGATTCTTCTGTCAGATAGCGTAATTAAATTAAGTCAATTCATCAAACTTATATAATTAATGTTTTCTATTGGGATTTTGAGCTTGAAATTTAAGTACCTAAGAAATTTGTGTTGAACCCGTTCTATTTTGTTAGAGTGTACTTTATAGAAAGGGGACCAAATAGGTGAATTATATTCCACTTGATTTCTAACTAATGAAATATAGAGTGTTTTCATGCAATCAAAGGACTTAAAATCAGTTAAGGTTCTACAAAGGAAGCCAAGCATCTTTAAAGCCTTATTAGTTATTTCATCTATATGTGCTGTGAAAGTTAAGTTTGAATCGAATATAACTCCCAAGTCGCGAATTTGTGATACTGGTGTTAATTTAACATTATTTAAATTATATTCATGTAAGATTTGAGAATGAGTTCTGGAAAATCGAATTACTTGACATTTCTCAATGTTCAAAAATAACATATTTTGTTTGCACCATTTAAAAAATTCATCTAAATTAGCTTGTAAAATTAGGCAATCATGTATATTTCGTATTCTTTTAAACAATATTAGATCATCTGCAAAAAGTAGGACTTGTACATCTTTAAATATATTTACAATGTCATTAATGAATATTAAGAAGAATATTGGGCCGAGGTGGGACCCTTGCGGGACACCACTTGTGGCCTCGAATACATACAATATTATGGAGAAGATTACAAAATTTAAAGAAAAAAGTGTATGGGGGCAGTTTCACTATCTTGTGACGTATTTCAGAAGATAGTTACTGAATTCTCTGTAGGTGACATTGAAGATGGCGATGTTCAATACAGATTCATTTAGCAGTTGAATTGCTCTGTATAATGGCGCACTTTGATAGGAAGAAGTTCTCGCTTTCGGAGATGCGATATGAGATGCTTACGTATGTAGATGCTTTATTCTATTATTATTACAATTCAATTCAATTACCGATTAATTTTCGATACCGTGTTGCCTGCTCAAATCCTCTACGAACTTATATTAAAATGGTTTTCTGCGTTAAGTTTTGGTGTAGCTGTCGGTTACCGGATACCAAGAACTATTGAGGTTAGCCCCGTCGTCTTTGTGAATTTCTATTCAATTGAGATTCACAAAAATTCCTGCCCTGATGATGGACACTGTAAAGCTGTCCGAAACGTTCCAAAGAAGGAGGTTGCGCAATAACACGGCATAATACCCCGAAAATAAACCACGATACTACGTACAATTGTTTTAACCCCTCAATATGCTAATTTGTTGTGCCTCCTTTATGCTAATTTGTTCGGTTTTCGGAACAATTCGTATCATACTCATACTCATAGAAATCATTGTATCTCGTTTACTATCATGGTTAGAAATATGATCTAAACGGTGTTAGAAAGAGAAAACGCCGTGCTTTTTACTCAGATCTAAAAAAGAGCCGCAAAATAATTAAAATGTACACCTTTATGAAATTTTCGACCGCAATTTGAAAAAAGAATTATGAAACCTTGGGAATTTTTGATTAATTATTTTAACACGAAACGACTAAAACGTGAGTTGAAGATAACGTTTGTAATACATTTGCCTAATAAGATATATGTGTGTTTTTATTTTTTATCGTTGTCAGTAATTTTAGTTAGAAAAAAGTAAGGCGAGCCATTTTTAAAACATTTTTACGTTTGCATTAAAAATTTTTGTATTTCAAAAATTATATATTTATTTCGAATTATAAAATTTGACAGTGTATTTAATTACCTTTCAAAAATAGTTTTTAGTTTTCGGATGCGTTCAGAAATATATTACATTTATTTGGATTTTATTGCAAAGCCGAAATGTTTTGAGCTTTCGACAAAATAGGCCCGATGCCTGTGGAGTTAAAACAACAGTTTTCGATCTTGTGATGAACGAGTACGTGCCGTGCCTCCCGTCGCATAACCTCAATATTTAATTCGGTATCTTTTCAAAACAAATGATAAGCACTGATTTATTCGCGAAACATTGACGTCAATGGCAATATTCGATTTTTTGTCAATGAACAAAATAAACTATAAAAAAATCGCAAAATATGCTCAAAAAAGTATTAAAAGTACATTTTGTTCTGTTATTTAACGTTTTAGGGGATTATTACGTGAGCTCTTTTTTTTAAATTATTTATTTATATTTATTTATTTATTTTATTTATATGCAAAAATAGCATAAAACCATCGTATTGCAAAGGCATTTATAAAAGAAACATAATAATTTAGACTCCTCCCCCTCCCTTGGTGGATTTAGTGAGGTTTGGTGGAACCCCCCTCCCCCCTCACATGAGATTTACACTTCAGTTGTTAAATTTATTTATTTATTCATCTATTTTCATAAAGAAAAAAAATAATGCAATTTTCAAGTGTACCCAGGTATATTTCGGGATTGACGGCCGGCGTAGTCCAGCAGTAAGGCTCTTGACTAGCATTCCGAAGGTCGCGGGATCGAATCCCGTCACAAATAAATCTTATTTGATTAATTTGTGTTATTTCACAATTTATTCATTTAAAATAATATATAGTATTTTTGCGACACGTTCCAGAGTGGAAGATACTCTCAGTATTGCCATGGTGCAAGAACACCATTCAGAATTGATACGTTGCTTGAAAATGGCTTTAGCCGTGTTTGGTGACCAGATCTGAATAGCCAGGTACTTCCCACCTTCCTCTTCCCCATCTCCTTCCCCTCCCCACTACCTTCAGCCTCACAACATACCCCGATTGGGGACGCCATAGTCTCAGTGGCTCCAGACGGGAGCAGTTGGGACTGTGCGGTATTCATATAAAAAAAACACTTCAAAAGAAATGAAACAATTAAATATATATTCTTTTAAAGTTGACGCGAGATTTTTATTGACCCCCGTCCTCCTCAGTTTAAATGAGCTTTTACTGCCCACCCCCCTTATTTTGAGATCACGTAATTAATGTATGCCTCCTTATAGGTATGAAAAAATTCACAGTGTTTCATTAAATGCTTATTTAGTCATCTGTCAAATAGATTTTTGCTCTACTTTGAACAAGTCTTGTTTCATTACATATATTTTTAAATTTAACATTTTTCGCTTAGTTATAATATATTTTTTAATATTAACGCTCTCCCTCTAACATTCGTATTTTCATATCTCCCTTTCAAACCATCTTCTTCTCATTGAACGCTCACTACGGAGCCTTAACCTCTCCGTGAGTGAGTTTTGGCGAACAAAACTGTACATGAGGAGTGAGTTTTTTTTTGGTTTATTTTTTTAATATTTTTTTTATAAATTATCATAGTTTAACTAAAAATAATATTATGTTTTGAATTAAAATGTCGTCGACATCAATCCACGAAAATAAACCAACATAAAAAAACATGTCCATACAAAAATGCTGCTTCCTTCCTCTGACGACCGCTAAATGACGCAAAAATAATTTTTAAACTAAAATTGTGAATTTAATTAAATGAAGACATTATGAGCGAAACTCAATCGAAAATCTGGAAACAGAAAAATCAGAAAAAGATATTGGCACCTCTGGGACTCGAACCCAGGACCTCCCTACTTTCCGGGTTGGGCGCTCTTATCCACTGAGCTAAGGTGTCGATATCCAATTCGGTCACTTTTAACTGTACCATACTTCGACTAAGAACCACCCATATTATCTTCATTTTTCTTAACGCATATTTTTATTGGCTGCCATCTTTATGATATGCATAAAAAATGCGTTAAGAAAAATGAAGATAATATGGGTGGTTCTTAGTCGAAGTATGGTACAGTTAAAAGTGACCGAATTGGATATCGACACCTTAGCTCAGTGGATAAGAGCGCCCAACCCGGAAAGTAGGGAGGTCCTGGGTTCGAGTCCCAGAGGTGCCAATATCTTTTTCTGATTTTTCTGTTTCCAGATTTTCGATTGAGTTTCGCTCATAATGTCTTCATTTAATTAAATATTACAGTTTGAGGTTTTACTCATAAAGTTAAAATAATAAATAATAATAAAATTGTGAAGTTGGTATTGTAGGTATGTCTTCCAAATCTTCAACAAACACGCGCAGATGTCAGAAGAAGCCACTACAAATCAAATAGTTTCATTAAATATGACGGTTTTTGAATAATAGCCACTGACGAACCGTTTCGTCCATACTCTTTGGGCATTTTTCGCTTCGACGAACCGTTTCGTCCATACTCGTGGACAGGTTAATCTTTGCCTTAAAGGCCGCCAGATCTGGTAGCAGTTTAAGTGTTGTAAAATTACCATTCAGAATTGGCAATTATTTGCTACTGATCACGTATTTTCCTAATGACAGGTAATGTAAGTATTGCCGTGTTGCAAAAATAATAAAAACAGATCCATTATACATACCTATCTATCCATTCGATTCATTATTATAGTTATTATAGTTTATTAAGCGCTGTCGGAATGTTTCAGGTGTATTATAAACATGGATGCAGATATCGTCACCTCATTTGGACAAGGTTCTAACTAACATTTTTTTCATAAATTAACTGAAAACAAAAAAACCATTTCTTTTGCTCATTTCTATGACCGGCATAATTTTCAGAGCCGTCTGTGTTGTGTTGACGTAGATCTTGTATGACGAAGTTCCATCATTACGTTTTTAAAGCTTCCATTTATTTTACAATGTTCAAACATCTATCTTTTACGGTTCCATGACAGTTGATCCGCCGACAATTGGCCCCTCGGCGTACTTATATACAATGTGCATTCGGTTTAGGAAAAACACGGTTAACCGTAAATATGTGCTTGCCCCCTGACTAATGCTAATATATGTGATTGCCCTAACTTAGAACGGGCGACTAAAATCAAATACTTAGGAATTATCTTTGACAGCAATTTAAAGTGGAAAGAACATATTATTATCATTTCAGCAAACACACTTAGAAAATCAATATACTCGCAACTTTTTAAACTTTAATCAACTCAAAACAATTTGCTATGCTCTTTGTCAATCTCTAATCGAATACGGTATTATAGCCTGGGGAGGAGCAAACGCTGCCGCCATTTATCTGATCATTAAAGCTCAGAAACTAATGATAAAGATTATATTAAAACTACCGATCACACTAAGCAGTTCGGATGAAATCTTTAGGAGAATCTGTATCTTGGACATGAGGAAAATTTATACCAAAAACATACTAGCATACCTCTTCAAACACAAAACTATCTTTGAAAATGTCCAAACTGCTCGAGATACTAGAACCTTCTACTTTTATCCCTTTTGCTAAAACAACCTTTGGCCAAAGAAATTTTAGATACTTGGCGCAGCATAGTTCGTCACTTTAGTTGGATAGGGTTATTACCTCGCCTTATTTGACAGCTGATAGTTTTTCCGAGGCGCAGCGTAGTTCGTCACTTAAGTTGGATAGGGTTATTACCTCGCCTTATTTGACAGCTGATAGTTTTTACGAGGCGCAACATAGTTCGTCACTTCAGTTGGATAGGGTTATTACCTCGCCTTATTTGACAGCTGATAGTTTTTACAAGGCGCAGCATAGTGCGTCACTTTAGTTGGATAGGGTTATTACCTCGCGTTATTTGACGGCTGATAGTTTTTACGAGGCGCAGCATAGTTCACTTTAGTTGGATAGGGTTATTACCTAGCCTTATTTGATAGTTTTTACGAAGCGCAGCATAGTTCGTCACTTTAGTTGGATAGGGTTATTACCTCGCCTTATTTGACAGCTGATAGTTTTTCCGAGGCGCAGCGTAGTTCGTCACTTAAGTTGGATAGGGTTATTACCTCGCCTTATTTGACAGCTGATAGTTTTTCCGAGGCGCAGCGTAGTTCGTCACTTAAGTTGGATAGGGTTATTACCTCGCCTTATTTGACAGCTGATAGTTTTTACGAGGCGCAACATAGTTCGTCACTTCAGTTGGATAGGGTTATTACCTCGCGTTATTTGACGGCTGATAGTTTTTACGAGGCGCAGCATAGTTCACTTTAGTTGGATAGGGTTATTACCTAGCCTTATTTGATAGTTTTTACGAAGCGCAGCATAGTTCGTCACTTTAGTTGGATAGGGTTATTACCTCGCGTTATTTGACGGCTGATAGTTTTTACCAGGCGCAGCATAGTTCACTTTAGTTGGATAGGGTTATTACCTAGCCTTATTTGATAGTTTTTACGAAGCGCAGCATAGTTCGTCACTTTAGTTGGATAGGGTTATTACCTCGCCTTATTTGACAGCTGATAGTTTTTCCGAGGCGCAGCGTAGTTCGTCACTTAAGTTGGATAGGGTTATTACCTCGCCTTATTTGACAGCTGATAGTTTTTAAGAGGCGCAGCACAGTTCGTCACTTTAGTTAGATAGGGTTATTACCTCGCCTTATTTGACAGCTGATAGTTTTTACAAGGCGCAGCATAGTGCGTCACTTTAGTTGGATAGGGTTATTACCTCGCGTTATTTGACGGCTGATAGTTTTTACGAGGCGCAGCATAGTTCACTTTAGTTGGATAGGGTTATTACCTAGCCTTATTTGATAGTTTTTACGAAGCGCAGCATAGTTCGTCACTTTAGTTGGATAGGGTTATTACCTCGCCTTATTTGACAGCTGATAGTTTTTACGAGGCGCAGCATTGTTCGTCACTTTAGTTGGGTAGGGTTATTACCTCGCCTTATTTGACAGCTGATAGTTTTTAGTCAGTATGCAACGACTAAGTATTCTGTGTGAATTTTTAGGTTAGCGATCTGCAGTCGTGCTAAGAAACAATGGCATTATCGATGAAACCTTTTTCAATCGACCGTACTAGACCCCCACATCCTTTTAGGTTCATGGCGAGCTTAAAGATCAATTGAAATTTGAACCTAATACTCTTTAATTTTTTATCTAGGTACGCCTGGCCAGAAAGCTGCGATCCGAACATCCAAAATAAACTAATAACCCCGGACGAAAAAATTTGTTGTACCCTCAAGGGGAACCAATGCGAAAATGGAAACGGGCGGGTGGTCGACGTGGAAAATATTGCTGCTGATTTGAAAACTTGCCGCCGGAAAGCAGAGCAGGCCGAGAAGGAGAACGATCCCAAGATGGCCGCCGGCGGGAAACCTGGCAGCTGTTGCGAGGGCAATGACGGACAAGATGGCGATGACAAAATGGAGGAAGAGACGCGAATGGAGGAACTCGGCAGATTCAGATTGGAGACGAACGGAGTTTGTTATATTAACGGTGAGTTTGTATTATTTATTTATTTATTTTTTGTTTGTAGAAACCATTTTTACCGCATAGGAGCTACAATTTGGGAGGCGGGAATGGGTAGAATGCCATAGGTCCCCAAATGGTTCGCTACGTTTGGTGACTTGGGGTGTCCACATTTATGGGGGTGAGGTTTGCCTGGGTCTTGGCAGCGGATGCTCCCGCCCACCTGCTGCGTGGCGGGCCGGACCGGGAGAGATTGGTAAGGGGAGACCTTTTAACCGCTCCAGCCCATCGATTTGCACCGCTGTGGGAGGGATGCATTCATACATCTGACATTCCTGGACACACTGACCCCAGATTCCTGCCCACCCCTCATTCCTTTTTCCTTCCCAGAACTTCCTCTCCATCCTTTTGATATAAAAACCCTCCACACAGCATCCCCAAAGATGATGTAGGCCCTGTGGGATTTTTTTCATCGGTGCGTTCTGGGTGGAGCTAAGGTAAAAATAAAACTACACTCTTTGTGTCTGTGTTTTACATATTAAATATGCTATAAAATAACACCAGGAGACATAATGATCCCGATACATTAGCGTTACAATTTGAAATTTTCTACCAGTGACCCAAAAAACATAATTTTTTTTTGTTTATTTCACCACATTTTTTTCTGAATTATAATTGATTTGGTGGTGTTTTTGAGTAATCTGAGTATTGTACCAGATAGAAGGTACACCTTTACATGTAACAGCCAATTTGAACTCAAATATCGATTTTTTGAAGATGCCTGATTAATCAACTGGATGATTGATTTGTTTGCTGGAATCTGTGTAAGCGGGGAATTGGCGAGCTTGATACATATTTTTTTTGTGGTTGGTGAATATGGTATATCGAAATAGATCTTTATGCCTAGTGAGTCGATTAGGTACTCTTAAATTGACTAAACTCAAAGTTGGAAAGTATGTACTTGTCATGGCTAAAGTCATTTCAAGCAACATTTCGATTCGATTCTGAATTCTTTCACCAGGCTTTATTATTTTTTTTTTTATGTGAATACCGCACAAGAGTCCCAACCGGAGCCAGTGAGACTATGGCATCCCCCATAATAATTGGAATATGTTGTGAGGATAAAGATGCGGGGAGGGGAAGGAGATACTATAGAGGATGGTCGAAAAGTGACTGAATATTCAGATTGTTACCAAACACGGCTCAAGTCATTTCAAGTAAAGCTACCTATTTATTATTTTTTTATTATTTCAATCATGTCTGATTACGTGTAGAAGGGATCGAAATGAATATCTAGTCTCCTTCAACAGAAGCAATCTTCCGAACAGGCCCTCCATTGATATGCTTGGTGTAACTATTAGTGACAAGCTCAGCTATGGGGGTTCCATTGAAGCCAGAGTTAAGTTAGCCTCTCAAAAACTGGGCATACTGTACAGGGCCCACAGATACTTTAATAGTACACAACTGCAACCCCATACAAATCACAATTGCGCCCCACGATAGAATTTGGCAGCCACCTCTGGTCTAGAGCCCCAAAATAACTGAAAAAACCGTTGACTCCGTGCAGAAACGGGTGGTGCGTTTGATTGATTCTCCCATCTCAACGAAACAATTGCAATCTTTAGAGCAAAAGCGTCAGTTGACATTTGTCACGTGAGAACGGGTCGCTTCTACGACTCGTTCTAGAGCTCAACAGCTCGGCTGTGGAACTATTTGCATCTGTGATTCTTCCTTCAAACAACATGGTTCTCTTCAAGACCCATGGTCACTCCTTCCTCTCCTCAAAACGACCCTCCACACAGCATCTTCTAAGACGACATAGGCCCTGAGATAAATTATTTTCCGGAGGGTCTTCCTGTGTTTTTTTTTTGTTTACATGAGCTCCACACAGGAAGCCCTGAGGAAAACAAGTTCCCTCAGGGCCTTTGTCATCTTTGGGGATGCTGTGTGAAGGGTTTTTTTAAGGAAAGGAAGGGGAGGAGAGTTCTGGGAAAGAAAAGGGTTTAAGGGGTGGGTAGGAATCTGGGGTTCAGTGTGTCCTGGTCATCCGCCTAGACAAAACTCACCTCATGAACCCTGGCACCCCTGCTAAATCACCAAACGTAGCGAACCACTTGGGGCGACCTATGGCAGAGGTGTTGGTTATCCAATAAAGATTCCCGGGGCGGCGGTACCCATTCCCGCCTCCCAAATTGTGTGGAGTGAATGTAAAAAAAAAAAATTTAAAAAATTACTTGCTCATGTCGGGATTCGAGCTCACGGCCACCGAATTTGTAGTAAATGATCATAACAACTCAACATATAAAATATATTATAGAAGATTATAATTTGCAATGTTTCAGAAGTGTAATTTTACGTACAATGACACATTTTTTATTATTAATATTAAATGTTGATAAATTATCAACGCACTAACAACCCAGCAGGTTATCAACTATAAAAATAATGTTATAATAAACATTCAGTTGAAACCAGTAATTTTGTCTGTATAAGTTGTCTTCAGCTTGTAAATATGAATTATTATTGAATTATTAATCTTGGACTAATTTGGCTGATATATTTGAATGGAAACTTCTCGTTTATCAGACATAGATGACCCGGTTATCTCTGTATTCTGATATGCTGTGTTTTAATTTGGTATCGAAATCCCCCTCGTGTTTATGGTACACACTACGTTCAGCACTTAAAAATGGCGCCGAACGCTACATTGTCAATTGATGATGTCGCACAAACAACGATGGATGGCACACTTTGTAAAATGTTGAGAAATTAATAAAATGATTTAAAAGGGATTTTTGAAGTCAAAACTTCTTTAGCACTGTTGAGATTAGAAACTCGATGAAATGGAGATGAGCGACACTAACAAGAGACAAACACATACATTTATAACACCCGACCGTGGAAAAAAAATTATGAAGAATATTGCCACAAAAATATTTTACACACGGACAAGGTCTGTTATTTATATTTTCGTTCCTAGCTCTTACTATTGCTTGGTTGGGGATTCTCCTGAAATATTCGTCGCTTGTCACCTGTGTCATTTTCATTTCTTTCATACATTGTGATTGACGTGAACTCGTGAAGGGAATTATTACCTATTGGTTGTTGAAAAAGTTGTTATTCTGTTAGTGTTAAAAAAACAAGATAAGTGGATTGGATAGTTAATTTTTTGGGGGGGGGGATTAGATTATAAAATAATATTTAAGTTAAGGGGGGGATTAGATTATAAAATAATATTTAAGTTAAGGGGGGGGATTAGATTATAAAATAATATTTAAGTTATCGAGGATTACACATACGTAGAATTTATAACAAAAGTTATAAAGTGAAAAATTTTAAGAATATACAAGTATTTTTTGAAGAATATAGTGTAAAACTGTGAAATATTTTAAACAATATAATATTTGACAATAACATAGAACAAAATATAATATAAAACATTACAATAACACATCAAATCGTTAAATATATTATACCCACGTTACAATAATTTGTAGGATTCCACAAAGTGTTGGTTTAAATTGCATTTTAGATTATTCCCATCAACGTAATATTTCATTGAAGAAGCTAACACTAATAATCTAAACGAAAATATGAAAGAGAACAAGACACAGAAAAATAGAAAAAAAACAATGGTCGCAACTGGGAATCGAACCCAGACCTCTCGTCTAACTGGGACGTGCGCGTTAACCAATTTCGCTACTGCCGCCTTCTGGCAAGAGATGTCTGGGTTCGAGTCCCAGTTGCGACCATTGTCTTTTTCTATTTTTCTGTGTCTCGTTCTCTTTCATATTTTCGTTTAGATTATTAGTGTTATGTTCTTCACTTAATTAAAATTAATTTTAACTGCGCTTATTTCATAGATAATTCTAAAATATCAAAGTTTTACCCTACTTCCTATGTTGTTATTTAAACAATTTATATTACCAATTAATGTGTTAATTACTTATTATTTATTATTATTATGTGTTATTTATTTATTAATAAATACAAATGATGGCACGATCTTCTTCATATATAAAAATGAATATTTCTTTGTTTGTATTTATGCGCTCCTAAACCATTCATCCGATTGTGATGAGACTTTGGGGATTTGATGTGCTCATGTCCGCGATAGTTTCTATGTAAAATTAAATTACAAAGGTGGCGCTTGAGTTGATTGAAAAATGTGTGTATTTCATATAGGTAGGGAGGGAAGGAGGGAGGGGGAGAGGAATCCCATGGGGGCGAAGGGGGACGAGGGAGGGGGAGAAGACGGGGTAGGTGGAAAGGAAACGCAGGAGGGTAAAGGGACGCGGGAGGGGAAAAGGAACGGGACGCATGCGAAAGGACACGCAGGGAGAAACATTTATAAAAAAAAAATTATTTACCTACACTTTTTAAGTTATCTGTTTTTTTTAAATATTTTCCCCTTAAAATACTTTATTAGAAATGTTAATTAGTTGTTATGTGGATATATTTTATTTTAGATGATGCAAGAAATGTTATTGCTCACAAATAACTTGAAGATGTGTTTTTCCATTTTGCAAATATTTTTATAAAGCTCAGAGGTTATCAAACATAAATATTGTTGATAGCGAATACTGTTTATAATTCGTTTTCTACGTGTATTAACATTGACGGCATCACCCGTTGTCAGCAAATTCAAAAATTTATTTCATATCTCGTTCTTTATTTTTTGTCGAACGGAGATTGTAAAAGTCTCAAACTATCCTTCACAAAACTTCACAAATATTTCGTCAGATGTTAAACACTGCCCCATTTACACAATTTTACATGAATGAATACACGATGATTTTGAACGATGTTAACGGATGGTGTTTTGCTAAACAAATTTTAACCACTCCGACCCCTAAGCTTGCTTACACGACAATATAACAATAGCAGTCAAGTACAATAAGCTTGTTTTCAAGCTAACGCGTGTGTTCCCACAAAAATCTTTATAACTCCATTTTTGTTCTAGTTATCCCACAAAGAAAAAGGAGAATATCTATAATAAAAGACGCCACACATCTCTAATCAACGTTGTCCATAGACATAGGTAAAAAAAAACTTATTTTGTAGAAACAGTTTTCACCCGCCAAATCGCGTACGCGCCGTTAGACTTAGATTTATAAATCTGACAGTTCGTTTAATACAAAAAACTTGCATAAAGGCGATAGACCGGAGTGGTTAATATGTAAATGTATCTTTGTTTGTCCCTTATGCGCTCCTAAACCTTTCATCCAATTGCGATGAAACTTTGGGGATTTGATGTGCGCAAGTCCGCGATGGTTTCTGTACATAATTGTGAGTTCTAGCAATGAAATTATTTCCTACGCTATCCATCCAATCGCGATGAAACTTTGGTGAGTTGTTGTGCGCACGCTCTTGAAGGTTTCTATATATATTATACTGGTGAGCTTTGGCATTATGAAATTTGTATAAAAATGTATAGTTTATTCAGCAATAGTTTATTATATTATTTGTTTGAGTTTGCGTAAGTTTGTTTGAGTTTGGTACTTTACTAGGTAAAGTAGGTATTTCCTACTTTATCTACTTCCCCTCCACACTGCCACAGCTTCACTGGCTCCGGCCGGTTGGGACTCTTGTGCAGTATTCACATAAAAAGCACAGTTTGACGCTAGGGCAAAAATATGCAGAGAGATTGAAAACTATGCAATTCTGTACTGCCACACGTTCCTCGCTTAATCCACATTCATAATCTTCCTTTATTTTGATTCTTGACACCTTTGAGCATATATTTTCACCTTTTTATCTTTTACTAGCTGGTACCCGGCATGCGTTGCTATGCCATTTAAAAAAAAAAATTCTCCCTGTGTGTCCTTTCCCATTCGTCCCGTTCCCCTTCCGCCTCCCCTTCGTCTCCCGTGTCCCCTTCCCCTCTCGCGTTCCCACTCCGTCTCCTCCACCTTCCCTCTCCCCACTCCACTCCCCCCCTTCCCAGTCCCAGGAACCCCCTTCCCGAGTTCCCCTCCCCCCTCCCAAATTTCCCTTCCCGGTTCCCCTCCCCCCCTCCCGCGAGCCCCTACTCGAGTTCCCCCCCCTCACCCATCACCGATTCCATACATTCAACCCCGGTAAATTCAGTTTTTAAACTAATATTGGAAAAAATGTTGTTTTTACTATCTTCCTTGCTATTTTTCCATATTTTTTCACCGTTTATACCTTCCCTGGACTACGACAAACATTTCAAAACCAAAATCAGCTCAATCGGCCCAGCCGTTCTCGAGTTTTAGCGAGACAAACGAACAGCAATTGATTTATATATACAAAGATAATTCCTACGGCTACGACAGCAACGGAAATAGCGTTCCAATTTATTAATATGTGTGAGGGAGATATATGATAATTGTTGCCCCTTTTCCTTTAGGGGAAGCAGAAATACGTCCATTGTTTGTCTCATTTTCAACAGCTCTTGCACACTCTCATTTAGTATGTAAGAAAGAACTGCAGCATTATTGCGATGAAGATCGCA
Source organism: Glyphotaelius pellucidus (assembly GCA_936435175.1). Classification (NCBI taxonomy): domain Eukaryota; kingdom Metazoa; phylum Arthropoda; class Insecta; order Trichoptera; family Limnephilidae; genus Glyphotaelius; species Glyphotaelius pellucidus. The sequence goes on along the minus strand of OW386560.1, from coordinate 4,694,716 downwards.
CAATTTATGTCTTTTGTGCCCTCGCCGTAGGAATTATAAAAGTGTTTTAAGTTACTGGAACATCCCAATATAATAATATTTAGTTGATTATGAAAATTATTCAAGTTATCTTGAATTATACTGCAGTCTTCAATTGTGGGAAGATTTTCAGGTCATAACACATCTGCCACAAGGAAAACATTAACATCATTAATTTATAGACAAAATAAATAATAGCATTGGTCCCGAAGGCGACCCCTGTGGCATCCTTTTTTCAACTAACTTATAATTTATAAAGATAATGTTGAATGTATCATAACATACAGCATTCAATCAGGTAAATAACATTCAATAATTATATTTGTGGAGGTAACCATGCATAGCTAACAACTTAATTTAAATAATAAAACAATAACTTAGTAAACATTACTATTATTTTTTTTATATACAATGCCGACCGGATTTCGTTACAACTGTAGCTTCGTGTAGTATATTTTGCTTTCACAGTGGGTTGAAAAAAATGGGCTGAGCTTCAGTGAAGGAAGTAAAAAGAGTAGGGTAGATGGAGAATTGTGAAGTGAATTTTCTTTGTCAATGGGGAACAACCTAATTGTCAGATTTTTTATTTAGTCGTTGATTATTTTGCTATTAATGTTTTTGGCTTTCCTTAGCACAAAAACACTTTCCTAAACTAACTAACTAACTAACCATCACGCCGTTTCTCCGCAGGGGTAGGCAGAGAGAACGGACCGCCAAACAACTCGATCTTGGCACACACTCCTTGCTTCGTTCACATTCATACATGCTCTTCTATTATTCTGACTCTTGACATCGCCCGACTCAAGTATCTGATTCACTTGATGGTGCCATGTCTTCCTCGGGCGTCCCCGACTTCGTCTACCATTCACATTTGCGTCATATATTCTCCTTACACTCCTTTCCTCATTCATTCGCTCTACATGCCCAAACCATCTGAGCGTCCCTTTCTTAATCTTACTCATACGCTTACATCAGCCTTGCATTCTTTGCGGATCTCCACATTTCTCACACGATCATACATGGTTTTACCACTTATATGTCTCAGGGATCTCATTTCTACAGCATTCAGTCTACTTTCATCCTTTCTCTGCCAGTTCCATGCCTCACTGCCATACATCAGGGTAGGTAACAGCACTCCATTATGGACGGCTGGCTTCGCTTCTTTTGACAGTTTTTTGTTGCCGCCAACGGCGTTCAGTCCTCCATTAACACTTTCCTTATCAACCAAAAGAGGGCTTGGCTATGGGAGCGCCTATAAAATTTTAAAGTGTATTTCATCACCTTTCGAAAACAGTTTTTAGTTTTTGGATATATTTACAAATATTCCATTTATTTGGATTTTATTGCAAAGCGGAAATATTTTTACCTACTGACAAAATAAGCTTGTTTTTTGAAGGATTAAGAGTGGCAGGAGTTAAAAAAAACTGTAAAAAGTAATCATAATTATTATTAATTGCAGATTCCATGGGCTTGCACCGTGTAGAGAACCCATCCCACGTGGATCCGGCCGTGTCGCTGCACCTGTACTGCCCGCCCTTCGACGCGTGCCACGTGTTCAACCAGCAGACGGGCCGCAAGACCAAGTGCCAGGTCACCTTCTGGTCCAAGTTCGGCCAGAAGAGAAACAGGGTAAGGTGATGCCATTTTGTACTCCAGTAGAGTTGCCTACTAACTACTGGTGGTTGTACTAATTGCAGAGTAGAATATTATTTGGTGACTGTAATATCGATGGCCGTTCTCACAGTGGGACAGTCCCCATCAGTTATGCTCAAAATCTACTAAACCAACTTAAAGAAATAACAGTTGATGCTTTGTCTACGTCGAAAAAATAATGAATTCTCTAACCCCTTAAATCTATTTGTTAGGTTTTCAGAACAACTAATCTAGGTCTCACAGAAATTGTTGTGTCTCCCTTAACAACTGGAGTGATTATGGTCGAAAAATGGATCACTTTTATTTTTCTGCGATTGATAGCGGTTCAAAATTGAACCACAATTTCCTACCATTTGTAAAACATTTATTGTAACTATTTAAAACATTTCCATGGCCAGACATTTATTTTAAAACGAAAAACGAAGCTATTAAAATGTTTTATCTATTATGACCATAGATGTCGCAAATCCGAACTTAGTAGACTATTTTAGAACAAGTTGAAAATAAATTTTTAAAATATTTTTTTCACCCAGAATTTCTGATCAGCTGTTTACGGTTAAAATTATTTCCTTTTTCTACAGATATGCTCCTTTAATTATCAAGAATACCACAGACAACATTCAGAAATCGAAAATATTCTATGTTGACTCGAATAAGTACCTCTCACGGAGTTTCAAAGTAGCAAACACGCAGGATTCGCGTGGTTGTAAACTTAACGATTTTTTCATATTTTTTTTATAAATCCTACAAATATGAGATAAACGGTAAAATACAGGTTAATTCATTGGCTATATAGCACTATAATAAGTTTTTATGTTTCCATGTTAAAATTCGAAGGTATGATTTTTTTAATGTTGGCGAAAAATTAATAAAATGGTCTTCGGGAAATCTCGAGCAATCGAGAAAAATTTATTTACTTCGCGTGGTCGCTCCAGTGGTGAATATCATAGTGAGAAATATGATCATTTTATTTAAAAATAAAAAATAAATTAAAATAAAAACATTCCCGGGTTATGAATAACCCGACAATATTTGAAAATCTCTTACTACCACCACAGTAAGCGGAAAATGCGAATATATACAGTGTTGGAAAGAGAAAACAACAAAAGGGGTAAAATGCAGACCTTTATGAAATCAAAGCAATTAGAAATAAATTTATGAAACTTCAGGAATTTTTTATATTATTCTTACATAAAATGACAGAAAAGTGAAATGACAATAACATTTGTAATATATTGTCTAATAAAATGGGTATTGTCTGTCAATTAAGAGTAGAAAATATTAAAAATGGAACTACAAATTTGTAGGCTGGCAGCACCAAATTAACTGCCAAATATTATTTTAAAGTGCAATGACACTGAATGTATAGAACACAGTAAACCATATTTAAAAAAAACATTTTTGGTTCTTAAAGAAAAAAAATTGAAATCGAAGAATTGTTGTTAAGGTACCTATTTAATGACATAAATTTGATTAAACGGTTTTTTACAAAGTGATTTGCTTTCATTTAATTTAACATAAATTTGAATTTAACAGTAAGTAAAAATGAAGAATCACTAATGGTGAGTTTAGTTACACTACTTTTAGATCTGAACGAGTTAAAAATATTCAGATCTAAAATTAAAGACATTAAAGCCCGGGCAACGCTGGAAGCTACTAATAAATGTGAGCAATTTTTAAACTGTGCTTTATATTTTATTACAATATTGTTATTCTTCATTATGTTGTAAAGGTATATTATAATCTACATGCAATTCTAATAATAAGATCAGTGGGTATCTATATTGCAATGAAAAGATATTTTTTTCACTTTTATGCCCTTTTAATTTTTTACAAAAATGTAGGTTACACAGCTTTACATTTACACCGTGTGTTATATTTGGTTCCATGCCAACTTAGAATAAAGTCAACTCAACAAATCTTTGAAAAGTCATTAAAAGTTACAAAAAAAATAATTTTAAAATAGCTGTTAATCCTAACCTAACTTATTGGACTAATTTTTTAAATATTTTTTAATCATCACTCTTTATGACCTTTCTGAGGTGGTTTTTTTTTTTTTTTTTTAAGTTTTCTTTATTCATTAAAATGTTTGTTACATGAATTTTAGGTTCTGAGTTGGTTTCATTCTGAGTTTGCCGGTCACCGTTATATTTTAGTATTGCCATTTGAACAACAGTGGCTCCTCTTATTTGACAAACTGTATCTATATCTAAATACATCAAAATGTATGTAGGTACCTGTTAAAATTGTTAGGATCCTTTTAATAAAAAAACTCCTTTGCGAGAAATTCCACTTATTTTTTAAATCACAGGTAACATGTTTTAAATGTGTAAATAACGGTGATAATACTGAATACACCGGGCCAACATCTGGCAGTTGTTACTAACTGAACTTGCGTAGAAAAGAAGCAGTGATACTCAAAAACTAGCCTTTTTATATAGTAAAAAAATGCACACATTGACAGATAATAAACAACTACAGTTATCTGACGTTTTGTATGACGTGGTTAAAACAGTTTGCTAACTGATCTACCGACCACAGTCACTAGCCAAGGTTTGCACCATTTGTTCAAGTAGAAAAACCATAGGTGTTTGCTCAAGCAACCCATAGATGCCGGTAATATGTCAATTTTTAACAGTACCTACTCGTGTTAAGACCATAGGCCTATTTTGCTATTTCCTTTGCTTGATCGTATTCTTTTGACGCTTACTTGTTTATTGATGAAATTATTTACCATAATGTTCCTGTATTGAAGTATTATAACTAACTGTTGTACTTTATTTGTTTAAACATGTCTCACAGAATGATAGAAAGTAAGTAAATTATGAAATAATATCTGCAGAAAATAAAATCCCAGAACCTTTCAGCGGGAGCGCTGAGTAATTTCCCTCACGCAGGCACTTGTCATAAATGTTACTTCATCAAGTTTTCTCCATGTAAATGGTATTTTATTTTAGAGAAATCCAATAAGGTAAAGGACTGGGTAAAAGAGGATCTTTTCTTCTCCAGTGCACATGACCGACAAACACCGCATTTTAGAGGGCTTCTTTTTTCTTCTTCTGTTATCGGTTCAACTTTCCGACCGTAATTCACTTTGAGAAAAGCACTTACATCTTTCGGTAAATGTTTGATATTTGATCTGAAGTTAAGACGCTCTTTCATCATGGTCATTGCTAATTTTTTTTTAATTAATTTTGGAAAATTTTTCGATGCTTTGGAGCCTTTCCTGGCAAATTTGAATAGACCTTATAGTACTTTACAGGCAAATTTTAATAAAATTTTAAGGCGCTCAACAGAAATTTATAAATATTAATGAAAAACAAAAACTTCTAAGCACACTCGGTACGTCTGTAGTTTAGAGACACTGACCCTCGAATAGCTCGAAGCTCGATGCTTGCGATTAAGTGGTAAAAGTGGGGGAGACGATAAGGCGCATTTGTCGTAAATTTTGCATCAGCAAATATTAATGGAAGGTTAAGGCTTCCTTTGCAGGCAAATTTGAATTGGAAAAAGATATGTGTAAATCAAGTCAGTTTTCTGGTGATCAAAAGTTTTCAAAACTTCATACAAAAACAAAAACATTGTGGCCCTGTCCCAATGTTTCATGTTTGCACAAACATTTGTTTCAATGTTTGTGATAGGTAATATTATCTATCTGGATAACTAAAACTTCTGCTGTAGGTCACCCCAAGTAGTTTGCTACGTTTGGTGACTTAGCAGGAATGCCCGGGTTCATGGGGTGAGATTTGTCTGGATCTTGGCGGCGGGTGCGTTTGACTGGTTGAGGGAGATCTTTTAACCTCTCCAGCAGGACTTGGAACATCGCTTTGCACCACAGTGGGAGGATTAGATTCATACGTTCGCCACTTCTGGACGCACTGACCCCCAGATTCCTACCCACCCCTCATACCCTTTTCCTTCCTGGAACTTGCTCTCCTTCTTTTCCTGAAAATACCCTTCACGCAGAGTGGAAGATACTCTCAGTATCCCCTCTCAGACCACCATTCAGAACTGAAACGTTGCTTGAAATGGCTTTAGCTGTGTTTGGTGACCAGATCTGAATAGCCAGATACTCCCCACCTTCTTCTTCCCCACTGCCTTCAGCCTCACAACATACCCCAATTGGGGATGCCATGGTCTCACTGGCTCCAGACGGGAGCAGCTGGAACTGTTGTGCGGTATTCATATTAAAAAAAAACACAGCATCCCCAAAGATGACATAGGCCCCGAAGGAAATTGTTTTCTTCAGGGCCTCCTGTATGGAACTAATGTAAAGAAAAAAACTTTTATTGCTAGTACTAAGTATTTTTATTTTCACCACACCTGATTTGTCTCCATTTTTAGTTGCTTTGGTTGCCGATATTAATGAGGCTGTAATTTGTTCCAGGAAATCCAAGAAAGCCGGGCCCCCGAGGACAACTAAAGCGCTCAACTTCAAAGAAAACAAAAAATTTCACAAATGATCCGCCTTTTCACTCCGCTACTTGGCAACTCTCCTGTGGCTGATGACCGCCATTGCCCACCATATCCTCGACAAGGTTCAGTGACCAGACCTGAACTGGAGGGTCCTCTCCAAACTGGGAAACTGAAAGATGATGTAACAGATGTAACTTTATATAACAATGAAAGAATAATTTGTGTAACGTTGATAAGGCTACACAATTCGCAAAATTTAGCCCAGTCGGATGTATTGAGTTTAAATGAAATTTTTATATTTAAGTAATATGACAAAGCTGATTTCCATTCTAAAAATATTAACAATGTCAATTTCTATTGTCTAAAATTATGACAATATCAATTTCTATTGTCTAAAATTATGACAATATCAATTTCTATTGTCTAAAAATATATCAATACCAATTTTTGTGTATTGAGTTTAAATGAAATTTTAATTATGTATCTAATATGACAAAGCCGATTTTCATTATTAAAAATATTGACAATGCCAATTTTTATTATTAAAAAAATATGACAATGCCAATTTCTATTGCCTAAAAATATGACAATGCCATTTTCTATTGTCTAAAAATATATCAATGCCAATTTTTGTTTATTGAGTTTAAATGGAATTTTAATTATGTATCTAATATGACAAAGCCGATTTTATTATTAAAAATATTGACAACGCCAATTTTTATTATAAAAAATATGACAAAGCCAATTTCTATTGTCTAAAAGTATGATAATGCTAATTTCTATTGTCTAAAAATATACCAATTTTTGTGTATTGAGTTTAAATGAAATTTTAATTACGTATCTAATATGACCAAGCCTATTTTCATTATTACAAATATTGACTATGCCAATTTTTATTATAAAAAATATGACAATGCCAATTTCTATTGTCTAAAAGTATGATAATGCTAATTTTTGTTATCAAAAAATATCACAATGCCAATTTTTATTGTCTAAATATATATCAATGCCGATTTTTTATCATCTAAAAATATGACTGGCAATTTTTAATTATTTTATTTTATTAATTTGACAGGATGTTAACCATTTCAAAATGTTTAAAATGTTATTTCAAATATAAATTCTTTTAAATTTTTGAAAAAAGCTTTTCAACTCCAAGATGAAAACTTCTTTGTAACAGAAAAGTAGGCGATATGGATATCAACATGAATTCTTTTAAGCATCACTTTAAAAAAGCTATCCTATATCCTATGGTAAAGCGGATGTGTGCTTGCTTTGCAAACATGAAATCAAGAGTTCACAACGTCTTCGACGTGTTTTGATATTAATAATATGACTTTTGTATAAAAATATATTGTTTAAAAAAAAAAAAATGTTGTGACGATTTTATTGTATCAGCACATTTATATTAGGGACCAGATCTGAACAGTTTTGTAATTAGTTATCTTCCATCTCACCACATTCCCCAATCTGGGCTGCTACAGACCCTCTGTCTGTGGGTAGTAGAAATCGTGTGGTGTTCTATAAAAAAAAGTTTTTTTTTTATTTAATTTTTTAAACTTAACTTAATTAGGGATCATCTGCTCGCCTCCACGGCACGCCGGTTATAATGCTTGAATTTGTATTCGGAAGTTGCAGGTTCATTTCCCGCTCAATGGAAAAATGATATAAAGTGTTTCTCTGTGCACATATATATAACGCCGGTTGTGAATGATGAATTTAATGAGGGCCAGACACGATCAATGTCAATTTTCAATGTGTAATTGACAAAGTGCGATTGACAGAGCTTCAATTGACCCAGTTGCTAATGGGACGTCTGCGGAAACGTAACCTAAAAATGAGATTGCATTGATAATCTTTGAAATTTTCTTTCCGTAACTCTGGATAAGTTGCGATACAATGCAATTATAAGTTTCAATTTGGGAGGCAGGTACGGGTACCGCCGCCCCGGGAATCAATTATTGGAAAACAAACATCCCTGTCGTAGGTCACCCCAAGTGGTTCGCTATGTTTGGTGACTTAGAAGGGATGCCCTGCTTCACGGGGTGAGGTTTTTCTAGGCAGCGAATGCATGGCGGACCAGATCGGGAGAGACTGGTTGAGGGAGACCTTTTGACTTCTCCAGCCGGATTCTTTCGACCCATTGTCTTGCACCGCAGTGGGAGGGATGGATTCATACATCCGTCACATCTAAATTGACATTCCCAGGTTTCTACCTACCCCTCATACATAGCTTTTTCCTTCGAAAAAGACCTCCACACAGCATGGCATAGTGGAACTAACGTAAAAAAAAAAATTGGTTGTCTGTAAAGTATTTACGGATGATAATTTTGCGTGATAACGTCATATAATGACGATGGAGTGGAAGAGAGATAGATGCGTCACAAGCCGAACGCTTGTTCCGCGCTCTCACTTGCACGCTCGGCTCAGGCGGAACGTGACAATGAGTTGTGCTTTTTCGTGAGTACAGCCGGCGTTCATTAATTTATAAGACGTTATCACGTCAAAAAAAAAATCTCGTCCCATAATGTATCTGAATTCTAAAGGGCTCTCTATAATAGATAGAGCAATTAAACGAACAATCAATGGCTCTTTTGCGTCTATGCGCTCAATCAAAATACACACAATTACCCCAGTCAATGGGAAGTCTCAATTGTCAATCGTTTCAATTGCCTCAGTAAACAATCAATTAGCAATTTTGTCAATCTCGTAAATGACAAATTGACAATTATTACTGGTATTGATGGTATCCGGTCTACTTAAGTGATAATTAATATTCCTTGATAAAATAGCTTCTCTGCTGTCCTAGCGGAACGAAACTTATTCAATAGAAACAAAGGAGATTGGCCATGAACCTTTATTAGTAAATATTCTTATATTATTATTACACACAACATGTCGCCAACATAGTTCAAGCTCAACGGCGTCCCACCTTTGTTTCAACCTACACATAAAATGTACATCTATCATTGATCAGCCACTTTGATAGTGCAGTTTGGTAGTAGCTTGGCGACAAAGATATTGAAATATAAGGAGATATGCTGTGATGTCCGCCCAACTGACAGCGGATTACAATCTAATGGTGCTAGTTTGAGTACGAAATTTAGTTGATTTTTCGAAGGTGTGCGGTAGTATTGGTTAACAATATAGTTTGAATACGGAAAGAATTCGTTCATTTAGTTAATTTTTTAAGGTATGCAGTAGTATTGGTTAAAAATATCGGGGACAAAAGAAGCACTGTCACACCCGGTAAAAACTGCCGATAATCTCCTTATATTTCAAAATCTTTGTCTGGCGACAGTCATCACACTTCCATGCCATATCTCCCTTTTTTCTATTATCATTATACATTCCACGATATTTATAATTTAATGATAATAAAAATATTTTTATGAAAAATAAAGTGCCTTAATTATTATTAAATGAAAAAAATGTTTTGTTTTTGTTTGGTAGACATTCCCATGTGGAAAAAATAGATATAATTATTTTGTAATTTTACATAATATTACTTTGATAATTATTATGATTAATTATTGTTGTAAATAATATGAATAAAAATAATTTTTGCAAATACATAGCTTTTTTATTGTAAAATATTTAGTTTATTTATTTACATCTGTAAAGAGTTTTTGAAATAAGGGGCCATCCATAAATTACGTCACATGAATTTCATGATTTTTCGACCCCCACCCCCCTCCCTGTCACACATCGTCACATTTGTTAGACCCCCTCCCCCTAGTGTGACATCACATATTTTGCAATTTTACATCTAAAAATAATCAAAACAGTAGTTAAAAATTTTATTTTTATTAAAAATATTTAGATTTTTACATGTGGCATCACAGAGCTGATGACCCCCCCCCCCCCATACCCCTTTTCACACAATGTCACACTTCTCTACTCCCCTCCCTCCCCCCTTAAGGTGTGACGTAATTTATGGATGGCCCCTAAGGCAGTTTCACAATATTCTGTCAGGTAATTCTTCAACATGTAAAATTTTGACAAATAATAATGCATATTTATTTATTAATTTTTAGATCGTACTATGTAAATATCCTTTTTATATGTATAGTTCAAATTTAAGGCCCGAGGAAGACATGGCACGACCAAGTGAATCAGATACTTGAGTCGGGCGATGTCAAGAGTCAGAATAACAGAAGAGCATGTATGAGACGATGTATGAATGTGAACGAAGCAAGGAGTGTGTGCCAAGATCAAGTTGTTTGGCGGTCCGTCCTCTCTGCCTACCCCTGCGGGGAAACGGCGTGATGGTTAGTTAGTTAGTTTAGTTCAAATTTGAAATCGGTATAGTAATTTACGTAATTGTTAGAATTATTTCCAGTACATAGGGTAGAATAATAATAATAATAATTGGACAATTTATAGAGCGCCGTTTTTGTGAAAAATCACCTCAAGGGCGCTTTACAATTTTTTTTTTTTTTTTTTTTTTTTTTTTAATTCTTAGGATCTATCTAATTTTATTATTTACAAATAGATACAGAAACATACTTACCTGGCAGGTCACTTCCGATAAACACACTTTTTAGAAAGTTTATGCTTGGGGACGATACGACTTTGCACGTGGAGGACATTATAATGAAAACACTGGACATAGCATGAATTTACCTTTGCTACCCTCATCACTGTTGATTTTACATTTATAAGAAGATTAATGCCAAAATTGAATTAGTATTTATTTAGAAATACTGACTAATCAGGGTTTAGCAGCAAAAACTAAGACTGGTCGGCTTTTGGCAGTTAATGTGTTAATATAGGTTTCTTATAATGGTGAAACTACTCTCCCGTCATCTGTGGTTGAAATTGAATGTATGGTGCGTAATTTGAATGGATCTGCACAAAACAATCACGCTAACGCTGTTTTCCTGCATAAGGGCTCAATTATTAGATGGCCTGTGACAGTCAATATTCTCCAGTCTTTCAAAATAAATATCAACTCTACTTTTGGCACTAACCTTCTCATAAATGTAATATTAACGGTGATAAAATGTAAAATCATGCAATGTCCAGTGTTTTGAATAAGTATCCTCTGCGTGAAAAGTCTATCTTCTCGATGAATAAACTTTCCAATAAAAGTGTGTTTATCAGAAGTGACCTCCCAGGTAAGTACGTCTTTTGTATCTATTTGTAAATAATAAAATTAGATAGAGCCTAAGAACTCATAATAAATTGTACAGCGCCCTTGAGGTGACTTCACAAAAACGGGGCTCTACAAATTATGTAAATATTATGAAAGGTGTAATACATGCATATATCTAATCACTGTCATCGTCATCTGATTGTCCCTCTGCTGTGGGTCTGTCAGCGTCCTCGAGCCGCTGGGATATCTCCTTGGCAGGGTTGAAGACACCGGCAGTCTGCGCGCTACAGATGTAGCAGCGGGTGGACTTCTTGTAGTGAGCCAGGGCGCATGCCTCGCAGAAGTAGTGCTTGCATCTGCAGAGGGAGAGATCATTTAGGTGTCAAGGAGTTAGCAACGAATTTTACACAATGGAAAGTCAGTTCCGCTACGTCTTCTACAGTTCCATGACAAAACAGAACATTGAAGAAAAAAAATAAACAAACGAAATCTATTATTAAATTTTATTACGGAGTTTCATCAATTTAGGGAACGTTATAAGAATTATGCAGTGATCAAGGATTATCTAGACAAAATTAACATTGGAACCAAAAATATTGGTTTAAAAAAACATTCATCAAAAACAAATTGCATTATCTCGCAGTCGAAAGATGGGAAGAATTGCTTTTTACCTTTTGTTGGTTGGCACGGAGCAATTTCATCCCAACGCTCAATAAACTACCTTTGTGAAGATCATTTTTCAAACATGAATTTGAGGCAGTTAGAAATATTTTAGGTAAGGGATTAGTGGATCATAAACAATTTAATCAACTGTATGAATATTTAAAAAATATATATACCCATTGACCTAGTATACCCTAGACAAGCCGTCTCATAGTAAAAATCAGAAAAAAATAACCCCAAGTATCAGTAATTTCGCAATACAACTCTCCTTCGAATTCCGCCGTCTTGCATGCGAATTCTCGGCAATATAAAATTGAGCACCGACTAATCCCATTGTGTGATTTGTCGAACTAACACTTCAATAGGTGGCCACGTTTTGCATGCGTGACGTTTCGACAATCTGTGTTGTGTACAAATGGTTTTCAAAGTGGGGATCGCGAGACATTCATAAATTTAATTAGACAAAAATATTTTTTTACTTTATTATGACAAGCGATTCAATTTCGGAGGCGAGTATGGGTACCGCCGCCTCGGGAACCATTTATTGGATAACCAACGCCTCTGCGTATAGGTCACCCCAAGTGGTTCGCTACATTGGGGTGCCCGGGGTGCTATGCAGGGGTGCCCGGGTTCATGGATTGAGGTTTGTCCGGGTCTTGGCGGCGGATGCGTCTGATAATTTTTAAATTTTATTTTTCTGATGAACCGTATGGCTCGTTGTCAACCACCAAGCAGCAATTTCGTCGAAGTGTCCTGTTGAAAGCGGTGTACACTGCAAACCATATCACTGCAAACCATTCGTGTACAAAAACTTGTACACAGTCCCGTATATGTATATATTGATCATGAGTTTTAAAATAAATAAAAAATCGATTCATCGTTTGCTTGAAAATAATTACGAAAAATTGACCCTTTTACCGCCCACGCACCGTGGGCTGCCCAGGTTGGTCGCTTATCATTAACACAGTGATGAGCAACCAGCAGCCCGCAAGCCCTTTTACTGCTTTCTGGACTTTTGACTACAAAAAATATCAAAAAAATTACGCTAAAAAATATTCAAAGGCTTCTGTTCTGTTTTGCAAAATGTCTTAGCCGAAAACTATAATCTTTCTTAAAAGTTTTGAATCAGCTGCTCAATCATTAAGTTTTTTTTGTGTATAGGTAATAATTAAAAAATGACAGAAATTCGTAGTTAATTAAAGCCCGTTAGTAAGCGCTCAAAAAGAAGAGGAAGGTGAGATATGTAAATACGAATGTTAGAGGGAGCGCGAAAACGATAATATTTAAGCGAAAATTGTGAAAATGTTTAATAAAACATGACTCATTAAAACTATTTTAAAATAGAACCAAAATCTCGCGGGAAATGTCATAGCTTTAAAGAAAAAAATGAATTATGATTTTTTTCATATATATAACTTGTGATGTAACAAAAATAAAGTGCTTATAATAATTTTCGAAATATACGATAATACGATTTTCTTCTATCGGAAGAATTTCATTCAATTACCGTTTCGGCGTGGCAAATGTATAGATATTATCGTCAAAAACAACATATATTTTTTTAGAAACTTAAAAACTTAAAGTGTTTTAGAGAAATATGTTGTAAAACGGTAGAAATTCGGAATGCTATGACTTAAGATAGGTTAACTTTCGACCTTAGTTGAAGAATAGTGCAGCGGTTTTTTGTTAAGATCTGCGTTTAATGTATTTTAAAGGTTTCCGTTTTATACAAACCGGGTCGCGTTTTTAAAAAGTTTAAAAACCACTGCCATATCGTGATGCTAGCCCTTCGTCTATGTGTTAGTATCGGTGTGTGGTGACGTCACAAGCATTTGGGTGATTAAGTGACGTCAGAAACTTTGCTTGCCAAAAAAATAATACGTCAATATTATTACATTTATTAAAACACTGTCTTAAAGCTATCGGTAAGGCATAATTTTTTTTATGTATTCAGGTAGCTGGTTACATTATCGAAAATAAAGTCCGCGGACTGTACATTGTACAAAATTCGGAAGTAGGATATTTTTGTGTTTGAAAAAATTAATTCCGTCAGGACGGCTGGGACAGCAATTAGTTTCAGTGTGGACCGATAAAAGGTAAAACACAAAGCACTACGCGATCCAAATAGTACGAAACAATGCTCGCACTTTTTCATAAATGGGCCTTGAGCCAGTTTTATTTGGTTTCTGGCGTCATTTTTAATTTCACAGGGCATGTCTTGATATACTTGGTCGAAGTATATACCTTATAGATAGCTACTAGTCAGCATATCCATAGCAACAATCTACATATATAAAAATTAAAATATGTTTGTTTCTGTCTATGTATTGCTAAACCATTCATCCGATTGCGATGAAACTTTGGGGATTTGATGTGTGCATGCCCGCGATTCTTACCATATACAATAATGAGTTCTGGCATCATGAAATTATGCGTTGAAACTTTTGGGATTTGATGTGGATGATTTGTAGTATCAAAATATCTTCTTTTCGTCCTCGCAAAGGTTTCTGGACTATTACAACCACATGACAATACATCTGAAAAGCTTTTTTAATCATTACAAAAACTCTTACAAAACTGTCACAATTTGAGAATGACATTTTGCAAACCATCAATTGTTAAATCAAAATTCAATTTTCGAAAATGTTTAAATTAATGAATTTATTCTCTCTTAACCTCCCAAATGCCAGGGAAGAAACTCGAAAATTTCGCGATGTTTTGACTTTGACGTAATATTTTGCAGATTTATTTTATGCTATCGTATATAATATTTACCGAAACACGTTCCCTGAACAATAAACTATGCTTACAAATAATATTACTTGCGTTTATTTGACAAATTGATAGTTTTATCGATCTTTTCATGACATGCGACGCTCAAAGTTTGACAGCTCAAATCGCGGCAGAAATGTCATTTCGAAAGTCATAGATATGTGCAAAGATGATTATTTGAGAGGCTAGGTGTGTTCCTTATATCTGTTACGTCAAGAACAAGAATGCCCCAAGCGATTCTGACCTTGTCCTTCATACATTTTCTTTATACATAAGGTTTAAAATCGCATCTCAAAATTTTTTTTTTTTTTATGGCGAGTCCTGGGCGCGCAATCGGCAAACCAGGGGTTAAAGGAGGGGAACGGGAAAGGGAGAAACAATTTCGTTCTTAAGTGGCATATAAACGCATGCCGGGAACCAGCTAGTAATTGATAAAAACCTCACATTTCCTTCTAGCAAAACAAGTTGTTTTCACGCTACAAATTAAACACTTTTTAAACGAAATGAACGATCTTCACTGGCTTCGTTTTAGAAGCTTGTACAACAAGTTTACATCAAGTTGGGTTGTTAGGTTCATCTCTATATCTCGTGAAGCGATGCTTTTCACGCTTGCTATTCATCAAGTTGGGTTGTTAGGTTCATCTCTATATCTCGTGAAGCGATGCTTTTCACGCTTGCTATTCATCAAGTTGGGTTGTTAGGTTCATCTCTATATCTCGTGAAGCGATGCTTTTCACGCTTACTATTGGCTGATAAAATTTAAAAAATTACAACATGGGATTTGAGCAACAGCTTTGTGCTCTGTTTTATATTGCAGGGAACTCGCATTCTTATCTAGATTTTCAAAGCGAGATATTGGAATTCGATGGGGAATTGTATTATGAAATTACTCTTAGGTAGTGCTATGCTACTTTTAGATTGCTAATTTCAATCATCCCTAAAGCCTTGCAACATACCCCGATTAGGGATGTTATACTCACTTCACTACATTCATACATCGTCTCATACATACTCTTCTATTATTCTGACTTTTGACATGGCCTGACTCAAGTATCTGATTCACTTGATCGTGCCATGTCTTCCTCGGGCGACCCCGACTTCTTCTACCATTCACATTTGCTTCATATATTCTTCTTACACTACTTTCTTCGTTCATTCGCTCTACATGCCCAAACCATCTGAGGGTCCCTTTCTTAATCTTACTCATTATGCTTACATCAACCTTACATTCTTTGCGGATCTCCACATTTCTCACACGATCTTACATGGTTTTACCACACATGCGCCTCAGGGATCTCATTTCAACAGCATTCAGTTTACTTTGATCCTTCCTCTGCCAGTTCCATGCCTCACTGCCATGCATCAGGGTAGGTACCAGGACTCCATTGTGGACTGCTAGCTTCGCTTCTTTTGACAGTTTTTTATTAGCGCCAACGGCATTCAGTCCTCCGTTAATGGAGTTACCGGCATTTACCCTTCTTTCGATATCTCTATCAGCCTTCCCATCTCTCGTAAACATACTTCCCAGATACACAAACTCATCCACCTGCTCCAACTTTTGTATAGTAAACACATTATTTTTTTTTAAATTTGGGAGTCTCACTTGGTGATGACAGGGTCCTTGAAGCTCTTCCGGCAGATGTAGCACTTGAAGGGCAGTCGGTCTTCATCGCTGTCGATTTCGTAGCGTCCGTCGTCTCCCGAGTCTGCGGCCGCCGTCTCCTGCCGCTCCAGCTGCCAGCCGTGCTTGTAATCACCACGGTCGTGCAAGAACTTACACGAGTCTACAAATAATGCACAAACAAATAAAAAAATAAAAAATTATTAATGAGTAGATGTTGACAACTGGGTACATTATTTATAGGTTAAACAATTTATAAAATAGTTTTCGGTGGAATAAACTGTGTTATAGAAAGAAAAACAACCACGCTTTATATTCAAATCTAAAAGATAATCACAAAATAATTCAAATGTACAATTTATGAGTACAAAGTCTCCGACCGCAATTTGAAAAATAAAAAAAAAATTTGGGAATTTTTATCAATTATTTTTACATGAAACAACAAAAAATGAGTTGACGATAACTTTTATTTGCCTAATAAAATATGTGTTTTTATTTTTTTTCGTTATCACCTATTTTAGTTTGAAAAAACTTTAGGTGAGTCATTTTTAAAACTTTTGTATATTTGCATTCAAAATTTTTATATTTAAAAAATTACATGTTTTTTGAATTAAAAAATTTGAAAGCGTATTTCGACGACCAGTCGTATTGGCGATCAGTGGTTGAGTGGGCATCGCGTTTGGGTCCCACCCGGGCATCGCGTGTTTGATTCCTTGGCTGGCTAAGTCCTCCATCACGACTCAAGCAATATTTCAGGCTTACTATGATGGTAGTAGGAGATTTTCAAACATTTTGGATTGTTTATCACCCAGGAATGTTTGTCTTTCTTTAAAAAAAAAAAAATTTCACCACCTTCCAAAAACGATTTTTAGTTTTCGGATGCTTTCAGAAATACAGTGAAACTCTCTTAAGAAGCTCTCTCTTAAGACGTTTTGTGGCTTAAGAAGTTTTGTTTTTTCGGTCCCTCGGCTCAATATTGGCCTAATTTTTCCCACATATAAGTTTTTCCTGCTTAAGAAGTTTGTTTTTTCCGGTCCCTTGGAAAACTTCTTAAGAGGGTTTCACTGTATTCCATTATTTGAATTTTATTGCGGAGCGGAAATATTTTGACCTTCCAACAAAATAGGTCGGAACCCTGAGGGGAACACTTTTTAAAAATAACACACAAACCTCCAAAGCCACAAAAACCAGTCTCTTTGTAATCCTTGCAAATATCAGGCTGATAATCCCATCTGAAAACAAAATGCATTCGTTAAATAAATTATTAATATATATATAATTAATAAACACACTTCTTCACGCTGGGCCAATTTATGGCCGAGGGACCGAAAAAGCCAAACTTCTTAAGCCACAAAACTTCTTAAGAGTGTTTCATTGTATATGTGTGTATATTTTATACGTATACATATAGTTGGGCCCTTACAAAGAGATTGGTGTACAATATTCACATAAAAATATTTGACAGTAATGCTTTTCCAGGGATTCTAGTAGGACCAGCCTGAAAAGTACTACCCATCCCGCTCAAAGTGCAAATATAAAGGCTAGAAATATTTCGATTCTCATGCCTTCAAAATTTAAAATCGAGCGTCTTATTCGCATGAGGCAAGCAAGCGAAAAAGTGGTTTTGATTTATTTTTTGCATAATTTTATAGGAATGAAAAAAAGTTAGATCATACAAAACCTCAAAAATAGTCTTAGCCATAAAGGGTTTGTTTGTTAAATTGTTTCTTATATTACTAAGTCATGCAAAAACATTTTTTTTGTGGTTTACGCTTATATTTTTTGTTATGTAAATAATAATTTTATTGTAATTCCAATACATAGAAAAGCTAGTAAAAGCTTAATTTATCCGTAATATATTTTTTGATGTTCATAATGTAAACTGAGTCGTCGTAAAGATTAATCTAAATAGGATTTTTTTTTTATTCTAGTAAAAAAGAAAATTACATTTTCACTCATATTAACCAGAAATAATTAAATACATTAAATCAATACTAAACACCATAATACATCGCAACTCCATTTCATTACTCTGTCAAGAATGTACATTAACAATTTTTTTTTAAATTTACCCACCTTTTTTTCTTTTTTAATATAAGTTGCCCCCCTCGTAACCGATGGATTGTTTACCATAGTAAGTGTGGATGGTGTTTATGTATGTTATCGTGTTGTCGTGTAAAGTGTTTGTGTGCTTGGGATGTTAATGAATTCTGTGTTTGTATGTATGAGTTTATTGTTTATTTTGTATATAAGGAGACATGTATTGTATTCATACAGTTTTTTTAATGTTAATAGTTTTGTTTCTGTATATACTTTTTTTGTGGATGTTCTAGGCTTGTAGTGAAATAGTTTTTTGATTAACTTGTTTTGTATTACTTGTAGTTCATTTATATATGCTTCACATGTGTTTCCCCAGATTTCAAATAATTTAAGTGTGAGTGCATGAGACTATAATATAAACCTTTTTTAAATTTATTTGGCAACAGATGTGATAGCCGGCTGAATACACTAATTAAGGGAATGAATTTGTCTTTAATACCTTGTATATACTGTTTAAAAGTCAAATGCTGATCAATGCACAACCCAAGATATTTTTCCTGGATCAGGATTTGCAGGTCGTTCTTTTCAATTTTTAAGGGTACATGAGGAGGAATTATTTTACAGGTTGAGCTTAAGATCATGTATCCTGTTTTTTTTACGTTCATTGTTAAAATATTTGATTTGAGCCAACTGTTGATTTTTTCTAGGTCTATTTGTGCATTCTCTAGTAAGATGTTTAAATATTTACCCCAGTAGAAAATTACAGTATCATCTGCATATAAAAAGATTTCACCATTTAAATCTAATTGCGAAATATCATTGATGTAAATTTCACGTATAGTATCGATGTAGATTTCACGTATAGCTTAATCTTAATTGTTAAATTTAAATAAATGGTTTACGAAACATGATAAACGATCAGTGGCTGAATTGACAAAAGCATCGGGTTTTCACCCAAAAGTCATAGGTTCAACTCCTATGCTGGCTGAGTCTTCAACATATTCCACTTACAATGAAGGTGGTAGGAGTTTTACAAATTTTTTCAGGTTATTTGTAGCCCGGGAATATTTGTTTTTTTTTTCAAAAATGAAAAAGAAAAGTTTACCTGACAGTTGCCCTAAGATTAGCGGGCGCTCTGATTGGTCCTTTTCTAACCAATCCAGAGCTGGCATTCCCTGCTGCCGTGTCCTTCTTCTTGTAGTACATTGCGTAGTTGTTGATTCCTCTGTAAATCTGGACAAGATAATATGCTCGTTATTTCATACTGTAATAATTTTTTGGATGCTGTGTGAAGGATCTTTTTAAGGAAAAGAAGGGG
Source organism: Glyphotaelius pellucidus (assembly GCA_936435175.1). Classification (NCBI taxonomy): domain Eukaryota; kingdom Metazoa; phylum Arthropoda; class Insecta; order Trichoptera; family Limnephilidae; genus Glyphotaelius; species Glyphotaelius pellucidus. The sequence continues at coordinate 4,675,117 of OW386560.1, read as the reverse complement.
ACAAAGCTCTGCAAAGGATAAGGTATGAGGGGTGGGTTGGAATCGGACGGAAGTGTGAATCATCAACGGTCGAGAGAATCCTGCTGGAGTGGCCAAATGGCCTCTCTCAGCCAGTCTCCAACATTATGAGAGGTTTGTCTATGTCTTGGTGGCGAATGCATTTGCCCACCTACTGCATGGCGGGCCGGATCGGGAGAGACTGGTTGAGATAAACCTGACCTAGATCTCTCCAGTCGAACTCTCTCAATCCATCGCCTTGCACCACAGTGGGAGGGACGGATTCATACGTCCGTCACTCTTGGACACATTGACACCCAGATTCTTTCGCACCTTTCCAGAACTGCCTCTCCTTCCTTTCCCTAAAAAGACCCCCCACACAGCATCCCTAAACATGACGTACGCCTCGGGGAAAATTGTTTTCCTCAGGGCCTCCAGTGTAGAGCTAATGTAAAAAAAATATCTACATAAATATTTATTTTCCTAAAAGTGATTAGTCTCTAGATAAGAGACAGATTGATGTGTATGTATGGCTTTGAATAATGTTAATCTAATAAGAAAAGTGTGATTAAAACATATACAGGCAATACAAGAATGACACTCTCAGGGGTATATTTAATTTAAGGGTAAAAAAGGTAAGTTTTTTTAATATGTATCAATTTTAGTATTACCTTGTCATCTGCCTGACCTTCGAGGCCCTCGTTGATGGCGACAGACTTCTCGAAGATGGCTTGCGCATCGCGGTCTATCTCCGTATCCATCTCGTAAGTGGCCGTGGCGTTTTGGTCGCCGCGAGACAGCTCCGTACCTGCTGACTTGTATGCCACGCCAACCTGAAAATAAATCAATTTTTTTTTTTTTTTTTTACATTGATCCACAGTATTTTATATCAAAAGTAGCAAACCAACAAATCTCTCGATATTTTTTTAAACGTATTGTTATTTTATTGTTATAAATGCCACTTTGACCCCTCGGGCCTCGAGCCTATTTTGTTGGAATGTGAAAATATTTCCGCTTTGCAATAAAATCCAAATAAATGAAATATTTCTGAACGTATCTGTACTAATTTTATCCAGAGTAAGAGTCATAACTAAGAGGCGGAATGCGGAGGCAAAATGAAAATTCCAGAGCCGCTAATTATTAAAAGGCAAAGCAACCTTCTCCCCGAGAACCTAAAATCCGAAACCCAACCCCATATCTTTAAAAAAAAATTATCAAAATGGATCCTTACATTCAGTAACGATGATGAGTAAAAATTTGCTATTTTAATTGAATTGTAATATAATTGATAAAACTTGTAACATAAATTAATTTAATGTGTTAATTAAATTACTAACTTAATTTGTTACTAAATATGTTACTTAAACTACTTAAATGAATTGCATAAGTTAATAGCTGTACACTGTACCTACACAATCTGTAATCTTCATCCGCCATAACACAGGGACATCCCTAGCATGGCGGATGAATTAACACAATTTTTTGTTCATTGTATAAACTTCTTTTAATAAATAAATAAATAAATAAATTAAACTATCGTTATTTGACCGGTCTAATTTGTTTTATGGGGCCAACAGACTTAGCTATAAAAGATCATTTGGTTTTGGCCTATTTTAGCATACCACTCGCCATACATTCCCAACGTTTTTGTTTCTGCCAGCAGCCTACTAGTCATAACCATCAACAGCAGTGAGACTGATGTAGTATGGATTGTAATCAATTGCGTACATGTTTAAAAATTCACTTACGGTTTTCTTATCTTCTTCATCAGATGAATCTTTTGCTGCGACAGTCTGTCTGAGTTTCTCCGGCATTATCTTGGACGTGCTTTGGATGTTGGGATTCTGTTTCTTCTGCTTCCTGCCGGGCAGAACAATGTGGCCATCTTCACCGCTACTGCTTGAATCTGCAATCATCAAAAGATGACCAAGTAATCCTTCATAACTCAAATCAAAAACAATGAACATAAAATAACATTTAAAATTAATACAATAAACTATATTTGCAACCACCTGAATTTGAAACAATTATAAGAGATTCTCTGTGTTAATTTAGATAAGTTCATCAAATTACGTTTCCAATCACTATTGTTTTTTTTTTCAAGTAAAGTCAAACGAAAGTAGAACGAATTTTGACAGTTGTAAATAAACACATAACCACACAAATAAGATCTCAAAAACTAGTTGAATGTTGTAAGTAAAGGTGTATTTATTTAGTGTTATGGAGGGAATTACCTTTATCGGAGCTAGATTTGTTTCTTTTCCGGGCTCCTCCGCGGTTTTTGAAACATCTCTTTTTAAAACCAGTGTTTGACACTTCGCTCCCGCCGTCCGCCATTTTTGATGTGTTGCTAGTTGTTTAAAAATGGGGTTGTAATTATTCTAATAATATTTTAGAAAGAAATGAGAAGGAACCTACTTAAATATGTAGATAAGTAGCAACACCAAGCTACTCATTTTAGTTCCCCCACATATTTGAAAATTTTATTTCAAAGATAATAGCACCCCACACACGGACACTTCAGAGCGACCGTGCCACGCGACACTTCAGGCAGCCGCGCAGAAAAGTCTCACAGTGAAAAGTCTCACTGTAAACCGTTTTCTTACTTTCGGTCTTTACTTTTCTGCATGGCGGCCTGAAATGTTGCCACGAGCCATTTCAGGCCGCCGCGATGGCTCCGAAGTGGGGGGGGGGGGGGGGGGGGGTGTTATTATCTTTGAATTAAAATTTTCAAATTTCTTTACAAAAGGTTATTTTTACAGTTTTTGGGTTTTTTTTATCGAAAAAAAAACCAAAAATAACGGAATTTTATTTTTATGATGACGAATAAATTTTCTACAGCGTTTTAATATAATTTATATTTATCCGATGTTTTCCCACTTACGAAACTTTGTTACAAAAGGATACAAATACTACAAGAAAAATTCAAAATAAATATATAAACGACAAAAACGACGTAAATTTCTCATTTAATCTCAATTATTAAGGCGGCGCTACTTGAATTTCTACCGATTTCTTGCGTGTCTTCCTTGAACATTTGACGTTTTTAAGCTCTTAAAAAAATATGCGTTATTTTTTAAAATAATATCTATTCAATCCCCACGCCGAAACGCAAATTATATAAAATTTCCTCGATAGAAATAAATCGCTAAGTATGCTCAGAATTTTTTTTATTTTCAAGCCTGTTTCTGTTATTTTACAAGTTACATGTATGAAAGCACACACACAGTGTTTCTTTGAATGTTGTTTTAGACAACCCCCTCGAGATTTTGGCTCTATTCTAAACGAGTCGTATTTTATTAAACATTTTCACAATTTTTGCTTCAATTTTATCGATTTAAATATTAGCGCGCTCTTTTCAACATTCGTAATTACATATCTCTCCATCTTCTTCTTATCGAGAGCGGATACAGCCAAAAGTTTATCCCTTTGCGTTTTACTAAAATTTGCAATTTACACAGCTACAAAGTTATGTAGTTTGTATTATCTGTTCCTGACAGGCGCCGGGTATTTGATCATCCCTACAATAAAATGATGCGCTGGTTGACTGTTTATATTTATATTATAAAACAATTGTCGCTGTTTTATCGGTAAAACAAATCAACCCTTAATAGTTATTTAAGGGAAAAACATGAGTAATATTCTACTAAAATAATATTGTCTTTGATTTTTTACGGGGTACGAGAAAGCCTCTACTCATAAATTTGCTACTGACGAATAATTTATGTTAAAATTCCATCTCGCTCTATCTACATATATATTATTTGTTTTACATTAGCTCCACACAGGAGGCCCCGAGGAAAATAATGTCCCTCAAAGCCTACGACCTCTTTGGGGAAGCTGTATGGAGGGTATTTTTAAAAAAAGGAAGGAGAGAAGTTCTGAAAAGGAAAAAAATATGAAAGGTGTGTAAGAATCTGGTGGTCAGTGTACCAAGGAATGACGGACGCTTGAATCCATCCCTCCAAAGGGGAATGGATCGAGAGTTCAGCTGGAAAGGTCAAAGGGTCTCTCATCCAGATTCTTCCGATCCGGGCCGCCACGCAGCGTGGGCAAACGCAACCGCAACCAAGACTTAGACACAAACCTGGCCCCATGAATCCGGGCACCCCTGCTAAGTCACCAAACGTAGCGAACCACTTGGTGCGACCTGTGGAACAGGTTTTGGTTATCTAATAAATGGTTCCCGGTGCGGCGGTCAAATTGGGGATTATATTCGTCCACGTTTCTCGCTGTTCGCCACTTTTACCCGTTACAAAAACTATCACAGTTTCAAACATTAAAAATAATCAACATTCAAAAACCTATTTATGAAAAACTCAATTTTACAAATTTTTAAAGAAAAAGAAAAACACTCATTCATAACTGAAAATCGTACCAGACTCAAACGCGTATTTGTATGCCCGAAACTAAACACTTATTTTGCCCAACATTATTTTACATACCTTTAACAACCTACCAATAGAAATCAGAATCATTAATGACAAAATACAATTATCGAACTCTTATCAAAAATCATTTTAAAGAAATCATCAACGGGAAGACTGCTTCCCCTATTTCCACGTGAATGTAACGCTAAAAACTATACTTGTTTTTACTCTTACTGAATACTTGGATGTCTTTTAGTTAAAGGGTCTTGATTGCGATGTGTTTGTATTAACTGAACTAATTATGAATGTGAAACTCGTGACTGTTTAAATGTATACATAAAATGTAAACTCTTCTTCCATCCACAAGCAAATGCTTTTAGTGGAAGTTCAGTAATACTATAATATGTACCATTTTTAGGATAAATAAATAATAAAAAAAATAAAATAAAACAATCTTCCGCTTTTATTTTCAGTGACCATGAGTTTCTACGGGTTCGAGTTCTCAGTTTAGCGAGCACTTTGTTCAAAGTATCTTAGGAAACATTGTAGGCAGACAGTTGACAGACTATATTGGATGCCTAGCACAGAAAATTCAACACTCATGTAGGTAAACAAAATGTCCAATTAAGGCGATCCAATAGTTCAGGAAAAAATTGAAATCGGAATTTACTCCCTTTTATGGGAGGAGTTTAAAATTACTTGAGAAAAAGCTTTTGGAAAGGTTGGAAAAGGTATTTGAGAATTTTTAATTACAGGTTGATTTCGTAAAGGCCTGAAAAAAATATTAACTCCTTTTTTACGAGTTGTTTATTGTAATAAAATGGAAATTTAAATTTGATTTCACGGAACCATGCGACGCAGGCCTACACGTCTATTCCTCGCTCCGGTCGAGGGAGGTCTAACAAAAAATGGGTGGAGTTAGTTAGTAGTTCTTCGGTGGACGGCATAGAGATCACTTTGAAAATCCTAATTCGTCGACTGCCGGCCATATTGTGAAATAACAACGTGAAAATGTATATTTTATTTTATTTTGTAAAGTTCTGGCGTAAATGTACATTTTTTTTACGATTATCATAAAAGCAACTGAATTTGCCACATTATACAATAAAACTATATCCGAAAAGGGGTTTATAAGTATGAGAGTTTGCACTTGAAAGTATTTTTTATAGACCTAATACTTTATTTTTTTCTAGGCTTATTGAAAGACTTATTAAAAAAATGACCGATATTTTTAAGGGCCAAGATTTGTTCTACACGCTGTATTTAATTGAAGCATCTATATACTTCTAAGCGATCAAATTTTCAAAACAAAAACATATGATTTTGCATTATTTACTATGTCTTCATCTTAATGCCAACGCTATGCGCGTATTTGTGCAACGCTTGCGGGCAGATGCCTGGCGCAGATTAGTTAGCTGCTATATAATAATATTTATTGTATAATACAATAATACTAAAATTCCTAATCGACCAATTTGCAAAATGAGCGTGACAGACGGCCGCCGTTACGCGAATTATTTAATTTGCACGCAATCTTATCGGGGAATAAATGACAAATAAATGTCCCCTATTTGCTTAGAATACCTGCCTACATCTGTCCATGTCTTCGCGCGGGCGATATATTAATATTTTTTCCTGCTGGCAATACCAATTTGCATTATCACAAATCAAATACCATTATTTGATTGGTACCTACCCTAAATGTAGCAGGGCTGGCAGAAGGAGAGATCTGATTTAAGTCGTTCAGTCTTAAAAATCAAAAATTTGACAAGATTCTATTATTAGCCGGGATCACATGTGGGAGGTGGTGATCACTCTCGATGTATTCTTAGATCTATTTTATTGAATCAATGAAATAGATCCATGAGAACAGGCTTTTCAATGGAACAGAAACTAAATGTTGATTCAATTTTTTAGGAGAAAAACTCTCTTTTTATAACTTTTGAAGGTTATTCCCATCAACGTAGTATATCATTGAAGAAGAAGATAACACTTATAATCTAAATGAAAATATGAAAGAAAACAAGACACAGAAAAATAGAAAAAGACAATGGTCGCAACTGGGACTCGAACCCAGACCTCTCGTCTATCCGAATATATATATTGATATATTTTCTATTTTTCTGTGTCTTGTTTTCTTTCATATTTTCATTTAGATTATAAGTGTTATCTTCTTCTTCAATGATATACTAAATGTTGAACTTGCTGTATTTGTTGATATTAGTTTGTCTATGTATCCACAATTTTGTGGGGAAAAAATGTAACCAATTTTGGAAAAATCTGTTCTTTTGAATGGCGAAGAACGCTCAATATTTAAACCTAGGTTCCTATTTTATAATTCTGCGATCTTCAACGTAATTCTTTTTTTTTTTGTTAGAAAAATGTAACTAATTTAAAACTGAAAATGTAACGAATTTTGAAAAACTGATAATGTAACTAATAAAAAAATGTAACCATGTAATTTAAAAAAAACTGATAACGTAATTAATTTAAAAAAAAAAAACTGAAAATTTAACTAATTTTAAAAATATGTAACTAACCTTAAGAAATGGCTAAGATCACCCTTAATGGGTGAAGGCCAATAAGTAATTAAAATTTAAAAAAACTTTGGTTATGTAAATAGACCATAGATTCTCAAAGAATAGAGTGAGAACGCGCCATTGTTTTTTTTTTTTTTTTTTAATTATGGCTTTGACCCTTCAAGTGTGTTTTAGGCCTCTATTTAATGTTATGTAGAAAGGAGAGGTGAATTTATATATTAATTGGATTCAAATGGGCAAATTTCAAGATTATAGAGAATATTACAGTCGAGTTCAGACTTAGAAGAGACGAGGTGTTGAATGGAGGGGAGACAATTTTAGATAACGCTTGATAGAAGAAAGGATAATTGTTTAGAGAGGGACAATAGAAAAATATGTGATTTAAAGTTCCCACTTCTGGATTACAGAATGGATACTTATCAATAAAAAATTTAGTTTTCAGTAATTTACTTTTACAGTATCTACTTTCTTACACTATATTTTCACAAAAAATGATACCAACCTTTAAAAATAGAAGGAAGATTAATTTAGTTAATAAGATATTTTACTAATCTTCGTTTTAAAAATGTATAAGTAATTTCAATCAAATGATTAACGTGATTATTTTGGGTTATTAGTCCGTGTTTGTTTCCTACTTCTTTAGCCAACATTTCTTACGGCGTTACAGCGTATATTGTCAGGGCAGGTCGCCTAAGTCTACTGTCTTACCAAGAATCAAATTCAGCATATAATTAAGGGCAGATGGATGATGTAACGCCGTCCTAAACATTGACTAAAGGCGAAGGAAACGCAACATTCCATAAGAAATAATCAAGAAATATTGAAAAAATCTCAAACCATATCTTATTCAATTTGAGAGGAGTACCGACACCCTGGGAATCATTTACTGATAACCAACACACTTGTCATAGGTCACCCCAAGTAGTTCGCTACGTTTGATGTCTTGGCATAGATGCCCGGGTTCATGGGGTGAGGTTTATCTAGATCTTGGCGGCAGATGCGTTTGCCACCTATTGCGTGGCGGGCTGGATAGGGAGAGGCTGGATGAGGGAGACCTTTTGAACTCTCCAGCCGGAGTCTCTCGATCCATCATTTTGTACCGCAGTGGGAGGAATGGATTCATTCATTCGTCACTCCTAGACATTGATACCTTTTTCCCTGATACCTTTTTCCTTCCCAGAACTTCTTCTCTCAAAAAGACCCTACACACAGCGTCTTAAAAGATGACATAGGCCATGACCTCAGAACCCCCTGTGTGGAGCGCTAATGTAAAAAAATCAAATGAATTCGCAAATTAATATCGGTAGTAGTAGAACGGTCAGTGGCTGAGTGGGCATCGCGTTTGGGTCCCACCCGGGCCTCGCGTGTTAGATTCCTCGGCTGGCTAAATCCTCCATCACAACACAAGCGACATTTACGGCTTTCTTTGGCGATAGTAGGAGATTTTCAACATTGGGTTGGGTTATTCGGAACTCGGGAATGTTTGCCTTCTTAAAAAAAAAATGTTTTATTTATTTGTATTATTTTGTTATTTATTCATATACCTAGTACGGGATTGAGCATTGTACATCTGGGGGAGATGTTTCGATTACTTACATGAGTAAAAATGAAACTTAAATTATTTATTTTAAATTACACTTTCTCAATCTCACCCCTGCCTCGTTCGAACGGTTCCGATTAATTCGTGTGATTGATTCTTGACAGGTGAAAATCGTCGGAAGTAAATATTAGCCGAGCTCCGAACCCCTGTTATTATTATTTAACTGTTGGGCTGCCATCTATGTGCGCGCGCTGGTAACGCAATTAAAATGGAAGGCGACGATTATCACGTTGGAAAGCTGACGCTTGACAGCTTATAAGGGATTATTCCCGACCAGAAAGCTAATTAGATCCGTTCCGAGTGTTTGCCCAGCGAATAGTGCTATTAGCTAACCTGAAAGTATTCGAATGCTATCTGTAATTGACCCAGATTGCCCGGAATTACAAATTAGACGCTTGATTGAATTGGATTGTAGTATTGATGATTCAATTTGGTACGGTTACCATTCAGATTAGAAACTAATGAATAAAGATTATTCTAATATACATTTTCATTGAATTTCTTCGGGCGGTTGGAAATCAAACCAGTTAAACCAATACGGCGAGTTTTCTGCTAAAAACTTCTGTGTCATTCTGTAGTACATACCTAATTAAAACCACCTTTTTAATATTATCGAGAATATCGCAGTGATAAATTGTAGGTTTACCGTACATCTAAGTGAGTATGCGTCGTTCTTCTTTTTAACCTACATAAAGTTGTCTCCACCAGTTAGTGGAGAAAAATTCAACAGAAATACCAATATTATTATTTTATAATTACTTTAAAATCTACTGTACTTAAGACGTAATGACTGTGGGCGTTTTAAAAACACATGTGTTCATATTTTTGTAGTAAAAATTACGTGACAGAGTTGTAACTCCTCGTGATAGAAGTGTATTTCATACAAATCACAGTTGTCTTCTGTCACCTCGACTTGCGTGTATTCTATAATGTTACAAAAAATGATATGACGATATAAAATATAAAACTATTTTTAAACTCTAAAATGTGTAACCTATCAAGTAACAGCGATTATTATTTTTAATGATGTTTAATAAAATATTTTTAAAAATCTCAAAAACTTGTCTCCTACAATTTTTATGTCGTACGACAATTCTGTCACGTGGGTTGTCATTCGAAATAGGTATACACGCAGCTCGTGTTTGTCACCCCAATAGGCATTTTAGACCTCCTTCCCCCCTTGCTACAATTTCCCCTCTGAGATCCAGAGAGATTCATTTATAGTAAAAACAAAATGTGACAGAGTGGTGTAAATGTGACAGAGTGGTAAAAGTTATGTAGGTTAAAAAGAATAACAACCCGTATATCCCTATTATTGTATTAACATAGTAAATATAAGTGAGTATATAGCTATTTTTGTAGGTACATCGTTCATCTAAGCGAGAATGTCGTTATTATCATTATTTTAAAAGAAATACATACTTTCCCGGGTTATCAAAACCACTCGTTAATTTTTTCGCATTTTCGACAGATTGCAAATTTGCAGATTCGGTTTTCGGAACAACTCATACAGGTCTCTTGGAAATCGTTGTGTCTCCCTTACTATAATGGTTATGCATGTGATCTAAACGGTGTTAGTAAGAGAAAATACCACGCTTTAACCACTGGATTATGGTCGAAAAATGGAACACTTTTATTTTTCGGTCCGGTCCAAAATTCGACCACATTTTCCTGCCAGTCGTAAAACATTTTTGTAATTTTTTAAAACATTTCCATGATAAGACATTTATTTTAAAACAAAGCTTTTGAAATGCTCTATTTATTAAGATCATAGATATCGCAAATCCAAACAGCGTAGACTATTTTAGAACGATGTTAAAAATAAATTTTTAAATATTTTTTTCACGCAGAATTTCTGATCAACTGTTTACGGTTAATATTAAGTCCTTTTTCCATAGAAATGCACCTTTGATCGTTAAGTATACCACAGACAACATACGGAAATCGAAAATCTTCTATGTTGACTCGAATAAGTACCTCTCACGGAGTTTCAAAGTAATAAACGCAGGATTCGCACGGTTATAAACTTTACGATTTTTTCATATTTTTTTATAAATCTTACAAATATGATATAAACGGTAACATACAGGTTAATTCATACAGCAATATAATAAGTTTTGATGTCTCCATGTTAAAATTGGAAGGTATGATTTTTTAATGTTGGCGAAAAATTTAAAAAATGATCTTCTGGAAAATTTGAGCAATCTCGACAAAATAGGCTCGTGGTTAATAAATCAGGATAATCTACAAAACTATTAACATTGCATAATAAAATTCTTTATTTTAAATTTTTTCAAAAATGATTACCTACTTGCAAATATTTTGATTTCAGAGGAAATTTCGATTTTGATTTATTAAATCAGAATTTAATCAGAAACATTTTGAAATAAACTTTGAAAATACCATGACTGGGTCAAAAGGGATGTACACTTCGTTACACATCATTTCTTCAGACTGATTCGCGGATAATTTGAAAACTCGGCTATCTCCGCCACCGACAGCATACTGTTCTATCTCCCAGCCTGTAGGAATAAACAATGACCATGCCAGTAGGAAGAGCAATCTTGCTGTTGAACAAAATTTCAAGATTCAAGATTCAGTTCTAGCATGGTTCTAGCTTCCGATAAGGTTGCATGTACTTGGCATTCTCTGCATTTTAATTTAAAAAAAAAACAGTTTAAATCGCTTTTCAAAGTGTTAAATTGTGATATTTGGGTTACGGGACTTCTTCCCTAACCATTTTAATATAATTTGTGAGTTATAATGTGTGTTTTATATTAGTTTTTGTGAAAATTAATTTCAAATGGACATATTATTTTTTCTTTGACATTTCGTTTAAAATCATTTGCATGGAATTTGAATTTTGAATTTTGTTCTTCCGAGTCGGGGACTTTAAGTCCCTGACAATAAATTGGTTTAAGTACTTTTAACCTAACTTGTTTTAAACATTTCAAGTTTGTGTATGCTTTTTTTTTTTTTTTTTTTTTTAACTCGTGACGGTTTACTTAAAAAAATATTACAATGGTCTCTTCTGAATCTGAAGATGATGACTTTCCTAGTCTTACTAATATTAATAGTTATGTACGACAATCCTCTGCATCAACTTCAGCGTCTATTCCTGGAAACATTAATCAGAAGAACAAAAATAATGATGTGGACAAAACGGGCATGGATCCAATTATCGACCAATCCAAAAATTCTGAAAATACACCAGATGACAATTTTTCAGTAGAAATACTGCAACCTATTTTTGAACAAATGTTATCCATTTCTCGTACCGTAATTGACGGGAAGATGAAGAAGGATGATCGTTCCTCCATTCTTGGTTCGATTGAAGAGATGAGGAGGTACCTTACCTCTCTAGCCATCTCTCACGCAGCAGCCATTTCTAAAGCGGAAACACTTTCAAAAGTATTAGACGTTCAGTTAAACATTTCTGAAAAAATTGATATTTTAATAAATAAATCGAACAATCTAACAGCGGGAACTTCTGTACAAACAAAGAAGAAAACGTATGCAAGTGCTGCATCTAGTGGAGAGAACCAATCTAAGAAATTATTTTTGAATGGAACAGAACGACCCACACCTTCCCTTCAGCCGACTATCTTATTTTACCCTACCGTCCCGGAGGGTAAAACATCTGAGGAACTACAAAAAAAATTAACAACTGTTCTAAATCCTCGCGAAGATGGATTTCAAGTTGTTCGCACTAAAAAAATTAAAGGCGGGGGTATTGCCCTACAAACGACCACTTCGCTGGGAGTTAGTAACATAAAAAAAGCAGTCGAAAAACTATCAGCAACAGGTATAAAATTAGTTAGTCCACAAGGCCGTCTTCCCAAGATTGTACTGTATGATGTTCCAAAGGGAGATTCTTCTTTGGACACTGCTCTCTTTGAAGAGATTTATCAGAATAACATAACCGGTAAGTGTAATATTTCTAAAGAGGACCATTTGAGGACTATGAGAAGAGTCTCACTTTTTGGAAAACGAGATACCCCCAAAATGAATATGATCCTGACGTGTCACCCTGAGGTAAGAAAAATTCTAATTGACAGTGGTATGTGCTTTCTTGGGTGGAATGCCTGCCGTGCTCGGGACTATGTTGGCGCTACCCGTTGTTTTAAGTGCCAACAATATGGACATATCAGTAAATCATGCACGCAGGAGCATTCCACTTGTCGCCACTGTGCAGCTACTGGTCACGATGTGGAGAATTGCCCCAAGAAAGCACAAGCTGCTGTATGTGCAACCTGCACGAGATTTAAAAAACCTGCTGCACATGTTACTGGGGATCGGCTGTGCCCTGCACAAATAGCTGCTATCGAAGCTCAAGTTAGATTTACTGACTATGGCTATTAACAACATTCTCTCTCTTGGTCAGATTAATCTTCAGAGGTCTCGATTGGCCACGCTTGAGGCTGTGAAGGTTATGACTGAGAAAAAAATTGACATATTACTCATTCAAGAGCAATACACCTGGTTAGGTAGAACGCCTATTCAATATCCGGGTGCGGTACTCGAAATTGGCACAGCACCGGGGGCGGGAGTCCTTGTTAACATTTCGTTAATCAGTCCCCTCCTTCTGGTGGGACTGTCAAACGAATACCAAACTTGTGTTTCACTTAATTTTGGAAATACTGAAATTATTTTAATTTCAGTCTATTTCAAATATAATAATCCAGTAGGACCTCATATCTTGAGCCTGACGCGCGCGCTAAACGTGCTTAAAGGACATAACATAGTTATTGGAGGAGACTTTAATGCTCGCTCACCAATGTGGTTTGACACTTTTGAAGCACGGACGGAACGCTCAGACGCCGTCGAAGACCTTATTGCGGCGCAAGGTCTTTCTTTAATAAATGAATCTGGTAGTATTTTTACTTTCAGTAACACACATGGCGAGAGCAATATTGATTTAACTCTTTGCTCTGGATCAATTGCGGCCAAGATTTCTAAATGGAAGGTCCACGAATGTGCTATTAATTCTGATCACAGATTAATAACATATACAGTGGGTGTCAAGAAGACCGAAGTTCCGAGATCCTCCTGGAACTTCAGAACCACTCGGGCGAATTGGGATAACTTTGGGGATGCTCTGCGTGATACTTTAAGGGGTTTCCATGACGTAGCAGCAAGAGATCCGGACAATTTGGGGAATTTTTTCAATGCAGCCGTAGTATCAGCTGCTGAATCGGCTCTGGGAAGAACAAACCCAAAGACGATTATTAGGTCTCCGTGGTGGTCGACTGAGCTGACTTTGCTCAAGGGTGCCTTTAAGAGAGCTTACAGAGCTTTAGGTGTCTCTAGACGGGTTGGATGTACGGAGGAGGAGACATGCACCCTTAGGAGACAACTTAGTAGCTCTCGTAGAGCTTTCAGATCGGCTGTACTTTTGGCAAAACGAGCTGCTTGGCACAATTGGGTTAAAGAAGTTGGTAACTCTAACCCATGGGATATTCGTAGCGCCATTGAAAAAACGGGTAAAGGTTCTGATCGGTTTTTATCTAGTGTTATCGACAATGATAACGGGAATGTTGAGAGTATTAACGTGGCGACTACTCTCAATACACTTCTGGGAAAGCTAGTTCCCTTAGATTCAGTCATTGGGGAAAGCGACCACCACCAACAGATTAGAAATCAATCACGGATTCCTCCAATCCTCTCCCAGGAGGAAAGAATTTCTAAAGTAACTAGAGCTGAAGTAGAAATTATAATTAAGGGTTTGGGTCCTAGGAAGGCACCAGGGCATGACAAACTGAATAGTATAATCGTGAGGTATGTATGGATCCATGCCAAGGAAGAACTCTTTCAGGTTATGGAAACGTGTATGAGAAGGGGAGTTTTCCCTTCTGTATGGAAGAAAGGCGTGCTCAGGATCATACCTAAAGGGAACGACAAAGAAAGAACTGATGTTAAAGCTTATCGACCAATAACACTTCTTCCTGTATTGGGGAAAATATTGGAAAAACTTATTCAAAATCGTCTACGAGAAACATTGACACCATCATACGTACATCAATATGGATTCGTCCCAGGTAAGTCCACGGAGCACGCCATTATGACTGCGCTTGACTGGGTGAAGGTCTGCACAAAGAGGTACGTAATCGGTATCTTCTTAGATATAACTGGTGCCTTCGATAATGCATGGTGACTAAATTAAAAAATCGTAATTGTCCAAGAAAAATTTTTCAAATATCTTGCGATTATTTTAAAGATAGAAAAATTATAATTTGCTTTGGTGATTGCATCATTGAAAGAGATGTGGACATGGGTTGTCCTCAGGGTTCGGTCCTTGGACCGGACTTCTGGAATATTTTATTCAATGACTCCTCCAGGTTACCCTTACCTGAAGGCACTATTGCGATTGATTACGCAGACGACAAATTGTATTTGGTCTCTGGGAACAGTAGAAAAGAAGTTGAAAATAAAGCTGAAGAAGGTTTGAATATGATTCTTAACTGGGGAAAGGAAAACAGACTGACTTTTGCTCCCCATAAGACCGTGGGTCTCCTTATGAAAGGCTCCCTCAGTAGAAGTAGAAACCCTTTCATAAAAATGGGAGATACCGCAATCCGTTTCGTTGAGAGTACTAAATATCTAGGCGTTACATTAGACAGATCGTCCTCGTTCTTGACTCACGTTAAAAGCGTTTCTAGTAAGGCCCAGGCTCTCTTCTTAAAACTGAGAAGAGTCTCAACTGCTGAATGGGGTTTACGTTTCCCTGCGCTCCGTCTATTATACACATGCATATATGTGGCACAAGTTTCATATGGTGCCTGTGTATGGGAACATCGACTGGGTAATTCACTCATTCATTCAGCGCTTAAGAGGAGCCAGCGAATCCCTTTACTGGCGCTTTCAGGAGCCTACAGAACAGTATCATCGGATGCTTTGCCAATTTTGGCCGGCATTTTGCCAATAGATTTATAAATTAGGGAAGTTTTGACAAAGAAGTGTCTGAAAAGAGGAAGACCTGTAAACCACCTTGGTATTGAATTAATACCTGGTGGAGCAGTGCCTCTCCCTGAACTTCTAAAGATGATGAGAAAAAGAACGCTGAGTGAATGGCAGATGAGATGGGATAGATCGAATATGGGAAGATGGACCTTCTCCTTCTTTCCATCAGTTAAAATCAGAATGGAAGGGGCATATCTTTTAATGGACCACCACATCACCCAATTGCTTTCTGGGCATGGAGAGTTTAGAGGTAGACTTCACAGACTGACTCTATCATCCCATCCCAATTGCGCTTGTGGTGATACTGACCAAACAGCCGAGCACATTTTGTGGCATTGTGAGATTTTGACGGATGCTCGAGATGAAATGATTGATGGTTTGCAGGTTATTACGAGACCTGTTTGGAATACAGATCTCGTTTCGAATAAGGTAAACTTTGAGTGCCTGAGGAAATTCACGAAAGTCTGGGTTGAGAGATGGCCTGTTCTTAGAGTCGCTGACTAGCTGTAAAATTACTTAGGTACCAGGTGTATTTTGCTTTTGAATCCACGGACACTCTTTATGATTCCTTTACTGCTTGGATTTATTTGTTATGTAATATGTATTTTGTGTTTCTGTTATTTGTTATTTTATTATTAGTTATTTGTTATATTTTTCAATTGTATTTTACATATTTGCGTTATGTTTATTCTTTATTTATATATAAATATATAATAGTTAATTGTATACAATAGTTAATTCTTTTGCAATATTTTATTTATCTATTTTGTTCACTATATTTTCAAAAAAATTATATAGTTGTCTTGCGATTTGTTCTATTAATAATTACTTTAATACCTGTTATTTAGGTCATGTTCCTTGTTTTGTTATATTTGTCTTTAACTTTTTCATTGTTTTACTGGATGAACTGAACTCCAACTTTTATTTTTTATTATTTTATTTCCCTATCCCCGTATGGGGGTGTGATGGACCTCGTTCCTGCTTCATATTTACTTACATTATCTGTTTTGCAGGTCCCTCTCAAATCTTTGCGCCTCCCCCAATGACATGTGTAGGCTTGAGGCTTGATCAGGCGACCTTGACTGTCCTTTGTCCTGCCTCTGACTACTCAATGCTGAATTTTCTTTTAGTCTTCGGGTATTTTACCCCAAATATTCAGTTAACATTCTTTGAGGCTTCACTGAGTGGTTGGCTAAGGGACACGGAAGCTAATGTGGTTTATGGTCATACCGAATGCCATTCACATTTTTTGTTGGTACTTGCCTATTGATTTGAGATTTATTGTATTTTTTATGTTCTCCATTTAATACAGGTGCTTGCAGGTTTTTTTTACACGATGCAATGCCGCTCACGGAGTCTCATGAATGAGTTTTTTTTTTTTTCTCATTTTGCCCTGTTTAATTCATATTTGCTTTACTAACATATTTTTTTGCATTTTGTTTCCTGTTAAGCACTTGCATACTGCTTACTAACAACGTATGCAGGGACACTGGAGGTCTAGATTCGTTCAAAAATAAATAAATGTAGCTTCGTTTAACAAAAAAAATTAGTATCTTGCGAGAGCCTTGAAGGAGTAACCATATGTTACTTATACCAGGGCGGGTATGTGGTGGATAACCTCCAATGTTGAACAAAATCAATTAGGATATCGACATAGTATTTAGCTTCTATGAAGCTGCCTAAAAGGCAAGCTCTATTAAAGTTAGTATAGTTGATATACCTACTGCGTATGTTTTTATTTATTTATTTATTTACGGACAAATAGTCCATTAATAACATAACAATAACACGAATAATAAAAAAAGAGATGACAATGAAAGGAAAGTACATATAAATGAAGAGCATTGACAAATTATAATTTAAAAGAACATATAGAAGACAACTACAAGTAAAAGCTTGAAGATTATTGAAATTACACATTTCGTATCGACTGCCGAAAGTCATTTAGGCTAACACCAGAAATTTAATTCAATGCATTGACTTACGTTAACAAGTCTCGACATTCTGGATAAAGGAGAAAGATATCCATAATTAGTAGAATGTTGACTGAGGAACAGCAATTCATTATTTCGGAGTCTACGGGAAAGGTCTAATAATATTATTTTTTTTATTTAAGGGGATCCAATCAATAGTCCAGGGAAAAATCGAAGTCGGAATTCACGCCCATTGTGGGAGGAGTTTAAAAATATTTGAGAAAAAGCTTTTGAAACGGTTGAAAAAGGTATTTGAGAATTTTTTTTTTACAGGTTTATTTCGTAAAGACCTAAAAAAACATTAACTCCTTTTTAACACATTGTTTATTGTAACAACAAGGAAATTTAAAATTAATTTCACGGAACCGAGCGACGTGGAGTCACACGTCTGTTCCCTGCTCCGGCCAGGGCGTTTCTGAATGGAAGTGGGGTGTGGCAAGCCAGTAGTCCTTCGGTGAACGACATAAAGGTCACTTTGAAAATCCACATTCGTCGGCTGCCAGCCGTATTGTGAAATAACAACGCAAATATGCATATTTTATTTTATTTTGTGAATGTCGGGCGTAAATATCAATTTTTTTTGCGATTATCATAAAATAAACTAAATTTGCTACAATAAGCTATAAAATTATACTGAAAAGATGTTCATAAGTAGGAGAGTTTGCACTTGAAAGTGTTTTTTTAAAGACCTGTTACTTTATTTTTTTCTAGGCTTATTAAAAGACTTAAAAAATGACCGACATTTTTAAGGGCCAAGATATGTTCTACACGCATTATTTAATTGAAGCATCTATAATATTTCTAAGCGATCAAATTTTCAAAACAAAAACACATGATTTTGTGTGATTTTGCATTATTTACTATGGCTTCATCTTAACATTTATGAGTAAAACCTCAAATTGTAATATTTAATTAAATGAAGACACTATGAGCGAAACACAATCGAAAATCTGGAAACAGAAAAATCAGAAAATATGCGTTAAGAAAATGAAGATAATATGGGTGGTTCTTAGTCGAAGTATGGTACAGTTAAAAGTGACCGAATTGGATATCGACTACTTAGCTCAGCGGTCAGAGCACTCGCCCGGAAAGAGAGAGGTCCTGGGTTCGAGTCCCAGAGGTGCCAATATCTTTTTCTGATTTTTCTGTTTCCAGATTTTCGATTGAGTTTCGCTCATAGGTCTAATAATATTTTACAAATTTATTTTGAAAACGCACAAAATGTACAACTTTGTAGTCTTTTTTAAAACAGATAATTAATTGAATTGAAAATTAAAACGGCTTTTACCACAGTTTTACGCAACAATACTTTACATTAAATATGGCCATTAAAGCTAACAGCTTGCTTGTGTTTACGTTATTAACTGATAAGAACAACATTAATGCCCAAGGCCCTACTCCAACTTGTCAAATGTCCAATAATTTGTCGCGTGTACCACCTAGCTACTAGGTACCCCACTGTAATTATATTAACAGATAATCTGTACAGTTGAGAACATGATAGCCCGGTGGTGGGGAATGAACTAGGAGAACCCTGCACTGTTAATATATTTTTATTAGCCAACTGTTTAGTTTATTAAAATCCGTTTGAGATTGTTTTAATAGAATTTCTAAGTTTTTGCCGAAGTTAAATATTGCCGTGTCATCTGCGTATAAAAAGGTTTCACCTTGCAGTTTTAACTGACAGATGTCATTTATATATATTTGGAATAAAAGTGGCTCCAGTATGGATCCTTTTGGAACTCCGTAGTTTATACTCTCGAGCTGACCGTTTTTATCTCAGTTAGTCTGAAATTAGGCATTAGGTCCATGAATTGGTTTGAAGAATTGTGGATCTGTAAAAATCAAATTGGATCAAATCAAAATATATTTATAACGACATAGTTTTGTTTTATTCCATCTTAAGTGAGCTTTTCCTAAGCGTAACATCTTAATATATGTATTTCTTCTGTCCCTGTGTATGTCACTGAACTCCTCCTAAACGGCTGGACCGATTTTGATGATTTTTTTTGTGTGAGTTTAAGGGGATTCGAGAATGGTTTAGATTTACAATTTGGTCCACTGGAAAATGTTCTTTTAATTATTTTTTTTTTATTTCTAAGGAGTTGTTGATTTTGGAATGTTTTACATTGGATCCGGCAGACTGCGCTACCATCGCAGTATCGAATATTCAATATTATTCTATTTTAATTTTAGTTTGTCCCGACAGTTGTGTACATTGGAGGTTATCCACCACATACCCGCCCTGGTATAAGTAACATATGGTTACTCCTTCAAGGCTCTCGCAAGATACTAATTTTTTTTGTTAAACGAAGCTACATTTATTTATTTTTGAACGAATCTAGACCTCCAGTGTCCCTGCATACGTTGTTAGTAAGCAGTATGCAAGTGCTTAACAGGAAACAAAATGCAAAAATATGTTAGTAAAGCAAATATGAATTAAACAGGGCAAAATGAGAAAAAAAAACTCATGCATGAGACTCCGTGAGCGGCATTGCATCGTGTAAAAAAAACCTGCAAGCACCTGTATAAAATGGAGAACATAAAAAATACAATAAATCTCAAATCAATAGGCAAGTACCAACAAAAAATGTGAATGGCATTCGGTCTGACCATAAACCACACTAGCTTCCGTGTCCCTTAGCCAACCACTCAGTGAAGCCTCAAAGAATGTTAACTGAATATTTGGGGTAAAATACCCGAAGACTAAAAGAAAATTCAGCATTGAGTAGTCAGAGGCAGGACAAAGGACAGTCAAGGTCGCCTGATCAAGCCTCAAGCCTACACATGTCATTGGGGGAGGCGCAAAGATTTGAGAGGGACCTGCAAAACAGATAATGTAAGTAAATATGAAGCAAGAACGAGGTCCATCACACCCCCATACGGGGATAGGGAAATAAAATAATAAAAAATAAAAGTTGGAGTTCAGTTCATCCAGTAAAACAATGAAAAAGTTAAAGACAAATAAAACAAAACAAGGAACATGACCTAAATAACAGGTATTAAAGTAATTATTAATAGAACAAATCGCAAGACAACTATATAATTTTTTTGAAAATATAGTGAACAAAATAGATAAATAAAATATTGCAAAAGAATTAACTATTGTATACAATTAACTATTATATATTTATATATAAATAAAGAATAAACATAACGCAAATATGTAAAATACAATTGAAAAATATAACAAATAACTAATAATAAAATAACAAATAACAGAAACACAAAATACATATTACATAACAAATAAATCCAAGCAGTAAAGGAATCATAAAGAGTGTCCGTGGATTCAAAAGCAAAATACACCTGGTACCTAAGTAATTTTACAGCTAGTCAGCGACTCTAAGAACAGGCCATCTCTCAACCCAGACTTTCGTGAATTTCCTCAGGCACTCAAAGTTTACCTTATTCGAAACGAGATCTGTATTCCAAACAGGTCTCGTAATAACCTGCAAACCATCAATCATTTCATCTCGAGCATCCGTCAAAATCTCACAGTGCCACAAAATGTGCTCGGCTGTTTGGTCAGTATCACCACAAGCGCAATTGGGATGGGATGATAGAGTCAGTCTGTGAAGTCTACCTCTAAACTCTCCATGCCCAGAAAGCAATTGGGTGATGTGGTGGTCCATTAAAAGATATGCCCCTTCCATTCTGATTTTAACTGATGGAAAGAAGGAGAAGGTCCATCTTCCCATATTCGATCTATCCCATCTCATCTGCCATTCACTCAGCATTCTTTTTCTCATCATCTTTAGAAGTTCAGGGAGAGGCACTGCTCCACCAGGTATTAATTCAATACCAAGGTGGTTTACAGGTCTTCCTCTTTTCAGACACTTCTTTGTCAAAACTTCCCTAATTTATAAATCTATTGGCAAAATGCCGGCCAAAATTGGCAAAGCATCCGATGATACTGTTCTGTAGGCTCCTGAAAGCGCCAGTAAAGGGATTCGCTGGCTCCTCTTAAGCGCTGAATGAATGAGTGAATTACCCAGTCGATGTTCCCATACACAGGCACCATATGAAACTTGTGCCACATATATGCATGTGTATAATAGACGGAGCGCAGGGAAACGTAAACCCCATTCAGCAGTTGAGACTCTTCTCAGTTTTAAGAAGAGAGCCTGGGCCTTACTAGAAACGCTTTTAACGTGAGTCAAGAACGAGGACGATCTGTCTAATGTAACGCCTAGATATTTAGTACTCTCAACGAAACGGATTGCGGTATCTCCCATTTTTATGAAAGGGTTTCTACCTCTACTGAGGGAGCCTTTCATAAGGAGACCCATGGTCTTATGGGGAGCAAAAGTCAGTCTGTTTTCCTTTCCCCAGTTAAGAATCATATTCAAACCTTCTTCAGCTTTATTTTCAACTTCTTTTCTACTGTTCCCAGAGACCAAATACAATTTGTCGTCTGCGTAATCAATCGCAATAGTGCCTTCAGGTAAGGGTAACCTGGAGGAGTCATCGAATAAAATATTCCAAAAGTCCGGTCCAAGGACCGAACCCTGAGGACAACCCATGTCCACATCTCTTTCAATGATGCAATCACCAAAACAAATTATAATTTTTCTATCTTTAAAATAATCGCAAGATATTTGAAAAATTTTTCTTGGACAATTACGATTTTTTAATTTCGTCAAAATCATCGCCCACCATGCATTATCGAAGGCACCAGTTATATCTAAGAAGATACCGATTACGTACCTCTTTGTGCAGACCTTCACCCAGTCAAGCGCAGTCATAATGGCGTGCTCCGTGGACTTACCTGGGACGAATCCATATTGATGTACGTATGATGGTGTCAATGTTTCTCGTAGACGATTTTGAATAAGTTTTTCCAATATTTTCCCCAATACAGGAAGAAGTGTTATTGGTCGATAAGCTTTAACATCAGTTCTTTCTTTGTCGTTCCCTTTAGGTATGATCCTGAGCACGCCTTTCTTCCATACAGAAGGGAAAACTCCCCTTCTCATACACGTTTCCATAACCTGAAAGAGTTCTTCCTTGGCATGGATCCATACATACCTCACGATTATACTATTCAGTTTGTCATGCCCTGGTGCCTTCCTAGGACCCAAACCCTTAATTATAATTTCTACTTCAGCTCTAGTTACTTTAGAAATTCTTTCCTCCTGGGAGAGGATTGGAGGAATCCGTGATTGATTTCTAATCTGTTGGTGGTGGTCGCTTTCCCCAATGACTGAATCTAAGGGAACTAGCTTTCCCAGAAGTGTATTGAGAGTAGTCGCCACGTTAATACTCTCAACATTCCCGTTATCATTGTCGATAACACTAGATAAAAACCGATCAGAACCTTTACCCGTTTTTTCAATGGCGCTACGAATATCCCATGGGTTAGAGTTACCAACTTCTTCAACCCAATTATGCCAAGCAGCTCGTTTTGCCAAAAGTACAGCCGATCTGAAAGCTCTACGAGAGCTACTAAGTTGTCTCCTAAGGGTGCATGTCTCCTCCTCCGTACATCCAACCCGTCTAGAGACACCTAAAGCTCTGTAAGCCCTCTTAAAGGCACCCTTGAGCAAAGTCAGCTCAGTCGACCACCACGGAGACCTAATAATCGTCTTTGGGTTTGTTCTTCCCAGAGCCGATTCAGCAGCTGATACTACGGCTGCATTGAAAAAATTCCCCAAATTGTCCGGATCTCTTGCTGCTACGTCATGAAAACCCCTTAAAGTATCACGCAGAGCATCCCCAAAGTTATCCCAATTCGCCCTAGTGGTTCTGAAGTTCCAGGAGGATCTCGGAACTTCGGTCTTCTTGACACCCACTGTATATGTTATTAATCTGTGATCAGAATTAATAGCACATTCGTGGACCTTCCATTTAGAAATCTTGGCCGCAATTGATCCAGAGCAAAGAGTTAAATCAATATTGCTCTCGCCATGTGTGTTACTGAAAGTAAAAATACTACCAGATTCATTTATTAAAGAAAGACCTTGCGCCGCAATAAGGTCTTCGACGGCGTCTGAGCGTTCCGTCCGTGCTTCAAAAGTGTCAAACCACATTGGTGAGCGAGCATTAAAGTCTCCTCCAATAACTATGTTATGTCCTTTAAGCACGTTTAGCGCGCGCGTCAGGCTCAAGATATGAGGTCCTACCGGATTATTATATTTGAAATAGACTGAAATTAAAATAATTTCAGTATTTCCAAAATTAAGTGAAACACAAGTTTGGTATTCGTTTGACAGTCCCACCAGAAGGAGGGGACTGATTAACGAAATGTTAACAAGGACTCCCGCCCCCGGTGCTGTGCCAATTTCGAGTACCGCACCCGGATATTGAATAGGCGTTCTACCTAACCAGGTGTATTGCTCCTGAATGAGTAATATGTCAATTTTTTTCTCAGTCATAACCTTCACAGCCTCAAGCGTGGCCAATCGAGACCTCTGAAGATTAATCTGACCAAGAGAGAGAATGTTGTTAATAGCCATAGTCAGTAAATCTAACTTGAGCTTCGATAGCAGCTATTTGTGCAGGGCACAGCCGATCCCCAGTAACATGTGCAGCAGGTTTTTTAAATCTCGTGCAGGTTGCACATACAGCAGCTTGTGCTTTCTTGGGGCAATTCTCCACATCGTGACCAGTAGCTGCACAGTGGCGACAAGTGGAATGCTCCTGCGTGCATGATTTACTGATATGTCCATATTGTTGGCACTTAAAACAACGGGTAGCGCCAACATAGTCCCGAGCACGGCAGGCATTCCACCCAAGAAAGCACGTACCACTGTCAATTAGAATTTTTCTTACCTCAGGGTGACACGTCAGGATCATATTCATTTTGGGGGTATCTCGTTTTCCAAAAAGTGAGACTCTTCTCATAGTCCTCAAATGGTCCTCTTTAGAAATATTACACTTACCGGTTATGTTATTCTGATAAATCTCTTCAAAGAGAGCAGTGTCCAAAGAAGAATCTCCCTTTGGAACATCATACAGTACAATCTTGGGAAGACGGCCTTGCGGACTAACTAATTTTATACCTGTTGCTGATAGTTTTTCGACTGCTTATTTTATGTTACTAACTCCCAGCGAAGTGGTCGTTTGTAGGGCAATACCCCCGCCTTTAATTTTTTTAGTGCGAACAACTTGAAATCCATCTTCGCGAGGATTTAGAACAGTTGTTAATTTTTTTTGTAGTTCCTCAGATGTTTTACCCTCCGGGACGGTAGGACGTTGTCCTGTACAGTTGTGTACAGGACAACGTCTTTCGGGTCCGCTATAAATAAATAAAATAAATTGTGGAACATTCCAGAACACTCTCGAATGTTGTCCTGAGCGAAGCCGGGTAACCCAGCTAGTAACCTAATAAAAATTATAAGCATTTACTATGAAAATCACTTAAGGGATGATCTTCTTACAAATATCTGCTCCTTAAACGATTTATATAAAATAGGCATTCATACAAAACATATTATTTTAAATAAAACATATTATAACATACAACCTATGTAAGAATCGTGGCTCCTTTATCAGGCACAAGAGCTCGTCTTTTCTGTAAGGTATACATGACCAATGATGACCTTACATATAATATTTTGTGAAATATATATGTTTAAATGTAACTCAAATTACTTGTATTATAATTTTAAAAAATCATTATTGTTACTTATTCAATTTTTTTTACTAGAAAAACTATCTTTTTTAACTTTTGAAGGTTATTCCCTTTAATGTAATATTTCATCGAAGAAGAAGATACCGATAATAATCTAAACGAAAATATGAAAGAGAACAAGACACAGAAAAATAGAAAAAGACAATGGTTGCAACTGGAACTCGAGCCTGGACCTCTCGTCTAACCGGGACGTGCGCGTTAACCAATTTCGCTATTGCCACCTCCTGTCAGACCTGGATAGCGTCTCGGATAAATATATCCGAATTTATTCGTATGGAACTATATAAAAGTCTAATATTCAATTATTTTATAAGAAAAACTCTATTTTTATAACTTTTGAAGGTTATCCCCATCTACGTAATATAGGTCTAGGTTCGAGTCCCAGTTGCGACCATTGTGTTTTTCTATTTCTCTGTCTTGTTCTCTTTCATATATTCGTTTAGATTATTATTGTTATCTTCTTCCTCAATGATATAGTAAATTATTTTAATTCAATTTCTCTTCATTGTCATGATTTATTTTTGGGGTATTATGACGTGTTGCGCTTCCCTTTTTTAGCCAAGGTTTAGGACAGTCTTATACTGTCGGTCGTCAGTGCAAATATCATTGTGGTGAAGTGTGTGTTTATGTACGTGGATTATGTCGAAGAATCATCTTAGGGGTGATGTTTCAGCATAATTAGTGAAAATTAATATGGTTTTCGGCGTTTAGTTTTGGTGTAGCCATGAAGTACCGGATACCAAGAATCATTTAGTTTAAATCATCTTTATTAATCTTAATAGTTTTTTTTGTGAATTTCGTTTGCCCGCGTAATTAGGCATGCTTGATGCGTTTTGGGCCTTTCGAAATGTCTTAACTCACTAATAGTCTTAAGAGGTAGACAATTTATCTAACGATAATGTTATACGTGATGTTTACAGACGTTGCTGACTTACTTTAACCAGTTCCTGAGGTTATCTGCAGTAAAAATCATACTTAGATGCCATTTTGGTCTCTTACTTTGGAAGGTGGGTATGATGGGATAACCAACACCCCTGCCAAGAGTCACTCCAAGTGGTTCGCTACTTTTGGTGACTTTTCAGGGGTGCCCTGGTTCATTGCGTGCGGTTTTCCAGGGTCTTGGCGGCGGATGCGTTTGCCAACCTACTGCTTGGCGGGTCGGATCTGGAAAGACTGGTTGAGGGAGACCCATTGACCTCTCCAGCCGGACTCTCTCTACCCATCGTCTTGCATCGCATTGGGAGAAATGGAATCATACGTCCGTCACTCCTGAACATACTCTGCAGATCCTACCCACCATTCGTACCTTTTTCCTTCCCAGATCTCCCTCTCTCTCCTTCCTTTCCCTAAAAAGACCCTCCACACAGCATCCCCAAAGATAACACAGGCCCCGAAGGAAATTGTTTTCCTCGGGGCCTCATGTGTGGAGCTAATGTAAAAAGAAAACCGTGAGTCTGGAGCCAGTAGGACTATGGCACCCCCAATACCCAATTGGTGTATATTGTGAGGCTGCAGGATGTGGGGAGGTCAATAAAGATCGTCTGAATTGGTTAGTGGTAAGTGGGTTCACGGGGTGAGGTTTGTCTACGCGGATGACCGGGACACAATGAACCCCAGATTCCTACCCTTAAACCCTTTTCCTTTCCAGAACTCTCCTCCCCTCCCTTTCCTTAAAAAAACCATACACACAGCATCCCCAAAGATGACATAGCCTCCTGTGTGGAGCTCATGTAAAAAAAAAGTGAATCAGAAAATGATTTTTTCTGTCCCAAAAATGTAATTTTCCCAACCAAAATGTTCCACCTACACCAACTTATATCGTTGTTGGAATCGAACCCCCGTGCAAACCGGTAGCCCCATCTACTGTTCTGTAAATGTAGATAACCAACACTTACCTCCGTACTCACTACCCACTGCTCCACGGAGCTACCGAATGTTTGCATTTGATAAAGGACCCAAACCCTCTCGCCAGAATCGGGAGGCAATGCTAGGAACAGTTGTCCTGAACTTGATAACCAAATGTTAATGTTTTATTCCTGTATTTTGTTTATAACTTGTGTAAGTACTGTAATTGTACAATGTACAATAACAGATTGTACAATATACGGGTGTTGAGGGACGTAATTGATTTACTTTAACGAGTGATTCCTGACATTATTTGGAGTAAAAAATGTAAATGAAATTTTGATCTCCAAATAAAGTCAGGAATCACTGCTTAACCTTTTCGTCCCGGAACGAAAAAAATCACACATGACCCGAAGGGGGGTCACTCGGGGACCCCAATTTGTTTTGCTTATTAAAGGGTGCTAATGACATATTTTTTTGTAATTTGTTATGATAATAATTAGAGGGAAGTATATTCATCGTATTTCAGTAGTCATTTTAAAAATCATTTGATAAATAAAGTCATAATTAATATTCTAATGAATTTAGACCATAGCGTGTATTTTTCCATAGAAAACAGAGAAGGCGGGCCGATAGCCAACATAACACCTTGTTTCCGAATCTCGACTGGCGATTGGCGTTCACCGGAAACGATTCAGACCGAATGATCTTTGAAAGGCAAGCGAACATTATAGCATTGTAAAAAGAGCAAACGAGATGCGCAGTGTAAACGAACGCGATCTAGTCCTTTCCACTAACAACTTAGAAATTACTTGCTATCGCTTAGAATTATCCCGATACATTCAGCAGATAGGAACGGGGTACGCCCGAACAGAGGGGAAGGGGGGCGGGTGGCACAGATTATTGGCCGGAATTTGTTATAAACTATTTAATTTTAAGAAAAGTAGTAATGCGATATTAATTTTTTTAATGCAGATCGATAACCAAATATATTTTCTAGGATTACCTAAATTATTGAGTATGTGGTTTAAAAAACAACTTAGATACAGCGTAAAACTCTCGTTAGTGTAAGTGCGTTCCCCTGGTCCGGTACGGAAGTGTTAAATAAAGTAGGTCAAGTACGTCCCTTAACACCCTGTATACCAGCGTATAAGTACAAAAACTCGACACTGTTAATAAATTCGTTTAATATTTATACCTACTTATAATTGAAAGTATTTTTAGGTTTGAAATTGGTAAATAATGCACAAAAGTTTATAATTTTACAATAATTATTATTTCGGAGGGCCGACTGTCAGGAGATGAATTGTCGCGATGAAATTTAGACGCGTGATTCAATTGACTACCGGACGTGTACCTGGTTTGGTAGTTGAAAATCCTAATAGGTCAGAAGCTCAGGAAATTTCCGCTTTGCAATAAAATCCTAATAAATTGATTGAATGTATCCGAAAACTAAAAACTGTTTTTGAACGATGATGTAATACGCTTTCAAATGTTGATATTAAAAATAAATTAATAATTCAATAACGTTATTATCACCTCACTTTTTTATCAATTGTTAAAAAAAATATTTAATAAAAAATACGCGAAATTACATAATTTTACTCAAATTGTATTTAGAAACTTTGTTTTCATAGAGATGCATATTTTATTTTTTCTATGGTTATCTTCTAGATTGCAATTGAAAGCGTGGTGTTTTGTTTTTCTCACATCGTTTAGATTTTAGATCGTATTCCTCACCATCACAGTAAGGGAGATACAGCGATTTATATGAGACCTATGTGAGCTTTTTTTTTTTTTTTTGTTATTGTTTTTGGGGTGTTATGCCGTGATTCGCTACCTCCTTCTTTAGCCAACGTTTCGGACAGCGTTACAATGTCCATCATCAGGGCAGATGAGTAGAACACCCCAAGTAGTAACACCCCAAAAACAATAACAAAAATACTTTTTGGCCGTGAAAACCTAAAAACATACCTATGTGAGCTGTTCCCAAAAGCTAACAAATTAGTGCAAGAGGCTAGGTTGTCGTGAGGGTCCTCGTCCGGGATCGAGTTCTTGTGCGGGTTCTATCTGGGTCCGGCTTCGGCCGAGCCCGTGCATCCCAGTCTTAGAGTAACAATAATGCTACGGGCACACTTGCTCATTTGAAGCTAAAGAGCATGCTACCTAGTAGCAATTGCTACCTAGTAGCATGTGTGTCCGTGACGTTGCTAGTAATAAGCATGCTCATTTGAAGCCAAATGAAATAGCTCACGAATCAACAGCCGTTTGATTTATGAGCATGCTCATTGGATTATCGGGTGGAAGGGGAAGCCTCTAAGCAAGTGTGAACAGGCTGGCTTATGAGCATGCTCATGTCATTCCGATCTCAGTTCGCGCCAGGGATGGTATGCCCAAAAATTTATTTCCCTAGATGTTGAGGCAAAATTTCCCTAGATTTCGTTAAAATAATCACTTTTACACAAGTTCGTAGTCACCGTTTTTATTATCTTTCTTACAAGGCAATTTTTAATTTTGCTAATGGAAATTCTCGATTCTCGATAGCAACACTGGAACAACTAATCTGACACAGCTCTGTCACAGTGTCAAATGTATACATACAGAATAATAATCATCAAACAGTATTAATACCCTTGCATCTGCGTGGTTGAATTTCAGAACCCGACTTCGATTGCAAATCTGACGCCACGCCTTACGCGCCGCGCCTCAAATAACATCTATGTTCATGAAATTTCAAGCAAATCTACCGTTGTAATTCGGTTTTAATTCAAGAATCTGTCAAAATATGTCGCTACTTCCGTCAACAGCCGCATGTGTAAATTTCACCCCTAGGTATACGTACTACGAATTTATAGAATTAAGTATCTTTCAGGATATGGAAAGGTGGTACTTGACGAGTTGCGAATAATAAAATCACGCGGCTATACGCGATATATTTTGGCTACATATTATGAAATTTGGGAGGCGGGAATGGGTACCGCCGCCCCGGGAACCTTTATTGGATAACCAACACCTCTGCCATAGGTCACTTTGGACCATACTCACTTTGCAAAATAAAAATCAACCGCAATCACCGAAACTGAAGAAAATATCTTGTCATAAACATATTTAGATAAAAACGCAACTTGAAACCTAAATTTAATATCATTTTGAGTTGTCGGTGTTAAAAACAACATTGCTTGATTTATGTCAGTATATTAACAGTATATAAGATTCACGGAAATTAAAAATAATAATGATTATCGACTAGCAATACCAGTAATATTGTCATAAGTAAAAAAAAATTGTACAAAGTGTTTGAGTTCGAAATTTCCCTAGATCTATGGAAATTTCCCTAGACATACCATCCCTGGTTCGCGCCTGCGCGTTCTTGGCAAAAATGTCAAAATAGATCGCTAGGTGGACGAAAAAACCTTTCTTTTCGTGATTTATTAATCACGGGAATCACGAATGTGTTTGGATTTTTATTATTACAAAGTCACCACAATATCCACAATGGGCTTCCAAATTCCCCAACAGTTCCTTTACCTCTAAAATGAAACCACATTCTATTGAAATTAGTATTTATTTTTTATAATTTAGACATATTCGAATTTGTTGACGTCTTAGACGAAAATCAACCTTTAGAATATCATATGCGGAATAAAATTCCGCGTATGAGTATCTCGTTTTTATATCACGCTTTCAATTTTAGAGAGTAGCTCGTCAAATTTCTGCGGAAGCATTCATAAATGATTTTTATATCCGTTGATATCTTCTTTTCGCATTTCTACTAACAAATGATTACTTGCTCCAGGGTTTGTTCTTCTAGTGATCCAATTGCGAACCCAAATCGAACTTTTTATTTTGTTTTTTTCTTTCGCCAAAAGTTTCTTCAGTAAATGAGTTGCAAGCAATACAATTACTTTATTGACTTCTGTGCGGACAGAACTGACTCTATTATGTCCTTGTAATTGTATATCCGTTGACATCTTGGACCCAAATCAACCGTTTTGTTTTCTTTCGTCAAAAGATTCTTAAATAACGAATAATTGCGTTGCAAGCAATACGATTATTTTGTTTAGTTCTGGGCGAACGCAACTGACACTACACGATGACATTTATTATTTGACATGAGCATGCTCATTAAATAGCATGTGTGTTCAAATGTTGGCTTTGAGCACGCTCATTCAAGAGAAAGCTCAAACCAAGCCTGCTCGTTAATGAGCAAGTGTGTACAGTTGACTATTTGACATGAGCGTACTCATTAATGAGCATGCTCATAAGCCGGCTTGTCAATGAGCAAATGTGTCAGTACCATTACTCTGAGATCCCAGTAGCCGCAACAGGACCCAGAACCCAATCCGCACCAAAGAACTCGGACCTCGGGACCTGCTCCTAGAATTCGACTACTTTTAAAGGAAGCACGCCTCGGAGGCCTCCGGCAATATGCAGAACTCACCCATTTCTAATTTGAATTGCTGTTTTTATCTTTAGGCTTTTATGAATGCATTAGGACATAGAAAGTGAGCATTGAAGTTGGTACTTCACGCCGCATTAAAGTGGCACAATTAATGAGTGACAAGACCCGCTAGATAATTATTTAATAGCACATTATCTATCTCATATCTAATGGGCAGCCGATAGCTAATGGCTACTTTATCTTCATTTTAGGGAAATTGATTGACAAATTGGAACACGCTCTTCAGATTGCTTTTAAGCTCATTTTAAAAGCTCGGAAACTTACAGGGGTTTTGTTTTGCGTGGTATCATTCAGGATGTTGTCAGAAGTGTGTAGATATGTATTGTATCAGTTATTCGCGGAAACACACGGCAATTGAGATCTGATAAAAAATTTGAAATGTTTATCTATAAGCCACTCTTTGAGCATTTTGTTATGTTGAAGTTTAAGCCGTCGCTATCCGAATTTTAACCGATTTCTTGCATATATCCCATGAACATTTGAAGTTTTTAAGCTCTTAAAAAAATAAATGTTATTTTTGAAGATAATATCTATACATTCCCCACGCCGAAACGCAAATTATATGAAATTCCCTCGATAGAAAAAAATTGTAAAGTATGCTCCGAAAATTTTTATTTTCACTATTATTTTACAAGTTATATGTATGAAAAAGTCTCTATTATTTACAAGTTATATGTTTGAAAAAATTCACAGTGTTTCTTTGAATGTTGTTTTAGACGGTTCCATGCAAACTGAGAATAAAGTCAACTCAACACCTCCTTGAAAGTCACTAAAAGCTATGAAAAAAATAATTCTAAATTAGCCGATAAGCCTAACCTAACGCAACCTATTTAACCAATTTTTAATATATATATTTTTTATCACTCTAAATGACTTATCTGAGATGGTTCTGAGTTGGTTTCATTCCGAGTTTTCCGGTCACCGTTTTAGACAACCCCCACGAGATTTTTGCTCTATGTCCGGTTTTATTAAACATTTTCTCAAATTTCGCTTCAATCTCTCCAACATAAGTAATTACATATCTCTCCATCTTTTTCTTTTCGAGCGAGGATACGGCGCCTTAAAGCAAAAAACTATTTTACATCAATCTTTACCACGAATCGGTTTGCATTATAAACACAAAACAATATGCTTTGCTCGAATTGAGGCTTTCTCTACAGTTTGCATTGAGTGGATTCAAAACCTGTAGAAAAAGATAAAAAGAAAGAAAGAAAGAAAGGGCATGACAATAAAGCAGCTACATAACTGTTCTCCACGAAGTTTCATCATGGTAGGAGTTTGAAATTTGTTTTTTGAAATATGTGAGATTGTTTGCGTAGATGATATTATATACACGACATTCAATGGTATTATATCGAGACAGTGTATTTACAGTCCATTACAAGTGCCCCTGAGCTGTAATTCGTGAGATGTTTTTGAATGTATTAGTTATTATTATTTCATGTATTGGTTATTATTATTCCAGAGGCTCTATCTTTAGTAACATGCCAACAATCAGGGAAACGTAAATCAGACACACTTATAAAACAAACACAGTATCATAATATCGCATTAAAACCAATATTATCGCAATAATATGACATTATATGACAGGCCGGCAGCTAATGGGCCTGCTGTGAAGTTGGAGTGCTCGCCATATTTGCGTTGACATTAGCCGATCTGCCGCCGGGCGACACCGACTCTTCTGCTTATCCACTTTCTACGTGTGAACGGTAGCTTATCTCTCACTTTGTTCCGAGTAAATTGATAACCCTTCGCGTGACAGTGGCTGGGTTAAATTATTTATTTCATGTGGTACAATTTCCTCGGGCCGTGAAATCGATAACTTTACAATATCGGATTGACAGGTGTAACTTTCGACAATTTTATATCGATATCTCGAGCACGGTTTGCCTGTTGACAGCCGAACCGATATTGATAGGGAATAAATAAGATAGCGATATACGCTGGCAACATCTGTCTATGGAGTTACTAAACTAACTTTAATATACATTGGCAATTAGCATGTATTTTTTGACAAACAACAGGAATTAATAAGTGAATAAGGTATCTTAGAGAATGATCGATAAATCAATACGATATTGACCAAATCCGTCATCCTTGGTCAGTTATCAATACTTCCGAGCACGGTCAACGATTGTTAACAGATATTCCGACCGACGATTGATAAATTTCAGCGCGGGCTCCATATTATCAGATAAGTGTCGGTTAACTATCAATATACACATATTTTTTAATAAAGTCGTTCGTTATGCTAAATTATTGGCTTATTTAATGAACGGATTGAACTAACGAAGCTCTTAGAATTGAAAGAAGTCGTACATGCGTTCCATAGACTTAAATAGACGCAATTAGAAACGACTCTTAGACGCAATCAATTTATTCTGTTCAATCTATGAGAAATGAAAATGGTTGAAATATGACTAAATACCTTAAATTAATAAAAAAATATAATAAAATAGAAAATAATGCAATTGACCGTGAGTTTCTGAGCGTCATTAAAAACACTTCCTTGGCATCAAAAGGGTTGAGCTTAGTGGAACGAGCAAGCAATCCCATCAGAGAACAGGAGAACCGATCACAACTTTCCTGTGAAACTAGCTAATAGCAGGAATATTAATATCACGGCCAGTTAATTTGACAACTGTCATCCATTACTCCTGAAAGGGAAGCGACAATACTTAAATTGATCAAAAACCCAATGCCGCCGATGGAAGCACTCTGTTGTCAGGAGCTCTATTTGACACAGAGAAATCAGTAATATTACAACAAGGGTCGATAGGCGTAATTTTTGATGATCTTATATCAATGTCCCGAGCATGGTTTCACCGTTGAGAGCATATTGACAGAGAATAGATAAGAAATCGATATACACTGCAATATTGGGGGTATTTTCTATAAATTTACATTGTGAAATGCGCCAAACGGCAAACAATTACGTAAAAATATTAATAAACTGGAAATGTTGAATTGAAATATTAACCTAAATATGCATTGGCAGTCCGCATTTACTTTTTGATATTAAACGGGAGTTAATTAGTTATTGAGGTCTTTAATCATATTTCAACCATTTACTTTTCTCAAGGATTGAACAGAACAAGGGTCTTCACAAATGGAAAAAACCTCTTGCAAATTGCAATCAACCTCCTTAATAAAATCGATATTCTTCTGATCTGACATGTCAAAATATGACAGTTCATGAGTCACTACTATGGCAACCTGTCAACAACGCAACTGAAAAATCAGCATTGCTGGTCGCCGCGGAGGTCGCGTTTCAGTTGCATTGTTGAAATATTGCCGTGGTAGCGACTCACGAACTGTCAAGCTTTGACATGTCAGATCAGAAGAATATCGATTTTGTTAAGGAGATTGATTGCAATTGCGTCGACAAATGTTTTTTTTTCAGTTTCTCCATGAGCGGACAGCCTATATTGATTTCGTCTTAATTGCATCATTCAAGTCTACGGAACGCGTATAGGACTTCTTTCATTTCTAAGAGCTTCGTTAGTTCAATCCGTTCATGAAATAAGTCAGTAATTTTGCATAACGAATGACATTATAAAAAAATATGTGTAAATTGATAGCTAAACGAAACTTATCTGATACTATGGAAACCGCGCTAAAATTGATGGCCTGATGAAAACAATTTCCCTCGGGGCCTATGTAATCTTTGGGGATGCTGTGTGGAGGGTTTTTTTAGGCAAAAGAAGGAGAGGACGTTCTGAGAAGGAAAATATAGGAGGGGTGGGTAGGAATCTGGGGTCAATGTAACCAGGAGAGACGGACGTATTTTAAATTTTTTTTTACATTCGCTCCACATACGAGGACCTGAGGAGAAAACTCCCTCAGGGCTTTGGGGATCATCTTTGGGGATTCTGTGTAGAGGGTATTTTTATGGAAAAGTAGGAGAGGAGAAGTTCTGGAAAGGAACAATGTATGAAGTGGTGGGAAGTGATCTGGGATTCAATAAGTCCAGTAATGACGGACGTATGAATCCATCTCTCCCATTACGGTATAAGGCGATGGGTCGAGAGAGTCTGGCTGGAGTGGTCAAAAAGTCTCACTCAGCCAGTTTCTCCCGATCCGGCCTTCCATGCAGTAGTTGGGCAAACACATCCAGACGCCAAGATCTAGACAACTCTCACCCCATGAACCTGGGCACCCCTGCTAAGTCACAAAACGTAGCGAATAACGAGGTGACCTATGTCAGAGGTGTTGGTTTTCCAATAAATGGTTTCCGGGGCGGCAGTACCCATGCCTGCCTCCCAAATTGTCAATGAAGCGATGAAGAGATCCAATAAGGGGATGAGTGGTAGATTCCTACCACCCCTCATACCCCTTTCCATCCCAGAACTTCCTCTCCTTCTTTTCCCTAAAAATATCGTTCACACAGCATCCCCAAATATGATATAGGCCCTAAGGGAAATTATTTTTCCTCAGGGTCTCCTGTGTGGAGCTAATCTAAATAAAATATTTTTATTTTTACTTTTAGAATTAATTTTACCTGAAAAACAGAAAATATTAATTTATTTACTAAAAACCAGTCCGCCCCCTTCTTTAGGGGTCACTTTCCACCCCCATCTACGGGAGTGTAGCCGGGGGGGAAAAGGGGGGGGGGGGGGGTTGGTAGGGTGGCAGTAGGCGGGGAGGTGGGAAGTGAGGGGGGAGCCGCAGCCAATTAGTGCCCAGATTAAACTTGTATCCAGGGAGCTATTATGATCTTAAATTGCTCCCACCCATACTACTGAGCACGTTGCACAGTTGGAGACAGCTATACTCAAATTATTATTAAGGTGATACTTAAAAGAATTCATAATCTTTTCTTACATAGATTGCGAGTTCAATTATTTTCCGGAAAAACACTCTTTTCAAGTTGTGCTTTAAAATTATTGTCCCCAGCCAATGAGCCATTAGATATCAGTCATTAAAGCCTCGATTACATTGAGCCAGTTTACAAGCTACTAGCCGGTAAGTTTAAAAGCGGGTTAATCGGCGAGTGAGATTGTCGTGATGACACACAAAACTGTCTTCTCAGTAGCAGATAAAATAATGACTCTCGCGCGAACCAATTCGGTCGACATTTAAAAAAAAACTTGAGCTTGCAGCTAGCGCCACACGCTAGCCAGTAGCGAGAATTACGGCTCCCGCGCGAACTAATTCTAACAGTTACGAAATCAGCTGTTGGTAGGCCACCATCTTGAGCGAGTAGCGAGTAAAGTTGACCAACTTTCAACTTTTTTCGTTGGTTGTCCACAATCTGCTAGTTAGCAAGTAATACGATGACACTGAGCGAGTTTATTAACAGATAGTGAATTTCCCAGATAGTAGCTTGTAAACTCGCTCAATGTCATCGAGGCTTAATGAGTCATTAGATATCATCCATAATCCTATCTAATAATCTTGTGCATCACTTTTCTCTTTTCTTTATATTTTATAGCTTCTTTTTTTTTTTTCTTCATAATTCTCATTATGAACTTTTTACTATAATGTTTCCAATTGTTAATATGTTTATATATTTAACCCAAATGTTTACACTAGACTTTACAAAGTAACTATTTTCCATTGATATGGAGAGATTGACGGTAATATGATGACCAAGACACACTGAACCCCAGATTCCTACCCACCCCTAAACCCTTTTCCTTCCCAGAACTCTCCTCCCCTTCCTATCCTTGATAAAAACCCTCCTCACAGCATCCCCAAATATGACATAGGCCCTGAGGGAAATAATTTTCCTCAGGGCCTCCTGTGTGGAGCTCATATAAAAAATAAAAAAAACATGATTATTATTGTAACTGGCAGTTGTGAATAATAGTACCACGCGACTGTATATTACATATGACGTCGTTACTTGTCACGTTTACTTTGTCCCGGTGACTAGCTGTCACTGGATCACAATGCATCCGAGGAACCGGCTATTTTTGGAACCAGTTCCTATCGGATTTATAAAATCACCAACACTCACATTGGGCGAAGCCAAACCAAAAGCCACCTGTGGGGCCTAGCAGCGAAAACCTGCGGAGCGGATTTTTAACTGCTAATATTTTAACTGCTAGTAGAAAGGTATTATAATAATAACACACCCTTTAGGCGTTAGACAAACCTTGCTTGCCATACAAACTATTCAAAACCCGCTTCCGCAACTTAAACCTAAACCCACTACCAGTATACCGGGAATAATTTGAATTGTTTACTTTTGTTCTTATTTTGACAAGAAGTTATTTTATAAAGTTTGTACTTCCGACAAACAAATTGACTGTCTATTAATTTAAAAACGAATATCCCGTATTATCCGTGAAGCGGACTTAAACATTTTTACCCTGAAAATAAATATCATTTTCATATACGCGCAATTACTTAGTCTGACTGTACGACAATTTTAATTAACGCCATGAATTCGCCTAAATTGTATCGTTCAGCGAGCCCCGTGTTCTGTACACTATGCCCCCATTAATTATCAACGGAACATCATTCTATGTCTATGGTAACTAATACATAGGACCATAGACAGCGGATACAGGACCATAGACAGCGGCATAGACGCGGGATGGAAGGCTACAACTCTATAACTCTAATAATAATAATTATAATTGCTTATGCTAAAATAAACACCGTATTTATCGCTGTTTCATTGCAAAATGGCGGTACTTAAATTGGCAGTAATGATGATCACATGCGTTAAATGCATGTTTTCAATTTGGGAGGCGGATATGGGTAGCGCTGCCCCGGGAACCATTTATTAGATAACCAACACCTGTTCCGTAGGTCACTCCAAGTGGTTCGCTTTGTTTGGTGACTGCAGAGGTGCCCGGGTTACGGGGTGAGGTTTTTTCGGGTCTTGGTGGCGGATCCGTCTGCCCACCAGCTGCATGGCAGGCCGGGTTGGAGGGATGAATTCGTTCGTGTCTTTCCTGGATAATTCTTCTTCTTTCATATAGTGTGGGGGTCAGGGGGGGACGTCTAAGTCTGGCCAGTCTAGGGCCTCAGGCGTTGCCGCAATTCAATTCCAATTCAATTCAATTCAATCCCGCCTGGGAAAGAATGGAGCGGACATTCTTTGACCACATGTTCGGTGGTCTGCACCGCACCGCATTCACACATCTCCGACTCTTTAAGGTACCATCTTTACATCATATGGGCTCAACGGCTATGGGAGCACCTTATCCTATTGATGGCGGACCAGAGTTTGCGAGGCAATGAGAACCCAGGCTGTCTTTCAGTGGGGTCTTGTATGAGATGGGCATTTTTCTCATTGGCCAATTGCCACTCAAGCTTCCACCTATCTTCTGAGGTGAGAGATGAATGAAGGAGTCTTTCTCCTTCTGTCCAGAAGGGTTTTAGAGACTTCAAGCGACATGCCGGGCGAGAGACGACATCATCGTGC
The DNA here is from genome assembly GCA_936435175.1 of Glyphotaelius pellucidus. Classification (NCBI taxonomy): domain Eukaryota; kingdom Metazoa; phylum Arthropoda; class Insecta; order Trichoptera; family Limnephilidae; genus Glyphotaelius; species Glyphotaelius pellucidus. The sequence goes on along the minus strand of OW386560.1, from coordinate 4,636,350 downwards.
AAAGGTATAGCGCTTTTTTGCAGCGCCTTCTTGTACTCCCTTAGTGTTGCAATCTCTCCCCTGTTGGCAGGGTTATGTTTGCAAGTATGGGGAGCCAAGGGAGAGGAGGAGATTCCTGGACACTGACCCCTACGTTTATTCCTTCCAAACCCTCATATCCTTTTCCTTCCCAGAACTTCCTCTCCTTTCCTTCATTAAAAAGACCCTCCACACAGCATTTCCTAAGATGACTTCTAAGAGAAAAAAACGTAAAAAATATATTTTCGGTCTGAGTGATAATACCCATTCATAAGAATGTGAAGTCTGCTTGGCGAAGTGGTTAGACCTCTGTGTTTGAGCAGGATGATTTAGATTATAGCTGATGGGATAGTATAACTTACCAGGAATTTACCATGCTATGAGGTCGCGGAAATCACTGAATAATTAAACTTGACGATAGTGATTGCATTTATTTGTAACTTTAACATATTAGGTTTTAAGTGCCCTTGAGGTGATTTTCTCACAAAAATGGCGCTATAGAAATTATCCAAAAATTATTATAGGTACAGGCTAAATTATCAACCACAACAATTATCAGAAGAATTTAGCTTGACAAAATACATGTGTTATCGACCCCGATACAGAAACCCCAATGACGGGCTTGGTTTTTTATCGAACATTCTCGGGGCTCCGGTGTGGCCAGCGTACGTGAAACAATGATACCACTACGTAAATAATCGGTTCGTCACACAATGAGTCGCCAGAAGGTTATTCCTCTCATTAAAAAAAAATATATATATATATATAAATTGTTTTTAAGCTGAGTTTAATTATTAGAGAACCCAAAAAAACTTCATTTTGCACTAAAAAGAAACTCCTTAGTCGTAATTTAGAAACACCTCACTTAACGACATTTAGTATATTTTCAATAATGCAGTAATTTGGGAAACTTTAAAGGATAATAACCATTCATAATTTTCGACATTTTTCTCCGAAATCATTAAGGGCATAGGTAATAAAAATTAAAGCAATTGGTTGTTCTATATGATTACCTACGAAGAAATGATATAAATACTATCGACCGGTCAGTGGCTGAGTTGGCAACGCGTTTGGGTACCGCCCGGGCGTCGCATGTTTAATTCCACTGCTGGCTATAGGTTCCATGCCAACTGAGCATAAAGTCAACTCAACACCTCCTTGAAAAGTCATTAAAAGCCATGAAAAAAATAATTTTAAATTAGCCTACAACCCTAACCTAACTTAACCTATTTAACCATTTTTTTATATATATTTTTTATCACTCTAAATGACTTATCTGAGATAGTTCTGAGTTGGTTTCATTCCGAGTTGTCCGGTCACCCATCACGACACAAGCAACATTTTCCGATTACTATGGTGATATTCGGAGATTTTCAAACATTGTCAGGTTATTCGTAACCTGGAAATCGATGTCAATTCACAAATGTCGTGGGCAATTTGCGGTCATTTTAATGCAAATACAGCACTGCTTCTCACTGAGTGGGCAAGCGAAGTCGATAAGGAACGGGGATAACACTTCTAAAGCTATTTGAAGCAACTTTTAGATTCTAATTGGTGGATTTCACCAGAACGATAGTGAAATTATCTTCCATTCTTTAAAATGACGTTTATAACCCCATCGCTGGACCTAGAACCTACATGTCGATTGTCCAGTTGATAAATCAGATAACTCCAAAAAACAGAAATTTAAGTTGAGTATGCAGTTATATATATGTAAATGTATGCCTTCTATCTGGTACAATACTCAGATTACATAAACACCACCAAATCAATTATAATGCAGAAAAACTTGAAGGGAATTGAACAAAAAAAAATATGTTTTCTGAGTTACCAGTAGGAAATTTCAAAATTTTCTAATGTGCTGGACCGTTATGCTTCCCGGTGTTATTTTATACCGTATTTAATATATAAAACACAGACAAATGTTAATAATTTTCAGCATTCTAATATTTCTTTTCTCATCATCTCAAAACTTAGTATTTGGAGATGTCTGACTAATCAACTGGACGATCGATGTACCTGCTGCAAATCCCCGTCACAGCAATTCCCATTAAAATCTTATAACTCAATAAAATCCGGCCCTTTCCTACTGGCAATTAATTAAAAACACCGTCACAACTCGGTAAAGCAATTCCAACTGCTATCCCCCCTCTCCCCGTATCCCCCGTTGAGCTCACTCCCCCTCCCCCCCGTTTAGGGACTGGGGCTGGAGGGTGGACCCCCTCCCCCCCGACGGGAGGCCAGTACCTACCGCCGCTCACATAATTGACTCATAAAAACTGGTAATGGCAGCACTGTCGGCCATATTGTATGTACAAGTGCTGTATCTGGTGGTGCCATTCGGAAAAATTTTCCCCATTTATAGGGAAAAAAATTCCATAATTATTTTTTCAATATTTTCATATAGAATAGAACAAAAATAGATTTCAAATTTTGCTTCTATTTTTATTAAGCGTTCTGAGACTTATTTTACTTACCATTTTGGATGATTTGCCTTTTTTAAGGGGGTATTCTAGTCTAGAAGTATGAATTGTAGGTGTTTTTTCTGGTGCAATAAAAAAAAAATCAGTAAAATTTTTATCAGCCATTACTTTACCAAATTTTTATTAAACATTAAAGAATATAAAAAAAAATCAAATGAAAAATTACAAAATACATTAAAAAAAAATCAAACGAAAAAATTCTAAAAGTTACATGGTGTAGCAGTGGGAAGTCTCAATAAAATGGCGGGCCCTTTTAAAATAAATTCTTAATCCAAACAAATGCGGCAATGGCCCGAACTAAAATAAGAGTCAAAAATTTTTTTTTCGCAAAATGGCGGCTGACTGAAAGAAAAAAGACATTTTTTAACAGTTTTTTTACTTTCCAAATTTAAAAAAAATAGTAAATATTTAAATTTTTTTATAATTTTAGTTAGTGCGATAGATAAAGTTTTCACACCAAATTTCAAGTAAATTGGTTAAGTAGAACTTGAGATATCATGTCAACCGTCTCGAAAAAAGTAGTTTTGAGAAAAATGCGTTTAAATTTTTGTTCTTTTTAGATTCTGATTGGATTCAATCTAAACCGCGACATTAAAATGGTTATAACTTTTAAAATAATGCGAATTTCTAAAAATCCTTTTACGGAGATATATGAAGAAAAAAAATTTTTTTTTTCTAGACTAGAATACAGCCTAAAAATAAAAATAAGAAATTGAAAAAAATGTGTATTTAATAATTTTAGTGCTATTACGGTAAAGTTTAATTTTCCATTGGCGTGCCACATTTCCGGCAAGGCGGTCGGTTAGTCGGGGGCGGGCCCCGGGGCTAATGGGGTTGGGGGGACGGTTATATGTTATATTGTACCTCCGTGGACGGAGTTTTAATCTGGGACTAATTTGGACCATTCCAGACTTTATCGCAGCCCATTAGGAGACAGTGGCGTACTTCCCGAATTACTTTTTATTGCACTGGAGTAGGGAAAAGCATTATTTTGATAATAATTTTCAAACTAATAATTTATTTTTATACTCTTATACGAGCTTTTACAAACATGTGATATGCATAATAATTTAGTGGAACAGTACACAAGAAGTAAAATATGACATTTAAATTCTACAGAACTAAAATAGTTTTATATTTTATGTCGTCTTATCATTTTTTTGTAACGTTATAGAATATACGCAAGTCGAGGTGGCAGAAGACAACTATGATTTGTGTGAAATACACTTCTATCACGAATACTTACATCTCTGTAACGTAATTTTTACTACAAAAATATAAACACATATTTTTTTTTAAAACGCACACAGTCGTTACGTCTTTAGTACAGTAAATTTTAAAGTAATTATAAAATAATAATATTGGTAGTTCTGTTGAATTTAACTGGTGGAGACAACTTTATGTAGGTAAAAAAGAAAAACGACCCACCTACCTCTCATACCTTATTCCTTTTCCGACTTCCTCTCAATACTTTCCTTAAAAATACCCTCCAAACAGCGCCCCCAAAAATTACGGTAAGTCATGAAAGAAATTATTTTCCTCTGAGTCTTCTGTGCAGATTTAAACGTAAAAAAGAACAATGAAGTTGATTTAAGTTTATCAATTCATCCGAAATATGGGAAGTTTGATAGATACTCTCAGTTTCACCCTGGTGAAAGACCACCGTCAGAATCGAAACGTTGCGTTGCTTGAAACCAGACCAGATCTGAATAGCCAGGTACTTCACAACCATCCTGTTCCCGCCTTCTTCCCCACTCCCTTCAGCCTCGTAACGTACCCAATCGGAGATATTATAATCATACTAGCTTCACTGGCAAACTTAAATTTTTGTTTTTTTAATTTCTGTAAATTAAAAAAAAAACTCCACTCTCCGCCACTGCAGCAAACGACTAACTACTGTAATTCGCAAAAACACCCTATACCTGTTCGCATCTCCCTCGCACGCCCCTGGCCTAATAGCGCCATCCCACTCTAACGCCTGGGTTAAAAACTCAACTCTTGCTAATGTCTGCACTCATCGACACTATTATATACAGAGGGAATCATATTATATTTACTTTAAAAATAATTAATGACATAAAGAAATTCGTTCATTTTTTTTCTATTACATAACACTAGTCCGAAGCATTATTGAATATAATTCCTCTCTCTGGTCACCTTGTCACCTTGGACATAACACTAGTCCGAAGCATTCTTTAAAATAATTCCTCTCTATGGTCACCTTTATCCAATATACATTCACATAAAATTTAAAGAGTACAGCATAGATTTTTAAGGCATATAAATTATCGATTAAACATTCCAAAAAAAATTTAATTATAATTATTTAATGCAAATACTTAAACTACCTGAATTATCACAGCAAAGAAAAATCTGAAATGTTTTATTATTATTTAAAATCATCAACGGATATTTGGATAGCCCTGAACTAGTAAATATGATAAATTATCAAGTACCAAATAATTACGACACTATACTTCATACTCCATTTAATATAGTTTTCGCACTAATTTTATTATTTCTATTTTTGAAACTGATAATTCATGGTGGAATTCCATTATAATATATTATAATAAAAACAAATATAAAACTTTTATCCGCTTTAAGTTTAATGACCGTAACCGGTTTCAGCTCGCTAGAGCCATCTTCAGACTGGTACAAAATATTCTTAATCTACGGTTTATATACATAACATTTGAGGGAGGGGAAGCGGGGTGGTCTTAAGGGTTTTAATCAATTATACTAATTACATTTGTTACTAAGTAGTTTTAGACTGTTGAATTTCTAAATATTTTGGTTATTCCAGTGGGCTAATTACCTTGGGTTTGTAGCTCACTTCAATATTGTTTAGGAAAAACCTTACAAGTGGTATGAATTATTAAAGACCTAATTTTATTATCAAATCGTTATTACATTTATGATGCATGGGATTTTTTTAATAGCTTTTTGAAGGGATACATGTTTACATTGGAGTAGGAATGGTCATTTTATTAGCTAAATACATATTTTAATTTCGAAATTATTATGAAAATTACAATGGATACAAAAGTGGAGACTTAGCAAATGACTCTAATTGTTTATTCATTACAAATTTATGGTCTATTTTTTTTGATTGTTTTCTAGTAAATGTGATGCTACATTTGATAATTCGCCTTTGTCATTTACCCAGTTTGTAAAGTGTTCTTTGATTCTGGTTTTGAATGACCTTCCAGTTTGGCCTATGTAATATGACGGGCAGTTGGCGCAGTTCACTTGGTAAACTCCCGAGTTTTCAAGTTTTTCTCTCTTGTCTTTATTGTTGATTAAAATTCTTCCCAGAGAATTCACATTATAAAAAGCTGTTTTGAATTTATCATTATTAGTTAATCTGGATATTTTTGTCGATATTTCGCCAATATAAGGGATTTTAATAATAGTTTAACTCTTGTATCCATTGTTCTTTGCTATAGTTTTAATAATATTTAATTCATTTGTATAGTTTATATAATTCAAAGGCACATGTAGAAGTCTGTGAATGAGTGAATATTGACAGTTTATTGAAGAAAAAAAATAAAAAGCTTACATTAGCAATTATTTCACAAGGCCTTGAAAATAAAAATGAAAATGATACCTCTAAACAATGGATTAAAATCCCTTATATTGGCGAAATATCGACAAAAATATCCAGATTAACTAATAATGATAAATTCAAAACAGCTTTTTATAATGTGAATTCTCTGGGAAGAATTTTAATCAACAATAAAGACAAGAGAGAAAAACTTGAAAACTCGGGAGTTTACCAAGTGAACTGCGCCAACTGCCCGTCATATTACATAGGCCAAACTGGAAGGTCATTCAAAACCAGAATCAAAGAACACTTTACAAACTGGGTAAATGACAAAGGCGAATTATCAAATGTAGCATCACATTTACTAGAAAACAATCACTCGTTTGATAAAGACAGAGATATTAAAGTCCTCCACACTTGTAATAAAGGCCATAAGCTAGATAGGCTAGAATCTTTAAAAATTTCCCGCTTAACTAAAAAAAAAAAAAAAATAGACCATAAATTTGTAATGAATAAACAATTAGAGTCATTTGCTAAGTCTCCACTTTTGTATCCATTGTAATTTTCATAATAATTTCGAAATTAAAATATGTATTTAGCTAATAAAATGACCATTCCTACTCCAATGTAAACATGCATCCCTTCAAAAAGCTATTAAAAAAATCCCATGCATCATAAATGTAATAACGATTTGATAATAAAATTAGGTCTTTAATAATTCATACCACTTGTAAGGTTTTTCCTAAACAATATTGAAGTGAGCTACAAACCCAAGGTAATTAGCCCACTGGAATAACCAAAATATTTAGAAATTCAACAGTCTAAAACTACTTAGTAACAAATGTAATTAGTATAATTGATTAAAACCCTTAAGACCACCCCGCTTCCCCTCCCTCAAATGTTATGTATATAAACCGTAGATTAAGAATATTTTGTACCAGTCTGAAGATGGCTCTAGCGAGCTGAAACCGGTTACGGTCATTAAACTTAAAGCGGATAAAAGTTTTATATTTGTTTTTATTATAATATACACTAATTTTATGTTCAACTCTTGTCTTGAGAGATTACATCGTACGGGGAATGAAACTTGCTCTGTTGACATATTTTTTTATAAAAATATCGCTTCCTTTTAAAAACGTACATGTATGCAGATATTATGCAACAATCCTTGAATATCAAATTGTTAACAGTAACAAATTCACTGCTCACTGCTCTGTAACTACTTTAATACGTAATTTTTGTGTACCTTTTATTTTTTGTTGTATGTTGTGATGCTCCTGTATAACTTACGAATTTTATGATGCTCCTTTATAACTTACTAATGTTACATGTAAAAGCCATCAAGGCGTAAATAAATAAATAATTATCAAAATTGGAACTGATAAAAATATTCAAATTATGGAAAAAAATTATATTTTTATTCTGTGTTTGAAATGTGTATTATTTTTATATTGGTAAGTTATGTCCCGTTATTTTTATACTGGGAAGTTATACACCGCTATTTTTATATTGGGAAGATATATCCAGTTATATTTATATTTATAACATCCCAATACATTTTTAATTTTGAAGTTATATTCCGTTTTGTTTATATTGGGAAGTTAAATCCCATTATTTTTATATTGAGAAGTTAAATCCCGTTAGTTTTATAATGGTAAGCTGTATTCCGTTATTTTTATATTGGGAAGTTATATCCCATTATTTTTAAATTGGGAAGATATATCCCGATATCTTTATGTTGAGAAGTTATATTCCGTTATTTTTATATTGGGAAGTTAAATACTGTTATTTTTATATTGACTAGTTATATCCGATTATTTTTATAATGGGAAGTTACATTCCGTTATTTTTATATTGGGAAGTTATATTCCGTTATTTTTATATTGGGAAGTTATATCATGTTATTTTTATATTGGGAAGCTATATCGTTATTTTTCTCTGGTGGCAATATCTTGACCACTTAGAAAATCAAAGTACCAACTGATGGTGACCCGACAGTTGATTCCTCGATAGTTGGCCCTCCTAATTATTATAAAATTTTTTTTTTTCAAATCAAATGAATTTAATATTTATAGTATGAAAACAAGTATATATTATTTTTCAAGAAAATTGTGAAATAACACAAATTTAGCAAATAAAATTTATTTGCGCATGCCGGGATTCGATCCCGCGACCTTTGTATTGTGAGTCAAGAGCCTTACCCCGCGACCACGAAGGCAAAATATTGTATTTACTTATTTTTATTTTTTTACATTGTTTTAGAAAATAATGTGTCCTTACTGGAACACCCCGTTCTAAGGTAACATTGTACACGTTTTTGTGTTTAAATTTTAAGTTAATACCTATTTTTAAATATTACAAGAGGAAAATTATAAGGTTATATCTAAAAGAAAGCACAATACAAGCATTAATCTTTATTTGATTCAATAAGTGAAATAAATTTAGTTGTAAGAAGCCTAATGGAACATAACTCCATAGTCTGGTCGCCCTTCTACAAAATTCATATTCATGTGTGAAAGAATTCAAAGAAAATTTCTACTTTCGTAAATTTTAAACATAATATCCCTTTAGAGCATATAAATTACCCGTTCTAAATGAATATTTTAAATATTCCTACTCTAGAAAACAGACGAAAAATAAACTACTCAACCTTTTTATTAAAATTATTAAACTCTAAATTCGATTGCAGTGAACTCCTGCAATTAATAAATCTTCATGTACCTACACGAAAGACTAGACAAATAATATTAACATTTTATATACATACATTTCATTCCAAAAATAGTTTGCTTCCTCCAATACACGTTTACATAGTCTTGGTAACAAATATTTAAAGAATATGGATGTATTTGACAATAATTTAAATTTGTCAAACTTCAAAAGACGTATGTACTTTTTCTTCCTACTTCATAAACTCTCTTTATCACTATTTTTTCTTAACTTATATTCTATGTTACCTACTTTGTGTCAACTCTTGTATTTTAAGTTACCTATATTTTGTTTCTTATATTTTATGTTATTTCCTGTATTTTGTCAAAAACATGTACTGCACTATATGTGTGTAAAAGCTTCACGGGCGTTTAAATAAATAAATAAATTTGGTTGCAAAATTTAATCTACGTTCTTCCTTCCCATGTCCATAATTCATATCTTAATTCTTCTTTTGAAGTCGTTTATTTTTTTAACGGTATGTATTGTAACAACCATGCACGTGTCCTAAATATAATTTATTTTAATAATGTGTCCTGTGCACGTGCAATCCTTGAAGTTTACCATGTATTGAAAAGTTATAAAGACAAGGCACACAACTAAAAAAAACTCCTCAGGCTTCCAGAAGTAAGAAATGTCCACTTAAGCACGATTTCTCCCTGCATTTCTTCATTCTAAGGGCGCAAGTGGAATTCTAAGCCTCTGCGCATAAATAAACATGATTAACTAATGTCTATTGATAATTCGTGGCAGACACTCAATACATGATTTCTGAGTAAACTAACTAACTAACCATCACGCCGTTTCCGCAGGGGCAGGCAGAGAGGACGGACCGCCAAACAACTCCTTGCCTTGCCTCGTTCACATTCATACGTCATCTCGTACATGCTCTACTATAATTCTGACTCTTGACATGGCCTTACGCAATTTGATTCATTTGGTCGTGCCATGTCTTCCTCGGACGTCCCCACTTCTTCTGCCACTCACATTTGCATCATATATTCTTCTTACACTCCTTTCTTCGTTCATTCGCTCTGCATGCCCAAATCATCTGAGCGTCCCTTCCTTTACATTTACTCATTACGCTTACATCAGCCTTGCATTCTTTGCGGATCTCCACTTTTCTCACACGATCATACATGGTTTTAATACGCCTCAGAGATCTCATTTTACAGCACTTAGTCTACTTTCATCCTTCCTCTTCCAGTTCCATGCCTCATTGTCATGAATCAGGTACCAGAACTCAATTGTGGACGGCTAGCTTCACTTCTTTGGGCAGTTTTTTGTTGGCTCCAACGGCGTTCAGTCCTCCATTAAAAGAGTTACCTTTATTTACACTACTTTTAATATCTCTATCAGCCTTCCCATCTCTCGTAAATATACCTCCCAAATACATAAACTCATCTACAAGTAGTATTGATTCCTAGAATATATTATAAACAATACATAGATAACGTGGTTTATTTTTGGGGTATTATGTCGTGTTGCGCTATTTCCGTCTTTGACCAACGTTTCGGACATCATTACAGATTCCATCATCAGAGCAAGTGTGTAATGGAAGGTGGCAGACCGGCAGATGTGGATTACACATCTTCCCTAAGTATGGGCAATGTAGTGCTGTCCGGAACGTAGGAAGTAGCGCACACGGCATAATACCCCAAAAATATTATGATGCATTCCGTGTAAACACGATTATTTTGTTTTTTAAGATAAACTTCTTTAGCCCCTTTGTGATTTGAAATTCGGATGAAACGGAAATGACGCATTACAGTACCTACGAAGCGTCAAACTGCGCTCATTGGCCGCTTTGATTATGACCTCACTTTTCAAGGCCCCTATTGGTTGAGAATGTGTGGGAGAAGGTTTCACTTCGACCGCGTGTGAACTGCACTCGATTTTTTCATGTATCTATACAATTATTAAATATTTTCTGAAAATTATCGTTTTCGTATGATGTGATTTTGGAGGCGGGAATGGGTACCGCCGCCCCGGGAAGCATTTATCGGATAACCAGAACCTCTGCCATAGGTGACCAAGTGGTTCGCTACTTTTGGTGACTTAGCAGGGGTGCCCGGGTTCATAGGGTGAGGTTTGTCTACGTCTTGGCGGCGGATGACCTGGAAACACTGAACCGCAGATTCCTACCCATCTCTCGTAACTTTTTTCTTCCCAGATCTTCCTATTCTTCCTTTCCTTAATAAGACCCTCCACACAACATCCCCAAAAATGACATGGGCCCTGAAGGGAAATTATTTTCCTCGAGGCCTCCCCTGTAAGAAAAAATAAAATGTGAACATTAGTTGTTGGATTATAACTTATAACCTAATTATTTTTTTTTAATGTGTTTAATTTTAAATTTATAAAATTTTTCCTAGTAAAGTTATTTAAATATTAAGGTTAAACAAACTTTTGGAGCCGGGTACAAACATGGATCTCGATTCACTCAAAAATGAAAGCTCAAATCAAAAAAATTTGTACCACAAAATCGATTTCAAATTTAATGTAGATTCACCAGCTTTCTACTACTGCGAGTTTCCGGACACCGTGCATTCGTCAACCTCTCGTTCAGTCCGTTCTTATAATCGAGTCGCTGTTTAATCTGTGATAAAAACAGTGAGTAACGAATAATTTTACACAATGCACATTGCATGGTTAATTTTAAGATTGGAGATGGTAATTAAAAATCAGGTATTTCAAACATTTTTATAGGATATTTACCCTAACTTATTAGACGTTGCAGTATTATATATGGTATATCGACACCAAATTCCACTTTAACAAAAATGATTCATGAGATTTCACAGTTGGTAAAGTCGAAATTCTTTGATCTATCTCAAGGAGCACATCTTTACTGAAGACCTTGATTTGATTTTTATAAACCTTAAGCTTTCGACGAACCTTATGCTTTCGACCCATTTTTTATCAGTTCCGCCCCGTCTGCGGTGAGGAATAGACGTCTTTAGACTCTGCGTCGCTTGGTTCCGTGAAATCAATTTTAAATTTCCTTTTTATTACAATAAACAATGCTTAAGGGTCCACTATTCGAATTTCGACCGATTTCTTACATATCTCCCTTAAACTTTGGGAGGCGGGAATGGGTACCGCCGCCCCGGGAACCTTTATTGGATAACCAACACCTCTGCCATAGGTCACCCCAAGTGGTTCGCTACGTTTGGTGATTTAGCAGGGGTGCCCGGGTTCATGGGGTGAGGTTTGTCTAGGTCTTGGAGGTGGATGACCTGGACACACTGAACCCCAGATTCCTACCCACCCCTTAAACCCTTTTCCTTCCCAGAACTCTCTTCCCCTTCCTATCCTTAAAAAAACCCTCCACACAGCATCCCCAAAGATGACATAGGCCCTGTGGAAAATTATTTTCCCCAGGGCCTCCTGTGTGGAGCTCATGTAAAAAAAAAAAATTTGAAGTTTTTAAGCTCTTAAAAAATATATTTTATTTTTGAAGATAATATACGTTCCACGACGAAACGCAAATTATATGAAATTCCCTCGATAGAAAAAAATCGCAAAGTATGCTCCGAAAATTATTTAAAACAAGTCTATTTCTATTATTTTACAAGGTATATTTGTAAAAAAATTCACAATGTTTCTTTAAATGATACTTAAGATACGTTCCACGAGATTTTTGCTCTATTTTAAACGAGTCATGTTTTATTAAGCATTTTCAATATTTTCGCTTCAATTTTATCATTGAAAATATAAGCGCGCTCTGTCCAACATTCGTAATTTCATATCTCTCCATCTTCTTCTGTTTGCGCCGGGAAGTGTGGTCTTAAGAAAGGGTTAATACTTTTTACTGGCCTTTACTAAACCAACCTGTAAAAATCAACTCTCAAGTACCTTTTCCAAACTTTCCAAAAGCTTTTTCACAAGTCTTGTTAAGTGTTTTTAAATCCCGCCCAAAAAGAGGCGTGGATTCCGATTTCGATTTTTTTCCTGGACTAATGGATCACCTTAAGACAAGCAGTGCAGTGAACAAATGCACGTACTAAAGAACCGCCACTGGATACTATATTTACTTACCTATTCTCAGATTTTACCGAAACTTGCCACGTTAAAAACAGTAAAATTAACAATAATTGCAGTAATCTAATTGTCGGCGTTAAATCCGTGAAATGATAAAAATCTAATATTTGTAACAATAATATATTTTATTTCTAATATATGTTTAGTTCATGTTTATATAGCTCCATTGAAAGCAGACTTTTGGATACTGTAATTATAAAACAGTTTATTAAATTTATTATTTAAATAAAATGAAACAATTTCTGGAGACGAGGAAATTTTTGTTCGCTTTGTATATCGCAGCGTTTTTGTTTCAAGTAAGTAAAATTAGTTATTTTATAATGAAATAAAACAATTGCTTGTTTATGTCCATGATTTTTTTTAAAATGCCGATCGGTTTATAAGCATAAGCATCATCAGGGTATAAAAATAAACTGTAAAAAAAAATCGTTATGTCAGTGCGGGCGTCGCGTCGCGTGGATGGAATCAATGAACTTTTGCAATGCATAGCACAAACAATACTGCGTCTTTTTTGTTATTTTTTTGGGGTGTTATGCCGTGTTGCGCTACTTTCTTCTTTACACAGCGTTACAGTGTCCATCATCAGGGCAGATGTGTTTAAATATTGCGTCTCGTCGTGTTTTGTTGGCAGTTAATTGGATTTGGTAGTTTGCGAGGCGGGTATAGGAACCGCCGTCCCGGGAATCATTTATTCGATAACCATATCCTGCCGTCGGTCACCCCAAGTGGTTGGCTACGTTTGGTGACTTATCAGGGGTGCCCGAATTCATGGGGGGACTTTCTCAACCCATCGCCTCGCGTCCATCACTCCCGGCCACATTGACCCCTAAAATCCTACAAACCTCTCATACCTTTTTGTTTCAGTTCCGCCCCGTCTGCGGTGGGGAATAGAAGTCCCTAAACTTTGCGGCGCTTGGTTCCGTGAAATCAATTTAAAATTTCCTTATTGTTACAATAAACAACGGGCCTTTACGAAATCAACCCGTAAAAAACAACTCTCAAATACCTTTTCTGTCCCAGAACTTCCTTTCTCTTTTTCTAAAACGACCCCCGACACATCATCCCCAAAGATGACAGCTTTTGTGTTTGAAATTTCCAGCCAGACTCTTTCAACCCATCGCCTTGCACAGTGGGAGAGATGAATTCATACATCCGTCACTCCTGCACATATTAACCCCCGGATTCTTACACACCCCTCATACCTTTTTCCTTCGCACAATTTCCTATCCTTCCTTCCCTAAAAAGACCTCCGACACAGCATCCCAAAGATGACAGCGTCGTGCAGACTGAACCATAAATGAAATTACTTAAAGTTATTAATTTTTTAGGAAAACGGCGCACTCGAAACAGATTTCGCGAAAACATACGAAACGTACCAAAACAAAATCGATGGCTTTTTGGAGAAAGCAATGAAACTGGTTGATAAAGTGGACCATGATTTTTCTATCGCTCTTTCTGCTGCCAAGACTAAACTCAAAACTTTGCAAGACGACATATCAGAAAGTCAGACGATTATTTTGGACAATTTGGGAATCCAGGAGCAGAAGGCAAAGTTATGTTCGCACCAGCTGTTGTACTTTCTGAAGAACATCACCCACGAATATATCTCATCCTTAGAAATTGCAATGCCGACGATTGCGCAAGATTTAGAAGACGATATAAAGAAGCGAGTTGAAGATGCAGGAGGCAATGTGGAGAAAGTGAAAAGCTGCGAACAGGTAAAAAATTTTTTTTTTTTAAATTTATTTATCTATACAATGTATGTTTAAATTGGGTTTATCGATGCCTGTCTCACTAGGATATATCTGTGTCGAGACAAGCTTAGAGGTACATAGTAGTAGTGAAACTAGCAGTCCACAATGGAGTCCTGGTACCTACCCTGATGTATGGCAGTGAGGCATGGAACTGGCAGAGGAAGGATGAAAGTAAACTGAATGCTGTAGAAATGAGATCCCTGAGGCGTATGTGTGGTAAAACCATGTATGATCGTGTGAGAAATGTGGAGATCAGCCTTTGCTGGCTATTATTCTGGCTTTTGACATGGCCCGACTCAAGTATCTGATTCACTTGATCGTGCCATGTCTTCCTCGGGCGTCCCCGACTTCTTCTACCATTCACATTTGCGTCATATATTCTTCTTACACTACTTTCTTCGTTCATTCGCTCTACATGCCCAAACCATCTGAGGGTCCCTTTTTTAATCTTACTCATTACGCTTACATCCCTTAGATTCTTTAATCTAGAAGGTAGAAGAAGTCGGGGACGCCCGAGGAAGACATGGCACGATCAAGTGAATCAGATACTTGAGTCGGGCCATGTCAAAAGCCAGAATAATAGAAGAGTATGTATGAGACGATGTATGAATGTGAGTGAAGCAAAGAGTGTGTGCCAGGACCGAGTTGTTTGGCGGTCCGTCCTCTCTGCCTACCCCTGCGGGGAAACGGCGTGATGGTTAGTTAGTTAGTTAGTTCAATTAAAATAGAAAGGTGATTGAAAGTGCGGGTAAATCCTAACAGGCCATTTGCCAGGTGTGCGCCGGCGCACATGCCAAAATTTTCATTTTTTTATTATTTTGGTATGCGATTTTAACCCTTATATATAAAGAAAATGTATAAAGAACAAGGTCAGAATCGCTTGGGGCATTCTTGTTCTTAAGGTATAAAATACCGTGAACTTACCTAGCCACTCGGAATAATTTGTATTAAATTCTCTATGGCGTCCGAGTGCGGTATTTGAGCTGTCAAATTAGCTAGCGTCATTCTCGTGAAAAATATCATAAAACATTCATCGAATAAACGCAAGTAATGTTGTTTTTATGCATAGTTTATTGTTCAAGGAATGTGTTTCAGTAAATATAATATACGATTGCACAATATAAACCTACAAAATATTACATCAAATTCAAAACTTTGCGAAATTTACGTCGTTTCCTCCCTGGCATATCTTATAAATGTAGGAAGAGATGAAGTTAAGTAGTCAATCCTGTCAAATCTATTTATGGAGTTTAATTTGACATGATTCTATTATTTTAATTTATTTTATATGGATTAGGTCGTATGTAAATTGTTATTTCTCTCTATGAGTGTGTGGAAAGTAGTTTTTGAGCGTCGGGATTACCAATGTTGAAAGAATTGGTTCCAGAGGCTGAGGAGCTGGTGGAGGATGTTTGACCTGTGCTCCGTCTTCTCATCAGACGAGTGTATATTAATATTTAACTATGAGGAATAGTCAGGCTGCTGGGGGTCGCGGTACTTTCAGGCCGCGCCCTGTGTTCAATGATTATACTGGATGATGATTGATAACACTGTACTCTTATTTGAGTGATTTAACATTTATTTAAGATTTTAATTATTTACACAATTAGTGTTCACGTATGAAACGGGTAGAGAGGTACAAAATGCGAACGGGCGGTTGGATCGAGTGCTCGGAACGGAATGATTTGCACGGTCATTCTCGGAGCGGTGCCGAGATATTTTTTTGAGAGGTGGCAATGATACCACACGTAAAAATGCATGTAAGTGATGCCCATAAGTGATTTATTTTATAGATGTTTGCAGTAGTGTGGCGTCTAATACTTACAATCCATTTCTTTATGTTTTGTTTCAATTTTGTCAAGGTTTCAGTTTGTCTGATCGTAGCTGGTGGTGTATAATGTAGTTTGCAAGCTATGTATTTGAAGTGTCTTTGTCTAAAGGTGGTTTTGGAAAAAGGAGTTTCGAGAAGTTCTTGGTTTTTGGCTCGGGTATTGTGCGTTGTTAGTGTTGCTTTGTATAGGGTTATTAATTGTACCTGGCAAACGTGAAAGCATACAAAATGTAGTCTAAATTCTTTTTTTTTTACATTAACTCCACACAGAAGGCCTTGAGGATAACAATTTCTCTCGGCGCCTGTGTCATCTTTGGGGATGCTGCGTCTTTTTAGGGAAAGGAGGAAGATGAATTTTTGGGACGGAAAAAGGCATGAGGGGTGCGTAGAAATCTGTGGGTGAATGTGTCCAGGAGTAACGGATGTATTAATTCATCCCTCTCTTTGCGGTACAATGCGATGGGTCGAGAGTCTGGCTGAAGAGGTAAAAAGGTCTTCCTCAATCAGTCTCTCACAATCCGGCCCGCCAGGCAATAAATACGTGGGTAAAAGCATATGCCACCAAGACCTGGAAACCTTACCTCATCACGCATGAACCCGGGCAAGTCACTAAACGTAGCGAGCCACTTGGAGTGACTATGGCAGAGGTGTTGGTTGTCCAATAAATGTTTCCGGGGCGGCAGTACCCATACCCATCTCCCAAATTGAAAGAGGGAGACAATTAAAGTAAAAACACGATAAGCGCACGTACGCAATGTACGCAACGCATTAAGATATCAGAACAACTTACAATCTATACGTCTTCTATTAAAATATGCGTTTCAGAAACACACACGCAACGCAATCTTACGCTCCCCATGCGATATATGTTATTTGGTGACCGGACAACTCGGAATGAAACCAACTAAGAACCATCTCAGATAAGTCATTTAGAGTGATAAAAAAATATATAAAAAATTGGTTAAATAGGTTACTTTAGGTAAGGGTTATCGGCAAATTAAAAATAATTCTTTTCATAGCTTTTAATGACTTTCCTAGGAGGTGTTGAGTTGACTTTATTCTCAGTTGGCATGGAACCATGTTATTTTATGTGATTCGACTATTTTGTTTTGATTTGTAGAAATACGAGACAGAGTTAAAGAAGACGATGGACTGGGTGCTGGCAGGCCAGGGAGCTTGTATAATGGATCAAGTAGGCGACGGAGAGTTGCTTGTAGAAGAAATCTTGAGAATTTCCCATCAGATCACAAAATTGCTGAGTGCTATCTCCGAGATAGACCGGAGCGACGATTTGGACTCTGAGATTAAAATTTTGATGGAACAAATTGAAGAACTTTCTGAAACGTTTTCGGTAAGTTAACGACGTCCGTGGCTGAGTGGTTAAGAACATCGACTAAGAGTCCAGAGTCAGCGGGTTCGAATCCCGGCCTGGCAAATAAATTTTATTTCTTTTAAAATAAAACAATAACTTAGTAAACACCACTTTTATTTTATATACTTTATGCCACTCACTGTCATATTAAATTTCCATATTAAATTGAATGAGCAATATTCATATTAAATTTCCTAATGAACGTAATTTAAGGAGTCTTCCATCTTGAATTTCTTCAATTTTTCCATCTACCTACAGATTAGACGTGTCATCTTTGCTCATACGAATTTAAAGAAATAAACACAAATAAAGCTATTTTCAAGCGGTAAAAAGTGCAGAATAGATTTATTTCGCGATCGCGCGTTGTCTGTGCGTTTTTAAAATTTAAAAAAAGCGACTCTGTGCCCTATTTCATAGTTTTGAAAAAAGGATAATAACACACAACAATATAGTGAAGTAAATAAATAATAAACAGTGAAATACAACGAAATATAAAGTGCATCCTAAATAATCTATAACCTCAATAAAAACTGTGTTTTTTTTAAAACTTGAGAAGTGAATTTAAAACAACTAAAATAAAGATTTCAATTAATTGATAACTATTATTAATAACTTTATAACCTGTAAAATCTCGGCTGTTGACACCTAGGAATTGGTCTAGCGGTTAGCGTAACTCACTTGCTTGTCGAAGCCAGCAGCTAAGGAGAGGGGTTCAATCCTCAGTCCGGAAAATCTTTTTTCGCATTTATTTTTATAATTATTACAGCGAAAGCGAATCTTTTAAAAACAAAAAATGAATCCACATCAATTTATGGATTCTGCGAAGGAGGCAATTGATGATTTATTGAATTGTGTACAAGATAAAGTTAATAAATTTAACAAAGAACAAATTCACTTAATTACAACGAAAACAAGTGCTATATTAAACTGGATGGGACATTTAACTATTCAATTATCTGAAGCAAAAGAAAAAATAATTGAACCTACATTCGGATACGGAAAAGTAGCTGAAAACCAAAATAAAACATTGAAAAGTGATTACAAATTAATAGTTTCATCGAACAATGCTGAGGAATCGTCAGAAAATATACAAAATAAAATCAGGAAGAAAATTAACTTAAGTAAAATTGGTGCCAAAGTGATCGGTGTTAATGCGATATCTAAAAATAGAATACTTATAAAATGTTCGACAAAGTACGATGCGGAAAAAATGAGTAAAGCTATTGGGGACGAGTTCAAGGACATCAGTGCTACAGAAATTAAAAAGAAGAGACCAACTATAATACTTAAGGGCATTGCTAATGACTACAATAAGGATGATATTATACAAGATATTATCCAACAGAATGAAGATATCAAGGCTGTGATCATAGATAAACCAGAAACTGAGATGACGTTAAAAAAGATCTTGAAAAACAAATATAATAACACTTCTAATTACATATTAGAAGTTAGTACTCAAATAAGAAGAAGGCTAGTCTATACCGGTAAAATCTATGTGGGGTACCAAAGAATACAAGTAGAAGATGCCCTTCCTGTGGTGCAGTGCTACCATTGTTTGAGTTTTGGACATACTTCTGTCAGGTGTCTTCACAAAGAAAAGGACAAACCATTGTGTACACACTGTGCTGGTGATCATTCCTACAAAGATTGTGCTAACAAAGATAAAGAACCTAAATGTAAAAACTGTGATAACAAAAATAAAAAAATGAACTGGAATATTGATATTAGGCATTCTGCAAACGATAAAACGAAATGCATTGTGTATAAAAAAATGAGCAATTTAGCAAAGGAAAAAATAGAATATTGACTAGTAATAACATTAAACATGTCTCAAAGTAGATGTAGTGATATTATAATACATTTGATTTTTTCTCGTAGAATTTGCTACATTTCAATAAATACAATTTACGTTGCCAAACATTACACATTTATATTTCTATATTATATTAAAGAAAAAAAACATTGTAATAAGATTCTAAATTTCCAAACGTCGTCATTTTCTATTATTGAATATTCATTTTATTACATAAATATTGTTATAAACATTATAAAAGATCACAAAATAATTAACAAAAACAACATTATTATATTACATTATGTTTTTAACAATAATTTCATAACCACACCTTCAATAACATTTTTTTGTTTACTTAAACATGCATATTACTGTGTACTATATCTCACATTCATAAATATAAAAACAGTTTTTAAAAAAATCTTAAAATATGATAAATATTCTGAAATAACACTAGATGTGAACATACAGTTTATTTTATATTTATTAAGTCTTTATAAAAAAGTATTTGTAGCAATTAGCTCTAGATTCAATCACTTTTATATTGTTAAATATTTAAAATTAAACTCTTCAATCTATAATCACAATACTTCTGTTGTTAAACAAAACCAGAAAATAATCTATTCTCACGGGCTGAAAACTGCAAAAGATACGAATTATTGTTCAGGTTTCTCAAATGGAGTCATTTTATATTGCTCTCTTTTTATGTTTACTGGACAGATAATAAGAATACGTGTTAATTGTATTATTTATGTACGGGATTTAATGAACCTAATAAAAATATTAAATTTTATTGTTTTACACAAAAATGAAATAAATGTAATATTATTTAATGCTAAATGCATGGAAAACCATTTTGTATCAATATATTATACCATCTGCTATAACATTAAGAAAAATAATTGTGGTATCTTAGATAAAAACAAGTATGTAATTATATCAAGTACAAATTTGAACCTCACACTGCATTATATAGATATATTTATTATAGAAATATTTCAATATGTAAAATCAACCAAACCCGTATTAGAAACTTATTGTATCGCATCAAATTTAACTACGAATTAAATGGCGCAGAATAATTTTTCGTATATTGATAATGATAACGAAATAGAATGTAGCACAGTAAATAATTTAGAAGTTTGGATAAAAAAACAAAGCATAAATGCTTCTGATAATCTTGTTTGTATTCAATTAAATATAAGATCTATACAAAAATATTGGGATGTATTGCATGTATATTTATTAAATAGTTTGAAGCATATTGACATTCTAATGCTATGTGAAACATCTGTTCAAACTGAAAGTACGAGTTTGTACAATATTCCCGGATATAATGCATATAACTACTGCAGGACTGATAAGTCAGGAGGAGGTATTATATTGTATATAAGAAACAAATTTGAATTTAGACCAAAATCGTTCCAATCACAACATTTTGAAAATATAACAGGAAAGCTCATACTCCAGGACGAAACTAAAGTTAATATAATAGCCATCTATAGACCTCCTAATCTCAGTAAATCTTCATTTCTAACGGAATTATCAGCACATCTTGATACAATTAATAGTAAGGAAAATATTATCTTACTCGGAGATCTAAATCTAAATTTACTAAATGACCAAGATTATATCATAACTTCGTATGAAAACTTACTTACTAACCATTATTTAACTAAATGCATCAATATAGTAACCAGAGAAGCTGTATTAAATGGACAAATAACTCGCACTTGTATTGACCATATATTTGCTAAATTTAGAGGCAAGAAAATAACTGCTTGCGTCTGCGAAAATAATATTGCTGATCATTTTATCACTGCTATTAATATAAAATCTCATAAACGTCCGATAGACTTTGCAAATAAGTATGTTCAAATCATTTCACAAAAGGCTATTGATAGATATATCAGAGATTATAACTGGAGTAAACTTATAGAGGAGAAGGATTGTATTCTATTATATGAAAAAATAAAATCTTTATTTAAAAAATTTTACAATAGTAGTTCAAAAACGATAGTGCAAAAACCGAAAACACGACCTTATGCAATAAATGAATGGGTAAGCAGTGAATTATTATGTAATATAAATAAAAGGGATAAACTATATAAAAAATGGAAAAGTACACCAACAAACAAAACATATGAAACAGAATACAAAAAAACACGAAACCTTGTCAATAAACTTATAAATAAAGATAAAACTAAATACTATAATAATAAATTTAAAACCTGTTTTAATGATACAAAAAAAACCTGGGATGAGATAAATAATATTTTAGGACGTAAACCCAAAAACGATTGTGATGAAACTATAATACGATACATGTTAAAAGATAGAACTGAGGATTCTGTGTCAAATGATTTTGTGAATTACTTCTCGGATAGCATCAGCAACATGTTACATAAATGCAATCACAAAGCTTCTAATATAGTACTGGAAGAACTACCTCATAGTTTATATATACCAAGAGCAACTATAACTGATATTGAAAATATCGTTAAAAAAATGAAAAACTCTAAAAGCACAGGTATTGACAATATAAGAATGTTTGATTTAAAAAGAAATATAAAAACTCTTGGGCCAATAATAACTCATTTAATCAATATGATAATAAAGCAAGCAAAAATTCCACAAGAATTTAAATGTAGTATCACTAGACCAATATTTAAAGGTGGAAAACACATTGAACTGGGAAATTATAGGCCAATTAGTATTCTACCAGCATTAGAAAAAATTCTTGAAAAATTTTTATCAAATAAATTAAATAATTACATTGAAAAATTCGCTATCATAGATCCAAATCAATATGGCTTCCAAAGAAAAAAAAACACTGAAAAACTACTGCAAGATTTTTCCAATTATATAAATAATCAGTTAAATAATAAATTACATGTTATTGTTTTATTTATCGACAACTCTAAAGCTTTTGACACAATAAACTCTTTAAAAATGCTAAAAACTCTAGAAAAAATTGGAATAAGAGGAAATTTGTTAAATTTATTTAAAGATTATCTTACAAATAGAAAAATATGTACCAAAATAAATAATACATTTAGTAAAACAAAAAATATATCTGCAGGAGTTCCACAAGGTTCCATATTGGGACCTACACTATATATAATCTATGTAACTATAATGAAAAAACTTTTCTCTTTTGTAAAACATTTTGTATTCGCAGATGATACGGCATTGGTCATATCACACAAAGATCTAAAAATTGCAATTGAACTCTTACAAATTGACTTTAATCAACTCTGTAAATGGTCACATGATGCAGGGCTATTAATAAATGCTAAAAAAACTAAAGTAATGCATATAAGATCACCAAATGCCAAATTTCAATTTAATCCTAATATTATTTCTCATAACTTTAATTGCATCCACAAAAATATTCAAATTAACTGTAATTGTGAAAGCTTAGAATTAGTTACTGAATATGTGTATCTTGGTGTTACAGTAGATTGTTTTTTTAAATGGGACAAACATATTAAAAAAACCTGTAAAAGACTCAGATCAATTGCTAGCAGAATGTACACATTAAATTTTTTCCTATCAATTGATACACTTAAAATAATTTATATGTCACTAGCAGAATCAATAATAAGATATGGGTTAACAATATGGGGAAATACTACTGTAACCAACCTGAAACAGGTACAAGTTGCACAAAACGCAATTGTAAAATTATTAGTTGTCCCTAACATTTTCAAACAAAGACACAATACTCCGTTGCTGTTTCAGAGTGCAAAAATTTTACCTGTGAAGGCAATACTATGGTATAAAATTATAATTCAGCATATATTTACCCCGCAGCATAAAGAGAAACTAGATCATAAATATAGCACTAGATTCACGCGTAACGACGGGTTAATAGTTCCGAAATTCAATAATAAGTACGGACAGAGAACGTTTGAATACAACATACCGAAGATATTTAATTTATTACCTGACAATATAAAGCAACATAATTCTATGAATAAGGTTAAATATATGGTGAAAAATTGGTTATTGGAAAAAGAATATTTATTTTGATACTTGATACTTGATAAAATTTATGAAAAAATGTTTAACTGTAGATAAAAGATGTAAATTATAACTTTAAATATATTTGTAAGGAATTATAAGCACCTGCTGTCAAGCCAATTGCAATTGGCTTAGCGGGACTGGATTGTTGATTTATAAAATAAATAAATAAATTAAAAAAAAAAAAAAAAAAAAAAAAAAAAAAAAAAAAAAAAAAAAATTACTTAATAACAATATTACATACTTCAATTCACTGTCTCGAATGTGTCGTCTATATAATACCATTGAATGTGACCATATAGATATCTACGCAAACAATCTCACGTATTTCAAAAAACAAATTATCAAACTTCTACCATGACACTTCGCGGAGAACAGTATTATGTAGCTGCTTTATTGTCATACCCTTTCTTTTTTCTCTTTCTCTGCAGGTTATGTATTATATTTGACACTACTATGTTTTATATTTCATTTTGATTATCATTATTTCTGTTATCACTACAAGCATTTCCATCTAGTAACAACTTAACATTGATTTCTCATGCTGTGAGCATTTCTAATTGGAGTGTTAATATCTATGTAATATACCAACGGCAATTCTATTATTGTAATAATTGTTAACACTCTGTAAATGTTTCAAACAATAAATAAATAAACAACGTGGCAAAATAACCCCAAAATTGATAATAATTCGTCTTGTGTTTTTTTTACAGGTCATCAAAGCCCAATCTGTCATGGAATCGAAGTCCGAGCTGTCAACAGAATTCCACAACTGTTCAGCTCTAAAAATATCACAGTTCTTTATTACAACGTTGGCAACTATTGATAAAATTGTTGAATGTACTAAAAGCACGTAATTTATTTAACTGGAACTGAAAATAAATGTTAGTGCAAAGTTTCAGGGCCGTTTGTTTGAACAGTTGCTAGAGTAAAAGTAATAGTTATAGAAATTACTTTAGGGCCGTCCGTTTGAACAGAAAGCTACATCGTAAATTAAATTTAAATTTTAACCGTCAATTAAGGGGGGAGGGTAAGGTTTTAAAGGCGAAAAAGGGCATATTTTCATGATAATTTTTTGGAGAAATGAGTAATGTTGGTTTTTTTTTTCATATACACGTTATAGTATAACTTCTGAATTATCTTTATCAATAAAAAATACCAATAAATAAGTCTTCCTTACTATAATAGTGAGAAATACGATATAAACGGAGTTAACCTTTTCGTCCCAGAAAGAAAAAAAATCAAACATAATCCGAAGGGGGGTTACTCGGGTCCCCCAATTAGTTTTGCTCATTAAAGGGTGTTAATGACATTTTTTTGTAATTTGTTTTGGTAATAATTAGAGGAAAGTATATTTATCGTATTTTAGTACTCATTTTCAAAAATCGTTTGATAAATAAAGTCGTAATTAATATTCTAATTAATTTAGACTATTACGCGTATTTTTCCATAGAAAACTGAGAAGGCGGGCCGATAGCCAACATAGCTCGTTTCCGAATCTCGACTGGCGATTGGCGTCTACATCGTCCATTCCATTGTTTCCCGGAAATGACCCAGACGGAATGATATTTGACCGGCAAGCGAACATTATAGCATTGTAAAAGGAGCAAACGAAATGCTCAGTGTAAACGAACGGGATCTAATCCTTTCCACTAACAACTTAGAAATTATTTGCTATCGTTTAGAATTGTCCCGATACGTCCAGCAGATGGGAACGGTGTAACGCTCGAACAGAGGGGAGGGGGGCGTGCGGGACAGATTCTCCGGCGGGATTTGATAGAAATTATTTAATGTTAAGACAGTAATGCGAAATTAATTTTTTAAGGCAGACCGATAACCAAACAGTTTTTCTAAGATTACCCAAATTATTTAGTATGTGGTTTAAAAAACAACAGAGTTTGGATACAGCGTAAATCTCTCGTTAGTGTAAGTGCGTTCCCCCGGTCCGGTACGGAAGTGTTAAAAAATATAACACGCTTAATATTCAAATACAAAAACTAACCACAAAAGAATAAAATGTACACCTTTATGAAACCAAAGTTTCGAATCACAATTTTAAATAAATTTTCGACATTTGCGGAGTATTTTATTAATTATTTTTAGATTAAACCACAAAAAAGAGGGGACAGTAACGTTCATAAAACTAACACTAGATATTATTGAAAAATTATAAATACTGATAAAAAAATAATTACTGTTAGTTTCTCATCACGCGTTTGAGCATGTTTATTGCGAACTTGAATGTAGGCTTACATTAAAATAAATTATGAATGAAATAAAATCTATTTTGAGTTATAGAATATATGAGAATAATATATAGTATATTTGCGGCACGTTCCAGAGTGGAAGATACTATCGGTATCGCCCTGGTGTAAGACCACCATTCAGAATTGAAACATCGCTTGAAATGGCTTTAGCCGTGTTTAGTGACCAGATCTGAATAGCCAGGTACTTCCCCACCTTCCTCTTCCCTATCTCCTTCCCCTCCCCACTACCTTCAGCCTCACAACATACCCCGATTGGGGATGCCATAGTCTCACTGGCTCCAGACGGGAGCAGTTGGGACTCTTGTGCGGTATTAACTGTAAAAAAAAATCAGTCTTTCTCATCGGAACCGCCCTGTACAGTTGCAGAGATACGAACGCAAGACCATCTTTCGACGAAATTTGAATTCTCGGCCGCTGGTTAACGAGTCTTAAAGAAAGTTTCAATAGTTACATTGTTCATCGTTCACACAATATCATACGATAGGTACTTCTAGGTCGCAAGTCGCTCTGTGGAATCCGAACTTGAGCACGTCCCACCGCGGTGATGGGCTCACTTATGTCTTCCTGTTCCTCTCTGTCAATACATTAACTCTGAGGGCATTGGGGGGCACGGCCGCTCTACCATTTTACCTGTTCTGTGAACCTACTTGGCTAGAGACCTTCGTTACTTCATAATTATTATGTATATATGATACCTAAAAACAGGGCCGGCGCAATGCGGGCGCAATTGGAGAAATATTCCAAGGCGCCAAGGCGCAAATACATAAACATAATACATAAATACCTTAAACACATCACAAAAATTAAAATCATTAATAGGAGTATACTATTGACTCATTCATATATAGCGAGTTCCCAGCATTCGTTGCAATGCCACTTAAGATGAAGCCATAGTAAATAATGCAAAATCACACAAAATCATGTGTTTTTGTTTTGAAAATTTGATCGCTTAGAAATATTATAAATGCTTCAATTAAATAATGCGTGTAGAACATATTTTGGCCCTTAAAAATATCGGTCATTTTTTTTATAAGTCTTTTAATAAGCCTAGAAAAAAATAAAGTAACAGGTCTTTAAAAAAACACTTTCAAGTGCAAACTCTCCTACTTATGAACATCTTTTCGGATATAATTTTATTGCTTATTGTAGCAAATTTAGTTTATTTTATGATAATCGCAAAAAAATGATATTTACGCCTGATATTCACAAAATAAAATAAAATATGCATATTTGCGTTGTTATTTCACAATACGGCTGGCAGCCGACGAATGTGGATTTTTAAAGTGACCTCTATGTCGTTCACCGAAGGACTACTGGCTTGCCACACCCCACTTCTATTCAGAAACGCCCTGGCCGGAGCAGGGAACAGGCGTATGACTCCACGTCTCTCGGTGGTCGCCCGCCACAATGGGCGTGAATTCCGACTTCGATTTTTCCCTGGACTATTTGTTACTGACTTGTTTCTCCTGCGTGTCCTTTCCCATTTGTTCCGTTCCCCTTCCACCCCCCTTCTCCTGCAGTGTCTCCTTCCACCTTCATCGCCATCCCTCTCCCTACTCCCGCTTCCCTCGTCCCGCCACCCCTCCCGCGTTCCACACATTCAACCCCGGTATATTCATTTACTGCAATTTTTTTGTTCAAATTTTATAATGCCAGAGCTCACCATTATATATTATCTGTATATAGAAACCTTTGCGGGCTTGCGCACAACAACTCACCAAAGATTCATCGCAATCGGATGAAGAGTATAGGTAATAATTTCATAACGCCAGAGCTCACCGCTACACAAAGAAAAAAAATTGAAGGAGTGCGCACAATAGCTCACCAAATTTTTATCACAATCGGATGAACGGTTTAGGGACAGCATAAGAAGGGACTAACAAAGAAAAATTCATTTTTATATATTAAGATTACAGTGATCACCTATCTAGGCATGTGACGTACGTATGGATCCATCTTTCCCACTTCCCACTGCGGTGCAAGGCGATGGGTCGAGAGAGTCCGGCTGGAAAGGTCAAGGTTAGGTCTCCCTTAACCAGTCTCTCGCAGTAGGAGGGCAAATGCATTCGCCGTAAGACTTAGACAAACCTCACCCCACGAAACCGGGCACTCCCGTTAACCGCTCAGGCCTCGACCATATTTTGTCAGAGGAACACAGTATTTCCGCTTTGCAATAAAATCCAAATAAATGGAATATTTCTGAACATTTCCGAAAACTAAAATCTGTTTTTAAGCGTTCATAAAATAAGCTTTAAAATTTTAAATCTAATATAAAAACGTTTTAAAAATGGCTCACCTTACGTTTTTTCCAACTAAAATCGCTGAAAATTAAAAAAAAAACACGTAGGTACATATTTAAGTAAAATAATGTTTTATACAAATGTATTTATAAAAGTTGTTTTCATCTCTTTCACTTTTTTGTCGTTCCATTTAAAAATAATTAATAAAATATTTCCAATTTTTTACGATTAGAAACTTTGATTTCACAAATGTGTACATGTAGCTTATTTTGTGGTTATTTTAAGATTTTAATATAAAGCGGGGTATTTTCTCTTTCTAACACCGTTTATATCATATTTCTCACTGTGATAGTAAGAGAGACAACGATTTCTAAAAGACCTTTTTTAGTTGTTCCGAAAAGCGAACAAATTAGCCTGACGGGCTAAGTCACCAAACGTAGCGAACCACTTGGGGTGACCTATGGCAAGGGCGTTGGTTATCCAATAAATGATTTCCGGGAAGGCTGTACTTCAAACTCTACTAGTTTTGACAAAGGGCGCCAATTTTTTTCTCACACCAGGCACAGTTTTGGCTCGGGGCCGGCCCTGCCCTTATATTCCTTACAGGCAACAGGTAAATTCACATTGATTATCAATATCACCACAAGACTCACTGAAAATAAGGGCCTCATAACTGCAATAATAACAAATAAGTATGGAAGCAGAACGCTTAAATACTTAATACCAGAGATTTTCAATAAATTCTATACATTTTTTAAACTTCAGATTAATGACAGATCCTGCCCCAATAATAGGTGACGAATCACTGTATCTCTGAACATCTCAACGTACCTGCCTAAACAATTTGTATTTAGATAGGTACATTGATTTACATTATTTTTATAATATTTTATTTACGTGTATTAAAAATTTAAAAAAATATTATTTGGTAGAACCTACAGATAAGCCGTCATGTGACAGCTTTGTGGGACTACTTAAAACTTGTATTAAAAATTCTTTTCTTGTATTAATAAATAAAAAATAAATAAATAAATTCAAACTAACTATTCAGCATCACTTTCACAGCGTGTTTCACTTTAGTACCGCAACAGTTAGGGGTGAAATACTTGACTTTTTATTCAATCCAGTGCGCCCCACGGTTGAATTTGGCAGCCACCTCTGGTCTGGAGCTCCAAAATACCTAAAAAACCCTCGACTCAGTGCAGAAACGGGTGGTTCGTTTGATAGATTCTCCTAACTTAACAAACGGATTGCAATCTTTAGAGCACAGGCGTCAGGTGGGAATGCTGTCCTTGTTCTACCGGTATCACAATGGAAGATGCTCCGAGGAACTAGCGTTATTGATCCCCTCGGCACCGGCGCACAGTCGGAAAACACGCCAAACACGCGCGCAAGATTTGTACACGATTAACATTAGTCACATGAGAACGGATCGTTTCTACGACTCGTTCTTGAGTTCAACAGCTCGGCTGTGGAACGATTTGCTGGCATCTGTGTTTCCTCCCTCCTACAACATGGGTCTCTTCAAGACCCATGTCCAGTCCTTCTTCTCCTCAAAAACGCCCCCCTCACAGCATCTTCAAAGATGACATAGGCCCTGAGGGAAATTATTTTCCTCAGGGCCTCCTGTGTGAGGTTGATGTAAAAAAAAAATTGGATGAATGGGAAATTATAAAAAGCGTAACTACGAATTTGAATAATATAAATAATAATTTTTTTTATTAAAATGACCCATTATTAAACTTTTTCGCTTTGTAAATTATGCCTTATTACACCCTTTCCCCTTCCAACTCCCAATTTTCCTTTGAAACCGTTAAGTCTATGTCTATTATTTGTAATTAGTGTCCGTAAATTAAAAGGAAGTGAGCATTGCTTACGAAACATGTCAATTTTTTTATGAACAACTAGCTGGTACCCGGCATGCGTTGTGCAATAAATTGTTTCTCCCCGCATTTCGTTTCCTCGTCGTTCCTTTCGTTTGTGCCTTCCTGCCGCAAAAATAAATAAAATACACTCATTTCCATTTATACAAATTTCATAACGCCAGAGCTTACCATTATATATAGCCTCTAACCTTCACGGGCGTGCGCATAACAAATCACGAAAGTTTCATCGCAATCGGATGAACGGTATGGCAGCGCATAACATACGAACAAAAAAACAAACAAACAAAAAAAAAACAAAAATTGATTTTTATATTTATATACTAGTTTTTCCCCGCGGCTTCGCTTGCATGGTATTAGGGGAAATTACTGTAGCATTCCATACATTCATTCCCAGTACATTCAGTTTTCAAACAGCTCGCGTGCCACCTAAATTTCATAATGCTAGAGCTCAAAGAAAAAAAGAATTATCCGATTTGGTGCAGTCGTTCGGAATTTATGCGCTTACAAACATTTGGGAGATTCATTTTTATTTAAATATATCAACATCGTTTCCACGACAACGATTTGTTTTCTAACGTTAGCAAAAACTCGCTTCTGTTAGCGACAGAAAACGTATGATAACGCTAGAGCTTACCATTATAAACAACTTATATTACTCGCATACAATGTAGCTTTCTATTGCTGAAAGAATTTTTAAAATCGGTTTATTGGGTTATGCGCGAAAGCGTAACAAACAAACGTACGTAGTTTCGCATTTATTAATAAAGTAATAGCATATAGAATATTAAATAAATTATATCATTGATGTCGCTATTACAAATTCCTGTAATATTCAAAAATCTGTTTCTGAAAAAATTAGGAAATATACAGATTTAGGAAATGAGATTAAAAGAATTTGGCATTCTCAGACTATACAAATATTACCATTTGTTATTTCGGCTACTGGCATTATACGTAGCTCTCTCATTCAGAATTTAGGCTTGTTAGATTTGTCAAAGAATCAAAAATCAGTCATATTAAATACATGTAGGATTACGAAAGATTTTTTAAATATTTATATTGAGGGATCAGTAGGATTTATCGGTCCAGTTAGGAGTTCTATCGAGCCGAACCCTCCGATGTGAAAATATCTGGAGTCGGTGAATTATTTTCCCATTTGGTCTCTGGTAGGTTGACATGTTGTTCTTGTATTGTTTTGTATTTAATTATATCTATATAGTGCAATTGCATAGCGTGGATTGACTAGATGATCATTTGTGGAAAAGTGTTTGGAAGGGTTAAGTTTTTCCTGTGGGGAAGATTTAACCCAGACATAAAGTCGAAAAAAATTAAAGTATAGATTTCGCATTTATAATATTTGTACAGATACATGTTTAAAACTAAATAATCGCTTAATTTTGAATTATAAAATTATTTTCAAATCTACGCCACTTTTTTGGCTGATCAACTGAATTTCAAGTATTTTTTAATAACACTAGATTACTTATTTCAACATTAATTAATCTCAATTATTCGCAATTACTAATCAATTACCTGCCTTCACACAATAAGTAGCCCGAATTATCCACGGCTCAGATCTAAAGAGTG
The DNA here is from genome assembly GCA_936435175.1 of Glyphotaelius pellucidus. Classification (NCBI taxonomy): domain Eukaryota; kingdom Metazoa; phylum Arthropoda; class Insecta; order Trichoptera; family Limnephilidae; genus Glyphotaelius; species Glyphotaelius pellucidus. The sequence goes on along the minus strand of OW386560.1, from coordinate 4,604,788 downwards.
GTAATTACAAAAATGACCAAAATTAGTCGATAACACAATCAAGTTTATTTTTTTATTTTTATGTTGACACTTTGCAAGAGTGCCAACTTGGGTTTGTTGTGAGGCTGAATGTAACTTTGGCGGGGAAGGAAATGGGAAGTAGGAAGGTGGTGAAGTATTTGGCTATTTTTTTAATTTAAATTTTTATTTTTTTATTTAGTTTATTGGGGAAATAAACAGTTATACAAATTATATTAAGGTGATAACATATTACATGGTTACATAAACCAGCGAAGTTTCCGCAAAAATTCATTCAATTCATTCATTCATATAAAACAATAAAGAAAACATACATTGGTAAAAAAGAAGAAAATAATATTTAAAAAATATAACGAAATTAAACTGTGAAACAATAAAAATATAAAACATTTTCACATCTTAGGATAAGCATGATTAGCCATTTACCAGCGCCCTTGAGATGATTTTTCACAAAACGGCGCTGTATAAATCATCCAAATATTATTATTATTATAAAAAGAGAAAAAAGAAGTAGAAAAAAAAGAAATGAATTATTAATTAATCTTAAAAATATCCTTTAATTTCCAAAACATTCTTTCTTTTTATAATTTTTTTTTTTTGTTTTCTTTATTCATTATAATGTTTGTTACGTGAATTTTATGATTTTTCGACCACCATGCTAGGCACATGCCCGTGTTGTGGTGGTCGATTTTCTATACAGTACTTTAACATATATGCAATATAAAAAATGTGTGAATATTAAAAAATATAAAATAATATAATAAGAAAGAATATTATTGAAAACAAAAGAATATACAATAATGTAAATTGCTATGTATAATACATAGATACTAATATAGATACTATTATCAAAATAAATATTTTTATTAAAATTACTTTTTTTTTTTTTTACATTAACTCCACACAGGAGGCCCTGAGGAAAATAATTCCCCTCAGGGCCCATGTCATCTGGGATGCTGTGTGGAGCCATTCCGTAGCCGAGTTCCATAGCCGAGCTGTTGAACTCAAGAACGAGTCGAAAAAACGACCCGTTCTCATGTGACAAATGTCAACCGTGTACATATGTTGGGCGCGCGTTTGGCGTGTCTCCCGACTATGCACCGGTGCCATCTTCCATTGAAATACCGGTAGAACATGGATAGCATTCCCACCCGACGCCTGTGCTCTAAAGATTGCAACCCGTTCGTTAAGATGGGAGAATCTATCAAACGGACCGCCCGTTTCTGCACAGAGTCGAGGGTATTTTTCGAGTATTTTGGAGCTCCAGACCAGAGGTGGCTGCCAAATTCAACCGTGGGGCGCACTTGTGATTTGTACAGGGTAAGCAGTTGTGTACTATTAAAGTATCTGCGGGCCCTGTACAGTACGCCCAGTTTTTGAAAAGCTAACTTTACTCTGGCTTCGATGGAGCCCCCATACCTGAGCTGGTCACTTATAGTTACACAAGCATATCAATGGAAGGTCTGTTCGGAAGATTGCTTCCGTTGAAGGAGACTAGATTTTCATTTCGATCCCTTTTAGACGTAATCAGACATGATTGGGTCTTTGAAACATTGAATTCGACGAGGTTATTCTTACCCCAAGAGAAAACACTCTCGAGGTAACCATTCATTCTTTGCTTCAAAGCCCTCCGAGCCATTGGAGTTTGTGTGTCATGAAAAGCTGTCATGGACTGTACTGTCATCCGCGTAACAATGAATTGGTGCACATGACAAAAGGTCGTTGATGTGCAACAAAAACAAAGTCGGGGACAGAACCGATCCCTGTGGGACGCCAGCATTTATTGGATGCGAGGAATTGACCTCTCCCTCAAAAAGTCGGCAATCCACGTACACAGGGATACGGGAAGTCCGTAAGATGGCAGTTTGTTGACAAGTCCTCGATGCCAAACCCGGTCAAAGGCCTTGGCATACATCTTCATGTACAATGAATTATTTAAGTACTAACTAATAACAACACTCCCCTCCATACACAAGCAAATGCTTTCAATGGAAGAGTAGTAAAAACCTAGATGTAAAATTATCTTTATGTACCATGTAAAACATATTTTTAAAATAAAAATAAAAATAAAAATTTCTTTGAATGGCATTGCAACGCATGCCGGGGACCAGTTAGTTGTATATAAGTACGCAGGGGGGCAATAAGGAACTCCAGGGAAAAATATTATGGCTTTAAAAAAATATGTTCATATAGACCAATATACGCTGATTCTGAATATATAAGTTTTATTACATAATATTTAACGTAGAGTTTTTAAAAAAATATTAAAAAGTCCATTTTAAAACGTGTCATTAAAACACCCTATTGCTGGATTTTGGCGGCGTGACGTCACCGCGCCGCGTCACCTGGGTCAAAGTTGTATAGAAATCAATAGAAATGAAGACGCAAGCTGTTCGGCATTCCGTGTTATAGGTTTATAGAGGATTGGACATATAATAGTTTTTGTTTTTATTGAAACATTATTTAGGCCTAAATAATTCAGTATCAAAAATAAAGTATCTCTATTAGTTTATCTATATTATTTAAAATATTCAAAAACTTTAACTGTACAAAAAACGATCGTATTGCCCAGTAATGTCTATGAAAACGCTCCAATGCTGAAATTCAAAATGGCGGGAGTCGAACAGCTGTTCCCTACAAGATTCATACATCGGTTAGTCATGATGACGTCACACTAGATTCGGTGGTTTTCGGGGATCTTGAAAAATTAAAACTTTGACATTTATTTTAACTATTAAAACTAACTATAACAATCAAAATAAATATGCAGTTATTTAAGTTAGAAGGTCATTATTCATAAAAAAAATTAAAAAATTGGACTGGAATTCTCTATTGTCGGCGGATCAACTGTCATGAAACCGATATTCTAAACCCATTATTGAAACCATATTTGAAAAAGTTATCCTATTATATTTTCCTATCGAAATTAGTCTTAAATTAATTTAGATAACCGATACACCGGTCGGTGGTTGAGTGGGCATCACGTTTGTGTCCTTGTGTCCCACCCGGGCGTCCCGTGTTCGATTCCTCTGCTGGCTAAGTCCTCCATCACAACACAAGCAACATTTTCGGCTTTCTGTGGTGGTAGTAGGAGATTTTCAAACATTGTTGGGTTATTCGTAGCCCGGGAATGTTTGTCTTTCTTTTCTAAAAAAAATAATAAAAATTTACATACTATGAAAATAAATAATTGTGTAGTAGAATGAATTTTTGCAATAGTTTTTTTTTTGCGTTTTCCCAACAACTGATATTTTGTAAATACCACACTATAACTCCAAGCCATCGGTATCTACATACACAATTTAATTAATATTTATTGACTTGAATTACGTGTTTATTATATTAGAGATAAGACTAGATAAGTTCTCCATTGAGGAATCGTCTATCTAAAGATAGGATAAACGTATTTAAACATCGATTTGCGATTAAATCAATAAATACATCCAAATAAATAATATCATTAAGACTGATTTAACATTATTTTTTTCTTTATCTTTTAATGCAGCAAAATAGGGTAAAGTTCAATTTCAGGCAAAAAATGATTATCTGATGTTCAAAATGTTCACGATTTTGAATCGAAATGGTGATAGGTGCAGGTTCCAGATCCGTACTTACATGCAGACTATCAAGGCTGCAACCCGTGAGCCCGCACAAACAAAGGGACACAACCGATATCCTCTCTTCTAACATAACACAAACAGACACTTATGTTATACATGGCCGCCTGTTGCTGATACTGATGGTTGCTGATGTTGATGAAAACATGCAGTTTTATTAGGGTTTTTAGTAGTGACCGACCGAAGGTTCGGTTTCGGTTTCGGTTTTGGCAAGTTTCGGAAAAAAAATCCAATTTCGGCATCAGTTTTGGTTTCGGCAGAAAATCTGCCGAACCTTTGGCCACACCGAAACTCCGCATTCGTGAATTATTGCGCGTCATTCGGCTGACTTCGGGTGAGTTCGTTGCTCGTGTGTCACCCGCCATAAACATGTTTTTTTCATTTTTATAATTTTTGTTTGTTTTATAGCATTAGCTAATATAATACAGATTCTAAACTACCTAAATCAGATATCTTAACCATCGGACGGAGGAGTCATAGCTAATAATTCTATTTTATTAAAAAAAATATATATATTAATTCATAATTATTATTAAATCCCCTGACAGCCCTAATTTGCCAACTATTCGTGCCCAGTCATTTCAAGCAATGTTAACTTTTAAGGTAAATAAACTGTTTAAGATGAAGCCATAGTAAATAATGCAAAATCACACAAAATCATGTGTTTTTGTTTTGAAAATTTGATCGCTTTGAAATATTATAGATGCTTCAATTAAATACTGCGTATAGAACATATCTTGGCCCTTAAAAATATCGGTCATTTTTTTTATAAGTCTTAATAAGCCTAGAAAAAAATAAAGTAACAGGTCTTTAAAAAAACACTTTCAAGTGCAAACTCTCCTACTTATGAACATCTTTTCGGATATAATTTTATTGCTTATTGTAGCAAATTTAGTTTTTTTTATGATAATCGCAAAAAAATTGATATTCACGCCCGATATTCACAAAATAAAATAAAATATGCATATTTGCGTTGTTATTTCACAATACGGCTGGCAGCCGACGAATGTGGATTTTCAAAGTGACCTTTATGTCGTTCACCGAAGGACTACTGGCTTGCCACACCCCACTTCCAGAGCAGGGAACAGACGTCTGACTCCACGTCGCTCGGTCCCGTGAAATTAATTTTAAATTTTCTTGTTGTTACAATAAACCATGTGTAAAAAAGGAGTTAATGTTTTTTTTAGGTCTTTACGAAATCAACCTGTAAAAAAAAAATTTTCAAATACCTTTTTCAACCGTTCCAAAAGCTTTTTCTCAAATATTTTTAAACTCCTCCCACAATGGGCGTGAATTCCGACTTCGATTTTTCCCTGGACTATTGGATCCCCTTAACATGTTCTATTCTCTTCCTTAAGTTTTCACATTATTATTTTTTTTTGGTTGTAACACATAATTGTATCACATACCTATTTACAAGCCTTTATCACACATACATCATATTGTTTTATATCAGTTCTTATGTAAACCTAGTGTGTATATTATTTAAATAATGTATAACTATTATATTTTCGTTATTATTAAAATACTGTTACCCCCCTGTGTACCACTGTATCATGTAACACTTGAATGTAAAAGCCATTTTATGACGTTGAAATAAACGAATAAATAAATAAATAAAAAATATATTCGTTCTTCAATTATAGTTCTTTTATTTCATTTAACTCGTGTAATAAGAATGTTGTGATTGTAAACGCAATAATTTTCCTCAGGGCTTCTTATGTGAAGCTAATGTAAGAAAACGTTGTCCCTTTTGCTCAGTATTCAGGGGAGTAAGAGCAACAGCGACAGCATCAGTTTGGTACTTATTGTTCAAATCTCTTGGTAACCGGTTTCCTCTTAAGTGTAGATTGATTTCATTAATGATTAATCTACAGTCAAAGACCCAATCATGTCTGATTACGTCTAAAAGGGATTGAAATGAAAATCTAGTCTCCTTCAACTGAAGCAATCTTCCGAACAGACCTTCCATTGATATGCTTGGTGTAACTATAAGTGACCAGCTCAGGTACGGGGGCTCCATCGAAGCCAGAGTAAAGTTAGCTTCTCAAAAACTGGGCGTACTGTACAGGGCCCGCAGATACTTTAATAGTACACAACTGCTTACCCTGTACAAATCGCAAGTGCGCCCCACGGTTGAATTTGGCAGCCACCTCTGGTCTGGAGCTCCAAAATACTTGAAAAATACCCTCGACTCTGTGCAGAAACGGGCGGTCCGTTTGATAGATTCTCCCATCTTAACGAACGGGTTGCAATCTTTAGAGCACAGGCGTCGGGTGGGAATGCTATCCATGTTCTACCGGTATTTCAATGGAAGATGCTCTGAGGAACTAGCGTCATTGATCCCTTCGGCACCGGTGCATAGTCGGGAGACACGCCAAACGCGCGCCCAACATATGTACACGGTTGACATATGTCACATGAGAACGGGTCGTTTTTTCGACTCGTTCTTGAGTTCAACAGCTCGGCTATGGAACGATTTGCCGGCATCTGTGTTTCCTCCCTCCTACAACATGGGTCTCTTCAAGACCAATGTTCATTCCTTCCTCTCCTCAAAAAGACCCTCCACACAGCATCCCAGATGACATAGGCCCTGAGGGGAATTATTTTCCTCAAGGCCTCCTGTGTGGAGTTAATGTAAAAAAAAAAAAAAAAGTTAAGAGGAATCCCGATGCACGCCAACGCACATACATAGCTTTATGAAGAGATTAAAAATTTTCCAATTAAAACCAATATCGCAAGATGATCTCAAATGGACAACTTGATTGTGTCCAGCCTTACTGATGAGACTTTACATTATAATATGGTCAATTCGGTGACCAAAAGGCCAATCTAGTCTGTTATGAGTCACTGATGCAACACACATCTAAAACTTGAGTTTCTTCTCAGAGAAAGGGACGACTGTAAGCAGAAAAACAAAAGGCAGGGGCGTGTCTAGAAGTTTTCGTCCAATGGCGGGGCGCGGCGAGCAATCAGCACTGCTCGAGGGGCGAACAAAAGTTTCAAGTGCTTTTTAAGTTTGCTCCTTTTAGACTTTCAAGGCGCGCCTCATGAGGATCATAATTATCGGGGATTGTAGCTGAGAGAGTTTTGTAATTTAAAAATGGAACGGTTGTGAAATTTCGAATTGTGGTATTGTCGTTTTTGATCATTTTGAAAATGGAATGTTTAATACAAACCGTCTTACGTATTAGATTCTCTTACCAAGAGCGCTGGTTCAGTGTAGGTATAGCAAAGCCGGCGTTAAACCCGGTATTGCTAGATTATAATTTTGAAAATTTAATTTTTAATATTCTAATTTTATAGATAAATAAATGCTAAAAGTAGGCTCTCGACTCTGTGCAGAAACGGGCGGTCGGTTTGATAGATTCTCCTAATTTAACAAACGGATTGCAATCTTTAGAGCACAGGCGCCAGGTGGGAATGCTGTCCTTGTTCTACCGGTATTACAATGGAAGATGCTCCGAGGAACTAGCGTCATTGATCCCCTCGGCACCGGTGCATAGTCGGGAAACACGCCAAACGCGCGCTCAACATTTGTACACGGTTGACATTAGTCACATGAGAACGGGTCGTTTCTACGACTCGTTCTTGAGTTCAACAGCTCGGCTGTGTAACGATTTGCCGGCCTCTGTGTTTCCTCCCTCCTACAATATGGGTCTCTTCAAGACCCATGTTCACTCCTTCCTCTCCTCAAAAACACCCTCCACACAGCATCCTCAAAGATGACATAGGCCCTGAGGAAAATTATTTTTTCCTCAGGGCCTCCTGTGTGGAGTTAATGTAAAAAAAAAAAGACTAGCGATCCGGAGGTCGCACGCTCAAATCCCGGCATGCAAATTGTATTTGATTCATTTGTATTTTCACAATTTAATAATTTAAAATAATTTAAGGTATATTTGTGGCACGTTCCAGTTGATGATACTCTCAATATGGTTCTGGTGTAAGACCGTCATTCAGAATTGAAACGTTGCTTGAAATTGCTTTAGACGTGTTTAGTGACCAGATCTGAATAGCCAGATATTTCCTCACCTTCCTTTTCCCAATCTCTTTCCTCTCCACGCTCCGCTTTACAACATACCCCCAATTATGGATGACATAGTCACACTAGCTCCAGACGGGAGCAGTTGGGACTCTTGTGCGGTATAAACATAAACATGACAAACTAAAAAAACACAGGAGGCCCCGAGGAAAATAATTTATCTCAAGGCATCTATCATCTTTGGGGATGATGTGTGGAGGGTATTTTAAAGAAAGGAAAGGATAGCTAGTTCTGCGAAGGAAAAGGGTATGGGGGTGGGAAGAAATCTAGGAGCAGTATGTCCAGGAGGGACGGACGAATGAATCCATCCTTCCAAGACCAGAGTCCGGCCGGAAAGGTCAAAAGGCCTCCCTCAATCAGATTCTCCCGATACGACCCGCCACGCTGCTGGGCTGATGCACCCACCGCCAAGACCCGGTAAAACCTCACCCCATGAACAGGTACCAAAGCTAAGTCACCAAAAATAGTGACCTATAATAATAATAATAATAATAGTTTATTCCAGAATGTATGCAGGGGTAGTGCAATGCAATACATTCCATATTTTGAAATAACAGAAGCAATTTAGACAAATAATAGGTTAAGGCACATAGATAAAATAAATATAAAAAAACGAATAAGCATGAAAAACATGAGAAATGAAATTGAAAAAAATAGTAAACACTAAGATGAATTCATGCATCTGTTTACGGAGGATATTTCATCGTCTCCCGCCTCCAGAGGGCCATCAGGGGGGACTCCATCCAGGCAGTCATGGCGGTGATGATCGCATTCTTCGATTGGTCCAGTCTACGCCATAAGCTTCCCATACGGTGGCGGAGAAGTGCTCGGAAGGTGTGGCAGAGGTGTTGGTTGTCCAATAATCGGTATCCATTCCGCCTCCCGAATTGAAGATTAAAACTAAAATAAGTACACAACAGAAAGAGATACCTTACACAAAGAAGTGATCTACATGACCAAAAGCATGCATTATAAAAACGCATCACGTAAGCCATTAACATACGAAAATGAAATAAGTAAAAATAAAAATGAGTTCATACTTTTAATATTTACCTTCCTTCAGCTCAATTAGTCTTATCTTTGAAGTACCGTGCATTGCAAGCAAGTGGGTAATTTGCCTTCGCTGAGTCAATATAATTTAAAAAATATGGTCTGTCCTTGCATAAGACATTATCAAAAATATCAACCATCTTATCTCACGGACGCATTTAATTCAGGCATTAAACTACAGCGGTGACGCAAATCGACATTTAAATAGCCTTATCGAAGAGATGTATCGAACGTCACTTACGATAAGGATCGAATCATATTAATTAGGTTTGATTGTGTAACAATTCTCATTCGCAGAACTTGTTTCAATCGGTGAAGATTAAAAATGAACATGTTTTTGCAAATTTGAACTGAGTCAATAAGAAGGCTTATCGGAAAGTTGATTGGGTGTACTAAAAATGTAGATAAGATGTCAAGTGTGAGAAAATCGGATTTTGTTGTTATTAAAATTTGAGAAAGTATGAAAGTTTTGCACATTTAGGCTTACTTCAAGGTCGTTGTTTGGGTCCTTCTTTGTTAGTTGCTGGTATGCTAAGGATTGTGATAACAACTCTAACTACCCCGATAAACAAGGTTCCTCCACTCCTCGCAGTCTTGCACTGCCTGCGATGTTGGACGCCTGTAATATTTGATCACTCAAATGTATCTATAAACCTTGAACGAGTCCTTATAGAATTATAAACGTTCAATGAATGTTAGTATTATTTTTTTGGCAAGGACTGGTTAAAATGTTGTCGATAGGTAGGTACTTTTATTTTATATCGTATAGGTAGGTACTTAAAGCCGTAGATAAGAACTATTTTGCTTACATTAATATTTTCAGTAATTCAAATTGTTATTTAACAAAAGAAGCTTGTTATAAAAATACTTGATTTATAAAAAAATTGTGTTCAAAGGTTACTTCTGGTTTACCACAAGGTCGCAGTTTTGGCCCTCTTCTAATTATTATATAAATAAATCTGTTGATTTTTCAAATACCTTTACGACTGTCAGAAAGCCTATATAAAAGCTTAACAAATTAATTGAAAGTATAAAAGTTTATATGTGTCTGAAAGTTAAGAGACGATAATATCATTTTATAAAAAGTCCATATATTTGCTACTTTACCTAAAATCGTCTTTTTTTAATTGGCATTGGACTTTGCACTTTAATTCAGCAATTTGACACGGTAATAATAAAATACTTTATTTGTCTTACTGAAACTGTACTGTATTATTTATACTATGGTCAGTGCGTCATTCTAGCTGAGTATGCAGATAATTAACTTTTTTATCTTAGATATTATTACGATTATCTGAATTGGATCTGATCACACACAAACTAACGTAAAGTCTGGCGAGTTCAAACTACACGCGTGATGTATGATTAATACAATATATCCCCCGCAAATCTAATCTTACTATTTATAATTACACAAATGGCTTAGGAAAACAATTGGCTATTTTGTTTATGTGAAAATGGGATGGGTACCGCCTTCACGGAAACCATTGGATATCCAACAGCCCTGCCTTGAACCACCCCTGACTTAGCACGGGTGACCAGGTTCATGGGGTGAGGTTTGTCTGGGTGATTTTTGATTTTGATTTTGATTTCTCCACCCGGACTCTCTCTTGCACCGCAGTGATAGGAATGGATTCATACGTCCGACACTCCTGGACGAATGAATCACACGTATGTGACACACTGACAACCAAATTCCAACCCATCCATACCTTTTTTCCTTCCTAGAACTTCCTCTCCTTCCTTTCCCAAAAAAGACACGCAAGTGGTCGATATCTATACAAAAAAAAAATTGCAGTAATGTCCAAATCCAGAGAGAAAATTAGAGAATACATTTGTACCGATAGAACGGTTCCATGCCAACTCTGTATCAAGTCAACTCAACACCTCCTTGAAAAGTCATTAAAGGCTATTAAAAAATAATTTTAAAATAACCCATAACCTAACGTAACCTATTTAAACAATTTTTTATACTTTTTTCATAACTTTTAATGACTTTAAATGAGGTTCTGAGTTGGTTTCATTCTGAATTGTCCGGCCACCCGACAAAACTGTAATAAACTGTGCGGCGATGTGTTTGGAGGTATCTAGCGTAACTTTATTATAAAATCCAAGATTTCTTTCTGGATTTCATTTTAATTAGGTACCTAAATGTCTAATCTTTTAAGAATTTAAAAAAATATATATTTTTTAGCTGCTTGCGATGTATGGCACCATCGCAGATACTCACTACCTCGAAACGCGAACGAATAATTTTATGTTTGTCGAGTTTGGATCTCTCCGCGGGTCGTGACTACTGTGTTTTTCTGAATCTTTATGATAGAATCTAGAAAATCAGGTGATTATCATTAACTATAACTATCAACTATTTAACTTGTGTTTTAGTGTGATAAAAAATATCGAAGTAACAATTTTTCAAAACGATTTTTTTCTTTAAGTTCGTCGAGACTTATAAATATGTATACGAATGTATTCGGCAAAATTTTACGTTTTCTGTGTTTAATGGAAATTAATGTGTCAAATTAACTTTCTTTTTGTGAAGTATTCAGGGTTTACTTTAACAATTTTTATTTTTTTCAGCACCAAGGCGATTTTTGATAAACAGATCGCATGACGCCAGAGATTACCATAATATATAGAAACACTTTTCTGCTAAAATGCAATGTTCTGTAAAAATTTTGAGTCAATCTATTGATTACTTTCCGAGATTTGCGAACGCAAACATACAGAACCTAAATTTTTATATATATAGATTGCTATAAGTATTAAAAACAACTGTACCAGGTTGAATCGCAGAATATATTTTTTTTATATAATCATAATTTGTATTGTTCCAAAAACATACTAAAATAATAAAGTTACGCTAGATACTCAAAATTAGAGATGAAACGGATATCCGGTAAATATCCGGTATCCGGCCTATCCGGCCTAAACTTAAAATCCGGCCGGATACCGGATAATAAACGAGGATCCGTCCGGATACCGGATAATGTTATATAACAGTGTTTTAGGATAATGTGCAATATTTTGATTTTTGACGTGTAACTTGTTAGTAAAGTGTAGGAATAAATTATCAGTAATCTAATTTTCATAGTATATAACGATATTAAAATGTTTTTTTTTCTTTGTAACAACATGATATACTATCGAAGCAAATCGATAAAACATTGTGAAATGGATGTTTTATTAAGAAGACAAGTAATTTTTTCGTGTAGGCCAAAATTGATTTCTTTTCGTGTATTAAACTTAACACCAGTTACACCTATTTATTTAACCATAAAATTCAATAGATAAATCGTTCGTTCAGCGATAAATTCCATTAAGTCATTAAAAACAGAAGAAAAGAGGTAAGCTATTTTCGTTTGGTACATACTTTGCCTTTTTTCCTTCCCACCACCAGAAATTTTAACATTACATAACAAACAAATAGCAAATTTTTGATCGTCACTTTTTATATCAAAATATTTCCATAAAGGCGATCTTTTTTTTTCGAAAACATTTTTCTTCGGTAACTGAATCTCTTTGAATTTATAGAAAGAAACACTAATAAAATCACCTCAAACTACAACAGCACGTTTTTTCGTAACGAAAAGGCCCGAACTCACCCGGGTTCACCCGATCGTTCGTGCAGTTCGCTCGTGTAACGAATCGCCAATCGGCTATGTTCATACGGATATCCGGCGGCCGGATATCCGGCTATCCGGTTTCAAGTTTCGGCGGATATCCGGTATCCGGCAAAAAAACTATCCGTTTGATCTCTACTCAAAATTACTAACTGTGCGCCGCCTGGTCTGCTCTTAATATAAGGATTATAATTTCTTTATTAAGAGGAATATAAAAGCTAGAAATATTTCAAAATTTAAAATCGAGCGTCTTATTTGCACGACGCAAGTAAGCGATAAAGTGGTTTTTATTTATTTTTTGCATAATTTTTTAAGAATGAAAAAAGTTAGAACATACAAAATCTCAAAAATAGTTTTAGTCATAAAGGGGTATTTTTACAAAAAGTTTTCTTATATTCATAGTTAAGTCATGCAAAAACATTTTTTGGTTTATTTTTTTTTTTTATTTTAACTTTTTATGAGTAAAACCTTAAACTGTAATATTTAATTAAATGAAGACATTATGAGCGAAACTCAATCGAAAATCTGGAAACAGAAAAATCAGAAAAAGATATTTACACCTCTGGGACTCGAACCCAGGACCTCCCTACTTTCCGGGTTGGGCGCTCTTATCCACTGAGCTAAGGTTCCTGGGTTCGAGTCCCAGAGGTGTAAATATCTTTTTCTGATTTTTCTGTTTCCAGATTTTCGATTGAGTTTCGCTCATAATATCTTCATTTAATTAAATATTACAGTTTAAGGTTTTACTCATAAAAAGTTAAAATAAAAAAAAAATAATAATATTCATCCTAGACTTGCAGAAGAGTCAATAGATGTCGCACACTAAATAAAATGGATAATAATTTATCCAGACACCATCTAGATTGCATTTAGTTCGAGTTGAATCTTGCAATCATTCATAAAGATGGCAGCCAATAAAAATATGCGTTAAGAAAAATGAAGATAATATGGGTGGTTCTTAGTCGAAGTATGGTACAGTTAAAAGTGACCGAATTGGATATCGACACCTTAGCTCAGTGGATAAGAGCGCCCAACCCGGAAAGTAGGGAGGTCCTGGGTTCGAGTCCCAGAGGTGTAAATATCTTTTTCTGATTTTTCTGTTTCCAGATTTTCGATTGAGTTTCGCTCATAATATCTTCATTTAATTAAATATTACATTTTTTAGTGGTTTACGCTTATATTTTTTGTTATATATTGAAAAAATTTATTGTAATTCCTACACATAGAAAAGCTAGTAATAGCTTCAATTTATCCGTAGCTTATTTTTTGATGTTCGTAATTTAAACCGATTCGTCGTTAAGATTAATCTAAATAGGATTTCACGTATAGCTTCATCTTAAGTGGCATAGCAACGCATGCCGGGAACTCGCTATAAATATGAATAAACAATTAGAAGAGCATCAGTGGCCTTCATCTGTCATGGATTTAGCTATCGAATTTCTCCTATCAGTCAAATAACAATCAAATTAACTAATCTAATCGAATCTAATCTGATCACATTGAAGTGTAAATAGATGAACGATTTGTTGACCATGATTGTGCAATAAAAACTTAGAAAATAATAATAATATTTGAATGACTTATAGCAACGAACAATCAGCCCAAGACAAGGACGTGTGGAGGAGCCTTGTCGATGCAATGGGTCCCCGACCCGAATAGGATAAGGAGAAGAAGAGAAGAAGGATGACTTGTATAGCGCCATTTTGTGAAAAATCACGATCTCGATCCCGGTCAAATCGAGCCGTTTACTATGATCGATCTTTTCGCGTAACTGACCCGCTCATTTGGAATAAATTTCCCTCAGCTCTTACTAATATCCAGAACTTGGCTCAATTTAAACGGGCTTTAAAAACAAATTTATTTAAAAAACATACATTTCATGAATCTTAACTCCTTTTCGATATACTCTAATAAGCCATGTTACTCAAGTTTCCAGTAATTGTTTGGTTTCGAGCTTCTTCCATACAAAATGACAACATCTGTTGAAAATAACTAAAACTTTTGGTCATGATGACGTCACACTAGATACAGTGGTTTTCGGGGGTTCTTGGAAAGTTAAAACTTTGACATTTATTTTGACTATTAAAACTAACTACAAAAATTTTAAAAAATATGCAGTTATTTAAGTAAGAAGGTCATTATTCATTTAAAAAAATTAAAAAAATTGGACTGGAGTTCCTTATTGTAAATGTTCTCCAAAATGACCTGGAAAGAATCTCATCTTTGCGATCTCTCGAAAGAAACCATTCATTTTTTTCTAAATGCAATTATTAATGTTCTCCAAAATGACCTTGAAAAATTCACTTCTTTGCGATTCTTTCAAAGACACAAAAAACCATTCCTTCGTTCCGAATGCAATTCTTGAATGAAACCATTCTTTTGTAAGAATATTATAAACTTAATATGCAATTTGGCTGTCCTGAAACGGGAATCCTTCCCAGTTGGACAGACAAGGAATCATTTTGTAATGTATCGTTTTGTAATAAATACATAAAAAAATATGATTTTGCTTAGTGACCACTTTGCAAGAAATTAAACACGTTTAAGGATCTCATTACGCAATGTTTTTAAATCTTTAATCGTTTAACGGAATTTTCCTTTACGTCAAATTAAACATATAAGTACATAACACAGATAAAGGCGATTACCAAGTTTTCGCTTAATAAGATGTCGAAATTAATTTCATTTGATAAAAAACTCATTGAGATAAGATTAAACACATATTATCGGAATTACATTATAATTAGTGTTGGTAATCTATGGCCAGTAATGGTTTCTTTCTTCAAATCCGAATCCAACCAGATTTGGGGTCAGTTCTACAACGGATTCGTTGGATTCCGTTAGCGGATGCGTTTAGTGTGTTCAAATCGTTAAATTAATTCGTTAATCAGTTGATTACCAGTTAATTAAGTGGTTATAAGGTGGTAATATACAAATAAACAATGTGATCATTAATGAAAACAGATAAACAAATAAAATTTAAATATTATTTGAAGGTATGTAACATTGCGTGTAATGGATTAGTAAATTACTCATTATTATTTTTTAATTAGAGTTATTACATTTTTTGGAATGATCTTAACCATTTTAAGTATGGTTTTTATTGCTTGTTGTTATGTTTGTGTTTAAGGTTTGGAAACCCCAGATTTGGAGATAAAATTAAAAATTTATTAAATATGTATTTTTTTTAATATACCGGCTTTTGTACCACTATTAAGGGGAACGACTGCGCATTTCTTATCAAACATAACTTAAATTTGCGTTTGAGATCAAAATACTTGAACAAACTGAACAATTTTTTAGCTATATGCTACTTTATTTATTTGTGTTTTAAATTATAAAGTATAGGATTTTAAAGCATTACATTTTTCATGATTTTAGAGGCATTTTTGGAAATTATATCGTAAACATACTTCTCAAATACACAAACGCATCCACCTGCTCCAAGCATTCGTCATTCACAACTATATTGCACACTGTTTTCGTACGCTCCTTTCAAAAACCATGCTTTACACTTACTTACATTCATCATTAACTCATTCTTCATACATAATTCGTTCATTCTAGAAACGAGAGACTAGATCTTCCATAGTGTTAGAAATCAGCACCGCACATCGGGTACGAACAAAAACAAAGCTGGTTTCGGTTTTCAGATTAACGGCGCTCAGTGCCCGGTTCCACCGGCGGCAGTTGACGCTAAGGTGTGGACAAACAGAACGCGGATAAAACCTGTGCTACCTGCGCGGTAGCCTGACAGCAGCTGTCAGTTTTTACGAAATGTCGAGTTCGTCACACGACAATTTTTACTCTTGGAGAATCCCTTTTTGAAATTAAAGAATAAAACAATTGTTATTCATCCAAATAAATTTTATAAAAAAGACACTAAACCATAATAAATTAAGTATAAAAATAAGTACGGAAACGTGGCGACCCGTATTAGAATCAACATGTGCTGAAACAAGCGCAAATATATTTGATAATATTCTCTGCAATTATATTACAGCATCGACTGATATTAAAACTATACATATTAAAGCAAAATTCAAAAAAATAAAACCATGGATCTCACATGGCTTAGTCGTGTCTATTAGAAAAAAAGAAGAGTTTTATCGCCTGACAAAGAAATTTCCCTTAGATAAAAAAATATTTACATTTTACAAAAAATATAGGAACAAATTAACCTCTTTAATAAAAATTACTAAAGAAAACTATTACAAAAATGAAATTGACCTGGCTAAACAAAATGTTAAGCACATTTGGAAAACAATAAATGAAATTAATAGTAGAAAAAACAAAAAAACTCTAATTAAAAAAATTTATATCGAAAAAAACTCTGTTGATGCCATAAGAGAACCGACAAAATGTGCTAATGCCTTTAATAAATATTTCGCTAATGTCGGTCAAAATCTAGCTACACGGATTGATGAAAATTATAAAGTAGATAATTTCGAAAAGGACTGTCTTACACAAAATAATCTATCAGTTTTCCAACCGGTAACAACAAATGACATAAAAAATATTATAAACGAATTAAAAGGTGGATCTGCACCAGGATTTGATGGAGTCACAGTGGAAATATTGAAAAAATACAACAACTTATTAAGCTTTCCTATTACACACATTATAAATATTAGTTTGAATAGTGGAATATTCCCTTCCATTTATAAAAAAATCCATCGTAACACCCGTTTTTAAAGCGGGCAGCTCTGAAGAAATATCAAATTATCGACCTATATCTCTCGTCTCAAATATTGCAAAAATTTTTGAAAAGATCGTAAAAAAGCAACTCATGTACTATATTGAAAATAATAAAATACTTAGTCCTAGTCAATTTGGATTTAGAGAGAAACTAGGCACTCATGATGCCATTGCTGAACTAACCTCAACTATATACAATGCATTGGATAAAAAAAAAAAATGCCTGGGCATTTTCATTGATTTACGCAAGGCTTTTGATAGTATCTCCCATACAAAACTAATTAATAAATTAAATGATATCGGTATTATTGGTAAGGTTAGGTATTGGCTACAAAGCTACCTAACTCAAAGAAGTCAAAAAGTAAAATTAAATAACTCACTAAGTGCAGATGAAACTTTAGCATTTGGAATTCCCCAGGGGACTGTTATTGGACCGATTTTATTTATAATTTACGTTAACCAAATGTTTAAATTAACACTTAATGGTAAACTTATATCTTTTGCTGACGACACTGCAATAATTATCGAAAAAAAGACGTGGAACGATATTACAAATGCAGCCAATCAGGACATGAAGGTTATAAAAAAATGGTTCGATAACAATTTATTATCACTCAACACAGAAAAAACATACTATATTCCATTTTCTCTTCAAGAAGATGTGCCAATTAATTTAATTAACATAATAATCCATTCCAAAAATTGTGCAAATGACGGTACATGTAATACGGACTGCGCTAAGCTAAATCATAAATCTAATGTAAAATATCTTGGAATCTTAATAGATAAAAATGTTAAATGGAAAGATCATATAGATCTCACTGTGGAAAGAATAAGAAAACTTATCTATGTATTCTACAACATACGAAACATTTTAAACAAGAAAACTATCAAAATTGTCTATTATGCGCTAATTCAGTCCTTATTACAGTACGGCATTATTGGTTGGGGAGGGGCCTTTAAGATTTCCTTACAGCCCATAATTATAATACAAAGAATAATTATTAAAATCATCCTTAGGACTATATGACTTCCCTACTTTAGAGATATTTCGAGAATTTAATGTGCCAACTATCACAGAATTGTATAAGAGAAACGCATTATATCAAATCTACAAAGAATATTTCATCCAAAAAATTCATCCCTCAGATAGCATAAGCAATAGATTCAAAACTAATGGCTTAATAGCCATTCCTATGCTTAGAACGACCACGGCTCAACACCACTATTTATATTTAGGTGTGAGATGGTACAATATATTATTATCCAAAAACAAAATAAATGTAACAGAAACAATGAAATATGAACAATTTAAAAATCAAATTAAGTCCCTGAAATTGGATAATGATATATTGTACCCTTAACTAATTAACATCTAATTAAAAAAATGTATTATTGTTATTGTTTTTTTTTATTTTTATATCTATGTCAAAAAGTATTTGTATATTTATTTCATTCAAGACATTTAAGTCTTTGATCATTGTATTCACACTTTTCAGAACAATATGTTTTTTTTTATGCGTTTAAATACTCCTCCCATAAACACGAGCTCCTAGAGCTCAATTTATGGAGTAGTAGAACCATAAAATTAATTCTTATGTATACCTAGGTAATTATATTATAAATGTAATTATTATTGTTAAAAAAAAAAAAAATAAATAAAAAAAAATAAAAAAAAAAAAAAAAATTAATGGTAGTAGAAAAAGTCATGGTGAATATCATCACTTGTTTAGCGAACTTAAGGCGGACGAAGAAAGATTTTTTTTAAATATACCAGAATGAATAAGTTTCACTGACCGGCGTCACCGGAGAGCAGGAATTGAGAATTCATTCCGGTAAAGCTTATCGGCGCCGCCTCGCGCGGACACAAATCTGAACCTGCCTTCACTATGTTCGGTCTGTTACGTTGACATAGAAACATTCTTGTCTGCACGCCTGCGCCAGTCAGCCGCCCATGCGCCGACTAATCAGAAAGCCGAAACACGTTTTGATTCTGTTCCTACCCATCAGCATACAACAGGCAACATACTTTCAGATTACTCAATTTCGCGCCCAATCCCATCTATTTCAATTCTTGCATGCGTATGTATGCAAGAATGCTTTTAATGTTTGCAAGATTGAATAACCATGGTGACATTACGCGCCTCGTTTACGATGAAACTATACGTGAAATCCTTTTTAGATATTATTTAGATTCATCTTTACGACGAACCGGTTTACAGTATGAACATCAAAAAAATGCTACGGATAAATTGAAGCTTTTACTAGCTTTTCTATGTATTGGAATTACAAGTAACTTATTATTTACATAACAAAAAATATAAGCGTAAACCTATAAAAAGATGTTTTTTCGTGACTTAACTATGAAATAATTAATGTAAGAAACATTTTTTCAAGAATACCCCTTTATGGCTTAAACTATTTTCGAGGTTTTGTATGTTCAAACTTTTTTCATTCTTATAAAATTAAGCACAAAATAAATAAAAACCACTTTTTCGCTTACTTGCCTCGTGCAAATACGACGCGCGATTTAAAATTTTGTAGGCATGAAAATCGAAATATTTCTATCGTTTATATTCCTTTTAACACCTTTTGTGATGTCAAACCACCCCGTATTCACAAACGCATCAACCTGCTCCAAGTATTCATCATTCACAAAAATCAAAATAAAAAATATTATAATAATTTTAGGTGCCGAAAACACACGTTAATGAATCAGTGTGTTCAACCTTTTACCTTAAAACTATAATCTCGCCTATCAAATTTCAAATTTCGCACTAAAAGGCATCAAATCTTCACCCGAAAGGGGAGATTTACCTATAAAACGGTGGAAATGCGCCGTAAAATCCTACCACTCGACCACCGAGCAATAAAACCGATCAGACCTGTACTTCAGAATGAGTCCCCTTCAGATTTTCTCTCTTTTCCTCCTCTATGGGGCACCCCAAATAACCATATCATATCATACCCCTCCTCTGTGTTGTCTCGCTCGCACGGCGAGGCGGTTTGTTGGTGGTGGGGAAAGAGACGGGGCATAATGTGGTATGTGATACAAGACGCACGGCAGCGAACGAATATAAAAGAATATCAAATTGTGAGGATATTATAATATTAAAATATTAAAATTTGTTTATTAGATTTTGTTAGGTAAGTAAATAGAAGTTAGGTACTCCCCGGTTTCGCAAGAATTTTTTTTTAATTAAAAATGTTGATTTGATAATATGGCCTCTTGTCTTATCTTCTGACAGATAAATAAAAATTTCAAAGCACCATCACTCATGATTAGGAGGCGGAATGCGGAAGCAAAAACATTGGGAATGTATGGCGAGCGATATGCTGAAATAGGCCAAAACCGAATGATCTTTTATCTTTTATAGCTAAGTCTGTTGGCCCCATAAAACAAATTAGACCGGTCAAATAACGATAGTTCAATTGTTTTGCCTTTAATAATTAGCTGCTCTGGAATTTTCATTTTGCCTCCGCATTCGGCCTCCTACTCATGATGAATATGACTACTTCCAACCATCTGGAGCCAGTGAGACTATTGCATGATGGCATCCCCAATTGGCATCCCCAATTGTGAGGCTAAAGTAATGGGGAGGAGAAGAAGATGGGGAAGGAGATGCGAAAGAGGAAGTTGGAGGAGTACCTGTCTATTCAGATCTGATCACCAAACACGTTTAAAGCCATTTCAAGCATAGTATCAATTCTGAATGGTGGTCTGTAAGGGGTGCCTTGTCTTCCTCGGACATCACCGACTTCTTCTACCATTCACATTCTCCTTACACTCCTTTAATCTTTCATTTACTCTACATGCCCAAACCATCTGACGGTAGCTTTCTTAATCTTACGCATTATGCTTAATCAGCATTGCATTCTTTGCGGATCTCCACGTTTCTCACACGATCATGCATGTTTCTAACACACATACGCCTCAGGGATCTCAAATCTATAGCATTCAGTATACTTTCATCCTTTCTCTGCCAGTTATCTGCAGACGGCCGGCGTGGTCTAGCGATAAGGCTCTTGACTCGCAATCCGAAGATCGAATCCCAGCGTGGCAAATAAATTTTATTTGATTAATTTGTGTTATATCACAATTAATTTGTTTAAAATAATATATAGTATATTTGCGGCGCATCCAGAGTGGAAGATACTCTCAGAATCGCCCTGATCTAAGACCGCCATTCAAAATCGAAACGTTGCTTAAAACGGCTTTAGCCATGTTTGGTGACCAGATCTGAATAGCCAGGTACTTCCCCACCTTCCTCTTCTCCATCTGCTTCCCCTCCCCACTACTTTCAACCTCGTAACATATCCCAATTGGGGATACCATAGTCTGTCACTGGCTCCAGACGGGAGCAGCGGGGATTCTTGTGAAGTATTTACATACATTTTATTTTTTCAAACTGCTCCCACCGTTTGGAGCCAGTGAGAATATAGCATTCCCATTTGGGGTATGTTGTTAGGCTGAAGGTAGTGGGGTGGGGAAGGAGATGGGGAAGAGGAAGGAAGAGAACCTGGCTATGAAAACACGGCGAAAGCCGTGGTCTTATACCAGGGCGATTTTGAGAGTATTTTCCACTCTGATGCGTGCCGCAAATGTGCTATATTGTGAAATAACACAAATTAATCAAACAAAATTTTGTTGCGTACGCTGGGGTTCGAACCCGCGACCTTCGAATTGCTGGTTGACGAATACAGGACGAACTACGAATTGGATCAAGCCTCAAGTATGCAAATCGGAATATAAACTCGATCGTGTGTAACGACTCTCGGTGACAGGACAACTCGGAATGAAACCAACTCAGAACCACCTCAGATAAGTCATTTAGTGATAAAAAAATACATATAAAAAATTGGTTAAAGAGGTTACGTTAGGTTAGGGTTATCAGCTACTTTAAAATTATATTTTTCATAGCTTTTAATGACTTTTCAAGCAGGCGTTGAGTTGACTTTATTCTCAGTTGGCATGGAGCCACGACTATCACACTTACATCTTGTATAAATTTTACCATAGAAACTAATAACGAAATAATAAAATTAATGAAAGTTTGGAAGGCTTTGGTCGTATAATATTCGTGTGTGCGTACTGTTGCTTCTGGGAGGGGCTTACTCCTCGTCAGACTCTGGCAGTGGGCGAGATGGGGGGCGGGAAGGAGAAAGAGAAGGGTTCACCCACCCTCCCACCGGCACCGTCGCATGTATGATACCTTCACGCAGAGTTACTTCAACGGTACTGAACACACAGTACAATGTTCACAGTTGTATACGGACTATAATAGGTAACACTTAGAAATTGGCACTTTGTTAAATCGGGTCTATTTTAAATATTCAGTTTTTATTGGAATTACTTAAAATTACTTTTTTTTAGACTAGCTTCACACAGAACGCCCTGAAAGGCTATTCTCTAAAATTTGTAATAAGAGATTGCCTCTTGTAATAAGAGCCGTAGAAAATCACACAAATCTGATAGCACTTCTCGCGGGAGAACGATCTCTTATCACAAATTTTAGGGAATAGCCTTTCTGAGGAAAACAATTTTCCTCAGGTCTTGTGTCATGTTTGGGGATGCTGTGTGGAGGTTCTTTTTAGGGAAAGGAAGGAGAGGAAATTCTAGGAAGGAAAAAGATATGCGGGGTGGGTAGTGATCGGGGTCATTCAGAAGTCACGGACGTATGAATGCATTATTCCCACTGCTGAGATAGCCCGGTTGGAGAGGCCAAAAGGTCTCCCTCAACTAGTCTCTCCCGATCCGGCCCGCCACGCAGTAGGTGGGAAAACTTATCCACCGCCAAGATCTAGACAAACCTCACTATGAACCCGTTTATAATAAAGTTGAAATTTCATTTATACTTTTAGAAAAGGTCAATAGATATCGCTTGCAGATAAAATCGTATATGTTTACAGTCTAGGGGTAAGGCTCTTGTGTGCTAATTATTTTTTGTTATTTCACAATTAAATCATTTAAAATAATATATTAGTATATTATATTTGCGGCACGTTCCACAGTGGAAGATACTCTCGGTATCGCCCTGGTGTAAGACCACCTTTCAGAATTGAAACGTTGCTTGAAATAGCTTTAGCCGTGTTTGGTGACCAGATCTGAATAGCCAGGTGCTTTCCCATCTTCCTCTTTCTCATATCTTTCACCTCCCCACTACCTTCAGCCTCACAACATACCCCAATTGGGGAAGCCATAATAGCCTCACTGGCTCCAGACGGGAATAGCTGGGACTCTTGTGAGGTATTCACATTAAAAATATATAAAATTTGTAATTTCCTTAACCAATTTTACCCTTAAATTAATAAATTAATAATCATCGTGGTCCGATTCGAGCCGCGGTCAACAGTGGTTGTGTGTACCTTACCTATTGCTTAGTGCCGTTCGCCCGTTCCCGTGCCTCATACAGATAAGAGATTATTGTTACATTTTATTTAATTCTGTTTATCGTATACTTATTTGTTTGCATTCCTACTTACGGCTAATCCGTTTTTGTTTGTACAGTCAATGAAATAGACTGCGTATTATTTTTTCAGTTTAATTTTTAAAAGTTAAGTTTTTTTTTATACAATGGAGGAAGACGAAGATAGACCTCCCGACCCAGGATCGATATTAGATTTTTCTGATTCGGAATCTACCACTAGCCAGGCTTCTATTACGCTTCCATCTCGTAAACGACGACCATCGCATAGCCTTTACATCCCATCGAAAATTAAAACTATACCGCCGATTCAACAAACCTCGACCTCTAACGACCTTAACCCCAATAGTAACACCCAGACAAGTACTTTAGCTAGCGATAATACAAAAAGTACTGACTTACTTTATCCTGCTTCCGCTTCCGGTCCTTTTATCGTAATTGTTCAGAGAACTGAACAAGGAAAACTTATTCATCCTTTAGATTTTGGAAAATTCTTATTTGACTCAAAAAATAATAACCTTGGTATTGTTAACGGTTCAATTAAACCGGAAGGGCGATATAAATTATCTATCGAGTTTAATACTGCCGCTTCCGCAAATGGATTTGTAAAAAAAATTGACTCGCTCTCAAACCATAAATATAAATCGTTCATCCCGTCATTTAACCTTACGAGAATGGGTCTTGTTCGAGGAATACCCACGGAGATCCCAGAGGCTGAAATTGTTGATGCTTTGAATAATTCCCAAGGAACCCCGAAAGTAATAAAAGCACGTCGACTGAACTACAAGGATTCTACTGATGGGAACACGATCTGGAAACCTTCCCAATCTGTTGTTGTTACATTTGAGGGACAATCCCTTCCGTCTCGTGTGTTTATTTATTATACCTCGCTTCCCGTCGAAGTTTATAAATTTCCAACTGTTCAATGCTTCAATTGCTGCCGGTTTGGACATACAAAATCCGTATGCCGCTCCCCTCCACGTTGTTACTTTTGCGGAGAAGGTCACCCATTTGATCAATGTCCAAAATCTTCCAATAATCCCATTTGCATTAACTGTTCGGGTGCACATACCGCGGTCAGTCTAGCCTGTCCGGAATTGACAAGACAGAGGAACATAAAACATAAAATGGCTACCGACAACATTTCGTACTTCCAGGCCTCAAAGTTATTCTCTCCTGCGAAAAAATCATTCGCAGAGATGACATCGTCCTCAGCTCCTTTCCAATCAACCACCTTTTTAAATTCAACGTCATCTTCTCACAGAGAAACCATTCTCAAGCCAGTCAAACCCAACCCAAAATATACTCCTTACCTTGATAAAAAACAATTGAATAATATTTTGACCAGCCCGAATGGGAATGCCAAATCTCGGACCCCCAATGGGTGTGCCATTAATAGTAATACATCCCCTCCTGCTCTCCCCGAAATATTGAATAATAATTCTTTTATACAAACTTTAATTACCCTTTTAATTTCTATCCTTACAAACAACAATACTGTACCGTCCAACGCTGCCGATTACATTAAATCTTTATTATCTTGCCTCCCCAATGACTTCGAAACTGAACAAAATTCTTCAGTGGAACAGTAGAAGCCTCTTCGCTAACAAATCTGACCTAATTCAGTTACTCGACGAACACGACGTTTCAGTGGCCGCCATTTCTGAAACGTGGTTAAAACCCTCCTTTCACTTAAGAATTCCGGGTTATTATTGTCTCAGACACGACAGACCGGATGGTAAAGGCGGCACGGCTCTGATAATCCATAATTCTATCCCGTTTAAACAAATTAATATACATACTCCCTCCGACGATATCCAGATAATAGCAGCTGTCTTATCTGATATCACAATATTATCAATATATATTCCTCCCTCTACCACTTTTATTGAAAATGAATGGGCACCAATCTTAACCCAGATTTGTTCCCCTTTTATGATCCTAGGAGATTTTAATGCACATTCCCCTTCTTGGGGTAGCAAAATAACAAATCGTTCTGGCCGCAATCTTTTAGATTTTATTGATACCCATAACCTATGTTTTTTAAATGACGGATCTCCAACCAGATTCACCCCCCCTCATCAACGGAAAAGTGCTGTTGATTTATCTCTTTGTTCATATTCGTTAGCATCTAAATGCTCTTGGGACATCCTAAACGATCCCCTCTCTAGTGATCATTTTCCAATTATAATCCGATTCCAACATCAATCTAACACTTATCCTCCACCAGTTAAAAATAATCTCAAATTTAGAATAAATGATGCGAATTGGAGCACTTTCTCTTCTGAACTAGATAACCTTATTAATTTAAAAAAAAAATCGTCCCCGGGAGACATCAGATTGCAATGTGAGACGTTTCCCTCTATGGTTATAAATGCAGCAGAAAAATCCATCCCGAAACGCAATGCGAACATTAAAATAAAACACTCTACTCCGTGGTGGGACGAGGAATGCACTCGCTCCGTCAACTCTCGTAAAAAAGCAATTTCCTCTTTTCGTAAGTGTATGTCACTAGAAAATTTTTTATCAGTTAAAAAAGCCCAGGCAGAAACCAAACGAATTTTGAAAAATAAAAAACGCGCTGGATGGCGGAAGTTCTGTGAGAACCTGTCTCCGGAAACTCCCCAATCTTCAGTTTGGTCTAGCTTAAAAAAATTCGGATCATCGTATTCTCCGCCGAGAACCAAGCATATATCAGAAGAAATTCTTATAGGATTTGCGGATAAAATAGCCCCCCCATCAGTGGCCGGATGTGAAGAAATGCCTTCTATTAAGCCATATCCATCTCACTCTAACTGGCTAGATGCTCCTTTCTCCATTGATGAGATGAAACTAGTAATAAGAACCCTTTCTGACTCTGCTCCGGGTCCCGATGGAATACTTAATAGTTTCATTAAATCATTTTCTGATATGGCGGTTGAATATTTCTTATCTCTTATTAATAATATGTTTGAAACAGGACTAATTCCGGATGATTGGAAAACTCAAAAAATCATTCCCATTTTAAAACCTGGAAAAAATCCATCTGAAATTTCGTCTTATCGGCCTATTGCTCTTTCATCATGTTTGATGAAAGTAGCGGAGCGGTTGATGAAGAACAGATTAGAGTGGTTTGTTGAAAGTCAAGATATTATCTCACCAAATCAGTATGGTTTTCGGAAAAAGAAATCTACAATGGATAATTTAAGTTTGTTCACAACTGATATCCGAGTTTCCCAATCCCTAAATTCTTATACATTGGCCACATTCCTTGACCTTTCATCAGCTTACGATGATGTTTTACTGAATGTTTTGAAAGAAAAGCTAATTAAAAAACAAATCCCCCCGAAATTAGTCCAATTTATTATTAATTTGCTCTCAGATAGGTCCATTATTATTGAGTCTTCCTCTAAATGCTTAAGGCGCAAACTATGGAGAGGTTTGCCCCAGGGTTCTGTTATTAGTCCTCTGTTGTTTAATATTTATATAAGCGACATAGACTCAGTAATTCCTTTTTCTATCAAGCGTCTTTACTTTGCGGATGATATCCTTATATATTTGTTACATAAAAATATTATTCTTGCAGCTAAGGAAATGAATTTGGCTTTACAATATATTAAAAGCTGGTTGTCAATAAATGGGATGAATCTGGCGGCATCTAAAACAAGGGTCGTGGCTTTCACGCGCAAAAGAAAAATTCCCCAATTCTCAATTTCTTTTGATAATGTGCCTCTACAAACCGCTACTCAAATCAAATTCCTTGGTCTTCTTTTGAACCATAAACTTTCCTGGCTTCCACACATTCAGATAATTTCTACAAAGTGTGAAAAGGGACTTAATATGATGCGAGCAGTTTCCAGAGTATGGTGGGGATCTCATCCTACCACTCTTAAATTAATGTATAATTCCCTAGTTCGGAGCCACTTGGATTATGGCTCATTCCTTTTTGACCCACTCCCTAAATATCTAGATAAGAAAATGGAAAGAATTCAATCAAAAGCCCTCAGAATGATTATTGGAGCTATGAAGTCTTCTCCAATTAATGCGCTTCAGGTGGAATGTGTGGAGCCTCCATTATATTTCAGAAGGCAATTCCTTGCCAATAAATATATTTTCAAGGCTTTATCGTTATCACATCATCCTATTAAACAAAGTCTTAATAGGTTAAGTGTTAATTTGAATTCTAACAAAAGATTGAGAGAAAAACAATGTTTTCCTCTCTTAATTAAAAGTTTTCATCTCTATAATTCTCTATCATCTTCCCTCCAATATCTTCAAGAAGTTCCCAATCTTCCTATATACAATATTCCATTTAAGGCAATCACTTTTATGCCGAACACAATAACATCAGTCTTTCGGAAGAATATTGTATCTTCCCCAAATAAATTTCAAAATGTGGATGATTGCTTTAAAAGCATAGTGGCTTCGAAATTCCCTGGATTTTCCATCCTTTTCACGGATGGTTCCAAATTTGAAAATAAAAGATGTGGAGCATCTATATATAGTCCAGAATTCAACATCAATCTCACTTATAAATTACCGAAAGAAGCTTCCATATTTACAGCCGAATGTTTTGCAATTGAACAAGCGCTAAATCAAATTCAGGTTCTCAACATTCATCGAGCCTTACTATGTACTGATTCGCTAAGTGCTCTAACTAAAATTAGGTCAAATATTTTACGTTATCCGGAAGACAATATTATATGTAAAATAAAAAATCTTCTCAATTCTCTTAGTGAATCTGGGTTTGAGACGATATTGGCCTGGGTCCCTGCCCATTTGGGTATCGAGGGTAATGAGATGGCCGATTTTCTCGCCAAATCTGGTTCAGATTCCGGAACTATTCCACTAAATTTTAGAATTCCTATATCCGATGTCTTTCCGATTCTTAAATCCAATATGACTCGTGCCTGGGAAGAAAATTGGGCAGTCTCCAAAATAAGAACTGGATCTTTCTATACGGGAATTCAAAACCATATCCCTGCTAAGCCATGGTTTCACGGTAAAAAACTTTCAAAACGATTCATTTCATGTATCTCGAGAATGAGAATTGGCCACTGTTCAATTGCATCTCACTTGTCTAGAATTAGAGTTTTAGATGATCCGTTCTGCCAGTGTGGTGTGGAAGAGGAAACCCTCGACCACGTTTTCTTTAACTGTAAAAACCATTCATCTTTCAAGAACATATACCGCCGGCTTATTAAAATCACACACCAGTCCCCCCTTAATATTTCATACCTTTTATCTCTTAACAATTCTCGTGTTCATACAGCTTTATGTAAGTTTATTAACCTGAATGAATTCAATATTTAATTTGTTTTAGTGATCTAAATGAGTCCAATATTTAATTTGTTTTATTATTTTCCCATTAGATTAACCGAAATTTCTTATCCATTTTAAATATTACCGGCACAAAGCACTCTCTCCAGGGTGAATTGCCTAAAACAAAAAAAAAAAAAAAAAATAATCATCGTTTTCCCACTGTAGGGGCTTAATGACAGTAGATGAAGGAATTCAATCATTACAAGTTTAAACTAACTAACCATCACGCCGTTTCCCCGCAGGGGTAGGCAGAGAGGACGGACCGCCAAACAACTCGATCTTTGCACACAATCCTTGCCTCGTTCACATTCATACATCGTCTCATACGTGCTCTTCTATTATTCTGACCCTTGACATCGCCCGACTCAAGTATCGGATTCACTTGGTCGTGTATGTCTTCCTCAGGCGTCCCCGACTTCGTCTACCATTCACATTTGCGTCATATATTCTCCTTACCCTCCTTTCCTCATTCATTCGCTCTACATGCCCAAACCATGAGCGTCCCTTTCCTTATCTTACTCATTACGCTTACCAGCCTTGCATTATGTTCGGATCTCCACATTTCTCACACGATCATACATGGTTTTACCACACATAGGACTTAGTGATCACATTTCTACAGCATGCAGTCGACTTTCATCCTTTCTCTGCCAGTTGCATGCCTCAATATCATACATCAGGGAAGGTACCAGCAATCCATTATGGACGGCTAGCTTCGCTTCTTTTGACAGTTTTTTGTTGACGCCAATGGCGTTCAGTCCTCCATTAATGGATTTACCGGCATTTACCCTTCTTTCAATATCTCTATCAGTCTTCCCATCTCTCGTAAACATACTTCCTAGATACACAAACTCATCCACCTGCTCCAAGTATTCATTATCCAAGTTACACATTGTTTTCGTACTCCCTCTTGCAATTTTATACCAAATTTATTCCTTATTTCCATAAACAAAAACAAAAAAATATAATATTGGTTCACAGTTAATCAACAAATATTATTATTATTAATTTTCAAGCACTCCTTCATTTCTTATCAACGCGTTTGCACAACACGCTAAGCGCTACCTATTTAAACAATTACAATACACGTACAAAACTGTTACAAAACACTACAATATAGTTTACAATACAATACAGTAGGGGTGGCACTCGCCACCGATATGTACTAACCCAGCCACCCTCCTGACAGAAGATAACGCGCTCGAGGATCAGTTAGCATTTGGCCGCCGGTCGGTAAAGTCGTTCTCTGCTACCGACTCTTGTCGCCTCAATTCAGACATTTGCAACTGTCAGATTGACACCTGTCAAATTTTGGCGCGTGTTTTTGGCGCGAAGTTTCGAGTTTTGTGAATGTTTTGTTTTTGATTGGGTAGGAAATTTTGTTTGATTGTTGACGATAATAATTGCAAACAAAATAGGAAGAATTTTTAAGTAACTATTACACGCTTATCAATAGTTACATTTTATAGTTGTACTCGGCTGACGATCCGGAGGTCACGGGTTCTATTCGATTTGTTTTTTCACAATTTAATCATTTAAAAATATTATAAGATATATTTGTGGCACGTTCCAGAGTGGAAGACACTATCTGGATCGCCCTGTTGTAAGACCACCATTCAACGTTCCTCTAAATAGCTTAAGCCTTTTTTTTGGGGTGTTATGCCGTGTTGCGCTACCTCCTTCTTTAGCCAACGTTTCGGACAGCGTTACAGTGTCCATCATCATGAGTAGGCCCTGCCTCACTTGCCCTGATGACGGACGCTGTAACGCTGTCCGAAACGTTGGCTAAAGAAGGAGGTTGCGCAACACGGCATAACACCTCAAAAACAAATATATTTGGCCATGAAAACCTAAAATCATGCCCAGCTTTAGCCTTGTTTGGTGACTACATCTGAATAGCCAGGTACTTCCCCGCCTTCCTCTTCCCATTCTCTTCCATTCCCCAGTTCCCTTCAGACATACCCCAATTGGGGATGCCATAGCCTCATTGGCCTCAGGCGGTTGGGAGAAGTTGGGACTCTTGTGCAGTATTCACAAAAAATAATATAATAACTATTTACATAATTTTTTTATGAATCAAAACCGTATTGCAAAAACTCTTACCATATAAATGTAAGAAAATCAGCTGGAATTGCTTTGAATAACCTCAGTAACGTATTATTATTTCGTATTTTAAATAAAAAAATTATTTCGTATTTTAAATAAAATTAATATTGTACTTGTTTCTGAAATATTGATGCATACTTCGTTTTAATATCAGTAATTTCTAAAGGTCAACATATTTCTTAATATTTTTTTTTTAATTTTTCAATAAGAAAAAAAAAATCACATGCGTTTTGAAATCATGCGGGTATATTTTTTTTATCCCGCAGCTCGAAATTAACAACTGAAAAAAAATGTTTCAAGATGCCTACCTACTTACCTTCATTTCGGCAAAGATTAATAATTAAATAATAATTATTAGATAATTTCTAGCGCCGTTTTTGTGAAAAATCACCACAAGGGAGAAATACAAATTATACGGTTCCATTACGATCCGCCGGCTCCCCTTGCATACTTATATACAATAAGTCTTAGTCGTAAGTCACTAGTTATATAAGTCTTAGACGTAAGTCACTAGTTATAATTTTAAATCTTAGTTGAAAGTCTATCGTATTAATTTTATTTTATTATATGTTTATATGTACAGCGCCCTTGAGATGATTTTTCATAAAAATGGCGCTTTATAAATAAGCCAAATATTATCATTATTATTATGCGGTCAGGGCAAGGAAAATACGGTTTATCTAGTTACACAAATATAACTAAGTGACCCCGAAGGGATGTGCAGAGAGGATGTACCGCCGAATAACAAAGTATAAAACATATTTTCATTCAAATGCACCAAGGAAAAATCTACTTGTCCATAATTCTGCGTATACCAGCGCATAAGTATAAAAAATCGACACTGTATATAAATTCGTTTAATATTCATACCAACTTATTATTTAAGGGTATTTTTGAAGTCGATTTTACGTTTGATATTGGTAAATAATGAACAAAAAATTATAATTTTATAGTAAATATCATTTCGGGGGGCCAACTGTCGAGGGATCAACTGTCGGGTCACCAAATTATACTTACTGGGGTATACCTTATTGTGTAATGGTTACAGTAACTTAAAAAAAACATATCTTATCTGGAATTACCTTATTTGAAATGATAACTGGTTATTACTTACATTTTCATGTTTAGTTATTTACAATGTCACGGACAGCTAAAAGTTTCAGAATTGTGATTTTAGGTAGGTACTAACCGGCTGGCTTAGCTACGTAAATTAGACAATATCAGCGAAACTCAATCGAAAATCTGAAACAGAAAATCATAAAAAGATACGGTCACATCTAGAACTTTCGACTTGCCGGGGTGGAGTTCTACCAACTGAGCTAATGTGTCCCTAACTGATTCAGTCGTATTTAACAGTATCATACTACTAGAATACTACCAATTTATTGGCTTCTTTCTTTATGTATGATTGCTAGATTCAAACCCGAACTAAATGCTATCTAGATAGTGTCTTAGATAAACTTTACAATTTTTATCAAATATGCGATATCTAAATGAGAAAAATCTCAAATTTTATTGCATTAATTAATGGAGAATTCTGATATATTCATAAATGAGTAAAACCTCAAATTCTAGTATATTAATTAGAGAAACTCAATCGAAAATCTGAAACAGAAAAATCAGAAAAATAAAAGATAAAAAGCATTTCAAATTTGCGTAGGCATTTTGTGTGGCCGAGGGAAGTGGGAAGGGGAAGGAAATGGAAAAGAGGAATTACGTGAGAAAATGTCTGTCAATTCAGATCAGGTTAAAACCATTGGTTAAAGCCATACGGTTAAATCCATTTGACGGCCTCCGTAGTCCTGAGGTAAGACTCTCGACTCACAATCCGAAGGTTTCGAACCCGGCGTGCGCAAATAAATTTCATTTGATTAATTTGTGTTATTTCACAATTTATTCATTTGAAATATTATATGGTATATTTGCGGCACGTTCCAGAGTGGAAGATACTATCAGTATCGCCCTGGTGTAAGACCACCATTCAGAATTGAAACGTTGCTTAAAATGGCTTAAGCCGTGTTTAGTGACCAGATCTGAATAGCCAGGCACTTCCCCACCTCCCTCTTCCCTATCTCCTTCCCCTCCCCACTACCTTCAGCCTCACAACATACCCCAATTGGGGATGCCATAGTCTTACTGGCTCCAGACGGGAGCAGTTGGGACTCTTGTGCGGTATTTCATATAAAGCAGCGTGTCAATTCTGAATAATGACCGTTCACCAGGGTGATACTGAAAGTATCTTCCACTCTGGAACGCGCTGCAAATAGGCTAGATACTATTTTTAAAGAATACATTGTTAAATAACACAAAATTAGTCAAATAAAATTTTCTTGCACGCGCCGGGATTTGAACCCGAGAACTCGATATTCGTGGCGAAGGATCAACCGCGGAGGCTATGGAAGCATAATATTGAAGTCTTATAGATTTTCAGACTTTGCACCGTTTACTTGCATGATAGATCATCTTTACAATTAAGTTAAATGTGATATTCATCAGAAAAACAAATTTTATAAAGAACTTGATAATCTATTCATACATTTTTTTAAATTTTCCATTCCTACGCACATGTGAATTATTGACGTACATAGAAAGATATCTGATCAATAATTACGTGTGATAAAACCAAAAACTTTTCTTAAATTTGTTGATAATTCGTGTCGAGTTTTCTGTCTGACGTGGCGTTGAACGCTCGAAGCGATGCCGACGGGCGGCGACGCTGGAATATTTTTTACGGCGTCGCGACGTCTACTACTTACTGCTTTAGGTACTACGGTTGATTTTAATCATTTATATAGTGAGATTGCGTTTAAAATAAATCATTTGTACATAATCATTTGTTCCCTTTTGGAAACAACTCATATCATAGAAATCGTTGTGTCTCACTTGCTAGCATGATGCGAAATATGGATTAAACGGTGTTAGAAAGGGAAAATCTAACGCCTTTTGTTCAAATCTAAAAGTTAATTACAAAATAATTCAAATGCACTCCTTTCTGAAACCAAGTTTCTGACCGCGATTTGAGAAAAATATATGAAACTTTGGGAATTTTTTATTAATTATTTTCACGTGAAACGACAAAAAGGTAAAATGAAGATAACGTTTGTAATATATTTGTCTAATAAAATATTTGTGTGTTATAAGGTGAGCCCTTTTAAAACTTTTTTTTTGTTTGCAGTAAAAATTTTATTTTTCAGAAATTATATACTTATTTTGAATTAGGTATAATATTTTATCGCTTTTCAAAAACAGTTTTCAATTTTCGGATACGTTCAGAAATATAATTTATTAGGATTTTATTGCAAAGCGGAAATATTTTGTCCTTATGACAAAATATGCCCGGGGCCTGAGAGGTTAAGAAAAGCAGTACTTAAAAGTTAAATTTCGCACAATAAAAGAAATACAAAATTATTTCTTATTTAACAACTTTTGGTTTTTTAAATAAAAAAATAATAGCAAGATTCCTAAGATAAAATTAGCGTTTTCGTGTTTTAGCTTATCTACGTGGTTCTAATTTATTATTTCTTTTTCAGTGATATCTAAGCACAGTGCTTAAACCAAAACAATTAAATAAACTCAATAAAAAAGAATTAAGTTTTGTTTTATAAAATTAGTGTAATCGAGACAATGTCCGCAATTGACATCCCAATTCAAAATGAGTTTATAAATAATAAAACTGACAGCATGTACATTAAAAGAAGTGATAATATACAAGCAAAAAGACT
The DNA here is from genome assembly GCA_936435175.1 of Glyphotaelius pellucidus. NCBI lineage: Eukaryota > Metazoa > Arthropoda > Insecta > Trichoptera > Limnephilidae > Glyphotaelius > Glyphotaelius pellucidus. The sequence goes on along the minus strand of OW386560.1, from coordinate 4,570,186 downwards.
TACGGGGAAAGACGAAGATGAAAACAGAATGATGCTAAACAATGAGAACTTAGTAGAAAAAATTATGAATAGAACAGGAGATCTATCTAAACTAGTGCCGTATGGAGATTGTTTTAAAAATAGACCCGAAATGGGACCTTCGAGTAGCCCAAAAATACTGCAAGAACCTCAAGAAAATACCATTATAAACAACAGACAACAGCACTCCAGCAACAATTCTAAGAAATCCTTCTGTATTGAGGCTCTCCTAGCAAAAAACAACGCTCCAGTTGATGCCGCAACACACTTCAACAACACCCTCATGCAACAATCCCAGCAAACTCTACAAGAAAAAATGTCCCAACAAAAATACCTAGCTATAATCCACCATCACCAGCAACTGAACAGCATGCCACACTTTCAGCCAGGTCAGCAAGAATACCCCGCTCAAGAATACAATCTAGTCATGCAACAGAGTCAGCAAAATAATCTGCTACTCAAAGATCCAGCTCAGCAAAATTACAAGAATAATAATTCTGACGTGGAAATGGACAGGTTGGATTTTGAACAGGATAACTTTGAGAGACAGATAGCTTCCAATACGATAGACAGATACGAGAGAGAGTCAGTGCATTCAGGAGCCAGGAGTCCAAGCTCTCATAGAAGCGTCTCTCCGGGAGACAACTCTGATGATCACAGATCTACTGGAAGTTATAGTCCACCAATTTCACCAGGAATGGAAATGGATAACTCGGAGTATGCTGACCAAAGAACAGGTGAGCTTTATTCAATATTTTTTTCGACTGTCTTTACCATATTCATTCTTTATTACCTTCAATCTTGTCTTTAACCCAATATATTGTAACTGAAATACATACTAAACGACAACGCTAATCTGTTCACTGCCACAGGTGTTATCGTGATTTATTTTTGGGGTATTATGCCGTGATGCGCTATTTCCTTCTTTAGCCAATGTTTCGGACATTGTAACACTATTCGAAAGGTTGGATAAGGAAGAAGGTAACGCAACTCGCAACACGACGTATTACCACAAAAATAAATCTCGATGACGACGCCATTGTTCAGATTCATATTGCCTAGTTAGATTTTTAAAGCAGTAGTTTGTGACATCGGATGTTATTTTTACGAATACAACTATGTTACCGTGTTTTAATTAATAATGCATCTAATTTTGATAGTTATTTAAGGGGGGCGATATTGTAACCGCCTGAATTTTTACCGTTTTTTAGAGGCTTATTTAAAAAGGAAGGAATAAAGAATCATTTTCAAATTTGTTTGTTTATTCATTATATATTAAAATACAAAAAATCAGATTTTAAATTTGTTTTCAAAATGGCCGCCGTAGTAACTAATCTCCTGAGACCCTCGCGGCGAAAGGCATCAATCGGCGGGATTTTTAGCTTGTGTTACAGCTATTTGAAATTTAAAAAAAAATGGTTTGAGCGTGTTTATAAAACATGTATCTTCTAGTTGAACCAGTAAAAAGAGTAAAAAAATCGTAAATTGGCACGCCTCAGAAAAAAACGATTGTTTACCCTTTTTTGGGTTTTTGGGTCAAAAATGGTAATTTTCGTAAAAAAAATTGGCATGTTTGAGATTCAACTAGAAGCTAATACTACAGAGAAGACGTATGCTAAATTTCATAAGAATCGGTTGAAAACTTTTTGAGTTATCGTGCCCGCCAATTTAAAAAAAGGAATTGGAGAGAAACACGTGTAAAGTTTTGACCCACTATGATTACAACGACTTACCAACTAGTCAGCGATTCCAGGGCCATACAGGAGTCCTTCGGTGCGTTCGTAGTACTCGTTTTCTTCTTAAGTTCTTCTTGGCATGTTTGACGAGCTTTTTTGGTCGTCAAAGAGCTGTGGTGATTTTCTCGACTCACCCTTTGGTCATCAACTTAGTCTTTGAGTTGAGGCAGAGCACTTAAATGAGTTTTTAATCGATAAATAACGCGAATTTTGCGAGAAATATTTTCTAAACAGTGTTAAAAATAGAAAACATCACGCTTTATATTCAAATCTAGAAAAAAATAAAGAAAAATTAAAATTTGCACCTCTATAAAACCAAATTTCCGACCGCAATTTAAGAAAAAAATTTATGAAACTTTGTGAATTTTTTGTCAATAATTTAATTTTGAAACGACAAAAAGTGACGTTACAATAACGTATATAATAAATTTGTCTAATACAATACGTGTGTATTTTTTTGTTATTAGTAATTTAATTAGAAAAAAACATAAGGTGAGCCATTTATAAAACTATTTTATGTTTGTATTCAGAATTTGTAAATTCCAAAAATTATATGTTTATTTCCAATTAAAAATTTGAAAACAAAGAAATATTCAATTTATTTAGGTTTTATTGCAAATCGAAAATATATTTATATTTTATATAAGATTGAGGGGTTAATAGTGATGGTGGGGCTGTCAGTTAAGTTGATAATTACTCTGTGAAATACAACCAGATCTGAAATAGATATGTTGAAGGTTGAAGTGTCATTGCCCAAAACCACATTTGGACAAATACACTTCAAATACATAGCTTGCAAACTATACAATACCCTACCAGCTACGATCAGACAAACTGAATCCTTGACGAATTCAAACACGATATAAAGAAAAGGATTGTAAGTATTGGATGCCACACTACTGCAAACACCTGTAACACACATAGACAGAAATAACAATTTACATAGGACCTAAAATAAATTAAAATAATAGAATCTTGTCAAATTTAACTCCATAAACAGATTTGACAGAATTTACTTCTTTACTTTATCTCTTCCTACATTTATAAGATAAACCCACACTTCCAATCACCTTATTTTATTATTATTTTTTTTTATTTTATCTTTTTATGAGTAAAACCTCAAACTGTAATATTCAATTACCTAAATGAAGACTTTATGAGCGAAACTCAATCGAAAATCTGGAATCAGAAAAAGATATTTACACCTCTGGGACTCGAACCCAGGACCTCCCTACTTTCCGGGTTGAGCTAAGGTGTCGATATCCAATTCGGTCACTTTTAACTGTACCATACTTCGACTAAGAACCACCCATATTATCTTCATTTTTCTTAACGCATATTTTTATTGGCTGCCATCTTTATGAATGATTGCAAGATTCAACTCGAACTAAATGCAATCTAGATGGTGTCTGGATAAATTATTATTCATTTTATTTAATGTGCGACATCTATTGACTCTTCTGCAAGTCTAAGATGAATATTATTATTTTTTTATTTTAACTTTTTATGCGTAAAACCTCAAACTGTAATATTTAATTAAATGAAGACATTATGAGCGAAACTCAATCAAAAATCTGGAAACAGAAAAATCAGAAAAAGATATTTACACCTCTGGGACTCGAACCCAGGACCTCCCTACTTTCCGGGTTGGGGCTCTTACCCACTGAGCTAAGGTGTCGATATCCAATTCGGTCACTTTTAACTGTACCATACTTCGACTAATAACCACCCATATTATCTTCATTTTTCCTGGGTTCGAGTCCCAGAGGTGTAAATATCTTTTTCTGATTTTTCTGTTTCCAGATTTTCGATTGAGTTTCGCTCATAGTGTCTTCATTTAATTAAACACCTTATTTTAATTGTATTCAAATTGATATGTATTTAACCTTAAATATTCTTGTAACTACGATATTCTTTTATGTACCTCTAAGTCTGTCTCGACACAGGTATATCCTAGTGAGACAGGCATAAAAAACCCAATGTAAACATACTTCGTATGGATAAATAAATTTAAAAAAAAAAAATTAAATTGCGGAAGTTCAAAACTTCTGGTATAAAACGATCCCTTTACCGCCATTTTTTGTGTGGATTTGACACTTACTAAGTTTTGTTTCAGCTTAAATGCACATGAATAACCTAGTTCACCCAAACTATGAACCTAATAACCAATTTTGTTCACGTAAATATTTGTTTCTTATAGTAATTGTTGAAATGAAGTGTAATTTCTACATTTTGTGCTTAAAAGTGGGGCGGATTATGGAATAGGTATTTAAGAAGAATATAAATGCTAGAAATATTTCGAATCTCATGCCTTCAAAATTTAAAATCGAGCGTCTTATTTGCACGAGGCAAGTAAGCGAAAAAGTAGTTTTTATTTATTTTGTGCATAATTTTATAAGAATGAAAAAAGTTAGGACGTACAAAACCTCAAAAATAGTCTTAGCTACAAAGGGGTATTTTTTTTAATTGTGTCTTATATTGTTTCTTCATAGTTAAGTCATGAAAAAACTTTTTTTTAGTGGTTTGCGCTTATATTTTTTTGTTATGTAATTAATAATTTTATTGTAATTCCAATACATAGAAAAGCTAGTAAAAGCTTCAATTTATCCGTAGCATATGTTTTGTTGTTCATAATGTTGACCGATTCGTTGTAAAGATTAATCTAAATGGGATTTCACGTATAGCTTCATTTCAATGAGTATCGCATGCTTGTGTATGTCTATTCAAATGCAATTGCATATTGTGTCAACTTTTGAGAGCTTAATTATACGATTTGAATTTGGATCTAATTACAGATAAATTCAATGTAATTATGTACAACAATGTGTCCTATTGTGTGCTATCAGCATTAATCTTAATTAATTACACTTTTCATAATAGTTAGGTACCTAATTAATCTTAAATTATTGATTGATGGATTGGTAATTTCATTTTGTTGCTTAATATGTTTTCAATTATGAGTCAATTAAACATGATGACTTCCAAAAAACAGAAAACAATTCAATAAATCCCCTTTTTGTAATTTTTTTTGATGAAATCTACACCAGTCTTTCTCAAAATGGGCGATAACGGCCCCTTGGGGGCGCTGGAGGCTTTCAGGGGGCAGTAGAAGGCTCAAAGAAAATTAGGGGGCGTTAAGGAAATCTAGAGGAGCGACGACAGACAAATTTTATCTATGAAAATTCGACGGAATCCTAACAAGACAAATATGCGATTTATTACTATTTATTACTTTATTACATCAAGTTATGTACAATAGAAATAAAACATTCTCGACCGAGTTATTATTCAAAAAGACTAAAATATTCAACATCCGTAAATTATTTATCTTGCAGACTATGAAATATGTATTTAAAATCAAAAATTGTTTTAAAAAAAATGAAAATAGACTTAGCAAAAGGACTAATAATATCTTTTACACCCCTCAAATCAATACCAAATTAATGCAAACACTTAGCAATTTTATTGGTCCTCGGACATTTAATCTTATATCATTTCATTGAACACTAACAAAACATACTACATACACTTCTTAATTAACAAAATAAAAACACTCCCCAACACTAAAATAATTATCCACAATAGCAAATGCAACAAAATCACATGTATCCGTTGGCACATGGCTGTTCAACGTTGAAATCAGTATCAGAAATTAAATATCTCGGAGTGATAATAGAACAACATATGAAGTGGAAGAGCCATATCTGTGAATTGGTTAAGCGTATCAGAAAGTGTATATATATATTCATAAGATTAAGAAATATTTTAAAACCCAACAATCTAAAAAGAGTATACTATGCACTAATCCAGTCATTAATTCAATATGGAATTATTGGATGGGGGGGTTCATACAACAATATTCTTACCCCGATCAAAGTGATCCAGAAGCTAATCATTAAAGTAATCCTAAAGAAACCCTCCACATATCCAACAGAAACACTTTTCGCAGATTTCACGGTGCCTCGAGTAGAGAATATCTTCAAGAAAAATGCAATTATCCAAATTTACAAAGATAATATCGTCAAAAAATTTGAAACCCACCAATCAAAAAGATATCAAGACAACATCAAAATACCAAAATTTAATACCAAACTAATGCAAAACAATTACATCTATTAAGGAATAAAGTATTTCAACAATCTTCCGATTGAAATAAAAAAAATCAAAGACATCAATATACTGAAACTAAAACTGAAGCAACACTTCATAAGGAATAATTAATTAAATAATTACCTGTTTTTCTCTTTCTTTCTGTTTATTGTCAATCTATATTTATTTCTATATAATTTAGATTTTTCGAATTTCTCTAAAGTGCACAATATTTTAGTATGTAACCATATCCCATTGTATGTACATCTTCACATATAGATGATCCAGAAGTTTCAATTATTCCCATTATATAATGTTATATAACCTATTGCACAATGTTATTCTATTTCTGTCATAATTAATGTAACTCGCTCATCAAGCACAAGAACTAGCTTCTTCTTTGATGAGACTGCAATTTTAAAGAATTTCTGAACCAATATGTAATTTATATTAACCCACTGTAAACATATATATCTACATTAAATAAAATAAAATAATAAAAAAATACCAAAACACATTCAAACGACAGATAAATTATCACTCTACATAAAAGAATCAAAATCATGGCTTTATGATGCAGATGTTAAAACACTTTTGCTATAAATTCTATGTAAACCTTAATGCATCAATTTTCATTACGATTCTACGGTAACTTCAAGACTAACATTATTTACTTTCTTTCAAACCATAACAAAAAATCAACAGAATCTTAGTTTCTCTTTTTTACTAGAATATTTTTCACAGATACCTATATTTATAAATCTTCATTTTAAAACTTACCTTTTTTAATTGTACTTACTGATGAAATATAGCGTTTTTTTGTTTATATTACACACGCACAGGCAGTGCCTTAGTAGGTTCCCATTACCTACTTTTATCTTAAATAGATTTACTTATTCCTAACTTTTACATTATTTCTTATATTTGTATCTTACTGTGTTATGAAATTATGTAAAAAATAATTTTGAAATGTTTATAAATATAATGGGAAAAAATAAAGATTACAAAAAAAAATGCTTGGAGTCCTGTATGGACGGTTAAATTAGAGTCGCTTACGCATGTAATAATAATGTGGACTAGCAGTCGTAAACCCGCTCCGCAGGCTTTCGCTGCTAGGCCCTGCGGACTTTTTTTTTTTTTTTTATGTTAACTCCACACAGGAGGCCCTGAGGGAAATAATTTCCCTCAGGGCCTATGTCATCTTTGAAGATGCTGTGTGGAGGGTGCTGTTGAGGAGAGGAAGGAGTGAACATGGGTCTTGAAGAGACCCATATTGTAGGAGGGAGGAAACACAGAAGTCGGCAAATCGTTCCACAGCCGGGCTGTTGAACTCAAGAACGAGTCGTAGAAACGACCCGTTCTCATGTGACTAATGTCAACCGTGTACAAATGTTGAGCGCGTGTTTGGCGTGTTTCCCGACTATGCACCGGTGCCGAGGGGATCAGTGACGCTAGTTCCTCGGAGCATCTTCCATTGTAATACCGGTAGAACAAGGACAGCATTCCCACCTGACGCCTGTGCTCTAAAGATTGCAGTCCATTTGTTAAGTTAGGAGAATCTATCAAACGGACCGCCCGTTTCTGCACAGAGTCGAGGGTTTTTTTCAGGTATTTTGGGACTCCAGACCAGAGGTGGCTGCCAAATTCAACCGTGGGGCGCACTTGCGATTTGTACAGGGTTAGCAGTTGTGTACTATTAAAGTATCTGCGGGCCCTGTACAGTACGCTCAGTTTCTGAGAGGCTAACTTAACTCTGGCCTCGATGGAGCCCCCGTACCTGAGCTGGTCACTTAGAGTTACACCAAGCACTTCGCTTTTGCTTTTGTTTCTTTGCTTCGCTTTCTGCTTTTGTTTGTTTTCCGAATTTTTTTCATGCAAAATACTTCTAAATACTCGTACGATTAAGTACGAGTTATATTTTCTCTCATTGAAACATTATTTGATCTCAGAAATAGGATATGAATCACACCCTGTTTATGCTTTCCATATAATAGTGCATGTTTGAAAATTATATTTGCAATAACTGTTTTTAACATAAGCAACAAACAGATGGTAATGTAAAACTGTTAGTTCAAAAATATTGGGGGCACTAGATATTTTTGTAAATTTCAAAGCGGGTGGTGGTCAAAATATGTTTGAGAACCTGTGATAATTTTTTTGTTAGGTTTGGTCGTACACATTCTTGCAAAGCTGCCCATAATTTTGCCTAGCATTTCTAGCAGTATTGCGTTCACTTCACGTCGAATCCTTTCTTTTAATGCCTGGATAGTCTTTAGGGGGTTACTTTGAAACTCTCGTCGTTTTTAGGTACCCCCAAAGGAATTTGTCGCGCGGGGACAAGTCAGGAGAACGAGATACCCAGGGAATATCGCTGTTTTTGCTCACAAGACGACCGGGGAACGCCTATCAAAGCAAACCCATTGGTACTTGCCCTGTGTGGCATGCAAAACCATTTTCGATATCTAAAAACAACAAGTATTTTAAAGTTACCCTCCAAGGACTATCCAGGCATTAATAGAAAGGATTCGACGTGAAGTGGCCGCAATACAGCTAGAAATGCTGCACAGTGTTAAGGGCAGCTTTGCAACGAGGTTGCAAGAATGTGTGCGAGCAATGGAGACTACCTTTCGGATATTATCTTTAAAAAAATGATCTGCAGATATTTTGATCAATAAATTTTACAAAAGATGATTTATTGAATGTTCTCTGATTTTTTTAAATCGTCCAATTTCATTGGTTCACCTATTGTTATTTTAAAAAATATGCGTAGATGGGTTTTGTCTAAGTAAGGCCTCATTATTTAAGTTATTGACTTCCGCAAAAAGGCACTATAAAATCCAATTAATAGTTATTATTATAAAGTTAACAATTAATATCTCTTATTATAATGTAGTTAAGTTCTATGTCATCCACTCACGTCTGGTAGCTTATTGAAAAATTTATTGTATCAATAAACGGACACTATTTGGACCTTAAGATGAAGCTAAAGGTGAAATCCTATTTAGATACTATTTATGTTCATCTTTACGACGAATCGGTTTACATTATGAAGATCAAAAAATATGATACGGATAAATTGAAGCTTTTAAAAAACTTTTTTTTTTAAATACCCTTTATGACTAAGACTATTTTTGAGGTTTTGTATGTTCTAACTTTTTTTCATTTTTATAAAATTACTAGCTTTTCCCCGCGGCTTCGCTCGCATGATATTACGGGAAATTACTGTAGCGCTTGCACTTATCAATTATCTCCCCCCCCCACCCCACCCCCATCCCCTCCTGCATTCCATATATTCATTCCCTTACATTCAGTTTTCAAACATCTCGCCTACCACCTATATTTCATAGCTCAAAGAAAAAAAGAATTACTTATCCAATTTTGTTCATTCGTTCGGAATTTATGCGCTTACAAACATTTCGGATGTTTATTTTTATTTAAATATTTGGAAGTTCGTTAATATAATAAAAAATACTCTATTTATCATTCAGTCTTTATAATCGTTACGAATTATATTTTTAATATAGGAACTCTCATCTGACATTTATTCCAAGCTTGTCCAAAAAAAAAACGAATTCTAATATTTCAATTTTCTGCAGTAGTAGCTGACCAGTAGACTGAGTGCCTACCAGCATAGAGCCCAAAAATATATCAACATTGTTTCCATAGAAAAGATTTATTTCTGACGTTAGCAAAAACTCGCTTTTGTTAGCGACAGAAAACGTGTAACAAATATAATATATTAATATTTATAATTTCATAACGCCAGAGCTTACCATCATATACAACCTGTAATCTGCGCATATAATTTAGCTTTATATTGGTGAAAGAATTATTAAAGTCTTTATATTGTGTTATGCGTGAAAAGGTCATAAACAAACTCGAGCAGTTTCGCATTTATAATATTAGTATGGATACACAAAATTAATAAAAACCACTTTTTCGTTTACTTGCCTCATGCAAATAAGACGCTCGATTTTAAATTTTGAAGGCATCTCCAGCGTTTATATTCCTCTTAATGTAGCAAAAGACATCGGACAGACTTTAACAAAATGTTTCCGAAAATTAGCAATTTTTATTGTACAATAATTCATCATAAGTACCTTACTAGAAATAATATAAATACATCGTCTGTAAGGTTTAACCACAGTTTGATAATGTCTACAGAATGCGAAACAGCTGTCACGCGTAGTAATAATTACATAGCAGAACTTGTTCTATAACGGGAATCCTCCTAGTTGGGCATTTTATAAATCTTTTGACTGAAAAGTATAAACGAGGAGTGGGTAGGCATCTGGGGGTCAGTGTGTCCAGGAATGACAGACGTCTGACTCCATCCCTCCCACTGCGGTGGGCTTGTTGATGAATGGGTCGAGAGAGTCAGGCTGAAGAAGTCTAGATTAGTTCTCCCTCAATCAGTCTCTCCCGATCCGGCCCACCATGAAGTAGATAGGCAAACTTTTTTGCCGCCAAGACCTAGACAAACATAACCGCCTCCCGAATTACATTGTTTACAGGCCTATTCTAAAATTTGTTCTTTGATCCATATACGGCATTTTAGAATCTCGTAATCGTGGTTTATTTTTTGGGTTATTATGCCGTGTTGCGCTGCAGACGCTGGGACAGCTTTACATGGACATGGAAATGGAAAGAAAAGGGTAGCGCGACACGGCACAATAACACAAAAATAAATGGGGAAAATATAGATAATTAATTCAACTTAATTAGCTTGTCATTTTAAAACATAAAATCTTATAATTAACTGTTAATTCATAAACATAATAAAATTTAAAAAATACTGTTGTCGATGTTTGTCATTTAGTCTCCTAGAACTGAGTGGTCGAACTTTATAAAAGCTTTCTCGCAAGGGTACATCATAAATTGAATGTCGTTAATAATCAAACCTTTGTTTTCCGTAGGTCTAATCCCGCGGCCGGGCCTCCTGACGCGGGGCCCCCTGATGCTGCCGTACGCGCCCCCACCGCCCATGCAGTCCTACCCGCCCCCTCACGCGCAGCACCCAGTACACCATGCGCAGATGCAGTGGCTGGCCAGGGCAGGGCTGTTCTACCACCGCCTGCCGGACCTCTCAGGTATACCTTACCCCTATTCTTATCTATACTAATATTATAAATTCGAAACTGCGTGTGTTTGTTTGTTACGCTTTCACGCATAAACCGTTAAACCGATTTTAAAAATTCTTTCACTAATAGAAAGCTATATTATATGCGAGTAATATAGGCTGTATATAATAGTAAACTCTGGCGTTACATATTAATATATGTATTATATTTTTCGTCGGTTTTTATTCGGTTGATGTCGTAGCGGAGCGCTAATAATCTCGTTCGAGAGGCGGAACTATAAAGTTTTGTCCCGACACAATGTCACCATCATGCGTTGGAACAGTGCGGAGCGTGCGTTTGCCGTTAAGGCCTACTTTTCGAACGCATGTTCTGTGATCATGTTTTGTTCCCAGAGTGTCTCATCTCAATTAGGGGCGATTTAAAGTGGCCGGCCCGCTCTCCCGATTTGTGCCTTTGTGATTTTTTTCTATGGGGTTTTTTGAAATCCCGTTTTATGTGAACCGTCCAAGAACCCTATTTGAAGACCAACATGCAGGAAGAAATTGCCAGGATAACGTCTGATATGCTGGCAAGAGTCATGACAAACGCCAGAAATCGGTTTACTCATTGGTGTGGTTAATGGGGGACGTCACCTACCTGATTTGATCTTCAAAAACTAAGTTTAACAAATCTTTAGGTATGTGGTTACATTATAAAGAAATAAAAATTTCTGATTCATACAATGAGTTTTATTAAGTTTTGAAAAAAGAAAGTTATGCTGCCGCACCCTGTACTTTGTTATTCGGTGGTACATCTTCTCTCCACATTCCTTCGGGGTCACTTTATAATAATAATAATAAATTTTATTTAGTAAAATATTTACACATTTATGTACATTATTTGTGAAATGTTTTGACTGTCCAACTAGGATGATTCCCGTTTTAGGACAGTCAAATAAGGATAAGGGTGATTATACATGAACCATGATTATAAAGGGAACTGGTGTTTGCATTTCATAACAAAATTACTACTAATAAGAACAATAAAGATAACAGAAACAATAAAATAAAATAAACAATTAATGTATGATTATTACTGTTGTTTTCTTGCATAGTTAACAAAATAATAATAAAATAAGTTTACTTATAAATGACGTTTGCATACCAAAATAATAAGCTTGCATATATATTTTGTATAAATATGAAATAAAAAAGAGAAATGATAGAATAAAATAAAATATCCAATTAAGACATAAGATTATCTGGTGCCTGCCTGGTAGAATTCTAATTTAAAATGAAATAGGTAAGTACATACATACACATAATATTAACGATTAGGGCATAAAGGTATCTTTAACACAGTATATTTTTGTTGGAATTTTTGTTATTGTTTTTGGTTTGTGTTTGATTTCATTTTTGGTGTAGTAAAAGTTCACACTCCTTTCTCCCTAATTGATGAAGCCAAGTAGTGGTCAATCTGCGAAGAACACCTGTGCTTTCACTTAGTTATATATTTTGTAATTAGGTATACTATATTATTATAATGGATGGTTTTATTATATTATTATAATGGAATTGCACTACGAATTGTCAGTATCAAAAATAGAAATACTAAAGATTGTTTGTTTGCTTGTTTCCTCCCGGATATGTCTTTCGCCACTCTGTACCACGCTACCGCGACTCTGTAGACATGAGCTGCCACTGGCTTTCCGATCCAACAGGTATTTATAGACTTGAATACCTACACCATTAACTATAGTAAATTAAATTAAAATAATTGTTTAACTGACTTACATTAGTTACGTCATTGATTTCAGTTACTACGCCATTCTTGGCTTCGTTCTATAGAAAAAAATCCTTACAGGACTTAATTAAATGTTGTATTCGAATGTAACTTCAAGAGGTCATATTTCGGTGTGGAAACATTGCAAACGCTTTCAGTGCATTTTTTTAGTTTAGCATCATTTTTGTAGAAGATTGTAGGGGCGAATATTTTCACCTAAAAATACACGGTGTTCGATACTTCTTGATGAATTTTAGAACACTTGACTTTCAATATTAAAAAATCTAGTACAGTTTACACGCGGTAGAAGCGAAACTTCACCAAAACAATCTCAACCAATAGAACCTTGAAAAGTGAGATCATAATCAAAGCGGCCAGTTTGACGCTTTGTAGGTACTGTAATGCGTCATTTCTGTTTAATCCGAGTTTCAAATCGGGGCTAAAGAAGTTTCACTTCAAAAGGAAAAATACTGTTGTATTGTAATATGCTAGCCTGGGGCGTGTAAATAACCTCGGAACTCTCTGAGCGTAATACTCAAAAATATGATTGTGAATTTACCTTGCACGAACAATATTTTACAAAAAATAGCGATCTGACAAATCTCAAAGGAAAAAACAGATTCACTTACCTTGATTGTCGAAATTAGCGACATGTGGGAGGCCTCCCAATAAAATTCCATCCACTTAAATTAATCTCAGTATAATTTTCGTAATTTTGAAATATGTACAAGACTGTTCTCAACTTTACACAACTAGATTAGAAATCACAATGAAGTAGCAAGATATTCAAATCACAAGATGATATGACAGTTATTTCCACATTGTCACAATAACACTTTCAAGACTGCATTATTTTTTTCAAACGGACAAGTGGGCGACATCTATGATTCATTTGGTCAAGCATGATGATGTAGCAGGTTTTTTCGAACAATACATCACCATCTTTTTGCAATTTAAATATTTTCATTATTTTTTCGAATAAACAAACAAAAACATATTACAATGCCTAACCAACTGTACACAAGCTGATTTCGAAATCTCTGCATAAAAAAGCATAAACAACGCCGGGGAACTTCAGCTGTTATGAAAATAATGGCTGCATGAGAATATGTATGAATAATATGAAAGTGCAACATTTCATTCCCTTTGATCATCCCCTATATGTGGAGACTATCTGTATGGTAGGCTTCTACATAGTAGGATCACCGTCTAGTTTAGTTAGGTTGGGGTGGCATCTAATCTCTATTTGTATAATTGGTGATTTAATCGAACGGCCTTGAAGCCTGTGGACCTTTGGCCTACCTTCTCTCTAATGATTTACACCAACAGGCATCACTGCCTGTTTGTCGGCAATTTGCCATACAAAAGAGCTGCACTTTAATCCTATAGATGTAAAGGCACCCACATAAGGGGGCCGAGTGTCAACATTGGAAGAATGTCGCAAAAGTTGGGATAAATGCAGAGATCATTGCGGATAACAGCAAGAGAGGGATGCTCGGCTAGAAGTAGGATTCTGTTTTATTTATCAGCGAGTTCTAATGTCATGTAATTTCAAAGCTTTTTTGTAAGTTCGAGGTCAAAAACTCTTCGTTCTATTACCTAAAAACGAAATTTTCATTAAGAGATAAGAAAACTTTGAAATATCCCTTTAACTGTCAAAAATTACTACAAGTCACCGTACATATAAATATTTTATGACTAAAATTCGAATTAAACCGAAGTTTTTTCGGGTTAAACTATTAACCGTTCAATGAAGCAGTGGTCCCCAACCTTTTTATCGCCGCGGACCGGTCAACAGCTGATAATTATACCGCGGTACGCTGAAGGGGAAGGGGGGGGGGGGGGGGCGTCGATTGTTTATATTTTAGATTGTTTTGATATTATATTTTATTATGTCACCTAAAATGTATAACTAGTGCATATCGCCTCAAAAACGTAAATATCTCTTAAAATATAATAAATGCAGGATTCAGATTGTGGTTAATCCTTCGTTAAAATAATAAGAAAAACGGGAATAATCAACGCGTGTTAGTACCAATACGCGTTCTCAATAAAACGATGCATTTGGGCAAGCAGAATAATTCCGATAACATACTAATAAATTTACAACATGAAATTATTAATGGATTGAAACTCAAACATAATAGTGAAATTTTTCGTTTTTTATTTTTGAGGTGTTATGCCGTGTTGCGCTACTTCCTTCTGTAGCTAACGCTTCGGGCAGCGTTATAGTGTCCATCATCAGGGCACATGTGTAATTATTACAACGTTGGCTAAAGAAGGAGGTAGCGCAACACGGCATAACACCCCAAAAATAAAAAAACGAAAAATTTCACTATTATGTTTGAGTTTCAATCCATTAATAATTTCATGTTGTAAATTTAGTGGTATGTTATCGGAAAAACGAGGTTATTTCTGACAAATTATTTTTAGGTTACTTTTACTTTTTACTTTCATGAAAGTGATGTTTTTTAATAATAAAAATTCTCTTTTATGTCTTTTCTATGTGTAGTACAAAATCAAGAAAGCAACGTTTACATTGCGCAACAATGAATCCAAAACGCCAGTTTTTTTTGGTTATCGTATTATATTATTATAATTTTTAACAATTTCTCATTGTATAATTTAATTTAATTAGCTAGGGCTCACACCTCTCCAGACATTTCGATTTGTTGGTTTGTGTAAAGTTAATTAATTAATAGAAGAAATTATCCATAGATGTCAGGAGACGCAAACTCCCTTCAGACAAGACCGCTATAAAAGACCTAGGTTTAGGTTTTATCTCTCTCTTCTCACCAGCCAACCTTCTTAATAAGTAAAAGTAAAATCCTTGGTCTGTCTTGGGTAGTTTGGTTCTCCGAAATTATTCACAATGTAATTGGGAATAAAGCAAAATAAAATGTCACGAGTCCTTTAAAAGTTTCCTGAAGCTGCCTTTATTATTTACGAAGTTCCTTCCTCCAAAACAAAACACTCATTTTATCAACGATAAAAAGTGAAGTTACGATTTTCTTGAATCGAATTGATTTTATTGAATTTCTTAAATAAAAGGACTGTGTTACTAGGATTTTGAATTTTCTGAAATTTTACAACCTTTTGATTAAAAGTGTTTGTGGTAAGCTTTTTTCAAACTTGTGTTGCAGTTTTAAATAATGAATGCTCATTTTATATCAAATACAAAAATCTCAAAAGTAATTTTATCTAGTATCGAATAGAGTGTTTTTTTAAAGTAAAACTTCTTTACGCACAAGACTTGGGGAGTAAGCTGGTGAATGCGTAACGAGAGCGTTACGAACGGAAGTTGAGGGGGAGATATAAGTTAGTAAAGATAGAAAGAGAGAGAGAGAGAGTAACGTCTCGTATATTACTGTAGGGGCAAGATAGAAATTGTTCAAAAACTCAAAATAAAAATTATTTTAAAAAACCTCCAGACTTCCCTACTGAACGAATATTTGAAGAATTTAAAGTCCCAACATCCAAAAACCTATTTATAAAAAATCATCTTACAAATTGTAAAAGAAAAAGAAAAACACTCATTCGTAACGGAAAATCGTACCAGACTCAAACATGTATTTGTATGCCCGAAACTAAACACTTCTTTTGCCCAACATCATTTTTCTTACCAAGGAAAATATTTCTTCAACAACCTACCCATAGAAATCAGAATCATTAATAACAAAATACAATTATCGAACTCTATCAAAAATCATTTTAAAGAAATCAGCAACAGCAATCCTATCTGGACTGCCCGGGCTTCATCCTCGTAGGCAAATTTAGACCCAAGGGAGGTGTGTGTCTCTACAGTCGAGCTGACGTCAACTGTGTGCGTCTGTTGAATCTGGGAATCTCCAGATTCGACGTAATGTGGGTGCGCGTCAATCTTGCCAGTACGGTAAGGTTTTATGCGTGTTTATACCGCTCACCTAACCTTAGCGAATCAGACACGTCCGAGCTCTTCAAACATTTAAGCAACACTATTGATGACCTCTTGCCCCGCTTCCCTACGGCAGAGTTTGTGGTCCTGGGGGACTTCAATGTTCATAACGAACCTTGGTTGAAGTTCTCGGGATCAACAGACTCGGCTGGACGACAAGCGGAGTCCTTTGCCCTTTGCCACGGACTGGAGCAAATGGTTCAGGAGCCTACAAGGGTTCCTGATGTCCAGTCTCACCGCTCTAATCTGTTAGACCTGTTTTTAACCACTGTGCCACACGGTTACAAGATTGACGTCACAGCGCCTTTAGGATCGTCGGACCACTGCCTGGTGACGTCATCAATCCCCGTAACCTTCAGACCGCCAAACGAGAGGCTGAAAAGAAAAGTGTGGCACTATAGGTCTGCAGATTGGTTCGGTCTGCGGGCACATTTTAATGCTTTCCCGTGGTCAGCTGTCTGTTTTCGGACTTCGGATCCCTCAAGATGTGCCCAGGAAATTGGTGAAGTCATCACGTCCGCGATGGATGGCTTCATCCAATCCACTATTAAGGAAACTGGTGTGGGCTCAAAGCCGTGGTTCAGTCGACAATGCTCTGAAGCAGTGCGACGAAAAAACGCGGCTTACCGAGCCTACAACACATCTCGAACGTCCGAAAACAGAATATTATACAACCAAATTGCAAAGGAAAGTAAGAGAATCATCAATAGGTCGAAATTCGAGCACGACCTGCAGGTCAGCAGAAAGCTGGCTGCCTGCCCGCATGGTAGCAGAGCGTTCTGGTCGCTTGCGGGCTCTATAGGTCGCAATTTCTGCAAACCCAGTCTGCCACCTCTTACCAGACCTGACGGCTCTCTAGCAAATACCGCCGTCGAAAAGGCTAACTTATTAGGCAAAATGTTCGCGGAAAACTCGACCCTCGATGACCAAGGTGCTATCCCGCCGTCGGTTCCTCACTGCGGTTTTCGTATGAAAAAGCTGAGGATTCGGCATCGGGATGTACTCCAAGTCTTACGAGGGCTTGATGTTAATAAAGCTAGTGGGCCTGACGGAATACCTGCCCTGGTATTGAAGAGGTGCGCTGCAGAAATAGCTCCAATTTTGACGAAGCTTTTCAAAATGTCCCTGAAGTCTGGGTCTGTGCCCTCTGGTTGGAAAAAAGCGATCATTCACCCTATTCCAAAGAAAGGTGACCGCTCTAACCCGGCCAACTACCGCCCCATAGCGATCACATCTGTTCTGTCAAAAGTGATGGAACGTGTGGTCAACGACAAACTACCCACATACCTCGAGAAGAACAAAATTATTAACGACCGTCAATACGGATTCCGGCGGAACCGCTCGTGCGGTGATCTTCTCGCGTATGTGACACATGTTTGGGGGCGGTGCCTGGAACGCTTTGGTGAGACCCAAACCGTTGCACTGGATATTTCCAAGGCCTTTGACCGGGTTTGGCACCGAGGGCTTGTCAACAAACTGCCTTCTTACGGACTTCCCGCTTCCTTGTGTACGTGGATTGCCGACTTTTTGAGGGAGAGGTCGATTCAGGCGGTTGCTGATGGTTTCACCTCTTCCTCGCATTCGATAAATGCTGGCGTCCCACAGGGATCGGTTCTGTCTCCGACTTTGTTTCTGTTGCACATCAATGACCTCTTGACATGTGCACCGATTCATTGTTACGCGGATGACAGTACAGTCCATGATAGCTTTTTGTTTGACAAGCCTCCAAAGGGCTCACAAATCCCAATGGCTCGGAGGGCTTTGAAACAAAGAATGGACGGTTACCTCGAGAGTGTTTTCTCTTGGGGTAAGAATAACCTCGTCGAATTTAATGTTTCAAAGACCCAATCATGTCTGATTACGTCTAAAAGGGATCGGAATGATAATCTAGTCTCCTTCAACGGAAGCAATCTCCCGAACAGGCCTTCCATTGATATGCTTGGTGTAACTCTAAGTGACCAGCTCAGGTACGGGGGCTCCATCGAGGCCAGAGTTAAGTTAGCCTCTCAGAAACTGAGCGCACTGTACAGGGCCCGCAGATACTTTAATAGTACACAACTGCTAACCCTGTACAAATCGCAAGTGCGCCCCACGGTTGAATTTGGCAGCCACCTCTGGTCTGGAGTCCCAAAATACCTGAAAAAAACCCTCGACTCTGTGCAGAAACGGGCGGTCCGTTTGATAGATTCTCCTAACTTAACAAATGGACTGCAATCTTTAGAGCACAGGCGTCAGGTGGGAATGCTGTCCTTGTTCTACCGGTATTACAATGGAAGATGCTCCGAGGAACTAGCGTCACTGATCCCCTCGGCACCGGTGCATAGTCGGGAAACACGCCAAACACGCGCTCAACATTTGTACACGGTTGACATTAGTCACATGAGAACGGGTCGTTTCTACGACTCGTTCTTGAGTTCAACAGCCCGGCTGTGGAACGATTTGCCGGCTTCTGTGTTTCCTCCCTCCTACAATATGGGTCTCTTCAAGACCCATGTTCACTCCTTCCTCTCCTCAACAGCACCCTCCACACAGCATCTTCAAAGATGACATAGGCCCTGAGGGAAATTATTTCCCTCAGGGCCTCCTGTGTGGAGTTAATATAAAAAAAAAAAAAAAAAAAAACGGGAAGACTGATTCCCCTATTTCCACATGAATGTAACACTAAAATTGTACTTGTTTTTACTCTTACACAATACATGGATGTCTTTTAGTTAAAGATTGCGATGTGTTTGTATTAACTGCACTAATTATTTATGTGAAACACGTGACTGTTTTAATGTATAAATAAAATGTAAACTCTTCTCCATCCACAAGCAAATGCTTTTAATGGAAGACCAGTACTACTTTAATATGTACTATTTTTAAGATAAACAAATAAATAATAAATATAAATAAATAAAACATCACAAATCAGCAACCCTTCGTACTTTTAAATGCATTGCCAACCATACTTATAAATAATTAGCGCTAAGTGTTAGATGAGGGGGCAATAACGCTCGCAGTAAAGTAGGGTAGGTTGGCACTTTGACACCCCAATCAATTAAAGTAAAGCCGTGCAACCTGTTTGGTGTGCGCGATGCGTTAGGGGTGAATTACCACGGCCTTCGTGGCGTAGTTGTTATAACGATTGACTTTGCATTCGGATGTTGCCAAATGATTCGAAGATGATATTTTCAATAAGCAAATATTTATTATTGATAAGAATTAGCAAAAATTCTGAAGATACGTTTTTAGATTTCACGGCCAAAAGTATTTTCGTTTAATGGTTTTTTGGGGTGTTATGCCGTGTTGCGCTACCTTCTTCTTTAGCCAACATTTCGGACAGCTTTACAGTGTCCATCATCATGTCACACATCTTCCCTGATGATGTTGTTAAATGTGTAGGTATTCAAGTCTATAAATTTGATCTTTCCGCGGGGTTTATTTTAATTAATTCTGATAAACATATTACTAAAATTTCAGATGTTTCTAAACAAATCCCTCCGAAAATTTTTGATTTATCGACTAGAAAAATAAAATTATTTATGTTTTTTACACTTATCGGTTAATACAGAAAATTTCTTATTCAAATTAGCTTTATTTTCAAGAAAAGTGAGTATTTATGAGAGACGAAATGAGAGAATGGGTGAGACGAAAAAATATGCATTTTACATTTTTTGTTTTAAATTAATTCACTTACGCGGTAAACAAACTTCTCTACGCAATTTTTATATTCATCATTTTTATATTACATTTCGTAGACAATCAATCATCAATCGATGCTGCCAATCGTAGAAAACATATTATTGCCATATAAAACCATGCCAATAAATGTGTTCATATTATGGAGTGAAAGCATTATTGACAAGTTTAAACCTGTATTTATAACAGAAAACATGTAAACAAAGGTATTAGAAAAAATACACAAACCCGTTAGACAAACCCTGCTTGCCAAACAAACCATTCAAAACCTGGGATGTATACCTTATTGATGGATGAAATGCAGCTTTCGCAGCTTGAAGCTCAATCCAGTAATCTAAGAATAATTCGAAGTAAGTGCTTTTTTGCTTTTATTTTGAAGAGAATTTATTTTATAAGGTTGGTACTTCCGACAAATGTCATATTTGATTGTCTATTAATTAAAAAAGGAATATTCCTTATTATCCTTGTATCGAACTTCGACTAAAAACATTCCGTATTATCCGTGAGGGAGGCTTATACATTGTTACCAAAATAAAATCTGGTGCTTACCGCTAAATTTATAATTGAAAAAAAACGGGTTATAAAATTTTGTATCCGTTTTACGTAAAATAATTTAAAGTTCAGGTATTGTTTTTATTATTCTTAAATATAAAAAACTTACATCCGTGTGTGATGGTTTAAAAAAATTATAGTTACGATTTTGTCGGAATTCGTTCAAATTCGCGCCTTGAACAAACCTTCATTATTAAGGTATTGCGCCGCCTTAAACGGGTATTTCCAATTAAAACCGCTAAAATAATACCAAAACCAATCACAAAGTAACCAGTCTGTACAGTTGAAATTTAAGAACACGACTTCGAATACTAAACAATCTTCGTAAGTGAAGTTTGTTACAAAGCTACTGTCGTGTCGCTAGTTATTACTGTTTTTAATTTTCGATATAGTGGGTACCCATATATAGATAAAAAAAACGGTTCATATGGTAAATTTCCATAATTTCTTATTCCAACACACATTTATCGTGTTTTTAGACATATGATCACTTTGCCAAATTGCCAAAGCCTAATAAACCATAAAAATAAACTTGTTTTGCCAAAATGCTCCCCTCAGCGCGGGACCATGGCTGTAATAATTGGTGATATTTATTTATCTGCCTAACCCTGCGGGTGTGCGGAGAGGCTTGTCACATATGTCGTGAAATTGGTGCAAATTAGTACAAAGGGGAGAGATCCCCTGCGCAGAGAGTCGGATGGAGAATGCGCAAGGTGCATTTTTTTCGTTATTGTTGCTATTTGGACCACTGCGCTGATTTCAAAATAAATGTTTTTTTTTACATTAACTCCACACAGGAGGCCCTGAGGAAAATAATTTCCCTCAGGGCTTATGTCATCTTTAAGGATGTTGTGTGAAGGGTGTTTTTGAGGAGAGGAAGGAGTGAACATGGGTCTTGAAGAGAACCATGTTGCAGGAGGGAGGAAACACAGAATCATTCCACAGCAGAGCTGTTGAACTCAAGAACTAGTCGTAGAAACGACCCATTCTCATGTGACCTTTGTGTCCAAATGCTGGGCGCGTGTTTGGCGTGTTTCCCGACTGTGCACCGGTGCCGAGGGGATCAATGACGCTAGTTCCTCGGAGCATCTTCTATTGTAATATTGGTAGAACAAGGACAGCATTCTCACCTAACGCCTGTGCTCTAAAGACGTTTGTTAAGTTAGGAGAATCTATCAAACGGACCGCCTGTTTCTGCACAGAGTCAATGATTTTTTTAGGTATTTTGGGGCTCTAGACCAGAGGTGGCTGCCAAATTCAACCACTTGCGCACTTGCGATTTGTACAGGTTAGCAGTTGTGTACTATTAAAGTATCTGCGGGCCCTGTACAGTACGCCCAGTTTCTGAGAGACTAACTTAACTCTGGCTTCGATGGAGCCTCCGTACCTGAGCTGGTCACTTAGAGTTACACCAAGCATATCAATGGAGGGCCTGTTTGAAAAATTTAATGACTCAATATAATTTTGTGTAGTCACTATTGTCGATACTAATAGCTTTACTAAAAAAACATCGTTAATATTTTGTTCAATTGATAAACGTGTACGTGAAAACCTTACTAATGAAACTGACAAAAATGGTTCATGGAAAGAATTTCAATTCATCCAGCCAAAGGGGGTTGTTTATTTGTTGTAAACACTGTTGTTTAAAATAATTCTTCGAGCGTATTTTAAATAACTTATATATTTCTGATCCTGTCCTATGTATCCTATATAAACAGAGCAATTCAACTGCTAAATGAATCTGTATTGAGCATCAACATCTTCAATGTCACTTACAAAAAGTTCAGGAACTATCTTCTGACATACGTCACAACATAGTGAAACTGAATCCATACACTTTTTTCTTTAAATTTTGTAATGTTCTCCATAATATTCTGGTGTACAACTGTTTTATGGAGAACCTGATTAAATAAATAAATTTCTTATTTTGAATACGTCGTAAAAAAAGTACCATTTTA
This sequence comes from Glyphotaelius pellucidus, assembly GCA_936435175.1. Taxonomy (NCBI): domain Eukaryota; kingdom Metazoa; phylum Arthropoda; class Insecta; order Trichoptera; family Limnephilidae; genus Glyphotaelius; species Glyphotaelius pellucidus. The sequence goes on along the minus strand of OW386560.1, from coordinate 4,547,376 downwards.
GGAACTAGATAAAATTCCCTTTTATATTTTAATTTATCCCTCTTAAAAATTGCCATACATAAGTTGAAAAAAAGCGTACCACAAAGATGTCAAAAATAAAAATGTCGAAAAATTTCAAAAAATTCAAAAAACACAATCCTTTTGTTTAAAGAATTTTTCGAGTTAAAACAGGACTTGGCTCAGTGATTTAGAAAAAAACTCTGCATTTCGCACATATTTTAGTCATTTTTCCCATTAATTTTAATAGCTGTAAAACGTGGAATTTAAAAAAAAAAACATTTTTTTCAAAAATACACTTGTATTGAGACGAATTGTATATTTTTAAACGTCCACAATTTATGAATATGTCAAAAGAAAAATACAATTTTTTTTTAATTATTTAATTAAATAACGAGGCCATCGACGCACATTCCTCCCGTCAGGGTGCCGAACGCCCCGACAATGATATGTGGTGGAGTGATTAACACCCCAGGCCAGTGGCGCTAAATACTGCCGGGGTGCATTATACCCCCCAGGCTACCCCCGCGCCTATTGTGCATTGTTGAATGGTGCTTGTTCCCCCTACCCTCTACCCCCATCCCCTCCCCATAGGGGGACTGGTTAGCCAAATTAGATCTGACAATAATAAATATGAATATGTTTAATTCAATAGCAGTGACGTACTCAGAAAAATATGTTATTTCACGACTAACCAATTTTGTTCATATTTTTTTACAAATGAAAAACGTTCTGCGATTAAAACCACTTTATTTTATTTGTAAACGTTGATCGATTTCGGTTGATCTTAACCTTCATTAGGACATATATATTAACTTAATTACAATATCTATAATGAAAGATTATAGTGTAAACAAAAGGGAAAGAGAAACTTTATAAGAGAGAAAGAATAAAATAAAGTGGTTTGTAACAAAGAACCTGTTTCATTTGTATAATGTAAAGCCAAGTGTTTGATTTTTTCGATATTTTTTTTACTTTGAGGCAGCACCTGCTATTGTTTAGTTTTTTTTCTTACGTGCGTTAAGTAAATATTTATAATACAGAGTTAAGGTGATGCACGACTTAGGAATCCAAAATCTTGTGATTTATATTTGAAAATCAGGTGGCTTAGAAATATTTAGATGATTTAATTAAGAACTGTGATTTTGAAATTAAAATTTTGTATTTTTTATTAGTTTTTTATAAGCCCAAAAAAAATTAAGTATCAGTTCTATGAAAACTGCATTAAAGTCCAAGATCACCTGTTTACGAATCCCCTTTCGCTTGTGGTTTTATTGTAAAAAGTTTAAAATTAAATTCTTTAGAATATGATCAAAAAACATTTAAATATTTGTTCCTGAACATCGCAAAATAAAAAAAATCACAATTTTTCATCATAGTGGGTAGGGCGAAGATACATTTTTAAATAATTATTCTTAACTCGCAAATAATTGACAAAATTACAAAAATCCATACAAGACTCCATTAATTTATAAACTATTCAGTTATTTAATAAAACGTCTCTCACCGCGATTTATTTTAATACCGACCGGTTTCGCTTAACACAAGCATCATCAGGGTAAAAAATAAAACTGGTATACACTATTAAAATTAATATTCTGATGAGGGGCAATCCATAAATTACGTCACACTTTTAGGGGTGGAGGGGAGTAGAGAAGTGTGACATTGTGGGACAAGGGGTATGGGGGGGTATCGGATCTGTGACGTCACATGTAAAATTAATGATTTGATGTTGATTTTATTAAAAAATATTTTTAATAAAAATAAAAATAATTAATTTGAACTACTGTTTTGATTATTTTTAGATGTGAAATTGCAAAATATGTGACATCACACTAGGGGGGAGGGGTTTCAAATGTGACGATGTGTGACAGGGATGGGGGGGGGGTCAAAAAATCATGAAATTCGTGTGACGTAGTTTATGAATGGCCCTTGATGCCTGTGTTAAGCGAAACCGGTCGGTATTAAACAAACATTAAATAGATAAATCATGGTCATTAACTACGTAATTATTTTATTTTATTAAATTATGTCAAATCACAAAGTGACTGCTGTCTACCAAAAAAAAATTAAATAAATTTAAACCAATATTTTAACACAAATAAATTAAAATTATTCATATCCATACTACTTTTTTTTTTCATTTTTTGTTTATAAAAATATTCAGTTTTGCTGAGTTTTTTGGACTAAAATCCAAAATTAAGTTTTGTATGTGAAAGGCCGCACAGTTTCTCTTAAAAATAGGGGAACTTTCTGCGCAAGTGTGACAATGATTCTAAGCCTTGGGGTGGGTTTGAATAATAATTTAATCACTGAATGTTTATATTTATAATTGGCAGTCATTTGGGATTATTTAAGGGGTGCCCCAGGGCCCCAAGGCTTGGAGGGGCTAAGGATAAAGGCTGGGGACGAACTGCATTCTATGACAGGTGCTATGTGTTGCGTTAATGCTATTTGTCAGCGGATAATGTAAATATTATTATTGAATTCGCTCTTTTATTTGATTGTTGACAGTTTAAATTTAAAGGGTGATTAACCCGCCAGGCTAATTTGTTCGCTTTTCGGAACAACTCAAATAGGTCTCATAGAAGTTATTTGTCTCCCTTTTTATGATATTTCATAGTGAGAAATATGATCTAAAAGGTGTTACAAAGAAAAAACATCACGTATTGTGTCTAAAAAATTACCACAAAATAAGTAAACCTTTATAAAACCAAAGTTTCGTAAAAAACATGAAATTTTGTGAATTTTTAATAATTATTTTTTTATGGAACGACAAAAAAGTGAGGTAAAAGTACAATTGTCTTATAAAATATGTTTCTGTTTTTTTTCGTAATCAGTAATTTTAGTTAGAAAAAAGCACAAGGTGTGCCATTTTTAAAACATTTTTGTGTTTGCATGCAATTTTTTTATATTTAAAAAATTGTGCGTTAATTTTGATATACAAAATTGAAAAGCGTATTTTATCACTTTTCAAAAACAGTTTTCGGATACGTTCAGAAATATTTAATTGGTTTTGATTTTATTGCAAATCTTTTTATCTTAAAACGAATTCACGTCTTCACTAGCAATCTTAAAACGAATTCACATCATTCACTAAAATTCTTAAAACGAATTCACTATCAACTTTTACGCAAATTCACTAGCAACCTTTAAACGAATTCACGTCATTCACTACCAATTTTAAAGCGAATTCACGTAATTTACCAGCAATCTTAAAACAAATTCACGTCATTCACTAGTGATTTTAAAACGAATTCACGGCATTCACTAGCAGCCTTTAAACAAATTCAAGCCATTTACCAGCAATCTTAAATGGAATTCACGTCATTCACCAGCAATCTTAAATGGAATTCACGTCATTCACTATCAATCTTAAAACGAACTCACGTCATTCACTAGCAACTTTTAAACGAATTCACTAGCAATCTTAAAATGATTTCACATCACCCACCAGCGAACGAACATCCACCTTAAAATGAATTCACGTCATTCACTTGCAATCTTAAAATGAATTCACGCCATTCGCTAGCAATCTTAAAACGAATTCACATCATTCACCAGCGATCTTAAAACGAATTCACACATCGACCAGCGATCTTAAAACGAATTCACGTCATTCATTAGCAATTTTTAAACAAATTCACCTCATTCACTAGCAATCTTCAAACATTTAAATGACACAAATGTGTCGAAACCGGTAGCAGATAAAATTTAGTAACCAATGTACATGTGAAATAAATCTCTTCAAAACAAAATTTCTAGAAATTATTACAAATTAATAATGCCCAAGAAACATAAAAATTTGTGATATTAAGTTACCCCTTTGGTAAATTCAACCCCTATTTGATTTTTACTGGTTATGCCACTTAAGGTTCTCGTTCAACCCCTGTGAGCAGTGCGTTACTCAGCCCGTTATTTATTTATTTATTTATTGTCGGCTAACATTTGTAATACCCATTCTGCAAATGGCTTTAAAGTATTCACTTGTCGTAATTTAAGGGTTTAAAATTATTGCGTTTTCACTTTAAATAATAATCTGAAAACAAGTTTTAATGTCGAATAAAGTTCTGATGTTTGTTTAAATAATAAACATAGAACAAAATTTAATCATTGAAGAAGTACATAATCATAATAAATCTAAAGGAAACGTGAGACAGAACAAGACACAGAAAATAAAAAGGTAACGGTCGCAACTGGGAATCGAACCCAGATCTCTGTCTTACCGGGACAACGCCTCTAACCATTCAGCCATATATATAAAAAAAATTACATGAGCTCCACACAGGAGGCTCTTAGGAAAATAATCTCCCTCAGGGCCTATGTCATCTTTGAGGTTGCTGTGTGGAGGGGTTTTTTTAAGGAAAGGGAGTGGAGGAGAATTTTGGGAAGGTAAAGGGTTTAAGGGGTGGGTAGGAATCTGGGGTTCAGTGTGTCCTGGTCATTCGCCTCCAAGACCTAGACAAACCTCACCCCATGAACCCGGGCACCCCTGCTAAATCACCAAACGTAGCGAACCACTTTAGGTGACCTATGGCAGAAGTGTTGGTTATCCAATAAATGTTCCCGGGGCGGCGGTACCCATTCCCGCCTCCCAAATTGAATTACAGAATTGCATTATTACATTATTGCATCACATAAATTATTACAGAATTGCATTATTACATTATTGCATCACATAAATTAGTCTCCTTCAACGAAAGCAATCTTCCGAACAGGCCCTCCATTGATATGCTTGGTGTAACTATAAGTGACCAGCTCAGGTATGGGGGCTCCATCGAAGCCAGAGTTAAATTAGCCTTCCAAAAACTGGGCGAGCTGTACAGGGCCCGAAGATACCTTAATAGTACACAACTGCTAACCCTCTACAAATTGCAAGTTCGCCCCACGGTTGAGTTTGGCAGCCACCTCTGGTTAGGAACTGCAAAATACCTGAAAAAACCCTTGACTCGGTGCAGAAGCGGATTGCAATCTTTAGAGCACAAGCGTCGGGTGGGAATGTTATCCATTTTCTACCGGCATTTCATTAGAAGATGCTCCGAGGAACTAGCGTCATTGATCCCCTCGGCACCGGTGTATAGTTGGAAAACACGCCAAACGCGCGACCAACATATGTACACGTTTGACACTTGACTCGTTGATTTTTAAACGTACTTGCGTAAGTTTCTATTAAGGAATTTTATTTTATTAATTAACACAGCGCAATTCAATGGGGAGATTGTATATCGCTTTTTTTATTTATTTATTATAAATACAAAGTAATACAATATTACAACAAGAAATAAAATATACAGAAAAAAGAAAAGTCCCAATAAACTACTTTTAAGCAGTTTGTCGATGGGTACTTTTACTTTGAAGATATAAACTTATTTTATTTTGTTATGCAGTTACACTTTTTGTGTCAGTCTAATACAAATTATTTCTTTCGGCGAGCCAATTCTTCAACATAATATTTAATTTACCATTTGTACATTTTTTAATTTCGGCAGGTAACATATTTAAGCAATTAGGTATCATGTAGTCCAGCGTTCTATGTCCGTATTTGTTTAAATGCTTAGGTACAATTAGTCCTTCATTTAACATAAAACGAGTATTGTAAGTGTGGTCCAGTTTATTTATGTATATAGGGCTATTCATATGCTGAAATATAATTTTATACCACAGAATTGCTCTTACTGGGAGAATTTTGAGCTTTTGGTAAAAGTACGGAACATTATGCCTTTGCCTTTGTTCATATAAACTTTTATGAGCTAATAATTTAACTAATGAATTTTGACCTGATTGAACACGATTTACATTTGTTTTGCAAGAAAGTCCCCAAGCTGTAATTCCATACCTCATAATAGATTCAAATTTTAAAACGTTTACTTAGATATATTTCACATTTCTACGTCTTCGTAATGGTTACAAATAGAATAGACATTAACAAAAAGCTTTTTGCTCGTACGTTATATTAACTTACAGATAGACATCCACCGAATGTCGAATAATCTAACCAATATCTGACTTATAAATTTGAAACATTGTTCCGTTAGCATTTCTCGGCAGGTACAGCGATTTTAAATATTATTTCACACCAAGCACGCGGTTGGATATCAAATCTCTAAGCTGCAGACGTAGGTACATTATTGGTTTAGCTTCAACCCTCCCTAGTAATCTTCAGGCTAGTGTGTTCTCCGAACCTACCCCTAGATATAGCGTATCCCCACTCGGAGGAGCCAAGAAACTGGGGGTGTTCGGATGGGCGGATAGAAGGGTGAAAGCCCGGTGGGCGGCGGGCGGGGGGTTCATACCATAGATCAGCCCTTGAAGTATTTATGGGCGGCGAGGGAGGGCGGAATTTGCGAGATATGGGAACGCTGTTGTATCCGTGCACATGGCCATTTTTTGCTGAGATATTGGAAAAATGGCGAAAATACAATCTCCAATTATTGGATTTTGCCCGAAATTGAAAAATGTGGTTTCGCGTGTTTTTGGGTGGATTTTCAATGAGTGTGCGATATTTTTTATGTGATATAAGTTATACCTTTATACCTTTCGGTTTAATAAATGGAGAGTTCGCCGTAAATGGTTGATCAACCCCACAGTTGATCCGCTGACAATAATTGGCCTCCCGAAATGATGTTTACTGCAAAACTATAATTTTTTGGGCATTTATTTACCAATCTTAAGCGTAAAATCGACTCAAAAATACCTATAATAATAAGTTGATATGAAAATCAACTGAAATTATATACAGTGTCGATTTTTTGTATGCTGGTAATTACATATCCCTGATGACCTTCTCATTTATAGGTATAATATGTGTATAAATGCATATTTATGTTCAAGTGTGTATGTACATACATGTATGAATGTGTATGCATATATGTGTATGTAGAATGTGCACACGTACGCATATACATGTGTGTATATGTACGCGTAAGTGTGTATGTATGTATTTTATAACATTTGATCCTTCTTGTTTTATGCATGTACCATGTACATTAAAAAATTAATGAAGCCGTTTCAAGCGACGTTTCGATTCTGAATGGTGGTCATTCACCAGGGCGACGGCCTCCATGGTCGAGGGGCAAGGGCGGGTTCAAATCTCAGCGTGCATAGATAAATTTTATTCATAAATTTTGTAAATTTTAATTGATTGAGCTGTGTTTTATATTTTAGTCTTTAAAATAATACAAGAAAACGTTGAAACGTTTTGCCTGAAATGGCTTGAGCCATGTTTGGTGACTAGATCTGAATTGCCATATATTTCCCCACCGTCCTCTTCCTCATCTCATTCTCTTCCCCACTTACCTTCAGCCTAACAAAGTATCCCAATTGGGGATGCTATAATCTCATTGGCTCCTGACGAGAGCAGTTGGGACTCTTGCGAAGTATTCACATAAAAAAAGGTGATACTGATAGTATCTTCCACTCTGATAACAGCGCTCTATTACACCGGTACCCAATCACTTACAATTTTCATCCACAAGGACAACTTAAAACATTTATTTGACATTTCCCATAAAAAGTTCCAAGTGTTACTAGACTTCAATTCGTGCATTTTATAGTCAGATTTGAAATTGTAACAACCCTTGTGTTTAATATTCTGCTCTTGAGAGGGGATACAGATTCTGCATACATTATATAATGGAACAGGGGGGAGAATACATCTCGGAAGACGGAAGAAACAAAGAAACCAAAGTTGAACGGCAAGAAAAGAGGGGATATGGGTGAACAAAGGGATCCGGAACGGATTGCTTACATAAAGAAACCATAGATGTTTTAATAATTCGTTCAACTTAGAAACTTCAATGTCCAGATTGTACATTTTATGATCAGAAGTGAGAAATTTAGATCACATATTTTTTGGTTATCCCTCTCTAAACTAATATCCTCTCTTATACCAAGCTTTATCTAAAATTACCTCCCCTCCATTCAACATCTCCTCATTTCTTCTAAGTCTGAACTCGACTCCAATCTTCCAAATAATTTTGGAATTTTTCCATTTAAATAAAATCTACATTTTTAAAAAATTTAGGTTCCGTATGTTTGCGTTCGCAAATCTCGGAAAGTAATCGATGGATTGACTCAATTTTTTTACAGAACATTACGTTTTACTTGAAAATTGTTTCTATATATAATGGTAAGCTCTGGCTTTACGAAATTCGTATAAAAAAATTACTACACGTGGTGCGCGAGTGGTTTAAAAATGGGTGTATTTCATATATTTTAGTAGCAGAGAGGGTAGGCAAGAGAGGGAGGGTAACAAAAGAGGGAGGGGGAAGGCGGGGAAGATAGAAGGGGAACACGGGTGGTGAAGGGGACGTAGGAGGGGAACGGGGACACGCGGGAAAGGACAAACAGGCAGAAACAATTTATTTCTTTGAATGGTATTACAACGCATGCCGGGTACCAGCTAGTTAAGATACATAAATTCACCTTTCTTTTCTGCATAATTTTAAATTATGGCTTAGAACACAATTGAATGGTAAAATTCTGAAATAATTGAAAAAACAAACAAAAAAAGAAAACCGATCGTTTCACAGAATTCGAACAATTTATCAAATTTCAAACTTAATATTCAAGTTCTGTGAAAGTTCTGTCGATTAAATTAATGTAGATCTATTTATTGAAAGATATTAATTGAAATTATAGTAATATTAGTGTTAACATAATATTAAATTTCTCGGGGATAGCATTTTGTGAAACATTTGAATATTTGTGCCTGAGCTTAGCAAAATATAATAAAACATGTTTTTCGGTGATGTTTTTTCCTGAATAAATCCAAACGGGCAGCTGGTGCTAAACGGGTATTAAAACCTTATTGCCATCTACCTAAGGATTGTTTTTGTAAGCGGCCTGATACTGAGTTTTACACTACGTTTTGAAACACTTAATAGGGATTTAAAAGTATCATTGACGATAAATAGAATAGGTCCTAGTACAGATCCCTGCGGTTCCGAAATCCGTGGTCTGTGAATCGCTCAGAAAACCATTTATCTTGACAAATTACTCTTTATTATAGATAATTTTTCATTCACTTTATAACACTGTTTTTAAACCAATTTTCGCTAGTTTGGAGATAAGATTAGATGCGATATACTATCAAATGCTTTCCTAAAGTCGATAAATATTGCAATGCATTTTTTTATCATCTAAAGATTTATATATTTCAGATATTAAATCTGCGATAGCATCTTCAATGCACAAATTAACTCTAAACGCAAATTGATGTGCATTTAACATATCATTTTCTTTTACAAATTTAAATAATTGTTTTTTTCCCCAATGTTTTGCAAGAGAAATTGGTTTGTAATTAGTACTTAGATTGAGGTCAACAGATTTAAATAAAGAAATAATAATAGTCATTTATAATTTTAGAAAAAGCTGCCATTTTCGAAACTAGTGTTTATTATGTGTACCACCTACTAGTTTACAAAGTTAGTCAGATTTTTTTTTCAACAGATATCTTTCAGTATTTAGCCATGGTAAGTTTTGATCGAACCATTTCTTTATTAAGTTTACATCTAATGCAGCCTTTCTTTGTGTTTCGTTCCAGGCTAACATTAGCAAATTTTAATATTGGGGAAAATGTTTTAAGAAAGTACCTACTTACTCCAATTTCCTTTATAGAGCATCTTCAATATAAGAACGTACATACGAGTATAATACGGTATCTACATATACATGTAAAATATCGTAAAGTTTACTCGCTTTGTGTGTATTCCCGCGTTGAATTCACGGTTATTTATCGCACTGGCGATACTGTTGAACGCTTACAAATCGGCACGATTATGGTAGAATTCACTTTGCAAACAGCCTGTAGCCCGTACACACACCCTGTATAATGTAGGGATGTAGGCTGTTGTGAGGCTCTACAGAGGGAACAGAAACGATTCACGGCCAGAATATTAATAATTTCCGATCAGTTTGATAGCATGTTTATTGGGAAGAAAGTTAGACATATTATTAAAACCGGTCAAATGCCAAGTCAGGAAACCGCGTAATTTTCGCGAAGTTTTGACTTTGACGTGATATTTTGTGGGTTTATTTTGTGCTATCGTATATTATATTTACCAAAACGCATTCCTTGAACAATAAACTATGCATAAAAACAACATTACTTGCGTTTATTTGATAAATTGATAGGTTTTTCGATCTTTTTCGTGACCTATCACGCTCGGAGCTTGACAGTTCAAATTGCGCCAAAAATGATGGGCCGATATGCCATAGATAAATTTAATACAAATTATTCCGAGTGACTAGGCGTATTTCGGGTTCTTCTTGCGTCAAGGACGAGAATGGCCGAAGCGATTCTGACCTTGTCCTTCATACAGTTTCTTTATACATACCAAACGTAGCGAGCTACTTGGAATGACCTATGGCAGAGGTGTTGGTTATCCAATAAATGGTTCCCGGAGCGACAGTACCTATACCCGCATCCCAAATCGAAATTGTTATATAAAATAACGATATATAATCCCACAAAAGCATGTTACATAAGATACGGTTATATTTTAATCAAATAAAATCATGTTAAATAAGATACGGCTATATTTTAATCACATAAAATCATGTTTAATAAGACACGGTTATATTTTAATCACATAAAATGGTATTAAATAAGATATGGTTAAATTTTAATCAAATAAAATCATGATACATAAAATACGGTTATATTTTAATCAAATAAAATCATGATACATAAGATACGGTTATATTTTAATCACATAAAATCACGTTAAATAAGATGCGACTATATTTTAATCACATAATGTAATGTTAAATAAGACACGGTTATATTTTAAACACATAAAATCATGTTAAATAAGATACGGTTATATTTTAATCACATAAAATCATGTTAAATAAGATACGCTCATATTGTAATCACATAAAGTCAAGTTAAATAAGATACGCTCATATTGTAATCACATAAAGTCAAGTTAAATAAGATACGGCTATATTTTAATCACATAAAATCAGTTAAATAAGATACGCTCATATTTTAATCACATAAAGTCATGTTAAATAAGATACGCTCATATTTTAATCACATAAAGTCATGTTAAATAAGATACGGTTATATTTTAATCACATAAAATCATTTTAAAATAACGATTATATATATTTATATACAATCACAAATACATCTCAGCAATCCGTTTAAAATAAGAGTATTTTCAGGAGTACCCTAATCGCATCGCATTTACTTTCAGGGCTCCTTCAACCACGTAATTTATTCATGAATACTGTCAAAATTGCAAAATATTTTCAGAAATCCTTCAACTAAAAGTAAAATCAATATTAAAATAAGTGGCGCAATATAAATCGTTCTTGATCACGGATCACATTGAATGAATTGGTGTCATATTCCCGGCTCTGCTCGCGGGTTTAATATCGAGTATTGGTGTTTAACCAATCGGCAGATCCATGGCCACCATGAATATTAATATCCACCATTAGATAATGCTGAATTGGGGACACCCTGCCACCCACCCCCACATACCACCCTTCCCTCCGCCACACTATTGTAAAGCTGTAAAGGATGTAGGATTGCCAAGAAACTCTACGAAGGTTACGACTAGACACGCGTTCTGATCTAAATATTTAAACAGAGGTACCTACCCACTCATTAATAGTAGAATCAAAACAGATGATATCTTTATATGTGAGTCCTATAATTTCAATACCCGCTATATCCGATTTTTGCCAAATTGGCCTGAGCATGACATCGTATTCACATTTTTGCAACAAGATGAACCTAAAATTGAGTTTCAGAACTTATCTTATCACTACCAAAAACCGTGTCAAAACTGCGGGTGAGAAACAAAATCCGCTATATCATTGAAAAATTACTATCAAAACCCGCTATATCGGAATTCAACCAATCACGAGCAGTTATTTTGCCAAGATGGCGCGTTTAGAAACACGCGCGCCAGGTCAGTTGAGTTCCAAATGCCTCCGTATCGTGAATAAACCACGAAGTGAGTATTACAAGTATAATTCGCTACATCTATTTTATTTATCGAAATCACTTAAATTTTGCTAGACATACAATGCAAAATGAACACTTTTCGAATTTATATTGCTCCAATTCATTATTTATATTGCTCCGATACTACAAACTTTCAGGTTTTCAATAATCATTTAAGGTGATCCAACAGTCTAGGAAAAAATCTTAATCGGAATCCACGCCTCTTTTTGGGAGGAGTTTAAAAGTACTTGAGAAAAAGCTTTTGGAAAGGTTGGAAAAGATTTGTGAGATTTTTTTACAGTTTGATTTCGTAAGTCCTGTAAAAAACATTAAATCCTCTTTGACGCATTATTTATTGTGGAACAAGGAAATTTAAAATTGATTTCACGAAACCAAGCGACGCGGAGTCTAGGACGTCTATCCCCCATCGCAGGCGGGGCGTAACTGATACGAAATGGATGTGCCAAGTGCGTGGTTCTTGTGCCGATAGCATAAGGTTCACTTTAAAAATCCAAATTCTTGAAGTGCTGGCCGTATTGATTGATGTCCAAATAACAACGAGTAAATGCATATTTTATTTTATTTTGTGAAGTTCGGGAGTAAATATTTTTTTTTTTTCGATTATTATAAAAGAAACTAAATTTGCCACATTAAACAATAAAACCATATCCCTAAAGGGGTTTATAAGTAGGAGAGTTTGTACTTGTAAGTGTTTTTTTATAGACCTAATACTTTATTTTTTTCTAGGCTTATTAAAGACTTATTAAAAAAAACGATGTTTTTAAGAGGAAAGATATGTTCTACACGCAGTATTTAATTGAAGCATCTATAATACTTTTAAGCAATCAAATTTTCAAAACAAAAATATGTGATTTTGTATGATATTGCACTATTTCGCTTGGCTTCATCTTAATGCTTAATTCACACTGAGCTAAGTATCTGCGAGCAGATATCTGTTGATTCGCGAGCGCTTATCTTTTGTCCTTTCACACGAGGCTATCAAATATTTCTTCCTGTGGTAGGAGAGGGGGTCAGTCGAATTAGGGAGCGGCAACGGACAGCATATTTTTTGTACTGAAATCTGTCAACTTGACATCTGTCAACCACGGGTCTAGGCAGCTCCGTAATTACAATGACCCGCTTTCCTGTTTTAGTCGGAGAAGGGGAGAGTTATCTTCTGGGATATCGCGTCTGGAGCGGTTACTTCTGAGATGTGTATTGTCTATGATTGATCTGCGCTTAAAAACGCTTAGGTGTGAACGGTCTGAAGGGATTGTATGGAGAGCGTTATTTGGCGTGCTATGATCTTTTATATTCGATAGCTGAGTGTGAACCAGCTCTTTTTTTTTATTTTTATTAAGTTAAAAGAAATATAATATTTCGCTTTCCTAACTTAAATACAGAGCATATTATGTAGTAGTTTTTAATTTTGTTCCAAAATCTTAAGTTTAAATAGTTTTTTTTTAAAGGTTTTTATATTCTTTTCCGTTTTTAGATTATCTGGAAGGAGATTATAAATGTGAACTCCCTCGTGGCCAATACTTCTCTTGCCACTTTCAGTCTTGACTGTATTTGTGTACAATTTATTGTGTTGTCTAGTATAATGTTCGTGTACTTGTGATGTTTTTATGTTTTTTGATTTTTTTTTTTTTTAGCTCTAACTCTTTCCATTTAATAATACACCAAATCCATTTTTGTAACTTCTTCAAGAAAATAGATTTCATGAAAAGGTTACTTGTATTGTACTTTCACACTAATGAAGTATTGATTCGGTAAATCTAAACATTAAGCCTTCGCTCACGGAGAAACTGAAATAAAACCCGTTGTCAACGCACCAGCACTTTTGCTTGTGTGGCAGTTGCTTTTCAGTTGCCTCGTTAACAGATTGCCATGGTAGCGCTCACGAATTTTGAATTGCGTTGACAATCGGTTTCATTTCAGATTCTCCGTGAGCGAAGGCCTTTAGACTTTAGATGCACAGTTTACACCCACGCCATGTTCCCTATAGAGCGTAGGATCGATAGATCGATCAATTTTTTTTTCTGATATTTATTTCTGTGTCACTTTTTTTATTTGAAATTTATTCATATTATCTTCAATTCAAGCACCGTGAAAGTGGTCAGTTTTTGATTTAAGTAACGCTTAATGATTACGTGACACGTCCTCTGTAGTTTTGCCTCCTCTACGTTGGAAGTCCCTAATTAAACAGAAATGGAAATGATGTTTCGGAGAATTCGCGGAATTATCAATATGGCGTGGGAGTCTAGTTTATCAAAACCTTTTTTCACAACATGTATATTTTTATTTATCTCGTCATCCTCTTCAATAACTATATTTATCTCTTGATCCTCTTCAGCATTTATTTTTATCTCTTCATCCTCTTTATCAACTATATTTATCTCTTGATCCTCTTCAGCATTTATTTTTGTCTCTTCATCCTCTTCATCAACTATATTTATCTCTTCATCTTCTTCAGCAACTATATTTATCTCTCGATCCTCTTCAGCATTTATTTTTATCTCTTCATCCTCTTCATCAACTAGTTTTATCTCTTCATCCTCTTCGTCATCTATATTTATTTCTTCATCTTCTTCAGCAACTGTATTTATCTCTTCAACTACTATATTTGTTTCTTCATATTCATCCTCTTCAAGAATTTTATTAATTTATTATTATTTATGTAAAAAAACAACTTAGGTCTTTTTTAAATATCAAAGAGAAGCTCGGTTTTGAGTTTAAAGATTTCAAACGCTTTTAAATAGAAACTGGTGCTTTCTTTGCTTTAATTAATAATTTTTTTAGAAATTCAAAATCTAGAGTACTGAATTCTTTACACTTTATACCTACATCCTACAATATATTTCATTTTTACGATTTCCAAATAAATCAAGTTTTACATCCAATAAAGGAAATTGTCCTCAAAAAATTGAACGCTTAAACACGAAAAATTGAACGCTTAAACACGTTAAAGTACCATGTCCATAAAATTAAAAAAATAACAGGAGTGGATATCGGAATCAATCAATCATCAATCATCATCAATATATTAATACGTCAAGCAAAAACTTTGTTCCCCTTTTTACGAAAATTGCGCGGACGGAGGAGTATGAAATTTCGCACACTTATAGTTTTTATAGAGAAGGCGTGCAGAATGCTAATATATATATATATTGTTTTAATTATACAAAAAAAAACATTAAATTAATTTTAAAAAAACATTACCATTAAATTAATTATGGTCGAATTTCGACCATTGGGAGACCAATATTAAATACGTGAAGCAAAAACTTTGTACCCCTTTTTACAAAAATTGCGCGGACGGAGGAGTATGAAATTTCGCACACTTATAGTTTATGTAGAGAAGGTGTGCAGAATGCTAAAATATTTTTTTTAATTATGCATAAAAATACATTAAATTAATTAAAAAAAACATTACCATTAAATTAATTATGGTCGAATTTCGACCATTGAGAGACCACTAGTAACTTTTAAATGTTTATACCCATCAATGTAAAATATCATTGAAAATACTAAATACTAATAAATTTATACGAAACATGAAACAGAACACGACTCAGAAAAATAATAAGATAACGGTCGTAACTGGGAATCGAACCCACGACCTTTAGATTTATTAGTTTAACATTTTTCTTCATTGATATATACAATAATCGTTAGTAATTAAAAGCAAGTGCTTCACATAATATCAATTATTGTAATTGCTGTACCTACATTTTACTAACCTATTCCAACACTTTTTTAACGACATTCTTCTGTAACTTAATTCTCATGAAGTAATTAATTAATTAAATTGAGTACGATTAAACCATGTTTGACAAACGCGACAGGAGCAGTTAAACAGAATATAATCCCGAATTGCTCGGTTTGTTAAGCATCGAAAATCGGGACATTATTTGCAAATTTGATTTGGACGAAGAATAAATAATTGACAATTTGTACGAATTACAATACCTGTACAATTCAATCTTCATATTTACTCTTTAATTACAATGATCTGTAGTAATTTTGAATTTGACTCGAATTTGAAAAAAGGGCCTAAAAGAATCCCATTTTACATTATTCAAAACAAACTTATTATTATAATTATTTATATATATAAAAATCAAAAAATGCTTGCTTATAAAGACCTAAGAGCTTATCAAGACCTAAGTCTTGATTTCTGGACCGAACAGACACGCGAAAGCGATCGGTTTGAGACAAAACTCAAGACTTAAGGCCTCTGAAGATGGACAGTGAGATCGGTCCGAAACGGCAGGAATTAAAAAGTCCTTTAAAGGACAACGTTACGCGGGTAAATCAATAAAATTATTCTACATACATATACATACGTATATAAGTGAGTTGTATATGTATGAATAAGAAATTTTGAAATACCTTCTTTCCACCCCCGCGAAGGTTTCTGGATTATTACAAAAACATGACAATACATCTGAAAAGCTTTTTAATCATTACAAAAACTCTTGCAAAACTGTCAAAAATAACACAATTTTAGAATGACATTTTGCAAAACAATGATCAATCAAAATTCAGTTTTCGAAACTCTTTAAATTAATTAATAAATTTTAAGTATTTCCATAATAATTTGAATCGGATCAAAAATTATGGATATTTTAAATAGGTAGCTATGTAAGCTACCAAATTTGATTGATCGATTTTCGAATAAACTTTTAATCAAATTTCAAATCACAACGGTGCTAAATAAGTTTTCACTTCAAAAACACTTGCTTTGTTTGAACGGCATTGCAACGCATGCCGGGTACTCGCTAGTGATTAATAAAAACAATAAACGCCCCTTTATGCATAAGCAAGTACCTCTCTAATGAGTTACAATGACTGATGACAGCAGCACGCGAGTAGAGAGGGTTGGACATCGGGGCGATGCGGGGTATAGAGGGGTAAGAAGGCCGCGGTCGGTCGGGAGACGCTTTTTGCCAAATTGGTCGGCGTTCCCCTTTTTCTGGTGGCTTCCCCCCCCCCCCCCCCCCCCCCCCCCTTGCCAACAAGGCGTGTATACCAAATGCCACATTACCAATGACATAAGACAGTGGTGGCCAAACGATGGCACGCGTTCTACCATACTCTTCAATTTATTAAAAAAAATTACAGTCCTATGCCTTTTTTAGAAATTTTCATGTGTTAATCAAGAATTGACAAGGATTTCCTAGCATGGTGGTCGAAAAATTCTAAAATTTATGTAACAAACAATTCAATGAATAAAGAAAACTTAAAAAAAAAAAAAAAAATTACAATATTTTACTTTTTTTTATTTTTTTATAGTTCATAAGACAGGCAAGATACTCATGCTTTTACATATTTTTTTTTTGTTTATGTGAATGCCTCATAAGGTTCCCGGCTGCTCCTGTCTGGAGCCAGTGAGACTATGACATCCCCAATCGGAGTATGTTGCATGGCTGAAGATAGTGGGGAGGGGAAGGAGACGGGGAAGAGGAAGATGGTAAAGTATTTGGCTATTCAGTTCTGGTTACCAAACACAGCTAAAGCCATTTAAAGCAATGTTTCAGTTTTGAATGGTGGTCTTACACCAGGCCGATAATGTGAGTACTTTCCACTCTAGAACGTTCCGCAAATATACTATACTAGCTGGTCCCCGGCATGCGTTGCAAAGCCATTCAAAGAAATAAATTGATTCTCCCTGCATGTCCTTTCTCGTGCGTCCCCGTTCACTTCCACTTTCCCCACCTTCCCCCTCTCTCGTCTCTTTCCTCTTCGCAAACCCCACCTTCCCCGTTCTCCTTTCCCCTGCCTTTGCTCCCTGCCGCTAGTATATATGAAATACACCCATTTTCATTAATACAAATTTCATAACGCCAGAACTTACCATTTTATACAGCCTATATTTTATTCTGTTGTGTGAGCTATATTATCGTAAACTTTCATTAAGATGCATTGAGCGCATCCATACAAACTTTCACTTTTATAATATTAGTAAGATATTATTTCAAATGAATGAATTGTGAAATAACACAAATTAATCAAATAAAATTTATGCTCCACGCCGGGATGAGTCAAGAGACCTTCGGATTGTGAGTCAAGAGCCTTACCCCTCGATTACGACCGGCCGCTATTGTTAAGAGTTATGCAGAAAATCGTTTAGGTTAAATAAGAAATGGTAAAAAGAATTCACCAATGAATCCATAACTTCGAGAACTAATAACATATCTCCTAAATGTATATAACTTACTCGTCTACAGCCTTATTAAGTTAACCTCTCAGGCTATTTTCTTCGGTTTTTGGAACAACTCATTTAGGTCACATAGAAATCGTTGTGTCTCCCTTACCGTCATTATTGGAAATATGATCTAAACAGTGTTAGAAAGAGAAAACATCATCCTTTATATTCAAATCTAGAATTTAATCATAAAAAAATTAAACGTGCTATGAAACAAAAGTTTCCGATAGCAATTTGAGAAAAAAAAAAAAAAAAAAAAATTTCGAGTATTTTTTATTTATTATTTATTTTTGAAACAACAAAAACGTGAGGTGATAATAACGTTTATAATATATTTACATTATATAATATGTGGATTTTTTCGTTATCAGTAGTTTTAGATAGAAAAAACGTAAGGTGAGTCATTTTTAAAACTTTTTTATGTTTGTATTAAAAATTTTAATATTTCAAAAATTATGTTTTTATTTCTAATAATTATATTTGTTAACGTATTTCATCACCTTACAAAAACAGTTTTTAGTTTTCGGATTTATTCAGGAATATTCCATTTATTTGGATTTTATTTTGTATTAAAAATTTTAATATATGTACTTTTTTATATTTGTTTTAAAAATTTTAATATTTCTTAAATTGTTTTTTATTTCTAATAATCACATTTGTTAACGTTTTTAATCACCTTATAAAAACAGTTTTTAGTTTTCGGATATGTATAGAAATATTCCTTTTTTTTGGATTTTATTGCAAAGCGGAAATATTTTGACCTTCTAAAAAAATACGCCTGATTTCTGAGGGGTACCTACCTGAAAAATTATTAATTATTTTTTAGAAATTCTTAGATACGCTTCCGTTAGTTACACACCCCTGCCTCTGAGGATGTACTGCAAATGTTCCGTTTAGCTTGCTGAAGTGCGGAGGGTGGGGGGGGGGGGGTTAAATGGCCCAATTCACTTATGAGGAAGACATAAATACGGATTACCGCGTGTAAACAGCGACAGATTGTCGTGTTGCGGCCATCTCTTTTTTATGACGTGCCCGCGGTTTAGCCTCTTGAAACTTGAGCTCCCTCTGGAATCCGGACTTGTTGGGACCATTTTCAGATTCTGTTTGGGACTCTTACCGTTTTGCCACTTATCAAATCTAATTCGCTACTGAAGAACAAGTGGCAAGGTATCTGAAGTTGGTTTCTTTCGATCCGATAATACCGTTGACCTGGCGAAGTCACGGTCGCTGCAAAAATCTTTCTAAAGCCTCAATTACATTAAGCGAGTTTACAAGCTACTAGCCGGTAAGTTTAAAAGCGGGTGAATCGGCGAGAGAGATTGTCATGATGCCATACAAAACTGTCTACTCGCTCAGTAGCGACAGTAGCAGCTAAAATAATGACTCCCGCGCCAAGCAATTCTGTCGACATTTTGTAGAAAACTTGAGTTCGCAGCTAGCGCCATGCGCTAACCAGTAGCGAGAATTACGGCTCTCGCGCAAACTAATTCTGACAGTTACGAAATCAGCTGTTGGTAGGCCGCCATCTTGAGCGAGCAGCGAGTAAAGTTGACCACCTTTCTACTTTTTTCGTAGATTGTTCACAATCTGCTAATTAGCTATTAATACGATTACACTGAGCGAGTTTACTAACAGATAGTGAATTTTCCAGCTAGTGGCTTGTAGACTCGCTCAATGTTATTGAGGCTTTAGGCTTCTTTTTAACTAACTAACCATCACGCCGTTTCCCCGCAGGGGTAGGCAGAAATGACTAACCGCCAAACAACTCGGTCTTGGCACACACTTTTCCCCTCATTCACATTCATACTTCGTCTCATACACACTTTTCTATTATTCTGACTCTTGACGCGGCCCGCCTAAAGTATCTGATTCACTTGATTGTGCCTTGTCTTCTTCGGGCGTCTCCGACTTCTATCATTCACATTTGCATCATATATTCACCTTACACTCCTTTCTTCATCCATTCGCTCTACATGCCCAAACCATTTTAGGGTCCCATTCTTAACCTTACTCACTACCTTACATCAGCCTTGCGGATCTCCACGTTTCTCACACGATTACATTGGTGGTTCACGATGGTTTTACAACACATACGCCTTAGAGATCTCGTTTCTACGACACAAGCAACATTTTCCGTTTGCAGTAGTGATAATGGCAGATTTTCAAATTATTGTAATTAATGAATAACCTAATTAATTAACTAATTACTAGAAGACTAACTTTTTTATGGTTCGGTAAAGATTGTTTTTTCAAATGTGAAATCGTCATGTTTATGTGGATTTTCTTTCCCTTTTGGATCATTTTTTAAATATTATGGTAACTACCTACCTGCCCGAAGGAAGTTTGAAAAAAGAATTTACATCGAGATAGTGATGTTTCTTTGGACAAACTGAATAATTAATTATTTAAAATTAAAAAAAAAAATGTTACATAAAATTATATATATTTTTTAATTAAGTAGGTATAGTATTCCGGGTTAAGAGTAGAAAATACAAAAAAATGGAATTACGAATTTTGAAAGCTGGCAACACCAAAGTAATTGTCAAATATTATTTTAAAGCGCAATAACACTGAAAATACGGAATACTGTAATTCATATTTTTAAAAAAAATTGTTCTTAAGGTGATCCCATAGTCCTTGAAAAATTCGAAATCGTCTGTTTTGCGAGGGATTATAAAATACTTGAGAAAACTTGACAACCAATAATAGACAAGGGGCGTCAGGCTCATAAATCCCGAGTTCCGCCCTCCAATACACTGTGGTAAAATTTGTGAAAAATATGAACATTATAATTATATTGAATACTTATTTATGATTATCAAAATACACGGTAAAATTAACAAATCATGGGCCTAATTTGTAGAACAAGTAACTTTCATTTATCAAATTTTACAGGAGGCAGAAAAGACTGTTTTTTAAACCCATGAACCAAGATGAACCGCTCTCCTTCGCACGGAATAGAGTAGGTTTATAAAACATTTGAACGTACTTAAGATTTGTATAGTTTATTAATCAAAAATGTTTAATAATTTTGAATTTTAAAATTTTTTTTTTAAATATAATTCTTTAGGTAGTTATTAATATGCAATTTACAGTTATTTTAATTAATAAATATTTGTAGGTGTGTGCAACTTTATATGTATGTATGTCTATAAATATAAACATGTGCATAAATGTGTATATATGGATTTGTATTTTATACATAGTTTTTCATTCTAAATAATCAGTGTATGCGATAATAAAATGTATAAAAAAAAAATAATAATAATTAAATAACTAATTTTCTACAACACACATAAATACTTGTCCCACTTAATCATAAGCACGTCAACACCTCAGCACAGGTTCTCCTAGTGAGGTGTTCACGAAACATACAATATTACCCACACACAGTTTTACCTTCTCAAACCTACCTTACACCCAACAAAATACTTAAAAAAAAAAAAATCTTTTTGCTTACTGCTACTGAAAATTAACGTTTTTTTGTACTCCTTTGTAAACCTCTGTAATCAATTGTAAAATTGTGTATTCAAGAATAGACATGAATAAATAATAAAATAAAAATAAAAGACTCCACCTTCCAATAATATTAAAAACGCAATAATTAACACACAAGAAACATTTCACTTAGAGGAGTAGATCGCCAGCGGTCGCAGGTATTAGTACCCTTTACACACAGAGTTCGGAGCGGGACGTGCCCCGCGCCACTTCAGGCCGCCGCGCAGAAAAGTCTCACAGTGAACTGCGCCGTAAACCGTCGTCTTATTATCGGTCTTTACTTTTCTGCGCGGCGGCCTGAAGTGGCGCGGGGCACGTCCCGCTCCGAACTCTGTGTGTAAAGGGTACTATTTACTGTCTGTTACTGACGACCTATAAAGTTCGCAATAGGTGACAAAAAACGCACACAAACAAAAGGTCATTTTCAACTGTCAAACAAACAAATAATAATCTCAAAAAGGTATATCCCAAGGGCTCGAACAAGATAAAATCGTGGGAACGCATAACTGACCCTTTGACTAATGGTTGCGTTTTAGAAGAGAAATATTACTACTTAATATTATCTTGTTCAAACCCTACTTTCGCTAGAACCAAAGTTTCGGAATATTTCCGAAGAATCCCGAAGATCTCCGGGTGGCCGTGCGGCGCGCGGTTAGTCGTTTTTTAGATACGTTTAGTACAGAGATGGGCAAACTTTTTAACGAAATGGCCAGATAAATCAAAAAATTATCTAGGCGGGCCGGAAAACAATTTAATAAAATAATTTTTTAAAAGTGATATACTTTATTTTTTAATTTTTACATCAAACATAATATTAAGTATGTTATATGCTACAAAGGCAAAAAGTAACAAAAATTAATTATTCTTTAGAAGAGTATGAAGGCGTATGTGACAGATGAAACTGTGACTGAGCTTCTAAAAGTTTTTCATAATCTGGTAGAAACTGGGATGAGCTGATTCGCAGTGGTGGTCAGTCAATCGGTTTCTAACGCTGTTTTTGCGAAGCTTCATAGTAAAAAACACCTGTTCACAGATGTAGGAAGATGCAAACATCGCAATTATCTTCTGAGCGTGAAATTTCAGGTTTGGGAAACTTGATTTTGACAGGGCCTTGTAGAACTCAATTTTGGATACGTTGAGAAACAGTTGCTTCAATTCAGTGTTACATTGCAACTCAATCAGTTCGAGCTGCAATTCTGGTTTGACTGATTCACAATCTATATTAAATGGCGTGCTAAAAATGTCCAGGTCCTGTTCTATAACTTTGAAGTCTTGGAATCTTCGTTCAAATTCTTCCTGAAGACATTTCACGCTTTTCTCATAGTTCTTAAGTTGGTCCTCCCTAACTGCAATAGTTTTTAGTCTTGGAAAATGAGTAAAGTCTTTCTTGACTAGTTGTTTGGAAAATAGATTCAATTGCATTTTGAAATACATGATATGATCCCAAATATCACTGATTAATTGATTTCTTCCTTGGAGTTTAAGTTTAAATTTATTGATGTATCTGAGATCTGTAAAAATGCAAAGTCTGAAAGCCATACAATATCTTCCATATGTTCACATTCGTCCATTCCTTTTTCTTCCATGAAAGAGTCGTCTTTTAAATCCCAAACTCGTCCGAAAACTCGTCAATTGGTAAATTGTGGTAGGGTTATTCAAAACAATGTCGCGGGCTGGATTGACTAGCCTGAAGGGCCGGACTTGGCCCGCGGGCCGTACTTTGCCCATGACTGGTTTAGTATGACATATTTCGACGTTTTGGGATTTTTTACTACGAGCTTCATTCAAGCTACGGGGCGCTTTGTTCTGGCGCGCGGATTGGTATGTACCTACCTCTGTTCCTCGGTTCCTCGTTCCTAGCCGCCGTATTAGGGGGCGGGCGGGCGGGAACACTGCGTTTATTTGGCCGCAAAACATTGTTAGATAGGTAATTAATGGTGATTATATTTAAAGATTGTGCTCAATTTTATAATTAAACACATTACATAGAAATACAACGAGCCGAAATAAGGTAAATTGTTGTTCAATTTTGTTGGCGGTTCAGCGCACCATTGAACGTTTGCGCCAGCCGCGCCTGCACAATAGTCTCAACTTCTGCTATTTGGAGTCGGTGAGACTATGGCATCCCCAATTGGGGTATGTTGTGAGGCTGAAGGTAGCGAGGAAGAGAAAGAGATTGGGAAGAGGAAGGTGGGGAAGTACCTCACTATTCAGATCTGGTCACTAAGCAACGTATCAATTTCGAATGTTGGTCTTACAACAGGGCGATACTGGGAGTATCTTCCATTCCGGAACATGCCATAAATATACCATAATATATTATATTTAATTATTTGAACCCGCAACCATCGGATCGCTAGACGAGAGCCTTTCCCCTCAAACACGGAGGCCGTCAAATACATTTGACCAGGAGGCCTACAATTATATTTGAACTGCTAATAAATTGGATTGTTTAAAATTCTTCTGAACAATTTGCATTTATTTAAAAATAAAAATATTGGAAATAACAATTTTCAACAAAAATATTCACCAACAGCTTGGCGGTTAACAACTGAACGGGAAAGCTTCGGACTGTAATTTAGGTATTAATACACAAAAAAATATATTTAATCATTCCCCGAAAGTAAGAACTTGGCAATAAAAGTTAATTAATTAAAGTTAATAAGTTTCTCTTCTACGGAGATTTGATGTGCATAGTTAGATTTATGCCAGTGTTATCAAGGTAAAAATAATTAAGTTCATCAATGTTGCGGCGGAATTTTAAAAATCGCGTTTTTTTAAATAAAAATAATATAACTTATTCAAAATGTGAATCGAGTACTTCAAGGAAGTCGTTTTATACGGAAAATGAAACGAATTTATTAATATTAAATTGTTAACCATGTATTGAAATTTGCTCACTGTGCGGTACTGTTGTCACTGTTTAATACTCAAAAGCGCGCCAGATTTAAAATTGTAAATGTCAAATCATAGGCAAAGTTATTGCCTACTTCAAACGACATTTGGCAACAGAATTATATATATTTTTTTCAAATACGAGTATTATTATATAAATAAAGTAAATTATAAAGTGGTTAACCGGTTCATTCAAACATCTACATATATAATTAGGAAATTTAAAAATCGATTGTACGTAAACTCGAATAACATTTTACGGCGCAGAGAGTCACTAAGTCGAAGACAGGTCTGTCCACCACAACGGTTGGGTGGAGAATGCGACAAAAAGGCGGTGACGATTGTGTGGTCCTTATCCATGGCATAAGGTTCACTTTGAAATAACATTTTTGTCGAATGCCGGCGGTCTTGATTGACGTCAAAAATAACAACGCGAAAATGCACATTTTATTTTATTTCGTGAAGTTCATGCATAAATATCAATTTTTTTCGCGATTATCATAAAAGAAACTAAATTTGCCACATTATGCAATAAAACTAAATCCGAAAAAGGGTTTATAAGTAGGAGAGTTTGCACTTGAAAGTGTTTTTTTATAGACCTAATACTTTATTTTTTTCTAGGCTTATTAAAAGACTTATAAAAAAAATGACCGATATTTTTAAGGGCCAAGATACGTTCTACACGCAGTATTTAATTGAAGCATATATAATACTTCCAAGCGATTAAATTTTCAAAACAAAAATACACGATTTTGTATGATTTTGCAATACGTCGCATGGCTTCATCTTAAAGAAAAAATATTAAAATCGAAGAAGCACTGTTGTTAAGGTACCTACTTATGACATAAATTTGATTAAATGGTGAAGCAATTTGCTTTCATTTAATTTAAACAAAGCAATTTGCTTTCATTTCATTTAACATAAGGGGCCATCCATAAATTACGTCACACCTTAAGGGGGGGAGGGGTGTAGAGAAGTGTGACATTGTGTGACAAGGGATATGGGGGGTCATTAGCTCGGGGACGTCACATGTAAAAATCTGAATTTTGATTATTTTTAGATGTAAAATTGCAAAATATGTAACGTCACTCTAGGGGGAGGGGGTCTCACAAATGTGTCAGGGACGGGGGGGGGGGGTCAAAAAATCATGAAATTCATTTGACGTAATTTATGGATGGCCCCTAACCCTTTTTAAATAAAAGAGATTCATTTTTCTTTGTCCATTTCTAGTTATTGTCGCAGGTAGGTACTAGATAATCGTCTACTTTATTGTTTAAGATAGATTGGTATTAGGATATCAAATTTAAAATGTTTAAATGAATTTGATGCGTTTGAGGAAGAAACAAAATATTTGTTAAAAGCATTAACTTTGTGGCTCTCCGTAATTTACAATAAAAACGTAAATTTGTTATAGACCACTTAAATTTTATTTTATTTACGCTCTTCTGATTTCGGAAGAACCCTTCCTTCGTCAGGAAAATATTAGAACTCTTACTTTTAAAAATATTACTAAGTAACATTAGGAAAATTTATATAGCAACGTTATTGGGGAAAATCACATCACGTACAAGTACCTTTATAATAATTATTATTATTTAATTAAATGAAGACAATATTAGCAAACTCAATCGAAATTCTGGAAACAGAATTCCGATAAACACACTTTTATTAGAAAGTTTATGCTTGGAGAAGATATGGCTTCGCACGTGGAGGACATAATATTTAAAACACTGGACATTGCGTGATTTTACATTTGTTACCCTCATTACTGTTGATATTACATTTATGAGAAGATTAATGGCAAAATAGAGTTGATATTTATTTTGAAAGAATTTAGGACTCTTGGAGAATTTTTTCGAAATGACCTTAAAAAGCCTCCTAGTTCTTATTTGCTTACTTTTGTCAACAATTTGTTGTTAATATATGCGTAGGTACCTTGAAAATCGTTGACCCGTCAGTGGTTGAGTGGGCGTCGCGTTTGGGTCCCACCCGGGCGTCCCGTGTTCGATCCCTCGGCTGACTTAGTCCTCCATCACAACACAAGCAACATTTTCGACTTTCTATGGTGGTAGTAGGAGATTTTCAAACACTGTTGGGTAATTCGTAACCCGGGAATGTTTGTATTTCTTTAAAAAAAAAAAACCTTGGCTCTTGTTAGCGAGGTGTTATCGTCAAGATGTTTGCAATGTCGAGCAAGACTATTGTGTATTGCCTTCTCTTGCCGGTGAGATCGCTCGGTTACCTATATTAGATTACTTATATTACGCCGCCCCTGGAACCATTTATTAGATAACCAACACCTCAGCTATAAGTCATCTCAAGTGGTTCGCTACGATTGGCGACTTAGCACGGGTGCCCGGATTCACAGGGTGAGGTTTGTTCAGGTCTACCGCGCATGGCCAGATCGAGAGAGACTGGTTAAGAGTGATCTTTTGACCTCTCCAGCCAGAATCTATCGACTCATCGCCTTGCACCTCAGTCGGAGGGATGGATTCATACGTCCATCATCAATCCTGGATATACTGACACCCAGATTCCTGCCCACCCCTCACATCTACTTCCTTCCCAGAATTTTCTCTCCTTCCTTTCCTTAAAAAAACCTACACAGAGCATCCAATAAGAGGACATAGGCCCTGACGGAAATTATTTTCCTCTGGGACTCCTGAATGGAACAAATGTATAAAAAAACTCTATTAAAATAAATAAATAATAATAATTAATAAGAAATTTATCTTGCAAGTTTATCAGGGCCTGCACACAATAATTTAATTTATGAATATAAGTTTCCCTCCTTCACTACACCCCTGCGTAATACATATCTCATACGCCCCTTTCCAGTGGCGCAGCCCTCCTCCCCCTCCGAGTCTTCTCCCACAGGGGTGTAGTGGGGTCGCCCTCCCCCAACCGGAATGCGAGAAGAGGGAAGATAGAAGGCAATTAACTAATTCGATTTGTGACCCCCTGTAGCGGCTCCCGGCGGATTGTTTCAAAACCTCCGGAGGAATGCACACAGGGTGTTTATAAATCTATACATTTTGAATTTTGAAGATGAAACATGATAGCATTGACTTTAAGGTCATAATTAAAAGAATTCAAAATATTGTCTTCCGTATATGGCGCTAGTTTAATTATTTTAGAATAAAACTTTTTTTGTAAGTTCTGTTTAAAAATGTTAAGATGAAAAGATGTTGTACGCAGTTAGAAGGCCGAAAAAAGATGTTTTTTATAATTTTTTGTGAAAAGCTATTTTATTTTACAAAAACCTAAAGTATTATACATTTAGTGGCAACATCAAGTTTAGAATGGCACCAATGATTTGTAAAAATATTGATTTGGTGTGCTCCTGCACATGATCTCCTGAAGGTCTTCCACAAAAAGGTGTTTCGACGGTGACCAAGATTTCTCCGGTACAGTTCATTTAAAACCAAAAAACTAAAAAGTTTCTTTTAGTGAATAGATAAAACTAAGTATTGATAGAAAGAATAATCAAAATTTTGATTTTTGACAAAATGGCGGCTTCGTAAAAAAAAACTAATTTTCGACCAAAATTGCCACATAATTAAACCTGCGATCTTTGGCTACAAATCCGGAGGTCACGGCTACAAAACCCCGGCGTGCGCAAGCAAATTTTATTTTATTAATGTGTTATTTTACAATTTATGAATTAACATGTAGAATATTTTTGAACTCGTTTCACAGTGGCAGATATTTTCAGTACTTCCCTGGTGGAAGATAAGCATTTACAACTGAAATATTGCTTGAAATGACTTTATCCGTGTTTGGTGACCAGATCTAAATAACTAGGAACTTTCCCATCTTTCCTCACTACCTTCAGCATCACAATATACCTCAATTGAGAATGCCATTGTCTCACTGGCTCCAGACGTTTGGGAACAGTTAGGTCTCTAAAACTTTAAACAGGCAGTAAAATTAATTTAAATAATAAAAAATATGCATAAACGTTTAAAAAACAATTGATAAGTACTAATTTCCCTCCTTTTTTCCACCATTTTGAAAAAAGATTAGAGGAACGCTCTTACTAGCTAGGTACCTACTCTTCCGCGGAGGCTTCTCACTTTTCCCCTTTTTCCATTCCCTCCCAGAGAGGATTGTGGGAGTGGATGGGAGATGAAGGAGGAGAGAATTTGGGTGTGGGGGAGGGTGGACTAACTCACAAAATGGCGTCGTTATGATGTAATTAGCGACGAATTCTCGGCGGGTAGCCACCCGACGTTCGTTTGGTACGGTGA
This sequence comes from Glyphotaelius pellucidus, assembly GCA_936435175.1. NCBI lineage: Eukaryota > Metazoa > Arthropoda > Insecta > Trichoptera > Limnephilidae > Glyphotaelius > Glyphotaelius pellucidus. The sequence continues at coordinate 4,518,563 of OW386560.1, read as the reverse complement.
TATTATTATTGTCGCTGGAATAGAGAGAGGATTGTCTATGCTCCACGGGCGGCCATGTTTGATTTACTTCGAAGGGGCGAGCGGAGGAGGAGTGAATCAACAACGAAGCAATGCAATCGTTATGATATTATTAACTAAATGATAGAGATTCAAGATCTATGTTACGTTAAATTAGTTATTAGTAAGGCGTGATTCGTACTAATTTGCATTGATTGAAACAATAATATGTAAGTATTGTGATCCGTGGCATAAAGGGGAGAATTCTGACTGTACACAGTCGACGTTTCTAACGAAAACTTCATCGGATCATAGCTAGCGTTGAAAACGACAATTATGTCTGAATTGAAGCTGTGAAAATTCGTTGAAGATTATTTTATACTAGCTTTTACTCGCGGCTTCGCTCGCGTGGTTCTATTATTTATATTACTATAGCGCTCGTACTTATCAATTATCCCCCCCCCCCTAACTTGCATTCCATACATTCATTCACGGTACATTCAGTTTTCAAACAGCTCGCGTGCCATCTAAATTTCATAATGCGCGTGCTCAAAGAAAAGAAAAAAATTATTTAATTTAGTGCGTTCATTCGAAAGTTATGCGCGTACAAACATTTCGGAGATTCATTTTTATTTAAATATATCTACATTGTTTCCACGGCAACGATTTGTTTTCTGACGTTAGCAATAACTCGATTTTGTTAGCGACAGAAAAAGTATAATAAATATAATATATAAATATTTATAATTCCATAACGCCAGAACTTACCATTATATATATTACTCGCATATTATGTAGCTTTCTATTGGTGAAAGAATTTTTATAATTGGTCTATAGGTTTATGCGTGAAAGCGTAACAAACAAACACACGCAGTTTCGCATTTATAATATTAGTATAGATTGCATAATATTCACCTACGATCAATAACGTCATTGTCTACAATATAGATATGAACGGAGAGTCCCACATTAGAGTGGGTCCCTTATCGAAATCGTAGGCTGGTCACGTGACTTGTATAAATAATTCTCAATTCATTTATTCAATGAATCATATGATATACAGTCGACCAATTTTTATTTAATTTTTTATAAGAAAAACTCTCTTTTTATAACTTTTGAAGGTTATTCCCATCAACGTAATATATCATTGAAGAAGAAGATAACACTTAGGACGGGTTGTTTCAAAAAATTTGATGGATTCATCAAATATTTGAAGTTAATTTTCGCGTTCTGTGTAAGTTCTATTCAAGTTCTGTGATTATTTCAGTTTTGTGAAGCAACTGTCCTGTACTGATGTAATAACAGAACTTGAATAGAACTTACACAGAACGTGAAAATCAACTTCAAATATTTGATGAATCCATCAAATTTTTTGAAACAACCCGTCCTTATAATCGAAAAATAGAAAAAGACAATGGTTGCAACTGGGACTCGAACCCAGACCTCTCGTCTAACCGGGACGTGCGCGTTAACCAATTTCGCTATTGCCACCTTCTGTCAAACCGTCATATTTGTCAATCTCATATTTCAAATATTTAAGAATCAATAATATTATTTTCAACTAGTTCTTTTTTTCTTTCATATTTTCATTTAGATTATAAGTGTTATCTTCTTCTTCAACAATATTTATTTATTTATTTATGTTAATATACGCCTATACGGGATTTTAAGAGCGTGCTATATACATAATAATTTAGTGGTATGGTAATCATCAAGTAAAATATGCTAATTAAATTATGTAAAACCCATGCAGAAGAATAGTAGGTACAATGATTATTATTTTTGAGGTATGTTATCATAGCCGGTTTTTAACTATATTGCGTGCAGTTTAACACATCTACTGCTTCTGAGAAAGTATTACCAACCGCAAGTAATCGGGTACAAACGAGGATTTAAATGATTAAGTCCTGATATTGTTTTTGCAATTAAAAAGAATTTTAGATCGAGCAGTTTTGTCTTGCTGTTTTATGGAAGGTAATTAAGTTTAATAAATCATTTATGTCTATAATATCAATAACGAATTTAAATACTATTCCTTAACGGTTATCCTATTTTTTTTTTACATGAGCTCTACACAGGAGGCCCTGAGAAAAATAATTTCTCTCAGGCCCTATGTCATCTTTGGGGAAACTGTGTGGCAGGTTTTTTAGGGAAAGGAAGGGAAGGAAAGTTCTGGGAAGGAAAAGGGTTTAAGGGGTGGGTAGAAAACTGGGGTTCAGTGTCTTGGCCATCCGCCTCCAAGACCTAAACAAACCTCACCCCATGAGCCCGGGCACCCCTGCTAAATCACCAAACGTAGCGAACCACTTGGGGTGACCTATGGCGGAGGTGTTAGTTATCCAATAAAGGTTCCCGGGGCGGCGGTACCCAGACCCGCCTCCCAAATTGAATCCTTTACTAGAATACTATTTTATTTTACTTTATTTAGTTCAAAAGAAAGCAATAGGGGGATTCGAAAATTCCAGGGATACAAAAACCTAAAATATAAGAAAATCTACTACCATCCACACTAAACGGAAATGTGATTTGTTTCGTTATATGTGAGAAATGCTAGCCGAAGAATTGAAACCTAACCTTACTGGAGACATTTCAGATTCAGTCAGTGACCGTTTCATATTTCTTAGATATAAATGGATTCAGTCAGGGACCGTTTCCGATTTCTTAAATATTTCAGATTCAGTCAGTCACCGTTTCAGATTTCATGGATATTTCAGATTCAGTCAGTGACCTTTTCAGATTTCTCAGATATTTCAGATTGATTCAGTCAGACCATCAGATTCATTGACATCGCGTCTGGTTCCCACTCAGGCGCGTCATGACACAAGACACAAGTAACCTTTTCTGGTTACTGCTAAATAAGTCACAATTACGGCTTCCACGGTCGAGGGGTAAAGCTCTCAACTCGCAATCCGGAGGTCGCGGGTTCAAATCCAGGCGTGCGTAAAAAAAATTATTTTATTAATTAATACACAATTTATTCAATTAAAATAATACTTAGTAAATTAGCGGCACGTTCCAAAGACGAAGTTACTCTCAGTATTGTCCTGGTGTAAGACTATCGTTTAGAATTAAAACGTTGCTTTAAATAGCTTTAGCCGAGTTTTGTGACCAAATCTGAATATCCAGGTTCTCCCCCACCTTTCTCTTCTTCATCTCCTTTCCCTCCCCACTACTTCCAGCCTCACAACATACCCCAATCGGGGATGCTACAGTCTCACTGGCTGTGCTTTGGCTGACTGGTTGAGCGGTATCCATACAAAAAAATATTAAATTTGGAATACAAAACTAGCGGCCTCCTTGACTTTATGGCTCCATGTATTAATTAGTTGGAATATTGAGCATTGAATAGGAACTTGTTAATCAAAAAGTAAATAGGGACACAATATCACGATTTGTTATTGTATAATTGATTAGATACTAACTCATTTAAACACTATCACTAAGTAAACTCGTTTCTTCAAAGCATATCCATAAATAAATAATATTAAAATAAACATCACTGAAATAATGATCTACTTAAATTGCATAACATTATTTTTTTTGCGACACCTTACGAGAGCGCTGCTGTCTGAATTTTGACACTAGTGCAAATATTTTTTAATGTAATGTAAATATCAACTGCCATGTGCCATGTGCCCACATTTTACTTTTTTGGTAAGTTACTTCTTATTGGAGTTACAACCTTCCGAAATTCAAACATGCCTAGTTTGAACGCCGTCAACAGACGATCAGTATACAAATTTGACAATTTTCGTTGTTTTTTTTGGGGTGTTATGCCGTGTTGCGCTACCTCCTTCTTTAGCCAAAGTTTCGTACAGCGTTACAGTGTCCATAATCAGGGCAGATGTGTAATTGTAACAGGCTATTCTCTAAGTGATCGTTCTCCCGCGAGAAGTGCTGTCAGATTTGTGTGATTTTCTAAAAAATTAAATTTTGTTAAATGAATAAATAATCGTGCAGGATTCGTATTTAAAACGACCCAAACTAAAATACGTGACAGCTCACAGCTGAAATTTTGACATCGGCCGATAGAAAAAGCAAATAAAAGCCGTAGAAAATCTCACAAATCTGACAGCACTTCTCGCGGGAGAACGATCTCTTATCATAAATTTTAGGGAATAGCCTTTCTGATGATGGACGCTGTAACGCTGGCCGAAACGTTGGTTAAAGGAGGTAGCGCAACACGGCATAACACCCCAAAAACAAAGAACAAAAATACTTTTAGCCGTGCATCTAAAAACATGTCGAATTTGACAATGTTATTTTTAAAACTTTTTTATTTTCGTCTTTAAAAAATATATTTCAAAAACTATATGCTTATATCAAAATGTAAAATTTGCATGCGTATTTAATCACCTTTCAAAAACAGTTTTTAATTTTCGAATACGTTCAGAAATAATTCATTTATTTGGATTTTATTGCGAAGCTGAAACATTTTGACCTTCCAACAAAACAGGCCCGAGTCCTGGCGGGTTAATTGAGTTCCGCTTACCAACAGTGTGGTGATGATTGGGCAATACTTAATACGTTTTAATTATACGTAATCGAAACAGCCATCGAGTGGAAGTGGAAGGTACAAACAAACAGTCCCAGTCACATTCGTCACAAATCCCCGGATTTAGCTAATAGCCGCATTAGTTTCCGTAATTAATTTTCTTATCAGCCCTCGTTATTAAAACAAATAATGCCGTGGGTTTAGCTTTACGTACGCGCCAATGGATCAGTCTTAATTAAATAATAATAAATAATTTCATATTATTATTTGATAAGCGAATAGATTCGTATCTCTTATGACGGTTGTGTTTGAATTGTTTACACGGTAAAATCTATTGTGAGACACATAAATGCATGGGATACTTGAAAATTTTAATTAAAATGCAACAATTGCTTGCTTTATTGCACAACCTTTTGTTCGGGATTATTTATTAATATTGAGTTTGTCTCCCACTAAGAAATTTCATGTTTTTTGCTAATTTGCTAATATTAATAAATAATATTAATTAAATAATTTGAGGAGCGCCGTTTTTGTGAAAAATCACCTTATAAGAATTCTTAGGTTCTATCTAATTTTACTATTTATAAATGATACAGAAACATACTTACCTGGCAGGTCACTTCCAATAAACACACTTTAAGATGAAATCCTATCTACGTAAAATCCTATTTAGATACTATTTAGATTCATCTTTACGACGAATCGGTTTACAGTATGAACATCAAAAGCTAGGGATAAATTGAAGCTTTTACTAGCTTTTCTATGTATTGGAATTACAATAAAATTGTTTTTTACATAACAAAAAATATAAGCGTAAACCACTAAAAAATATGTTTTTTCATGACAGCTATGAAGTAGGTAATATAAGAATCAATTTTTAAAAATACGCCTTTATGGCTAAGACTATTTTTGAGGTTTTGTATGTTCTAACTTTTTTTCACACTTGCCTCGTGCAAATACGACGCGCGATTTTAAATTTTGTATGGCAAGAGAATCGAAATATTTATAGCGATTATATTCGGCTTAATTAGAAAGTTTATGCTTGGAGGCATTACATCCAAAACACTGGACATTGCATGACTTTAAATTTGCTACCTCGTCACTTTTAGTATTACCTTTATTAAAAGATTATTGACAAAAGTAGAGTTGATATTTATTTTGAAAAAAAGAAGAATTTAGGATTCTTTAGGACTGAAGAATATTCTTGAAATGACCTTTAATAGGTGTTTACAAATAAGATTTTTTTTTTTACAAATTAGTCAATTATCGCGGGCATTTAAGATGAAGGTGAAAGGTCTTTGATTTTATGGATACGACTGTCTGAAAAGGTGAGTTTTAAGTTTAGCTCTCAATTCCGCCGAGTATTCTCTCAATTCTTAAGAGGAATAGGAATAATATTTCGATTCCCATACCTAAAATTTAAAATCGCACGTCGTGTTTGCACGAGGCAAGTAAACGAAAAAGTGGTTTTTATTTATTTTTTGCATAATTTTATAATTATGAAAAAAAGTTAGAACATAAAAACCTCAAAAATAGTCTTAGCATGAAAGGCATTTTTTTAAGTTTAGCTCTCAATTCCGCCGAGTATTCTCTCAATTCTTAAGAGGAATAGGAATAATATTTCGATTCCCATACCTAAAATTTAAAATCGCACGTCGTGTTTGCACGAGGCAAGTAAACGAAAAAGTGGTTTTTATTTATTTTTTGCATAATTTTATAATTATGAAAAAAAGTTAGAACATAAAAACCTCAAAAATAGTCTTAGCATGAAAGGCATTTTTTTAAGTTTAGCTCTCAATTCCGCCGAGTATTCTCTCAATTCTTAAGAGGAATAGGAATAATATTTCGATTCCCATACCTAAAATTTAAAATCGCGCGTCGTGTTTGCACGAGGCAAGTAAACGAAAAAGTGGTTTTTATTTATTTTTTGCATAATTTTATAATTATGAAAAAAAGTTAGAACATAAAAACCTCAAAAATAGTCTTAGCATGAAAGGCATTTTTTTAATTGTTTCTTCATTGTTAAGTCACGCAAAAACATTTTTTTTAGTGTAATAAAATAATTTTATTGTAATTCCAATACATAGAAAAGCTAGTAAAACTTCAATTTATTCGAAGCATATTTTTTGATATTCATAACGTTAACTGATTCGTCGTAAAGATGAATCTAAATAGGATTTCACGTATGGCTTCATCTTAAGTCGTATGGCAGTTCATTCCAGGCTTTAGGTCCTGACACTCCGAAAGCACGCTCACCGAACTTAGTATCTGGTGTGCGCATTGGTTCCTTTAACCTTCCAATAGCTGATGACGGTGCTGACCTCAGGGTTGGCTGTCGAAAATTGAAATTTTCTGGAATACACAATTCCGATAAGTAAGCCGGAGCCATTCCGTTAAGGGACTTAAATACCATCCAGCAGAGCTTGAACTGGATTCTTTCAGGACATTTGAGCCAGTGAAGGTTTTTGAGATTCTCTTAAATGTGGGAATATTGCCAGCAGATATCAAGTATCGTATTAGAGCATGCTGAGGACAGAAATTCTTAAATTTTGGAAAAATACCGAAGACACAAACCGTAAAATTGTTGATATTTGCGGATGTACTGCTGCGCTGCCATTCAAATTATGAGTTGTACTGAACTGTGTCTCGTGTGCGACCTGGCAGTTGATCCCCGACAGTTGGTCCCCAAACTTAAAATTAATATAAAATAATATTTTTTTGTACAATATTTACAAACTTCAAACCTAAAATCGTCTTCAAAATTACCTTTAATAATAAGTTGGTATGGATACCAAACGAATTGATTTACAATGTCGTTTTTTTGTACTTGTACACTGAAATATACAGTATAATAGACACCTCTGCCAAAGGTCGCCCCAAGTGGTTTGCTACGTTTGGTGATTTAGCAGGGGTGCCCGGGTTTATGGGGTAAAGTTTGTCTGAGTCTTGGAGGCGGATGACCAGGACACACTGAACCCCATATTCCTACCCACCCCGTAAACCCTTTTCCTTCCCAGAACTCTCCTCTCCTCCTTTTCCTTTGAAAAAAATCCTCCATACAGCATCCCTTAAGATGACATAGGTCCTGAGGGAAATGATTTTCCTCAGGGCCTTTTGTGTGGAGCTCATGTAAAAAAAAAATAATAATAGACAAGCTGTTTTTCATGGATGCATTTGAATGAACAAAGTCTTGTACTTTAGCTATTCGGCGGTACACTCTCTCTGCACATCCCTTCGGGGACACTTTGTTATATTTTGTGTACGCAGGTACACCGTATTTTACCTAAACCGACTGCATATTGCATATGCTTAGCTGAGTAGTAACTTTTTTGTCAATAGAATCAATAACAATTAAACAAAATGTAGTTGTAAAAATCTACTGATGAATAAATGTTTTATAATAAAGTATGCCGGGGGCCAACTGTTGGGGATCAACTGTCGTGAAATCCGACACAAGATACTATTAAATACGTTTTACCCAGGTTCATCTTGGAAGCTCATAATTTTGTAGTTTTTAGAGGCATCGAAAAAACTGTTTTTTATTTTTTTACATGAGCTCCACAAAGGAGGCCTTAAGGGAAATTATTTTCCTATGTCATCTTTGGGGATGCTGTGTGAAGGGTTTTTTTTTTTAAAGAAGGAGAGGAGAGTTCTGGGAAGGAAAATGGTTTAAGGGGTGGGTAGGAATCTGGGGTTCAGTTTGTCCTGGTCATCCGCCACCAAGACCTAGACAAACCTCACCCCATGAACCCGGGCACCCCTGCTAAATCACCAAACGTAGCGAACCACTTGAAGTGACCTATGGCAGAGGTGTTGGTCTGTGGATCTTACTGTCGTTATTTAAAAATTTTACAGTTAAATAAGAATTTCAAAGATATATGTGTGATGAAAATTTAAAAACATTATGAAAAAAAAAAAAAACAATAAAATCACAATACATTGATACATATTTCACAGCTTCATAACTCACGATGGAAATTCATTACGTTTTCGTAAATATAGTTATTTCGAGAAGCCAAAAGTTAACCTTATGAGAGCTTTTTCTGATTCACTGGTCACTGTATATTTATTGTTGAAAATGAGTTAATTTATTCTTAACAGAATGGATTAAAACTTACTTATAAGAGCTTAAATCGACAAAGAGAGCTTTTCCTTTGATAAACCGGCTCATAAAAACGGCAATATTGTACAGTTTCATCATTTAAAAATCGCCGACTAACTTGCCCAAGCAGCGCGGAAAAGGGATCAAGTAAATGTCCAATGTAAACACGCCACCAATTTGCTTGGATTAGGGGAGTTTTTGTACCGGGCAGACTGGGGGGGAGGTTTGTTGACTTGCCAGTCTACTTACCATTAGCAAATTGGAGAAGCGATCCTGTTAAATATTGGGGATTTTAGAGACTGACTGAAATAATGTCATTTTCATTCTGCTAACGTTTCGTTTGATAGCCGTTTCACTAAAACTTATCTAAATAAGTTCTTTTATTATTTATATGAAAAAGTATAGCATTGCATACTATTCTACAAATTTATTCATTCGGTACTAACATTTTTCACTTATTTGGCAAATCCAATCCGACCGTGGATCATGAACATTTGAGGCTTACACATTTGAGGCGGGTATATATTTGATAAACAACTCCCCTGCCATAGGTTACCCCAAGTTGTTCGCTATGTTTGGTGATTTAGCAGGGGTGCACAGGTTCTTGGAGTGGGGTTTCTCTAGATCTTGGAAGCGAATTTGTTTGCCCGCTTACTGCGTTGTTGAGGGAGACCTTTTGATTTCTCCAGCCGGACTCTCTTGATCCATCGCCTTGCACCGCAGTGTGAGGTATGTATCAATACGACCATCACTCCTGGACATTTCGACCCTCACATTCCTACCCACTCTTCATAACTTTTTCCTTCCCAGAACTTCCTCTCCTTCCTTTCCCTTCAAAGACCCTCTCCACAACATTCCCAACGATGATACAGGCTCCAAGGCGAATTCGTTTTCTCGGGACCTCCTGTGTGGAGCTATAGCGTGTAACACGGGCATGTGCCTAGCATGGTGGTCGAAAAATCATAAAATTCATGTAACAAACATTTTAATGAATAAAGAAAACAAAAAAACAAAAAAATTGTAAAAATAAATTTTAAAAAACTTAGGCAGTTGGGGCGTGGCCTAGCACATTTTTGTATGCGTCTGCAGTAATGGCCTTGCAGATGCAAAAAAAAATGCGTAATGCGTTAATGTTCAAGCAAATGTGTGAGGAAATGTCCAAGTTCACGGTCGGAGGAGACCCCTCTTTAAACAAACAAGGTAAAACAATAAAACTTTTTGTTCGTTTTAAAAAAGAGATAAAATTTAATAAATAATCAACACTTCATTAAAAATACTAATTTCGGTTGGGATTCTGTATCTCCAGTACATTGAACTTGGATTTGCTTTTGAATTTAAGAGTCATAAACCACAGCAGTTTCGCTAATAACACTATTTGGCAGGCGGGTATAGGTACCGCCGCCCCAAGAATCATATATATTGGATAGTCAACACCTCTACCACAGGTTACCCCAAGTGGTTTTCTACGTTTGGTAATTTGGTAGGGGTCATCGGGTTCATGGGGTGAAGTTTGTCCAGGTCTATCGAGAGAGACTAGTTGAGGGAGGCTTTTTGACCTCTCTAGCCAGAATCCCTCGACCTATCGCTTTACACCGCAGTTGAAGGGATGAATTCATACGTTTGTCACTCCCAGACACCCTGACTCCCAGATTCCTACCGAAGGCTCATATATTTTTCCTTCGCAGAACCTTCGCTCCTTACTTTCCTTAAAAAAAACCTTCAACAGCATCCCTTATGATAACATAGGCCCTGATGAAAATTATTTTCCTATAAATGATTTAGTTTGGATTAGATCAATATATCTTTGAAATACTGCGTCAATTACTGTTTTTGATCTTGTTGTCGATTTAGCACTGCTGCATATTTTTTAATTTAATTTGGTGTTCAGGAACTCAATCAAAGGGAGCGCTGTATCCAATGCAAAATTCATATTAAAATCCCCACTTAAAATCATTGGAATTTTATCGTAATCTTTTTTAAGAATCTATGGCCTTCTGTATGGAGCTAATGTAAACATAAAAAATATGGCGATTAGCTGAACTGAAGAAATTGAATTAATTAATTAATTTTTTAAATCTGTTTTTTTTTTAAACTGGTTTGTGTTAAATACAGTTTTCCAATATTAAATTTCCCAGACCTATCTTGATTACTTTCCAGCCAGTTTGACATCAGTGCAGTGGACTCAAAGTGAAAAGTGGCTGCGACGCATTTGTTTGTATAAAAATGTCCATTCGATAGTGCAAATGTGATTTTAGTAATGTTGACTGTCGGCAGTGCAGCCGGGAAGTGATTGACTCGTGTCATGTTTGATTTCAGTCGATACGTCACACGATATTGGGGAAAAAACGGTAAATCTCTGATATTATTTATTTATTTAAACGTCCAAAGGCTTTTACATATAATACAGTACACGTATTTTTTAAATTACAATGGAAATAAATAGTTGAAAAATCACAGGTAACATAAAATATAAGAAAGAAAATATAGGTTACATAAAATATAAGAGTTGACACAAAGTAGGTAACATAGAATGTAAGTTAAGTAAAAATAGATAATTTGCAAATATCCTCCAAATCAACAATCGATGTTATGCATTGCTAAACCATTCATCCGATTGCGATGAAACTTTGGGGATTTCATGAGTGCATGCCCGCGATGGTTTCTATAGATATAGTGAGTTCTGGAATCATGGAATTATGCATTGCTAACAGTTCATCCGATTGCGATGAAACTTTTGAGATTTGATGTGTGCATGACCGCGATGGTTTCAATACATTTAGTGAGTTCTGGCATCATTAACATGCGTTACTAAACCGTTCAACCGATTGCGAGGAAACTCTGGTAAGTTGTTGTGAGCACGCCCGCTAAGGTTTCTATGTATATTGGTGAGCTCGGCTTTATGAAATTTGTTTAAAAAAATTGCACTAGATATCGCGCGAGCTGTTTGAAAACTGAATGTACCAGGACTGAATGTTTGGAAATAGGGAGGGGGAAGGGAGAGGGGATCTTGGGAGAGGGGGGAGGGGTTAGCGGGACGGGGGAAGCGGGCGAGTTTAGTGGGGAGAGGAAAAAGTAAAAAAAGTTTTTAATTTATGGCCACTTCTGATTTCCAATGATTTCCAGAAACTCTTGGAAATCAAAAGTGCTTGATAACTCGTTCTGCTCCGTGGAGAGCATCTCGTGTAGGGACCACGCTACGCATTGATATTCCTTACGTTCGCAGTCTCCATCTTCCGTAATTCGAAGCCTACCCAAATAATTATACAGTTGAACTTTGCTCTACCTTCCCTTGTTGGTGACAAGTTACTTGGGACAAGGGTTCAACTCATTATATAGTTGTGCCTCAGGGGTAAACTACGCAACCATTGCATTTAATTGGTGCACGTGCCGTATTGCTACATTCATTTATGAGGAACTGTGTCGAATTCATCGAACTCAAGAAGCTAAAGCTCACATCGCCTGGATGAAGGAATTTCGCAAGATCGCTGACGAATCAATCGAGTTCAACAGAGGGTGACGGAGTTTGAACTAAATTCTGTGACACAATATTAGAGATAAATGGATGACAAAACAACGTAAGCGTTAATATTGGGACGGGAGATTTTTACTATAAAAGGAGCAATTTTATCGCATTTCATTCAGGAGTAAGTAGGTAATTCTAGGGTTTACATTACTTTAACTAAAATGTTGCGTATTGCAATTTGCTTTCGGCTGTTAACTTATCATTACTCATATAATACTAGCGTAAACTCGTGAAAAATCATGGGATATTATGGTAGCAAAACTAATTAGTTAGTAAATAAAATGAATAGTTGCAGTCGGGACATGAAAAAGGTTTTTCTCCACTGTGAGTAAGCATGTGTAACAGTAATGTTAATTTGGAAGGCGCCGGGTACCACCGGCCCGAAACCATTTTTTGGATAACCAACACCTCTGCCGTAGGTCACCACAAGTGGTTCGCTACGTTTGGTGACTTAGCAGCATAAACCTTTCTTGAAAATACAAAAATCACAAACACTTGAAAAATCACGAAAACGAATGAAATGCACGATTTCAGATTTTCACGGCCAAAAGTATTATTGTTATTTATTTTTGGGGTGTTATGCCGTGTTGCGCTACCTTCTTCTTTAACTAACGTTTCGGACAGCGTTACAGTGTACATCATCTCCGCCCTGCATTTTCGTTTGAAAGACGATAATATTGTCTTCAATGACTAAATATTTTCATTTCGGTGTGGTTTTGAAATTCATTCCATAATCCTGACAGAATACTAAGCCTGTGACCCTTCACCCCAGTGATCCTGGCGGGGGGTGGCAGAAGACGTAGGGAGGGACAGGAAGTCTTTGTCACGGCTGAAATCACTCCGGACTTGGGTTTGACATCACTTCGGACCCGTCCCGTGTCAGGGGCGTGATTATTCTAAACACCCAAGTGTCAAAACTTCGGGACAGGGTCGCAGACCGATGACTTGAATCAAGTTTGTCTTGTTTAAAATCAAACGATGTAGAGTCAGTCAGACTTGCGCGGATTTAATACACTCTCTGGGTAAGCGATATCATTAAGGCTCCATAGTAACCGTTAACAAAGAAGAAAAAAGTGGTTTGAAAGGGAGATACGTAAATACGAATGTTAGAACGAACGCACTAATATTAAAAAAAAAAACGAACATAATTTTAACAAAGTATGACCTGATATGATTTTTAATTTTTTCGGTCAAAAGCATTATTTTTTTATTTATTACGTTTCGGACAGTGTCCATCTTCAAGGCAGATTTGAGAGGCGGGAATGGGTACCGCCGCCCCTGGAAGCATTTATTGGATAACCAACACCTCTGCTTCAGGTCACCCCAAGTGGTTCACTACGTTTGGTGACTTAGCAGGGGTTCCCGGGTTCATGTGAGGTTTGTCTTGATCTGGCGGCGGATGAAGGATGACCCGGACACATTGAATCCTAGATTCCCACCCGCCCCTCTTAACGTTTTCCTTCCCAGAACTTCCTCTCCTTCATTTACATAGAAATATCCCTACACAGCATCCCCAAAGATGAGCCATAGGCCTCGAGGGAATTTATTTTTCTCAGGGCCTCCTTTGTGGAGGAAATGTAAAAAAAAGGTGTGTTGATTGTGCTACACATCTGCCGTGAACCTTTGGATAAATAAGGAGGTAGCGCAACACGGCATAACACACCAAAAAAAAATTTTATATAATTAGTTTTTTGGCTAGGCAAATGTATAGAGATCATCTTAAAAAACACATATCTTTTAATAACTTAAACACTTAAAGTGGTCAAGGGATATCTATATATATATATTTATACGTAAATAAATGCGGGGTCCTAAAACATTTGTTTAAAATTAAGGTAAACATTCCCAGGTTATGAATAATCTGAAAAATTTATTTCTCCCATCATAAAAAGCTGAATTTGCTGCAAATACAATGATGAAGGACTTAGCTTTCAGAGAATAGAACCCGCGACACCTGTGTGCGAACCCAACGCTTTGGACCACTCGGCTACAAATCGGCCATTATAGTCGGTAAAGTATTTTGTTTTTTTTATGACTAGTGGCAGGATTTGTCTAAATTTAGGAACAGTGTATCACAATCTTGGTGTGAAGCCACCATAAAGTCGTATTCAGAAATATAAATTAGACCATATTTTTATATTTGGGTAATTATTACTCTTCCGTTTACTCAAACGTGGCCAAATAATTGACCGTTAATTACATTTTAACCCAAAAACCCTTAATTACGGGTTGTTTAGGCCGACTGTTTATTTTTAAGCCCGCCCCAAACACACTGCGGTCAGCTGCGCAAATAAATACATAATAATCTGTTTCGGTTCCGCCGTAGGACCCTAAATGTACGCCGCAAGCAAACACGTGAAGACAATTTGTATGAGAGATCGGAGTAAAGAGGCTTTGGGGGTACTATACCCTACTATTGATACGGGTCTTGTCGGAACAGATTAAATCATATTTATCAAAGTCACTTGGACACTTTATAATGCATGCTACCAGGTGATTCTATTTTATATTAACTAAACTCCACATTTGTACAGCGCCTTTTGGGTTATTTTTCACAAATTATTATTGGTCATCTCAAGGGTTGGTGTGGGGCGAATGCAGAAAAATAAATCATGATATTCCCGTTTAGCAAAGTGTCTTGGACTAACTTATGTTTTCGGCGTCATCGCAACGAACGAATCGCAAAAATTACAAATTTTCTTGCGGAAAACGTAAACCTTTAGTTTCTGAAGAAAAGTCCCTCACTTGGGTGATTTTGAAGGTATTTTCCGTTATAGAACGAGATTCAAAAATATTTTAAAATTACATTTGAAAAACCAGTTTCTTACCTTTCCTCCCTCATTTAATACGGGTCTCTTCGAGAACCACATTAACGAAACCCTTCAATCAACCCCTTCTTTGACCCACCTCACAAATTCACCTAACTGGGTGATGGTACACTTAGTTTTTTTTTATATACATTAACTCCACAAAGGCCCAGAAGTAAAAAAATTGTCAAGGCCTACGACACCAATGGGGCGCTGATTGGAAATGAAGGAGAGAAAGTTTTTGGAATGAAAAGGGTAAGAGAGATGGGTGGTTAAGAATCTGGGGATCAGTGTGTCCAAGAGTGTCGGACGCCTTAATCCATGCTTCCCAATACAGTACAAGGCGATGGGTCTGCAGAGTCCGGTAGGAAAGGTGAAAGGATCTCCGTCTGATGGGCAGACGCTTTCGCCGGCAAATCCTGGACACACAGGCTTTACACTATTGCAGAAAATAATTCCTAGCACGTTCCACTTTTTTTAAATGTCCTGACTGTCGCAGGTTTTGGAGGTACTAATATGTAGAAAAATATATTTCTATATACATATTTGTTTTAACATATTTTGTATTTGATTGTTACAGGTGCCTCGCACGCTCTTCTCGGAAAAACCCGGCGTCCCCGGACCGCTTTCACCTCACAGCAACTACTAGAGCTGGAAAAGCAGTTTCGCCTCAACAAGTACCTATCCAGACCCAAGCGCTTCGAGGTCGCCACGGGACTCTTACTCACAGAAACTCAGGTAAGATCAATTATTACTTATTGCAATGTGTACGTGATATGAGACGACGAATGAATGTGAATAAAGCAAAAAATGTGTGCCAATGTAAATTTGTGTGGCTGTACGTCGTTCGTTTCATCATGGTGAAATTATACGATGGTATTATCGTAATTAATTTTTGGGTATTTATGCCGTATTACGCTTCTTCTTCCTTCTCTTACCAACTATCCTTCCCAAATCATGTGGGATACGATGGTTTTTTACATTAGCTCCACACAGGAGGCCTTAAGAAAAAATATTATTCCCTTCTTCGGGGAATACGTCTTCTTTAGAGATGCTTTGTGGAGGGTAAGGGAAAGAAATACGCGAAAGTTCAGACAAGGAAAAGGTATGAGGGGTGGGTAGGTATCTGGGGGTCTATGTTAATTACAGGAGTGGCAGACGTATGAATCCATCCCTTCTGAGGAGCAAGGCGACGGGTTGAGAGAGTCCTTCAACCAGTCTCATTCGATCCGGCTCACGATGCAGTAGGTTGGGAAATGTATCCTCCTCCAAGACCTAGACAAACCTCACTCCATGAACCCGGGTACTCCTGCCAAGTCACCAAACGTAGCGAACCACTTGGGTTAACCGTCGGCAGAGGTTTTGGTAATCCAGTAAATGGTTCTCGTGGCGGCGGTAACCATGCCCGCCTCCCAAATTAAAGTTAGTTTAGTTAATTAGATTTTTGGGGATATTAAGGGGTGCTCATTCAATTCATTCATTCAATTCAATTCAATTCAATTCATTTTTATTATTTTAAAAACATTACAAAATTTTACATTTTAATTAGTTTTTAAAGTACATTTGTAACAGTTGTAGATACAAACTATACAAGCATTAATAGAGCTTGCCTTTTAAAGGCAGCTTCACTAACTTTAAATATGTCGATATCCGAATTAATTCTGTTTAACAGCAAAATTGCTCTCCCGATCGGCATGACCATTGGCAAGGTAGTCCAGCAGGCCGGAAGATAGAACAGTCTATGCTGTCGGTGGCGAAGATACCCATCGGGAACATAGAAATGAATGCTCTCCATGATAGCTGAGTTTTCAAACCATCCGCGGATCAATCTGAAGAAATGCGTAGCAATGTGTACATCCCTTCTGACCCGTAGATGGTTCATACCGAGCATACCCAAAAGAAAGTCGGTAGGATAGAGCCACGGATAATAGCCATACTCCCTCATGTATAGAAATCTTAGAAATTTCTTCTGAACCCTCTCCAACATGAGGGAATATTTAACTTGGTTTGGACTCCAAATTACCGACCCACTTTCAAGTCTACTCCTTACTAAGGAATTGAATAAAATTTTGAGAACCCGTGTGTCTCTAAAATTCCTTGCAGTACGCAGAACAAATACCAGCATTCTCAATGAATTGCTACAAGTCATCTGAATATGAGTCATCTGAATATGAGTATATATTCGAGTATATATATCGCTACTTTACGTTAAATGTGCCGAAACCAGGGAAAACTTAGATACTGACGGTCGATTGAAGGCATTATGCAGATGTAACTTCACTGGTCGAATCATGGCTTCACCATTGGCGGGAAGCAAAACAAACTCATCAAGGACCAAATGGCGTTACAAAACAGTTTTTTTTTGTTTCCTCCTCTTTCTTTGGACAACTTTTCTGCCAGCTTTATAGTTTCCATCATCAGGGCAGATGTTCTATCTTGAATAATGATATCATAGTCTTTTTTAACTCCTTTGAATCACTCAACGTCATTTTACTATATAATGATCTATGTCGTTTTATGACATGTTATGATAAGTTAATATTGATTCTGTTATTCAAAAGCGTTAATTACATGCCTACTTAAATATTAGATTTAATCAAAGAAGAACAAACATCTTATATAAAGACACTCGACTAATATCTTCACATTAATTATGCAATCAGATGTTTAAGGCATGACGAAACAAATTATTACTATTTGAAGAATGTCTCAACAAAGAATTTTGACTTGACCGATTGTGGAATTTCATCGAACGTTTTTGCGACAGATGTGTATGGGACACGCAGATGCAGATAAAGAATCATAAGTTCGGCTCTAGTAGGATTCAGGTTATGAAGCTTATTCAGGTAAAGATAAAATATACATATATCGCAGATGCGTCTGCCCACCGCGTAGAGGGCCAGATTGAGTGAGGCTGTTTGAGGGATACCTTCACCTTTTTGGAAGGCGGATATGGGTACCGCCGCACCGGGAATTTATTGGACAACCAACACCCCTGCCAAAGCTCACCCCAACTGGTTTTGGCGACCAATTCGTTTGCCCACCGAGGTGGCATGGCGGGCCGGATCAAGAGAGATTTGTTGAGGGAGACCTAACCTCGTCCTCTCCAGCCGGTCTCTCTCGAACCATTGACTTGCACCACAGTTGGAGGGACGGATTCATACGTTGATTCACTTTTGGACACATTGAACCCCAGATTCCTACCCACCTCTCATATTATTTTCCTTCCCAGAACTTCCTCTCCTTCGTTTGACTAAAAAGACCCTCCAGCATCCCCAAGAAGACATAGGCCCTGAGGAAAATTATTTTGTGTGTGGATCTAATGTAAAAAAGAGCCTTTCACCTCTCCAGCCAGACTCTCTCGACCCATCGCTTTGCACCGCAGTGGGAAGGAGGGGGTGGGTTCATGTGTCCGTCACTCCTGGACACACTAACCCCTAGATTCCTACGCACCCCTCATATCTTTTTCCATCCCGGAACTTCCTCTACTCTTCCTATTCTGAGGCATCGTACGTGAAGTTAAACTAAAGAAAATATAGGTATGATGCGGACGAAAAACGTTTTAAAAAATGTTGTTGTTACTCCAAACCATTTGGGTAAATTAATATTTTCCTGGTAATAAATAAGCTTGTTCTTTGCATGAGCTTTGTCTTTTCAAGAAATATCCAATATTTATATATTTCATCCTGTACAGTTCAGTTGAAGTGTGTAAACAATTCTCTGCGATATTAAGAGTTAGAATGATTGCAGTGCTTGACCCGCGATTAGTTAAATGGTCCCTTTCTTACTCTAATCCGTGACATTGACATATCTTGGGTCACGACGCAGATCCCTGGTCAGAACATCATACACCTGAGACCTGCGACCATTAGAGACATTGGCGTTCTAAGTAAATAATTTAATAAATAACTGGGTAAAATTACTTATACAAACGTAAAATGTCATATATTATTCTATGTTTATGTAATTTTCATATTAGTGACTCAGAATAAGTCTAAATTAATGTCTAGGGTAATTTAAAATATACCTATATCGTTTATAACTTAGTACATTATTCAAAATACAAGCACAGACTTGTGAAAAAAAAACACGGAATATTACGTTAGTAAATCTAGCCCTTTTGGGCTAATTTTGTCAAAATACATTCTACATCCACTTTGCAATAAAATCCAAATAAATGGAATATTGCTGAACGTATCCGAAAACTGAAAGCTGTTTTTGAAAGGTGATAAAAAATGCTTTCAAATTTGTTAATTAAACGAAAACTTACATATAATTTTTTAAATATAAAATTTTTTAATGGAAACAAAAAAAAATTTAAAAGTAGCTCACCTTAGGTTTTTTCTAGTTAAAATTTTGATAACAAAAAAATCAAAGCGCGCATATATTTTGTAAGGCGTGTGTTTGATTGATACGCTTTCACGCATAAACCAATAAACCGATTTTAAAAATTCTTTCACCAATAGAAAGCTACATTATATGCGAGTAATATAGGCTGTATATATAAAGGTAAGCTCTGGCGTTATGAAAACATAAATATTAATATATTATATTTATTGTACGTTTTCTGTCACCAACAAAAGCTATCGTCTATTCACTTTTTGTCGTTTCGTTTAAAAATAATCAATAAAAAAATCTCCAATTTTCATAATTTTTAAGTGAAAACTTCTTTAGCACCGTTGTGATTTGAACGAAAAAGTGACACTTAAAAGAAACAAACACATAATCTATAGGATTTAGCCTGCAAGAGAATGAGATAGACTAATCGGTCTCCTCTTTGTTCAGTGCTTCGTAGCCTACTCTCTCCTGTCTACTTTAGTTGTCTGAAGATTTCACTTCTACCGCGTGCGAACTGCACTTTTTTTTTTTCAAATAATTCTCAGACTTATTAACAATGTTGCGACTTGTCTCATTTTTTTATGAAACTGCTGATATAAATGACACTGCATTCTAAAAATGATTGTGTTTACTAAAAAAATTCAGATACAAAGAAATGAAAAAAAAAATCATGTCGAAAAAGCTTGGCGATCGAGAAATTTTGTAGTACATAACACATATTTTAAGCTTTTTATTTGAGGAAACAAACAGTTTTACCAATATATATTATTAAAATATTTACATGTTACATGGTTGCATGAATCAGTGAAGTTTTCACATAAGATTTATTTTACTCACATAAAAAAATTTAAAAAATGATTTACGTAAAACATAAACTGAAGTAGCAGATAAATAAAATTTTAGTAATAAATGTATATGTGAAATAAAACTCTTGAAAAAAAACACAAACAGTAATTATTATGATGTAAAAGTCACATACGATAAAATATCAGAAAATTTAGCAACATTAATAATTAAAAGCGGATAATTCATCGTTTTATTTTAATATTAATACGAATATTTCTTATAAATATAAGCCTTCCTTATTATTTGTAAATATTGTTAAGAATTGTTTATTATTTTTGTTAGGTTTCAGATTACTGCTTCATTTTTTAACACGCATTAAAATCTGTTATTTGTTTGTCCCCAGGTGAAGATATGGTTCCAGAACCGCCGCATGAAGTGGAAGAGATCCAAGAAGGCTCAGCAGGAAGCTAGAACGAAAGATGGCCATCACAACAGTCACAACAGCAGTACCAGCAACCATGGAAATTCCGAGGAAAAGTCCTCCAAAAGCGCCAAGAGCGACATCCCCCAGGAGCGGCCACTTCCCGAAGCTCAAAAAACCAACCCTACCTTCCCCGCGCATGCGCCAAACATCAACATACCCATTCTAGACAGACCAGCAAACGAACGACTCCTAGAAAGAACTCTCACCAACAATGAGCGAGAAAGAGACAGGAATGTTCCTTCAGATAATAAGATTAATGTATCCGAGCGAGCCAGAGACAATGATAATATTCCGTTTGAAAATAGCCCTGTGATGGAAAGGGATAGAGCTATAGCGGCTGAACGGGAAAGGAATATTTCGTTTGAAGGTAGTGCTTCCCTGGAAAGGGACAGAGCTATCGCGATCGAAAGGGAAAGGAATATTTCATTCGAAAATAATGCATCGTTGGAAAGGGACAGAGTTATTGCGGCTGAAAGAGAAAGAAATATGGCATTTGAAAATAATGCCTCGCTGGAGAGGGACAGAGCTATGGCGATTGAAAGAGAGAGGAGTATGGCGTTTGACAATAGGAATAATAATTCTCGACGCGGATTGGTCGGGATCGGAATGCAAGATGGCGTACGCGGAAGCGGAAATTCGACCGTAGATATGTTCAGGCCGTACGTTGTTTGAAAATTGTGACATTTTTTATTTATATTTTCTTGTAAGGAACTTTTCTTTATGATAATATAAAAGCTCTCTTTTGTATATTTAGATAGATTTAACGTTTTCTGTTTTATAAATGGATTATTTATTATTATTTGTAGACCTAATATTTACACTTAAAATATAAATACTTGTATAATATGTTTTCTAAATAAATTTCATTTAACAATGACTTGTGCCACTAAATAATGTAACGGATTTCGTCAGGCCAAAATCATTATGAAATCAAGCCAATCAATCAGGTCAAATCAATCAGGTCAAATCAATCAGCCAAATCAATCAGGTCAAATCAATCAGGTCAAATCAATCAGGCGAACTTATAAAATCCAAAAAGGATAAAACTAATGGAAAAATATTGTTTATACACAAATTGTATATATTGTAAGAAATCGACAATATTATATAAAGATGGTGATGACGTTAGAGTGGAAACTTATTTTCCAAAGGCTTGCAGCTCACAGGTAGAAAATGTTTTGTGATTATTTTCAATGTATATTATTAAATATGTAATTAAATCAAAGAAATGTTGAATTTAAATCAAAGAAAGGTCTAAAATCATGAGGTACCTAATATATGGTATTTTTTTTATTGATTTTTTTTAAATATTTGATAGCATGACGAACTCCGTGGTTGAACGGTAAGGCTAGCGATCCGGTGGTCGCGGGTTTAAATTTCATTTGATTGATTTGTATTATTTCACAATTTGATCATTTAAAAATAATATTTGCGGCACGTTCCAGAGTGGAAGTTATTCTCAGTATTCCACTCAGTATAAGACCACCATTCAGAACTGAAACGCAGCTTCAAATGGCTTTAGTCATGTTTGGTGACCAGATCTGAATAGCCAGGCACTTTTCCACCTTCCTCTTTTCTATCTCCCTCCCCTCCAACCCACCTTTAGCCTCGCAATATACCCCAATGGGGAATGCCACAGTCTCACTGGTTTCAGTCGATTGGGAGCAGTTGGGACTGTTGTGCGGTACTCACACTGCTTGAAAGAATATGATGAATGCGCGCGTACCTTCTTTTAACGATAAAATTGATATGCCGCAAATTCAGAGACTGCGATGCACGTTTATTTCACCTTAATAAGTAAAACCTCAAATTGTAATATTTAATCACTGAAGACAATATCAGCGACTCTCAATCGAAAATCTGAAACAGAAAAACCGGAAAAAGATACGATCACATCTACGAATTAAACCCAAGACACTACCACTGAGCTAATTTGACCATATATATATGAGGCGTCAATATTGTCTTCGGTTATTAGAGTATATTTTACTGTATTTCAACGCACAACTTTTAACAAAATAAGATTAATTTTGCAATTTTTATTTATGTATTCATTTACTTAAACATGAAAAACAACGTCCGAAAATAAAAATCAATAATTGCAAACCCCTGTCC
Source organism: Glyphotaelius pellucidus (assembly GCA_936435175.1). NCBI lineage: Eukaryota > Metazoa > Arthropoda > Insecta > Trichoptera > Limnephilidae > Glyphotaelius > Glyphotaelius pellucidus. The sequence continues at coordinate 4,495,916 of OW386560.1, read as the reverse complement.
CCCACTTTTATCTTACAGATATCTTGAATTTAATTGTAAATATTAAAAATAATAAGTTAATAACATGTTAAAGAGCCCAGATTGATAGTTGTAATTTTAACAAGTTGAATGTACGTTGAAATAATGGTGAACTTAATACTAAAAATGGTAACCCGACAGTTAATCCCCCGACAATTGACCCACAGAAATTATAACTATTATGAAAATATTATTTTTTGCATTATTTACGAATTTCAAACCTAAAATCGATTCAAAAATATCTTTAATAATAAGTTGGTATGGATATCAAACAAATTTATTAACGGTGCCGATTTTTTTGTACTTATACACTGGTATACACAGTATATAGACAAATAGTTTTATCCTTGATGCATTTAAATGAAAATTTTAAACTTTTGTTTTTCGGTGGTACATCCTCTCTGCACACCCCTTCAGGACACTTACTTATATTTTGTCCAAGTAGGTATAACGTATTTTCCCTAAACTGACTTCATATTGGAAATGACCGGTCAGTGGCTGTGTTGGCATCGCATTTGGAACCCATCCAGGCGTGTTCAGTTCATCGACTGACTAAGTCTTCCATCACAACACAACTTACTTAGTAAGTAAACTAAAGATTGGTCGAGTATTTTACTCGAATGGAGAGTATAGTAGTAACTAAACGCGTCCGAACACCATAATTTTAGTAGAGTGGGTTAGTCAGCTTTTTAGTCGATTCAATCCATTTCGTTCTAATTTTTCGGCGAGTAGCGATCCCCTCCACGCGTCTCTGCCTTTGTTTGTCTTTCTTTTTAAATCAATTAAAATGAAATTAATATTCCGGGGAGTCAATTGTCGGGGATCTACTGTCATGGAACCCAAAAACCCTTTTTTTTAATTGTACAGATAAAAATATCGTTTGTGTGAAAATAATTATTTATTAAATTTCTGAAAACAGTTTTTAATGCAAATTTAAAATTGCAAGTATTTACGTAAGGTCATCAATTCTCGCTGTGGGCTATGAATCCGGTTGTCAGCCATCATACCCACCTTCTGCACTGTGTATAACTGTAGATATTACTATTAACTTGTATAAAATAGGTAGTAACAATAATATTTATAGTTAATGTGATGTTGTCTAGTCATCTTAAAAATATAATATATTATAAAAACATGATTCTTGTTCGTAGTTATAAATATTTGATGTATGCTATTGTAGAAATGTGAAATTATGTAAACCTATGTAGATCTCTGAAAGTACTTATAATAAAATAAAATTGTAAAATTGAAATGAAAATATATTGTTTTATTTTGATCGCTCTGAGTGACATTAGTGGTTTACATTTTTGTTTTTTAAACAAAAACTGAGTTTTTGTCACTCCTGCAAGCTACTGGACGTATGTAAAAAAAGCAGTTAATTGCAACATACAGCAATAGCTAAAGTAAAATGGAAAAAAAATGCATGGGCAAAAGTTACCAATCTTTGAAATCGACACTAATGCCGTAATTAATAATAGTAATTTAATTTCTCTGAGGGCCTACGTTATCTTTGGGGATGCTGTGTGGAGGGTATTTTTAAGGATATGGAGGAGAAGAAGTTCTGGAAAGTAAATATTATGAGGTTTGGGTAAGGATTTGGGGTCAGTGTTTCCTGGATTAACGAACTTGTGAATATTCCTCCCACTGCGGTGCAAGGCATTGGGTTGAGAGAATCCGGCCGGAGAGGTTAAAGATCGGCGTTTAACCGGCCTTTCCCAAACCGGCCCGGTTTGTGGGCAGACGCATCCGCCGCCAAGACCTGGACAAACCTTACCCCATGAACTTGAGCAGCCCTGATTAAACACCAAATGTAGTGAACCATTTATGAACCTTTCGCAGAGATGTTAGTTATCCAATCAATGATCTTGGGCAGCGGTACCCACATCTGCCTTCCGAAACGAAAGTTCGTTCGAAAGTTGTATCCATCGCAGGCGCCTGTATATAGGCAAAATACAATGCATGAACCTGAGAGTTTACATATAATATACAGGGTGTTGAGAGGAACGTATGCGCGGTCCATTTCTGCCAGTTTCATACAAATCTTAGATTTAAGATCAAAATGCCCGACCAAACTGGAAAATTATTTTTGTAATCAAAAGGTATATTAAATATCTAGTACGGATGTGAGCTACTTTATTTATTTTTGCTTTATATTATAAGATATAGGCCATTAAAGATTTTAGTTTTTCATGATTTTAGAGGCAACTTGGGCAATTATTTGTGAGTAAATCAAAAACATTCAAAAAATAATTTAACTATGTTTATTTTACAAATACAATGAAAAATAAAACAAAAAATTAAACATTGTTAAAAATGCCTTTATTGGATAGTAATTTTAATGTATCCATACTTCCATACTAATATTATAAATGCGAAACTGCTCGAGTTTGTTTGTGACCTTTTCAGGCATTAACCAATAAAAAGACTTTAAAAATTCATTCACCAATAGAAAGCTAAATTATATGCGCAGACTATATGTTGTATATGATGGTAAGCTCTGGCGTTATGAAATTATAAATATTAATATATTATATTTGTTATACGTTTTCTGTCGCTAACAAAAGCGAGTTAATTGCAAATGTCAGAAAAAAATCATTCCCATGGAAACGATGTTGATATATTTGTGGCATCTAAGCTGGTAGGTACTCAGCCCCCTGGTCAGCTACTGCCCCAGAAAATTCAAATATTAGAATATGTTTTGTTTTTATTGGACAAGCTGGAATAAATGTCAGATAAGAGTTCCTATATTAAAAATATAATTCGTAACGATTATAAAGACTGAATAATAAATAGTGTAATTTTGTATTATATTAACAAACTTCCAAATATTTAATTAAAAATAAACATCCGAAATGTTTGTAAGCGCATAAATTCCGAACGAATGAAAAAAATTGGATAATTCTTTTTTTCTTTGTGAAATTTAGGTGGCAAGCTAGATATTTGAAAACTGAATGTAAGGGAATGAATGTAGGGAATGCGGGAGGGGTAGGGTGGGGAGGAGGGGGATAATTGATAAATTCAACCGCTACAGTAATTTCCCGTAATACCATGCGAGCGAAGCCGCGGGGAAAAGCAAGTAAACGATAAATTTTTGTTACGCCGTAAACAGGTAATTTGTATTTTAAATTTACACCTATCAAAATGATTTTTTTTCTTAATTCTTATTTTTTTTATATTTTTTTTATTTTTCTATGATAATTTTAGTAAAATTAATTTTTTATTGTTTTTCACTTACTCACAAATAATTTCTCAAGTTGTCTCTAAAATCATGAAACACTAAAATCTTTAATGGTCGATATCTTACAATTTAAAGCAAAAATAAATAAAGTAGCTCACTTCCAAACTAGATATTTGATTCGACTTTTAATTACAAATATAATTTTTCAGTTTGATTGGGTATTTTGATCTCAAATTCAAATCTAAGATATGTATGAAAGTGGCAGAAATGGACCACGCATACGTTCCTCTTAAGATGAAGCCATAGTAAATAATGCAAAATCACACAAAATCATGTGTTTTTTTTTTGAAAACTTGATCGCTTAGAAATATTATAGATGCTTCAATTAAATAATGCGTGTAGAACATATCTTGGCCCTTAAAAATATCGGTCATTTTTTTTATAAGTCTTTTAATAAGCCTAGAAAAAAATAAAGTAACAGGTCTTTAAAAAAAACACTTTCAAGTGCAAACTCTCCTACTTATGAACATCTTTTCGGATATGATTTCATTGCTTATTGTAGCAAATTTAGTTTCTTTTATGATAATTGCAAAAAAAATTGATATTTACGCCCAATATTTACAAAATAAAATAAAATATGCATATTTGCGTTGTTATTTCACAATACGGCAGGCAGCCGACGAATGTGGATTTTCAAAGTGACCTTTATGTCGTTCACCGAAGGACCACTGGCTTGCCACACCCCACTTCCATTCAGAAACGCCCTGGCCGGAGAAGGGAATAGACGTGTGACCCCACGTCGCTCGGTTCCGTGAAATTCATTTTAAATTTCCTTGTTGTTACAATAAACAATGTGTAAAAAAGGAGTTAACGTTTTTTTTAGGTCTTTACGAAATCAACCTGTAAAAAAAATTCTCAAATACCTTTTTCAATCGTTCCAAAAGCTTTTTCTCAAATAATTTTAAACTCCTCCCACAATGGGCGTGAATTCCGACTTCGATTTTTCCCTGGACTATTGGATCCCCTTAAGGGACATACTTGACTTACCAGTGATTCCTAACATTATTTGGAGTAAAAATTGTATGTGAAATTCTGGTCTCCGGTGACATTTTTGATGTTTTATTCCGACAAAAACAAAAAAAAGGTAGATGTTGGACAGTTGGGGGTGGGATGAGGTTTTGGTCGGTTAATCGGCTGAGTGATCAGTGATGACATTTGGAAAAAAAAATTGTTTGATTTGAAGAAAAAAAAGACGTAAAAAAGTTCACTGGAGACCAAAATTTCATGGAGACCAAAGTGTTCATGTTCCTGATGACCATCGTAGATATCGTCATCATAGATTATTCTATCTTGCTGTCTGTGGGACCAACCTGCCAATGGTTCTCCTGATGAGGAGGAGTATATTGCTCCTGAACCAAATCTCTTCCGATATAGATACTTATATTTTGCGTCTCTGAGAAAAGATTCGAAAGGGAAATCTTACCGATTCTTGAAATAACATCTCTTCATTGATGCGATCATCACCGCTGCCTAATTTGTTTTAATGTTTGCTTTGCATATTTACCAGAAATGTTTTTTCAAAATACATGAATTTTTTAATAAAAAAATAAATTTATCAAAAATGTTGTTTTTATATGGAGCAGTGAACTATAATAAAATTGGATTTCAGATAAAATTAAATTCCTTCAAGTTTAGTTTGTAAATCAAATTTAATTTGGGAGACGAGTATGGGTATCGCAGCCACGGATATCATTTATTTAAAAACCACCAACCCTGCCATAGGTCGCCTAAAGTAGTTTACTATGTTTGGCGACTTAGCAAGGGTACCTAGGTTCATCGGGTATCCAGGAATGCGCATGCTCACCAGCTGCGGGCCGGATAGGAAGAGGTTGGTTTAGGGAGACCCTTTGACCACTCCAGCTGCTCTCTCTCGACCCATCGCCTTGCACCGCAATCGGGAGACCTTTCTTTCCTTGAAAAAAACCTTCAAACTATTATTTCTAATTTTTTCTTCAAACTTTGCAAATGCATTTTGTGGCGTCATTATTAATTTAATGAGAATAAATAACTTCGTGTACACCACTATTTAATTAACAATATCGACATGTTTCAAAAACTATGTTTTCTTCGTCAGGATAATAAGTTAATAAAAAATAACAAAAGACAAACAAGTATAGACAAATAAGAACATAGACAAAATATTAGAAAGAATATTATTATATTGTTAATTAAATAGTGTGTACACAAAGTTATTTGTACGATATTCAGCAATAAGTGAAATTCTCTTTTGCATGGAAAGAAGGAACGATTGACAAGGTTTTTTTTATTATTTAAATTTAAGATACTTTTTAAAATTTTAAGTACAGTTTTTCACTGTACCTCGTCCCACGTACCGCCCCCCGTCACGTCGTGCATGAAGGTTTCCGCAGCGAGTGTTTCTGGGACTAGGGGGCGGTGGGCTGAGGGCTGTGGGAGGGGGGCGCTAGATAGCATCATTGTAAGCCCAATTAGCAATCAGAAAGCGCCCGGAGACGGCCGGGCGCTTCCACCCTAAAACAGGGTGGATTTGGAAATCATTTTATTTTTGTATGTATTTTACTAACTTATTTTGCGCACGAAACAAACATGTTTTTTCTGTGCTTGTATTTTATTTAATAGTTAAGACGAAGAATAACTGTTGACTTGGTTTAATTTAGACAAAGTTATATTCCATGTTTTCTCGGACTCTTTTGGTCAAAACCAAATAAAAATTAAGCCTTACTCTAGAATCGTAAGTTCGTAAGGGGCCATCCATAGATTACGTCACACGAATTTCATGATTTTTTGACACCCCTTGCCCCCTGTCCCTATCACGCATCGTTACATTTGTGAGACCCCCTCCCCCCTAGTGTGACGTCACATATTTAGCAATTTTACATATATCCCCCCCGCACCCCTTGTCACACCTCTCTACTCCCCCCCCCCCCTCCCTTAAGGTGTGACATAATCTATGGATGGCCCCTAAGATAATTGTAATATTAACGATATACTAAGGAGAGTGCGACTTCTATGACGTGCAAATTAAGAAATAAAATATGAAAAAAAGGAAATAAATTAAATACTGTTATTAAAGAAAGTTACAAAAAATGTTAAGTATTCTGAAATACTTATTCAATTTAAAATTAAAAATATAATTTAAAAATAATAATTTTGACTTTGTTATTTATTTAGTATATTTTTTTAATAAACATATACAGGGTGTCAACGGGCTTACTTGACTTACTTTAACCAGTGATTCCTGACATTATTTGGAGTAAAAATGTGAATAAAATTTTGGTCTCCGGTGACATTTTTGATTACAAAAACATAAAACGATTCCCCCTCCTCCGATGGGTGAGAGATTGATGGTTACTCGGCTGAGTGATCAATGACGACATGCGGAAGATTTTTTTTGCTTGATTTTGAAGAAAATAAAATTTGCAAACAAAGAAAATCATCGAATAAGTCACCGGAGACCAAATTTTATTTACAATTTCACTCCAAATAATGTCAGAAATCACTGGTTAAAGTAAGTCAAGTGCGTTATTTAACACTCTGTATAACTATTTTATATAAGTACCACTGCAGAAATTGAAACAAATTACCCTATGACATTTCAACAAAATACCAGGAGTAATAAAATTCATAAATGAGGAATAATAACTTTAATAAATTGGATTTATTTATAACTAGCTGGTACCCGGCATGCGTTGCAATGCCATTCAAAGTAATAAATTGATTCTCCCTGCATGTCCTTTCCCGTGCGACCCCGTTCCCTTCCATCTTCCCCGCCTTCCCCCTCCCCGGTCTCTTCCCTCTCCGCGGACCCCACCTTCCCCCTGTCTTTCCTCCCTGCCGCTGAAATACACACATTTTCATTTATACAAATTTCATAACGCCAGAGCTTACCGTTATATACAGCCAATGTTAGTTGCTGATAATGTAGCTTTCTATTGGTGAAAAAAAAATTAAAATCGGTTTAGTGGTTTAGGCGTGAAAGCGTAACAAACACACCCACTTTCGTATTTATAATATAGGTATAGATTAAAAAATAAATAATTTAATTAAAAATAACGGAGTTCTACGAATTCAACAAAATAACAAACAATTAATAAATAATATCGAAAAAACATAATTTTTTCCCACATTGTATAAAAGGTATTTTACGATTAATTTTTGGGTTACTATGCCGTGTTGCACTACTTCCTTCTTTAGCCAACGTGTCATACAGCCTTACAGTAGCCTTATCAGGGCATATGTGCAGATAGCACACGGTACGTAAATCATATCTACATACATAAAAACTCACTTCAAGAAAATCTACACTTTGCTTAGGCGAACGGATATCGTAAAGCTGTTCGAAACGTTGGCTAAAGAAGAAAATGGCACAACGAGGCATAATAGCCCAAATCAAATCACGATAATATTTTACCCGAAATCTATGTGGAAATGTTTTGCGTGTCACGCACTTTTAACAAGCTGAAGACTGGCACTTTGAAATATCAAAAAAAAAATGATTAAGAATCTTTGAAATCATAATTTGAACACAGTTCGGTCCTGAACTTCTATAAGAAGAACAAAGACGCCCCATAAACTGTTTGCGCTACCAATCGCCGTGTGCGAGCGAGACACGGCTATCCGGCGCGGGTCTGATTGTATGACTGCGTCCCGCTCTGGCGGAAATCGTTGTGAAACTTGATACCATCAGACACCGATATATGGAAATTTGAAATACTTGAAGTAAAAAGGGACAACCTTCCATTTATATATATATATTTTGTATAAATTGTTGCTTTTTTATTGTTGTGTATATTATCAAAAAAACTACCGATCGCAACTCAGAATTTAAACGTTATTGTTTAAAAATGGCTTTAGCTGTGTTTGGTGACCAGATCTGAATAGCTAGAGAGGTATTTCCTAACCTTCCTCTTCTTCGTCTTTATTCCACTTTGGGAGGCGTGCATGGTTGCCGCTGCACCTGGAACTATTCATTGGATAACCAACTTTGAAATGGGTCACCCCAAATGGTTCTCTACGTTTGGTAATTTTGCGGGGTTCCCGGGTTCGTGGGGTAAGATTTTTTTCAGAGACCTTTTGACCTCTTCAGCCGAACTCTCTCGACCCATCATCTTGCTTGCATCGCAGTGGGGGGGAGGGTGGATTAAATAAGGAGAGTTCCCAAAATACTTTATAATAAATCCCCCCCCCCTCCAGGATCAAATCCTCTCTCTTAGGGTCAAACCCCCTTTGTGAATGCTATAGCTACGCCCTTGCACTGCCCCCTAGATTCCTACGTACTTCCCACAACATTTTCACCTTCCTTTCCTAGAAAAGACCCTCCACACAGAATGTTCAAAGTTGACATAGGCAGCAATATACCCCAATTGGGGATGCCGTAGATTCACTTGCTCCAGATAGTTGGGAGAACGGCTGCTTTTAAGATATCCTTGGAAACGGCACACGCATCTCACTTCGTTAATTCGACTGAGGGAGATGCAAGAAAATGATTATTTTTTTCCTTTGGAGGAAACAGACACACGTATACTGTGTGTCTCATCATTTGTCTCACCATTATTTCATACGTTAGAAAGAGCTTCAGCATTATTATGATAAGGAACGTACGTTATTTTAAGCGCCTAATAAGTTTCTACAAGAGCTTTACAGCCGTCGAAAGTAAGTAAAAAGGTACGTTCATTTTAAGCCAGTTTTATACGGAATTAGATTCGTGGGTACAGCGTGTATCTCTTGTATCTGTTGTATCTCGTAGGAAGGTCACGTTCCTCTCCCCGTTAGCAAAAAGGAGTCGACAATCATCGGAAAATCAACGCCGCCATCTTGGGTACCGTTCCAAATTCAATTTGTTACAAAATGGCGCCGCTCCAGCGAACAGCTGATTTCGCCCCGGTCTTCTTTTGCACAACCTTACCACAGAATACAACAGATTGGTTTATGCTGTACAAAAAATGATACCGAATGAATGCTTTTATTATTAGTACCGTGACGGCATAAAAAAGGCAATAAACATAATTTTATTATCAAAATAATGCTGCAGCTCTTTTAAAAGATGAAATACGCAATGTACGTATTCTGTTTCCTCCAAAGGAAAAAAAATAATTATTTTTTTGCATCTCTCTCACACACCGCACCGTGACGTCTCCGTAGACCCCTACAATACGACTAGCCGTGACGATAATGTTGAAAGTATGGAATATAATTACAAGGATTTAAAATAATATATAGTATATTAGCGGCACGCTCCAGAGTGGAAGATACTCTCAGAATCGCCCTGGTGTAAGACCACCATTCAGAATTGAAACGTTGCTTGAAATGGCTTTAGCCTAGTTTGGTGACCAGATTTGAATAGCCAGGTTCACCTTCCTCCTCTCTATCTCTTTCCCGTTCCCACTACCTTCAGCCTCACACCATACTCCAATTGGGGATGCTATATTCTCACTGGCTCCAGACGGGAGCAGTTGGGACTCTTGTGCGGTATTCATGTAAAAAAAGGATAATATTGAAGTGTAAGTGAATTACGAAAATTCATACTAAAAACTAAATAAATAACAACAGTCAAAAATGAGTCAGATGGTGAAAGTATGTCGCATCCCCCCCCCCCCCCCCCCCTCACACATTTAAAGAAGCCGAGCCGTAATAAGATATATCTGTTTCCTCCAAAGGAAAAGGTAGTAACGTACTACCTTTTCCTTTGGAGGAAACAGTCACACAAATTTTGTGTGTATCATATTTTGTCTTACCATTATAGCCATGTTTGCCGTCACGGTACCGTAACCGTGAATCGTCGCGGTAATTATAAAAGCGCTCATTGAATTCCATTTAGCCCAACCACCCAGCATCCCACTTACACTGAAATCGGTCTGAATAAATTTCGAAAACACAGTTTTCTACGGAAATATAGGTCCAAATTGGGCTTGTATTTGGATAATGACGTTCACAAGACACTTCTTGTGTTATTCTTAAGAGGAATATAAACGCTAGAAATATTTCGATTCTCACGCCATACAAAATTTAGAATCGCGCGTCGTATTTGCACGAGGCAAGTAAGCGAAAAAGTGGTTTATATTTATTTAGTGCATAATTTTATAAGAATGAAAAAAGTTAGAACATACAAAACCTCAAAAATAGTCTTAGCCATAAAGGGGCCATAATTTTTTTAAAAATTGTTTATTGCTTCATAGTTAAGTCGTGAAAAAACATTTTTTTTAGTGGCTAACGCTCATATTTTTTGTTATGTAAATAAAAAATTTATTATAATTCCAATGCATAGAAAAGCTAATAAAAGCTTCAATTTATCCGTAGCATATTTTTTGATATTCATACTGTAAACCGATTCGTCGTAAAGATGATTCTGAATAGTATCTAAATAGGATTTCAAGTATAGCTTCATCTTAAGAGGTATTTAAGCGCCACAAATTACCCGCTGTAATATGTATAAATCACATGTTACTATTTATCTTTTCTATTATTTATCCCTTAATGTGTAGTTTGTGTCACACGTGTATTGTAAATGGACACACAGTCTGTAATAAACAATTTGAAAAAATAAAAATAAATTTGTCTCCTATCCTCGGCGACCCTCTGGGGCGTGTGGCCCACCTAACGTATTCTATATCAGTGTGAACCTTTATATTCTATTATGATACCGCGTTATTCCACCTCTTGTTCAGTGCTCTCCTTGCGGCGGCATTGGGAATGTTTGCCTCTCGCGCAATTAGACTCTCCGCGAAAATATGAATCCGCAGAGAGAGAGGGATTAGGGAGAGGGAGGGGAAGGAGGTGAAACCCGGCGACATTTTATTATTACTATTATTACTTCTTTCTTTTCGCTGGCGGCGATGACGCAATTTGGGAGAGTTCGGATATCCGCGTAATCTGCTAAGGAGAATAATAATAATGCTGAAAACGGTGAGTATATGTATGTGTGTGTGTGTGTGTGTATGTGTTTGTGTGTTATCGTGAACTGTGCAATAGTGTTGATTTCTTACAGGGTGATAGATAGTCAGTTGTCTCAATTTTTTTTTTGAATTTTTTTGTTTTTGTTTTACCTTAGCTCCACACGGGAGGCCCTGAGGAAAACCATTTTCCTAGGTGGTGTGTGATCTTTGGTGGAGGGTTTTGGGGCCATCCATAAATTACGTCACACGAATTTCATGATTTTTTTACCCCCCCCCCCCCCCCCCCCTTCGTCTCTGTCACACATTGTCACATTTGTGAGACACAGGTCACAGAGCTAATGACCCCGCAAAACCCCTTGTCACGCAATGTCACACTTCTCTACTCCCCCCTCCCTCTCCTTAAGGTGTGACGTAATTTATGGATGGCCCCTTTTTAAGGAAAGGTAGGAGAGAAAGTTGAGAGATGTGCATGGGCGTAGCCAGGTTTTGATTAAGGTTTTTTTTTATATGAATACCGCAAAAGTGTCTCAACTGCTCCCGTCTGGAGACATAAAAACTATGGCATCCCCAATTGGGGTATGTTGTGAGGCTGAAAGTAGTGGGAACGGGAAGGAGATGGGAAAGAGGAAGGTAGGAAGTACCTGGTTATTCAGATCTGGTCACCAAACACGACTAAAACCGTTTCAAGCAACGTTTCAATTCTGAATGGTGGTCTTACACCAGAGCGAAACTGAGAGTATTTTCCACTCCGGAACGTGCCGCAAATAAACTATTCATGATTTTAAATTGATAAATTGTGAAATAGCACGAATTTTTCAAATAAAATTTGTTTCCCGTGACCTTCGGAATGCGAGTCAAGAGCCTTACCGCAAGACTACGCCGGCCGTCAAAGGTGGGGCAAAAATAAAAATCTATAGTAGGTTCTGAAAAAAAGTAGGCTTCTACAACATATTCATGCTTTAGGCTCAATGAACGCAAAGAATATGAACAAGCAACAAACACCCACCTTGCCCCACCGTGCCTACGCCCATGGAGGTGGGTAAATATCTGTCATCAAAGATTTTATCAAAACTAATTTATAAGAATGCACCTCAAATGGTACAGTGCTGATTGTCTTTTATTTTAAACATTGTGCTGTTTTGTGTTGTTATTTGTATTTTTGTTATTAACCACAATACAAAAACTCTAAGAAGTGTTTATTTTGCTCTATTCTAATATATATCAACGTACGGCATTACAGGATGGGGAGGTTGTGCAGCATTAATTCTCTACTCTCTAGTGACCGTTCAAAAACTTTTGCTAAGGATCATCTTCAAATGTTCCCCCTCTCATCCATCAGAGCCACTTTTCAAGAAACTCACAGTTCTAGACATTCACCAACCGCAAATTAATTATTAGCTAATAATAATATAATAATTAGCTCTCATTCATATATGGGAAAATGGTCTGATAAAATATAAACACACTGTCATACTAAAAAATATACATACACGCTACTTAACGCATGGAAAATTTATAATCCCTAAAACAAAAATCACCTTTTCAGAGACAATACTCGCACCTAAAATATAAACGACATCAAAAAATTTGAATTCGGTGTCCAAAAATGGATATCCGAAAACGGGCGAAATTTTTTTAAAGAATTTCTTCAAAGAACGTAGATATCTATACCACCATTAAAGTTTTTTTGTAAATAACATTTTAATAGCCGAAAGATTAAATATTTTTATAAATAACTATCTGACCCGGCAAACGTTGTTTTGCCATATACATTATTTCTAGGAAATATTTTTTTAGTTTAAACCGGGGTTGAAAATGATTGAATTACTAATATCGCTATTAAAAAATAGGGTTTGATGGTAGAAGGGTAAAAAATTAGGGCTGTGTGTATTTTTTAATGCCTCACCATAAAAAAAATAATAATAAAAAATTTTGTCGAAAAAATAAAAAAATTGAAATTCGGGGTGGACCACCCTTAACTTTGAGGGGTATGAAAAATAGATGTTGGCCGATTCTCAGACCTACTCAATAAGGAAACAAAATTTCATCAAAATCGGTCAAGCCGGTTTCGGAGAAGTATGATAACAAACACCGTGACACGAGAATTTTATATATTAGATATTTCATCACAATAATAACTCTATTTTGTTGCTTACTCTATAATACTTACACTGATATTAGATATTTTTTATATTCCTTCATATGCTTTTTATATTCTTTTATCTCTTTCGTACTCTTTTTATATTATTTTATACTCATTTGCATTCTTTATTTTCTTTAATACCTTGTTATATATATATTTTTTTACATGAAAAGGGTTAAAGGGGTGGGTAGGAATCTGAGGTTCAGTGTGTCCTGGTCTTCCGCCTCCAAGACCTAGATAAACCTCACCCCATGAACCGGGGCACCCCTGCTAAATCACCAAACGTAGCGAACCACTTGGGGTGATCTATGGCAAAGGTGTTGGTTATCCAATAAAGGTTCCCGGGGCGGCGATACCCATTCCCGCCTCCCAAATTGAATTTGAGTTGTTGGGAAATTGAAATTGAGTTGTTTGGAATTCCATTCACGCCTCCCAAAATTATATCTCCCAATATATATTCTTGATTATTGCTTATTTAAAATGCTATTGCACTATATTTAAAATTTTAATGTAATATATGTAAAATCGATCACGATAACATGGGCATGGTTGTCGAAAAATCTAAATTATTTAACCATCAAAGCATTGAATAAATAAAAATTTAAAAAAATAAACATCCTATGTTTTAAGATGAAGCCTATTTACAGTAATTACAAAGAGGTAGGCATAGCACATCACTATTTGTGAAAGAATTGATAATTAACAAAAGCTTAACTCGCAAAAGCATTTTTTTTCTAAAATAAATAATTTACTGGTAATAATCACAGTACAAATACATCTCGCATTAAATTGATACAAACCTGCCATTAAAACACCACTCCTCTAGCATTCCAATCCCATACAACACACGACCAATGAGAGAATGGATACGCCATCCCGAGGGAACAACTCATTAGCCGTGGCCACCTTCTTCTTCCCCGTCTCTTCCCCTCCCCCTCCTTCCACCACCCTCCAGAAGATCATCCCCCGGCGCGGGGGGAATTAAATTAGCAAGACGAGGGGAGGAAATGAACTGTAATTTTATAAGATGGTGAAAAAATTATATATTACTCTTATCCACAGGAACGGTGATACATTCAGCTTCATTGATTGCTGAACTAAAGAAATAATTATTTTATAAATGTGTTTATTATAAGAGACACAAGCTTACAACGCATTAATTTTTTTAAATTAGTAAAAAAACTAGCCTCTTCTTCTTGGTTATAATTCGGCCTGTAACTCAAATGAGGTTACAATATATATAGAGGCGTGGTAAAAATCGCAATGTGGCAAGCCAAAAACAGGGCAATTGTTTGTTTAAACTGACAAGCGTTGTCTGAGGTCCTTAAATAAGTTGCATAAAAAAAATGCACTCGTGCATGGCGAAAAAATGTTTTTATTATTCGTAAAAGCCAAGGAATCATTTCGTTTATAAATACACGAAAATTACTATAAAATATAAATAATAGAATTGTTTTCTGCCAGAAGATTTTATGCATCATTAGTGAATGCAAGGCTTACTGAAGTACAGGGTCTGGGCGCACAACAGCCAAATTGCGAAGTCAGTGATGTCGCTAAGTAAATTTTACTGTTTTAAATGGTCTGATATCAATCTGTTTATTTATATGCTTGCGGTAAAACAACAAAAATTACAATAACAATCGACGCCATTTGCAAACTGACTTTGCGTGGTCACTTGACACTTCAAAATCTTTGAATACAAAAACGCCACCCGCGTCCTATCGTTTATTTCGTCCATACGCACTTATTCTTTTAATGTCTATCTTTGTCATACATGAACAACGTTGATTTAAGAATTTATTTAAAACATAAGAGTGTTCCTTATTGCCACTTTTTATTTTGAGTTTGTGAGACAATAGAAAGTCTAGATCAAGGTCCATAGAAAATATATAGAGTATTTTCTACGAACCTTGAGTCTAGATGTATTGTAACGTCTTTATGCAACTTAGGTTCCACAAAAATGGCGTGATGGTTAGTTAGTTCGTTATTTAACACTTTTACATTACAAGCATTCAGCCTCACAACATACCTCAATTAGGGATGCCATGGTCTCACTGGCTCCAGACAGGAGCACCTGGGACTTTTGTGAGGTATTCACATTTTTTAAAAATTCAGTAATATGCAGTGTGTTTTGCCTATATATAGGAGCCTACAACGTATGGAGACGTGTAGGTGAATTTACGTTCATTGCCTTATTTACCTTCATTGCCTTGTGTAAAAAAATGTAAACATTACCAAATATAAAAGCCTCACGAGCATAAATAAATAAAACCACATATTTCTTATAGACATAATTAAATCCATTAATTCAAAGAGCACCACATTAATTTTAGTAGCATTCAGTGAGAACCGATTTATACTTCCTAATAACATTGAGTATGAATGCGAGATCACACTGGAAAGTATAATAAAAACATAAATTCGGTAATTTGTATAAGAGACCCAGCCCAAATGGATGTGAGCACATTACAATAGATTATGCAGATTTGTTTCCTCAACCTTCGTGCGTTTATCTGAACGGGCCGCGGGCCGGGGGTTGGGGGTAAGTGATCGCTTATATGGGGAACAAATGGAATTACATACATAGCATTAGGCCAGGGGCGCCAAAAGAAAGAAAACTGTTTTTAAGTAATATTCAAAATTCACTTAGTGGTGGCATTTTTAATTATATGTTTACACCACCTATTTAATCAAAATTATTGACGTATTTTAAAACCAGTGGGTTCTTTTATTATCACCGTGACCATCCACGTTTACGGTACCATGACAACAAAAAGGCAATAAACATACGTCCCTTATTGCTTTAATGCTGCAGCTCTTTCTTACACATTAAATAATGGTGAGACAAAATATGAGACACACAAAATACGTGTGAATATTTCCTTCAAAGAACTGCTTTTCGCGACGGAAATTGCGCAAATAGATCTACTTTTTTTTGCGACATCTTTTGACTTTTCCACAAGTCTAGGGTGTTTTTTTTCAAATAACTTAATGCGTAAAACTTCAAATAATTATAATATTTAATCGTTAAGGGGATCCAATAGTCCAGGGAAAAACGAAGTCGGAATTCACGCCCATTGTGGGAGGAGTTTAAAAATATTTGAGAAAAAGCTTTTGGAACGGTTGAAAAAGGTATTTGAAAATTTTTTTTTACAGGTTGATTTCGTAAAGACCTAAAAAAAACATTAACTCCTTTTTTACACATTGTTTATTGTAACAACAAGGAAATTTAAAATTAATTTCACGGAACCGAGCGACGTGGAGTCACACGTCTGTTCCCTGCTCCGGCCAGGGCGTTTCTGAATGGAAGTGGGGTGTGGCAAGCCAGTAGTCCTTCGGTGAACGACATAAAGGTCACTTTGAAAATCCACATTCGTCGGCTGCCAGCCGTATTGTGAAATAACAACGCAAATATGCATATTTTATTTTATTTTGTGAATATCGGGCGTAAATATCAATTTTTTTTGCGATTATCATAAAAAGAAACTAAATTTGCTACAATAAACAATAAAATTATATCCGAAAAGATGTTCATAAGTAGGAGAGTTTGCACTTGAAAGTGTTTTTTTAAAGACCTGTTACTTTATTTTTTTCTAGGCTTATTAAAAGACTTATAAAAAAAATGTCCCATATTTTTAAGGGCCAAGATATGTTCTACACGCAGTATTTAATTGAAGCATCTATAATATTTCTAAGCGATCAAATTTTCAAAACAAAAACACATGATTTTGTGTGATTTTGCATTATTTACTATGGCTAGAAAAATCCTAAAAAGATGCGGTATCGTCTAGGAACTGAATCCAGTACCTTATCCTTTCCGGGGGTGCTTCGTTTACTCTACCAATTGAGCTAATTTGATCCTATCCGTTTAAAAATTAGATACAAACACATTTTTATAAGAATCATTTTTATACCTTGATGCAGGTTCTCGAGTGTCTACGGTCATTTGATTCCCACAACAACTTCACTCTCCGCAGTATAGTCTGTTAAATAAGAATAGAAAATATTAAAAATGGAACTACAAAATTTGTAGGCTGGCAACACCAATTTACCTGTCAAATATTCTTTTAAAGTGCAATGACACTGATTTTTGTTCTTAAAGAAAAAAATTCAAATCGAATAAGCGCTGTTGCTACGGTACCTAATTAATGACATAAATTTGATTAAATGTTGTTTTACAAATTTGCTTTCAGTTAATTTAACATAAATTTTAATTTAACAGTGTATAGAAAGGAAGAATCAAGAATGGTGAGTTTAGTTACACTACTTTTAGATCTGAATGAATTAAATATATTCAGATCTAAAATTAGAGACATGATCTAAAGCCCGGGACATGATCTAAGCTAGTTTTAAATAAATGTGAGCAATTTCTAAAGTGTGCTTTATATTTTATTACAATGTCGTTATTCTTCATTATGTTAACACAAAATTGCAAATGTATAATAATAATAAATCTATATGCAATTCTAATTTTGAGATCAATGGGTATCTAAATTGCAATGAAAATTTTTTTTTTACTTTTATGCCTTTTTAATTTTTTATAAAAATGTAGGTTACACAGTTTTACATTAACACCATGAGTTATATATTTAGTATTGCCATTTGAACAACAGTGACGCCCTCCAATTTCTTTTACTCTTATTTGACAAACTGTGTATGTTATTTATTACCCTAACTTATTACCGTATGGGTTTCAGTGAAATGTCATAAATGAACGTTAAGTTCTCAATCTCACATATTTCAGCAGTCATCCTTTAGAGATTTCTCCAGATTTTTTCAGCATTCCTTTCCAAGATATATCGGAGCCACCCGCAGCCAACCTCCCTTAATGTATTGCATAATTCCGCCATTTGGGTAGGGCGGGGAATGCCGCCCGCATTACCGAAGTAGAAAACATTTCGTTATGGCCGATTACAAAGTGGATAACGGAAAAATCGCTCGCATCGAGAACGTACATAATGTATAAGGTTTATGGAAGATTTCCAGAGATTCCGCCATTCCCCCATCACGCCGGATATTCTCTCGGAGCCTGCAAATTTACATAATGGTAAACGGTGGCTGTTTTATAGGGAAAATTAGGCATTTCAAAGAGGTTTTATGTATTGAACATTTCTGGAATTTGGGAATAGTTCACGACATATTATTATCGCTGTATGTAAAGGAGTAAAAATTTTAGTGATCCGGAAACAATAACCAGCGGCTGAGAACTTAAATTTCATCTTGCGATTGTACCCTTGCAACGATACAGGAGGGTTCCGATGAGAAAGATTTATTATTCTCCATACCAGCATTTTAACAAAATAACCCAATATCGATTTTATTTCATTCCAAATTTGCTTTGATAAATATCTACATTCAAAAATGCTCAAACTCATGATGATAAAACTATTAAAATCTTGTTTTTTTTGGAATTATTTTTTTATCATAATATTTATAATTTTTCAATAATGTCTAAGCAATAAAGGAATGTTAGTTTTTTTAATAAATTAGTTTGTAAGACCGTATATAAATAAATAGACAAACTGAAGAATTTTCATCACAAAACAAGAGCGCGGATCTTTTTTTTTAAATTTATTTGAAAAATAAAATTATTACTAAAATTAAAATCTTGGAAAGTAGCTTTTCCAAATAATGTATTGATTTATTTTACTGCATATGATTTGAAATTTATGTTATATAATACAAAATTTTGTTTGAAAATTTAACAAATCTGCCAACGACCTACGGTAAAATTTTATTGTACTAAAAATAAACATATTGTCTCAAAATTTAAAAAAAATAACTTTACTAGATAAAAAACAGGATTTCAAAATCAATTTATATTTTTTTTTGTGGAAAAGTCAATACGTCTAACATTTGATTTAAAAATGACATATTTCTGGTTTTGTCTGGTTATTCCCTCTTAAGATGAAGCCATAGTAAATAATGCAAAATCACACAAAATCATGTGTTTTTGTTTTGAAAATTTGATCGCTTTGAAATATTATAGTTGCTTCAATTAAATAATGCGTGTAGAACATATCTTGGCCCTTAAAAATATCGGTCATTTTTTTATAAGTCTATTAATAAGCCTAGAAAAAAATAAAGTAACAGGTCTTTAAAAAAACACTTTCAAGTGCAAACTCTCCTACTTATGAACATCTTTTCGGATATAATTTTATTGCTTATTGTAGCAAATTTAGTTTCTTTTATGATAATTGCAAAAAAAAATTGATATTTACGCCCGATATTCACAAAATAAAATAAAATATGCATATTTGCGTTGTTATTTCACAATACGGCTGGCAGCCGATGAATGTGGATTTTCAAAGTGACCTTTATGTCGTTCACCGAAGGACTACTGGCTTGCCACACCCCACTTCCATTCAGAAACGCCCTGGCCGGAGCAGGAAACAGACGTCTGACTCCACGTCGCTCGGTTCCGTGAAATTAATTTTAAATTTCCTTGTTGTTACAATAAACAATGTGTAAAAAAGGAGTTAATGTTTTTTTTAGGTCTTTACGAAATCAACCTGTAAAAAAAAATCTCAAATACCTTTTTCAACCGTTCCACAAGCTTTTTCTCTAATATTTTTAAACTCCTCCCACAATGGGCGTGAATTCCGACTTCGATTTTTCCCTGGACTATTGGATCCCCTTAAGGCCGAGTAGTTCAAAGGGTTCGATTATTCATAAACTATATCATTCTTCATAGTACGGGAGGCAAATACAATTAATGTTGGGAAAAGAGAGGTTATTCATCAACCGAGAAATTTTGTTTTCTGAAAAAATCAAATTATTAATAATATTTAATAACATAATTAAGGGTACCTACCAAATTGAGAAAGTTTATTTTTAATTTTACCATTACAGGCTTACTCTTCTCTGTGATGTTATTAAGATGAAGCCATGCGAAAATGCCATGTTTTGAATTTGTTCGCTTAGAAATATTAAAGATGCTTCAATTAAATACTGCGAGTAGAACATATCTTGGCCTTAGAAAATATCGATCATTTTTTGTATGTCTTTTTATAAGCCTAGAAAATAATATAAAGTATTAGCTCTATAAAAAAACACGTGCAAATTCTCCTATTTATAAACCTCTTTTTGATATTGTTTTATTGTATAATGTGGTGAATTCAATTATTATATAATAATTGTAAAAAAAAAGTATTATCCCTGAATTTCACAAAATAAAGTAAAATGTACATTTGACATCAATCAACGATTTTGGATTTTTAAAGATAACCTTATGCCATCGACATAAGAACTATGCACTTGTCACACCCATTTAGTATCAGTTCCGTCACGTCTGCGGTGTAGACGGAACTGGGGGAACTGATACTAATAGACGTCCTTAGACTCTGCGGCGCTTGGTTCCGTGAAATCAATTTTAAATTTTCTTGTTATTACAATAAACAATGTGTAAGAAAGCAGTTAATGTTTTTTACAGGCCTTTACGAAATCAACATGTAAAAATCAACTCTCAAATACCCTTTCCAAAAGCTTTTTCTCAAGTCTTGTCAAGTATTTTTAAATCCCGCCCAATTAGAGATGTAGATTCCGATTTCGATTTTTTCCTGGACTATAGGATCACTTTAAAGTCATTTCGTGGTCGAAGGGTATGGCTTTCGTCTTAGAATCGTGGATCAAAATCCCGGCGGATTGAAAATTGGAAGTCGTGGGTTGAAATCCCGGCGCAAATAAATTTTCTTTAATTAATTTGTATTGTCAGAATATTTAATTCAGTTAAATCTAATAGGTACATTCATGGCAGGTTTCGCGGTGGAAGATACTCTCCTGGTGAAAGACCATAAATCAGAATTGATATATTGCCTTAAATGGCTTTATTCGTGTTTGGTAACCAAATCTGAATAGTTAGGCTATCATTATCTGCCTCTCTCTTCCCCAACTTTTTCCCCTCCCCACTATCGTTAGCCTCACAACGTACCCCGATTGGGGATGCAATTGTCTCACGGGTCTCTAGATGGTTGGGAACGCCTTGTATACCTATCGTCCCAAAAGAACTTTGTACCTATGAAAATGACAAAATTACCTCCAATATTTTTTTATTACACGCCCTAGTGGCTTTTCTTATAAAATTTTACAAGCTTTTTTAACAAGTTCAAAGTAAATACTTAAAAATTAAAACAATAAAGAAAAATATAAAGATAGAAAATGACGGTTACCTCGAGAGTGTTTTCTCTTGGGGTAAGAATAACCTCGTCAAATTCAATGTTCCAAATACCCAATCATTTCTGATTACGTCTAAAAGGGATCGAAATGAAAACCTAGACTCCTTCAACGGAAGCAATCTTCCGAACAGACCATCCATTGATATGCTTGGTGTAACTATAAGTGACCAGTTCAGGTATGGGGGCTCCATCGAAGCCATAGTAAAGTTAGCCTCTCAAACACTGGGCGTACTGTACAGGGCCCGCAGTCACTTTAATAGTACACAACTGCTAACCCTGTACAAATCGCAAGTGCGCCCCACGGTTGAATTTGGCAGCCAACTCTGGTCTGGAGCTCCAAAATACTTGAAAAATACCCTCGACTCTGTGCAGAAACGGGCGGTCCATTTGATAGATTCTCCCATCTTATCGAAAGGATTTCAATCTCCGACGAACGAAAACGAAAGATCCTGAGGGAAACTATTTTCCTCAGGGCCTCCTGTGTGGAGTTCATGTAAAAAAAATTGTGAAATAACACAAATAAATCAAATAAAATTCATTTTCCACGCCGGGATTTGATCCCGCGACCTTCGGATTGCGAGTCAAGAGCTTTACCGCTCGACCTCGCCGGTTATCTGATTCTGTGTAAATAATTATAGTTATTTCATTCGTTGGTTTCTATTTTGGCAGTGTTCACAAATAATTGTGTATGTTGTACACATTTTGAATTAATACTAAGACTGTAGACTGCGGAATAACGTATTGGAGATAATAACCACTAATGGAAAAACGTAGAAAACATTTATCTGGATAAAAAAACATGATTACTATCGTCTTAATTTAATGGCGGACAGTAAATGTAATAAGTTATCCTTAAATTCTTGGACGGGAAATTGCGGACTCGAATTTTGGGAGCAAATCGGCCGGAAAAAACAAAACTGGCCGGACGCCATTTGCTGATGGGCCTCGGGGCGATTTGGGCAAAATCAACCGGAAAACTGTGCCAGGGGCGAGTCGTGGAGATGTGAATTCCTTAAATAATTAAGTAGGTAATCTTTTTTTGCAAGAAAATGGTGAAAATTATGTGGAAATTTTTTTTAATTTATTTATTTATTAACGCCCTTTTTCGCGGCTTTTACACGTGAATAGTAAGAAATATACAGTATTTATTATACATAATTGAAATACCTCAGTAACAATATTTTATCTAATGAAAACAAAATAATAATGACGCCACAAGGTGCATTTGCGAATTTTGAAGAAACAATATTTTATTTCTTCAAAATTCGCAAATTCACTTTGTGGCGTCATTATTAATTTAATGAAAACAAATAACTTTGTGTACACCACTATTTAATTAATAATATCAACATGTTTCGAAAACTATGTTTTCTTCGTCAGGATAATAAGTTAATAAAAAATAACAAAAGACAAACAAGTATAGACAAATTAGAACATAGACAAAATATTAGAAAGGAGAGGTGATCAATTACTTAAAATATCATAAAAAACAATTATATAAAATAAAATATAAAAATTGTTTTAGGATGGGTAAAAAATTACATTTACATAATAAAAATCTATTAAAACAAAATAGGATGTCTAAATAACAAAATAAATTATTGTGAATATAAGTGTTAATACGAAAATAAATTTAAAAGATGGCTATTTTTAAAAAACGTGTGGTTATTTATAATATTTAATTTACTATTAACGCTTTTCCTAATTTCTAAATTATCTAATTGTATACCCGTTATATATATTAATTAGTATGTAAAATTTTTAAACCTTTATTAATATCAAAAGAATGACCTGTTTCCAAAATGTGGTTGGCAAATCTGAATAATTATTATTATTTAAACATCTTAGATGTTCCTTAATTCTAATGTTAAAATTTCTAGAAGTCTTCCCAATATAAAAAAAAAAGT
Organism: Glyphotaelius pellucidus; assembly: GCA_936435175.1. Taxonomy (NCBI): domain Eukaryota; kingdom Metazoa; phylum Arthropoda; class Insecta; order Trichoptera; family Limnephilidae; genus Glyphotaelius; species Glyphotaelius pellucidus. The sequence goes on along the minus strand of OW386560.1, from coordinate 4,472,565 downwards.
TACAATCATTACAAATTAATTTATAAACCCCAGATTTGTTCAAAAAACACCTTTGTCCTTGTTATTTAACATATAATTTTTTAAATTATTATTGGCGTAAAAAGCTGGTTGGATATTATCTGCCATGTTTTTAATTATCAAATTTGAAGTGTTATTATTTAAAAATACAATTTTTCTCCAATTTTTATCCTTGTCAACTACGTGTGGATAAACAAAAGATCTAAAAAACTTTTTCTTATATTTTTTTTGTTTAACATTTTATTAACTTATTAACCCGGCGAAGAAAACATAGTTTTCGAAACAAGTTGATATTGTTAATTAAATAGTGGTGTACACAAAGTTATTTGTTTTCATTAAAACAATATTTTATGTTTGTTTATAGATAAATTGAAGATGTCCACTGACTTGGTATAATTATTTCCCTCCATTAGTATTCTGGGCAAAGAGGAATACATATGGTAGTTAGTCCCAGAATTTCTGCCCTGAAATAAATCCTGACTTGTGGTATCCGGAAGCTTATCAGTTCAAGCAATACCGGACTACAACTAAATCATTTAGAATTTTATATAGTCAAGTCAGTGAAAATTCTTCTGTCTGACAATTTGAGCATATTCATATCATTTCAGAGTGTTGTAGTTCAACATAATTGCTGGAATACCCATTTTAAAATTTGGATAACGTAAGAATTTGTTTTGTATTCTTTTATCAGCTTGTACATGAGTGTTGTAATGTGGATTCCAGACGGGAGAATTGCACTCAAGCTGACTTAGGCAAAATATAACAGTTTAATATATTTTACTTTGTTAAAATTTCTAGTTAGCCTAGTTCCCAATCCCAATATTTTCAAGCTCTTATTACAGATTTTTGTTATGTGGTTAACAAATGAAAGATTTGATTGAAAAGTGATGCCCAATGTGGGAAAGAAGTGAGACTGGCAGCAGTTTTGCAGGGGGCGTAGAAATGGTAGAGGAAGGGCGAAAGAAGACCACATAAGACCTGAAAAAATGAGTTTCCATGAATGCAAGGCTTAAAGTAAGCGCAGTCGAGGGCACCCACCACTTTCATGAACCATTTTAAGGATCAGATGAGTCCCTCTATAGGTTCTCACGTCAAGACTCTACTTTTGTTTTTAAAACGAAGCTTCTATGAAATGATTCTTAAGGCCCCCGACCGTCTCTACACGGCATACATTTATACTTACCAAATTATAACATACATTTATACTTACCAAAAACTTTGAAGTGTTCTCATCCGAGGCAGTTTGTTCCTATTCTCGAAGCTAGCGGAGAGATAGCATTTATATAGAAGAACATACATTAGAAATTAAAAGCAAATTCAAACACGTTCACGGCAGCGTAGAACACAAGAATGGCATCTAGAGCTTCTGGCAAGCCAGTCCCGGGGAGAGATAGTGAGCAGTGGGACGGTAAAGGCAGAACTCCTGCGCCAGAATACACATGAACACTAGCTTGAACCACACTATAAACGTTCTTTGTTTTCCGTCTCCTGCGTTTTTTAAACATGGTTTGAAAGATTGGTGTGAACAGGTGTGAAGTTCGCGCGGTCACACAATTTTGCTAGTGGCCTTTCCACGCGTACGCAACTGAACACCTGACGTTTGACGTTTAAATAAATGTTAAAATATGTTCCGATGAAGAAGAGATGCTACATCAGGGAGAAAACAGAGATTTTTTAATAGATGTTTATTTACCAGGAAAGATTTCCGACTAATTTCAATTATTATGACCTAAAGTTAGTATTTGAATTTCGAATGCGTAATTAATTACGCATTCGAAATTCAAACGTCAAAAGTCGAGTTCTGTTAAGAAATTTAGCGATGATATTGTAGACGAAATATAAAGGAGAACACGCAGATTTCAACTTAGACCTAACCTACCTAACTAGATTTTTATTATGTATTTATTTATCAGGGAAAGAATAGAATACCTATTTTAATTGGTCAATTTCTTCCGTGTCTCTGAAACCGATTTATAAATTAATAGACTTTATTTACAAGTGAGTTCACGAAAGATATAACCATCCATTACGACAGTATTTATTTGCAATTTAAAGTCATAATTAGGTATTAGGCTCGCGCGGTTGACATAACCCCAAACGTCATTCGATTTATCTCCGGTACCAACCGCTCCGTACGGCTCCTGTAAAAATATGAACTTATTTCCCCCCCGCCGGCCCCGCCTGCCTTCCCGCTTCACCCACTTGTAAAATAATATTATTATTAATATTGTTAATATTCGTTATTATATTATAGTTTTATTATCAAATATATTTATTATATTGTATTTAGGTATCATAATATTTTAAACTAGTGATTATTAAGCTCGCTCATTGCGCATAACCTCAAAAACTTGTTCGGTTTGATTCTCCATACATGACCGCATCGCGCGGCTCTTGTAAAAATATGAACAAATATCCCCCCGCCGGCCCCGCCAGCCTTCCCCCTTCGCCCGGGAGATGAATGTTTTCCGTCGCCTCTGGTAATGCTTGAACACAGGGTTTTTGAACACGAAGTGTTCAAATTTTCAATGTTTTGGGTGCAGTTCAAGCTAGTGTTCATGTGTATTCTGGCGCAGGAGTCGCCGCTTAGGGTAATCCTTCAAACCCTTCACACCGTCCCCGGCAGCACAGTGGCCAGACGTGACCCCTATCAACATGGTGGGATGGTGGAGAAGAGACTTCTGAAGAACCCAGGAGACCAAGTAACTCACTCCAGCCTACAGGACCACAAGGTAACTGGAGATCAGGGTCGAAGGGAACTCTGCCTTTCACTCTTTCACATGTAAGCGCAGTGAATACGATTAAGAAAAGAACGCTCGGACATTATACCGGAAAGTATTGCCGTCAAGATTCCCATACTTTCGATCAAGATGGCGCAAGATTGTCGCGTGCGATTGTCGCCTATTCATGTCGACATATTGCCTTTACTTGCCAGTCAGGTTGCTCTGCTGTCGATATTACCCCACTTTCCCTTTTTTCCAAGAACTTCCTCTCTTTTCTTTCCCCAAAAAGACCCCAACACAGCATTCCTAAAGTTGACATAGACCTCTAGGGCAATTGTTTTCCTCAGGGCCTCGCGTGTGGAGCTAATGTGAAAAATAATTATAATAATTCGTGATTTTTTTTTTTTTGAGATTTAAATTGATCAAATTGATATCTTGACCGCAAGACTTTTAATGGCAAACAATTAATTATTTAGTAATTAAATTCTAAAGATTATACCTTATTTGAATTTTCTTCTTTCGTTTCTGTACTAATATGATTATTTAATGTTTTTTTCTTTTTTTATGTATTAGATACAATACTTTTATTTTTACTTTGATATATTCTATGTATGATACGGAGCTCGTGGGAGTGCACCATCCTCCCCAAGATCTAGAAAAAACAAGAAAACAAAACAATAACAGGCAAATTATTTTGCTTGATTACCAGCATCTTAAAAAATAAAGTAATTTTTAAACTTATTTTGTTCATTTTTCGCGGTATTTTTCCAAATGATTCCTTTACGAAATAGTTAGCAAATATGCTGCATTTCGAAATATACGTTTTTTTTAAATAAATAACAACAGACCCCTGATTTTGAATGTGCCGTCCCTATCGATATATAGTTGGTCGATGGCCGCCCCTGACTTAAGCGAGATAGGAACTCGTAGGGAATATTTCATCTTCCACGCCACTTGGCAACACTGAGTGGTCGAAATTTGAAAAGGGAATAATGGAAACGAACGTGGAATTAACGCTAAGATGGACGAATCTCTGAACTTGACTCTTTCATGTTGGGATCACTTTTTATTTTCATGATGGTAGGTACAGTTAAATCATTTTAAAGATGTACCAGTGTAGCTTGTACTGGAATTTTTTTTACAATAGCTCTGTAGCGTTGTACTCAATTGCTTGTGTAGCGTTGTACTGAATTTTTTTTACAATAGCTCTCTACTCGTAGCTATAACCATACCTTAGCTATACCAATACCTTTACAATAAGTTCTCTACAATAGCTCAGGAGGTCCTGAAGGCCCCTCAGGGACTGTGGCATCCTTGGGGAAGTTGTGTGGAGACTATTTTTAGGAAGGGAAGGAGAGGATGGGAAATGGTTTGAGGGGTTAGTAGGAATCTGGGGGTCAGTGTGTCCAAGAGTGACGGGCGAATGATTCCATCCCTCCCACTGCAGTGCAAGATGATGTTCCGAGAGAGTCCTGCTTGGAAAGTCAAAAGGTCTCCCTCAACCAGTGTCTCCCGATCTGGCCTGCACGCAATTGTCTAAATTTAAACGGTCTGATTGTAAATAGTCTAAATTTAAGCGAAATGATTGATAAACATCGCTACGCACCTACTTTCTTTTTGCACTTGCGGGGTAAGAGGGGACTGCGAGGGGGTGTTCCAAACTAGACTCTTACTTCCTAACTCACATACGAGAAAGATTTCTCTATTTACTTACGTGATTTTGTTAATAAATAGTACCTATACTTTTGTAATTTGCTTTAGGAAACATGCGTATTTTTTTATCAATGTATTTATATAAAGAAGAGTGTTTGTGGTGAATATCGTTATTCTTCATTATGTTAACACAAAAATGCAAAGGTATAATATACCTATATGCAATTCTAATTTTGAGATAAGTGGGTATCTATACTGCATTGAAAACATATACATATATTTTTTTAAATTTTAATTAATATTTTTTTCACTTTTATGCCTTTTCACTTTTTTTAAATGTACGTTACACAACTTTACATTAGCACCATTAGTTATATCTTTAGTATTGGGGTTTGAACAACAGTGGTGCCCTCCTGTATTTTCTACTCTTATTTGATAAACTGTATTCTGTTGGCGACCCGATAAATAAAAAAATAGTTGGTTTGAGATTTTGGTTTTCGATTAAAATAATAAAAAAATTTATAAACATACATTTTATGGACGCGAGGTCTACTATTCACAGATCTTCTTCTAGTAAATATCAAAATGAATTTATGAAAAGGACATATAACTACTATAACAATAAATTTGCAAATTTGCAACACACGTGCTGACGAATTTACTGCTAGTTACTGTCGATACAAAACTTCATTGTATAACATTCTAGGTGCGAATATTCATGACGATTAAATTAATTGTATCTAATATTTTTATATTACTTGCGTGGCAACTTTTCCTTAACTTTCCCTTATCTCTCTCCTCTCCTTACCCTTCCCAAACCAAATACTTATTTTGCAGTCTATTTCAGTTTTAATCACACTTATTTTATTGTTTTGTATTGGTTTATCATTTGTTGAATTTAGAATTGTACTATTATTATTGTTTTTTTTTTTTTTCATTTTTCTTGAATATTCTAGTTTAGATTCAGTTTGTCTTGTTTCTAAATACCTATCTGTGAACATTATTAATTGTCTGTTTTTTTATCATCCTCTTATGTATATTATATTACTAAGACTGTTTATGTTCCTTAAATAAATAAATAAATATTTATAATCTATTGCAGTGGAGCCGGTCATTGAAGTGTTGATGGTGTAACTCTCTAAACACAAGTAGTTAGCGGAAGGGTAGTTAGTGCACAGAGCTGTGGGGGTTCTAGATGGTATATGTGTATGGTGGCTAGTGGCTGGTGGCGAGGAAACAAATGGGAGATCTCATCAGCTAAAAGGATCTGCTAAGAAGTGACGGCGTGGCCATCTAGACACCGCTCATGAACTATGGATGAGGGAGCTCTCTCAAGTGGGAGCGATTGGAAGTCGATTCGGAGTTTTATAATGTGAACGAATTTGTATTAAATATTAACGAAAGCAATTACAAAAGGTAAGGTAAGTCTCACTCGTTGAGCTTTGGCAACACGAAATATGTTATTTTTTCTGGCTGGAATTAAATAATCAAGCATCTATTTTGATTTTGCATCTGTTTGAGAATATTCCTGTCCTTTGTTCTACGTACGTCCATACCTAAATACGTCCGTACCTACCTTACTTCCTTCCACCCACTGGGTTGAGATTGCAAACCAGTGCAGTGGCAACCTTCAACAAGCAGTGTATCATTATGAAATTCTATTATGTTCGTATTTTCGAAGTGCAAATTACCTGTGCGTAAAGACTTCAAATTAAAACTTATGGTGATCATGCAATCTGTGCACAGTTTGGAACATTTTATGTAGAATGTGAATTCTTTTGTGGACACCATCAATCCAGCCTGCTACATTAACATTACAGTGAGTTTTACGCCATTCCTAATTTTCCGTCTTCTAGAAAGTTCCTAACAGCATCATCATTTCTCGTCTTGAAATGTCAGTTTTTATGTAAATTGACAAGACACAATTTGTTTGTTTGTTCGATATTTTCAAGTTTCGTTTGTTCATATGTTCAATTTGGGAGGCGGCTATGGTTAACGCCACCCTGGGAACCATTTATTGGATTACCAATACCTCTGCCATAGGTCACTCCAAGTGGTTCGCTACGTTTGGTGACTTAGCAGGGGGCCCGGGTTTATGGGGTGAGTTTTGTCCGGGTCTTGGCGGCGGATGTGTCCGCCCACAACTGCATGGCAGGTCGGAGTGGGAGATAATGGCTGGCTCTTTGACTTCTCCAGCCGCACTCTCTCGGGATGTCTCCTCGCAACGCAGCGGGAAGGATGTATTCATACGTTCGTCACTCCTGGACACACTGACCTCCAGATTCCTACCCATCCCTCATACCCTTTTCTTTTCTAGAACTTATTCTACTTCTTTTCCTTAAAAAAGACCCTCCACACAGCATCCCCAAAGATGACATAGGCACTGAGGGGAATTATTTTTTTTTCCTCAGAGTCTCCTGTGAGAATCCAATGTAAAAAAAGGGAATTTCGGTGACTTAGCAGAAGGGCCCGGGTTCATAAGGGGAGGTTTGTCTAGGTCTTGACGTCAAATGCGTCTGCCCACCTACTGCGTGGTATGCCGAATCGGGAGAGACTGGTTGATGGAGACCTTTTTATCTCACCAGCCGGACTCTTTCGACCCGTCGCCTTGCCCCGCAGTGGGAGGAATGGATTCATACGTCTGTCACACCTGCACACATTGTCCCCAGGCTTAAACATTTTTCCTTCCCAGAGCTTTCTCTCGTTACTTTCCCTAAAAAGACCCTCCACGCAGCATCCCCAAAGATGACATAGGCCCTGAGGATTTTTTTTCTCAGGGCCTCCTGTGCGGAGCTAGCTGTATGCAGTTCATACGCGGCAAAAGTGAAACCTTCAGAAAAAGTAGACAAAAGTAGGGAGGCTACGAAACACCGCACAAAAAGGAGACCAATTATTTTATCTCATTCTCTCGCAGGCTAAATCTTACAGATGTTTGTCTCTGTTTGTGTCGTTTTTTCGTTTGGCGATAAAGAAGTTTTCACTTAAAAAAAAAAAACTTTTTGCGAGCAGCAGATTGAAGTGAAGATTTCCCTGATTGAGAAAGAGGCTGCGGCACCAGAAAAAGAAGATATGAACTAATAATAATTAAATTAAATTTTAATTATTTTGCTTTAGTGTACCTCTCAATTTCCGGTACCGTACTTACAGAAATAGCAATTTTCCCAAATGAGTTTGAGGGGGGTTGGTAAGTGCGCACTTATGGTTGTTGTCTTCGCTAAGTCGCCGTGGCGCTAGCGGCATCTAACGGCGCGGCGGGGAAGCAAACTTAACTAGTCAACATACCATACTACTTACGATGTTGCCAAAGCGGGAAAAGCCGCCATTATCAGATCGTAACGTACTTACTTAAGAAATTATAATATTCAACATTTTATTCAATTAATTATTTTGTTTCTTTATACTGTTATAGGAGTACGGATGTTTGATTTTATAGCTTGTTTTACGTATTGTTTATTAAAACTGTTTGCCACTTACCCGCTATCAAAACTGTGATAATTTCAAACATGATTGATAGTAATAAATAATTTACTCTCAAGTTCTTAACAGGTTTGGTGAAGTCATTGCAGAAGATTGTTTTTCGCCGTTGTTGTTGTGAATTTGTCTTAAATATTACTGCAATCTTACATGGGTACCGCCGCCTCTAGAGTCATTTATTGGACAACCAACACTTTGCTAATTTTTGTGACTTATGATGCCCGGGTTCATCGTTGAGGTGTGTGCGACCTGGCGGCGGATGCACTTTTCCACCGGCTGCGTGGCGGGGCAGATTGAGAGAAGTTTGGGGAGTCTTTTTGACCCTTTCAGCAGGTCTCTCTCGACGTTTTGCTTGAAATTTATACATACATAGATTATTCAGGAGTATAATTAAAAGCATTTAGTATGTAGTAGCTTAATAAACTGGAGATTAAGGATATAAGCAGGTTCAATATATAGGTATATAATGTCATTATAATGAAAAGTTGTACAAAGGAGTTAATTAGTTTAGTATAATAATGGTAAAACAGAGGTACTTATTTATTTATTTATTTATTTATTTATTTATTTATTTATTTATTTATTTATTTATTTATTTATTTATTTATTTATTTCAAAAACATACGGCACAACATGTGCCATTAACATAAATTATATTATATATGTATTATAAAACAATAACAAAACGAAAGAAACAACATAAATTGAAGTTAAATATAAAAACAAAAGGTAAAAAAAGGAGTTGAGGTAGTAAGCAGTAAGTAAAAAGTAAGATAGATAAATGAAAGATACTATGAAATTTGTTATAGAGGAATGTAAATTTATAATGTTTATTTTGGTATTAACTTTAACATGAATAGTAGCAGCGTATAGCAATTTAAACGAAATAATTGATTTAAATTCTTTAAGATGAACGTATGCGCGGCCCATTTCGGCCAGTTTCGTACAATCAGATTTGAAATCAAAATACCCAACCAAACTGAAAAATTATTTTTGTCACATTCATACAGCAAGACCGACCACAAATAATATTTTAACATTCTCTGCTTTACTTTTAAATTGATATTGTCATTGCAGAAGAGGGATTTCATTTTACTGAATGCAGTTCTTGCTGCTTGAAAATTAATTCCGAAATTGATAAAATTATGCAATTATGCACACTTGATCTTCAAAATAAAATTATCTTCAAAACAAAACGCTGAGATTTTGAAAATCATCCTCGTCCCTTAGATGTATAAAATCTGAACAATAAGGAACTCCAGTCCAATTTTTTAAATTTTTTTAAATGAATAACATTCTAACTTAAATAACTGCATATTTATTTTTATTTTTATAGTTAGTTTTAATAGTTAAAATAAAAGTCAAAGTTTTAATTTTTCAAGATCCCCCGAAAACCACCGTGACGTTATCTGCCCCTGTGACGTCATCTGCCCAAAAGTTTTAGTTATTTTCAACAGATGTTGTCATTTTGTATGGAAGAAGTAATGAAACTATTCAATAAGTAAAACGTTATTTAGGTGTAATTATTTATTTATTATACTATATTTATTATATTATTATATTTTTCAATATTATTGCGGGAGAGTGGTATAAAAATTGTTTGAAAATATTATTTTTTAGCTTTACGAATCGAAATCAATATTAAGGAAACCGAAGCATGAATTTTGTAGGGAACTGGAATCAGCTGTTCGACGCCCGCCATTTTGAATTTCAGCATTGGAGCGTTTTAATGGACATTATGATCGTTTTTTGTACAGTTAGAGTTATTGAATATTTTAAATAATATATATAAACTAATAGAGATAATTTATTTTTGATACTGAATTATTTAGGCCTAAATAATGTTTCAATAAAAACAAAAAATATAATATGTCCAAATCTCTATAAACCAATAATACGGAATGTTGGATGGCTTGCCGTATCTTCAATACAAATTTGAGGGTGGCTGGAGAATTATGGAAGCGGTGACGTCACGCCTCACAAATTCAATAATACCAACTTGACAGGGTGTTTTAATGAACTGTTTTAAAATGGACTCTTTAATATTTTTTTTAAAACTCTACGTTAAATATTATTTAATAAAACTTATATATTCAGAATCAGCGTTTATTGGTCTATATGAACATACTTTTTTAAAGCCAAAATATTTTTCACTGGAGTTCCTTATTATAGATACCTCCACAAAATTAAAATAAAACGATTTTTCGAAAGATGAACATAGAAGCTATGGAAAAATGGCTCCATGATATAGGCAAATTATATAGCATGATCCATTTACATCTAAAACGCATTCCGTGGACGAGGGTAAGGCTTTCGACTAGCAATCCGGAAGTCACGGCTTCAAATTCCGGCGTGAATAAACAATTTTTGTTTGTTTAATTAAATGAAGACATTATGAACGAAACTCAATCGAAAATCTGGAAACAGAAAAATCAGAAAAAGATATTGGCACCTCTGGGACTCGAACCCAGGACCTCCCTACTTTCCGGGTTGGGGCTCTTATCCACTGAGCTAAGGTGTCGATATCCAATTCGGTCACTTTTAACTGTACCATACTTCGCCTAAGAACCACCCATATTATCTTCATTTTTCTTAACGCATATTTTTATTGGCTGCCATCTTTATCTTTCCCAAGGAAGGATTGAATATTTTTGTATGTCTACTGGACCCAGTTCAGTGAAACTACGCGCGTTGTCCCAGTTCGTATCTTTACTAAATTAAGCTGCGGCATTCCCAATTTCCACCGTTTTATAACATTTCTCTTGAACACTTTAAGTATTTAAGTTTCTAAAATAATATTTTTTAAGATAATATCTATACATTTGCCACGCCGAAAGGGTTAAATGAAATTGTCTAGATAGAAAAAAATCGCAAATTATGCTCCGAAAATTATTATGAACACGTTTTTTCTGAGGTACGAATTATTAACGAGGTATTTTTAGATTTTCAAGGCCAAAAGATTTTCGATATTTGTTTTTGGGGTGTTATGCCGTGTTGCGGTACTCCTTCTTTGGCCAACGCTTCGGACAGCGTTACAGTGTCCACCGTAGGCCCTGGTGATGGACACTGAAACACTGTCCAAAACGTTGGCTAAAAAAGGAGATAGCGCAACACGGCATAAAACCCCAAAAACAAATAATGAAAACGTTTTTTCGTGTTATTTTACAAGTTTATTGTTTTAAAAATTCACTATGTTTCTTTAAATGCTATATAAGACATTTCCCATGAGATTTTTGCTCTATTTTAAACGAGTCGTATTTTATTAAACATTTTCACAATTTTCGCTTAAATGTACCTATATTTTTTTTTAAATATTAGCACGCTACCTCTAACATTCGTATTTACATATCTCCCCTTCTTCTTTTTGAGCACTTACTACCGGGCCTTAACCCGTATGCGCCGTATAATTCTATTTTCGAAATAATCTACTTATTTTTGCAAAATAATATTTTTGTACAAAGTACCTACCGTCTTACCAGAAAATGTATTTTCTGGTAAACATTCATATATTTTTTTATGAAATTAACTTCGCCAGAACAGTTATTTGAATGCAAATAATGATTTTTTGAATCGTGCCTATAGCTACAACGGCGCATGACGGGTTAATTAAGCCACCGCTATCCGAATTTCGACCGATTTCCTACATACCTCCCTTAAACATTTGAAGTTTTTAAGCTCTTAAAAAATATGTTATTTTTGAAAATACGTTCCACGCCGAAACGCAAATCATATGATATTCCCTCGATAGAAAAAATCGCAAAGTATGCTCCGAAAATTATATAAAACAAGTCTATTTCTTCATAATTCGCAAATTCACTTTGTGGCGTCATTATTAATTTAATGAAAACAAATAACTTTGTGTACACCACTATTTAATTGACAATATCAACATGTTTCGAAAATTAAAATTTATTTTAAATTAAAATTTATTTTTCAAGTCTGTTTCTTTTATTTTAAGTTATATTAGTGAAAAAATTCACAATGTTTCTCTAAATGATATTTAAGATTCTTCCACGAGATTTTTGCTCTATTTTAAACGAGTCATGGTTTATTAAGCATTTTCACAATTTTCGCTTCATTTTTATCACTTTTAATATTAACTCTCTTTTAATATTAACTCTGTCCAACATTCGTAATTACATATCTCTCCATCTTCTTCTTTTTGATCCGGGAAGCGCCGCCTTAACACATTGTTTGCGAAGACGCTTAAACGCGCAATTTTCATTCTGTTGGTAAAGAGCGGGAGACGCCTAAAAGCTTTTTTTGTTTTGCCCAATTTGGGCCTGTATTTTCATTCAAAACTGTGTTTCACCATGATTACGAAATTCAAATGGGATGGCGATATACAATTTCAAACAAGTGTAAGAGAGACAGACCACAAGCTAAACGGCCTAGAACCGGCCTCCTTGATTGCTTCCAGGGTGGGTGGGCTTCCCGGCGTGTGCAAGTAAATTTTATTTGATTGATTTGTGTTTTCACTTTTTAATAATTTAAAATAATACCTGGTTTATAAATATTTGCAACACATTCCACAGTGGAAGATACTCTCAGTATTGCACTGGTGTAAGACCACCATTCAGAATTGAAACGTTGCCTGAAATAACTTTAGCCAAGTTTGGTGACTAGACACGATTTGCCATGTACTTCCCCACCGTCCTCTTCCCCATTGGGGGATGCCATAGTCTCACTGGCTCCAGGCGGGAACTGGGACTCTTGTGAGGTACTTACATAAAAAAAGGTCTGAAAGGAATTGTGGATTTTTTTACCTTAGCTCCATATAGGAAGTCCTGAGGAAAATAATTCCCCTCAGGGCCTACGTCATATTTGGGGATGCTGAGTGAAGGGTCTTTTTAGGAAAGAAAGGAGAGGAAGTTCTGGGAATGAAAAAGGTAGGCTGGGTAGGAATCTGGGTTTCAGTATTGCCAGGAGTGAGGAACATGTGAATCCATCCCTTCCACTCGGGTGCAAGGCGGTGAGTCAAGATAGTCTGATGCTGGAGATACTGGAGAGGCCCAAAGGTCTCCCTTAACCAGTCCCTCCTGATCCGGCCTGCCACGCAGTTGGTGGACAGACGCATTCGACATCAAGGAAGTCACCAAACATAGCGAACCACTTGGGGTAACCTATGGCAGAATTGTGGGTTATCCAATCATCCCGGGGCAACGGTACCCATAACCGCCTGCCATGTATTTTGGCACTCCAGACCAGAGGTGGCTGCCAAATTCAGCAGTGGGGCGCACTTGCGATTAGCGATTAGTTGAGTGCCATTAAAGTACGACGGTCAGTCAAAAAGTATAATGCCCCCTATTTTTTTCTACGTGAACTTTTGGATTTGGTGCTATTCCTCAAACCTTCTTCTACAATCTACTGCAATAGTAACTTTTGCGTCAACAGGTGGCGGCACTGCAGTTGCTTGCAAAATGGCCGACATTGATGTTCTTAATAGACAGCGTTCTGTGATTGATTCTTGACTGTAGAAGGTGAAACGCCCATTTGCATTCATGAAAGACTGAAAAATGCGTACCATGATGCAACAGTGGATGTCAGCACTGCTAGATGATGGGTTTGTCGCTGTAAATTAGCTGAAAAACAAATACAGCTGGCTGACAAAAAGTGGAACGGCGCAGGCCGTTGATTGCAGTGACTGCATGCAAGTTGATGACTTCATCCGTGGTGACCCCAGATAACTGCAGCTCTCAGTAAAGTCGGTGTGATGAAGATTATTCGACAACTGATTATTCAGCAAAAGTTTGTGCAAGGTGGGTACCAAGAAAGTTAACCGGCCAGAATAAAGAAACAAGAAAAACAATAGCCTCACAACACTTGCAGCGTTTGATTTCTGGAAAAAATTGTGACCGGAGACGAAATATGGGTTCATTTTTATTAACCTGAATCAAAGAGGCAGCCAATGGAACGACATCACACTAACTCGCCAAGGACAAAAAAATTCAAAACTGTGTGATCGGCGTGGAAAGTTATGGCGACGGTATTCTGGATGTGATTGTGCTTTTTACAACACTGTGATACATGCCCTTCTTAAAAGATAGACCAAAGCTGTGGATATGGACTGATATTATATTGAAAAGTAACAAATCAATCGTCAGTAGTGTGGTTTTGAACCCATTGCATTTTTTATTTCTCTACAATTAAAGGAGAAAAAAAATAAGAGGCATTACTTTTTGACTAACCCTAATATCTGCGGGACCTGTAAAGTACGCCCAGCTTCTGAGAGGTCAACTGATTTTAGCCGTAATTTGCTATGCGAATCTTAATAAAATAAAATTGAAGGTAGCAAACAGGATAGACAATGTAGGTGTTTCCTAGAGTCGACCAGGACTCTCCAAGGGTTGTAATTTCGATAATGATAAAAACCATTTGTATCCGTGTACATTCCCTTGTAATCTCTTGCGATTTTATTTCTGCAAAAGATGTGATTTATTCAATTTTGGAAAAAATTAAGAAACACAATTATTTTATTACCGTTTTTATTGTTTAACATTTAAAATTATAAAATAACAACAGTCACACAAGAAGTACAATAATAGAATATAATATTTATTGTCAATTAGAAGTCAGTTCATTTGCAAGAATATTAAAATTCTAGGGAATAATAATGTATATCATTGTATATTGAAACTAAAATTACACTTTAATATTTGATTATCAAATGTCATTTGATCTTAATTTTGATTTAAAACAAAATAAAATATAAAAAACATTAGTCCAAACACAATGTCGCCAATTAATCAAAACTGCAAAAGAATTTATTTTTGTATTCCGTGAAAAAATCAATTTAATAGTTTTTACTATAATTTCTTTATTTATAGCACCGTTTTGCAGTTAATTTATGGAATAAAAAAGACTACATATTTTTATCTTATTTTTTTCATACTGAATCTTCTCAAGAATAAAAATACCAAAACCCGCTATAGGAAATGAAGTCTATCTTCCAATTGCAATTGTCGAGTGCACCAGCCTTTCAAATACCTCTAAATTAATATAATATCATGGTAAAAACCTATATTTTGTGACAAAGATACTTAAATGTCAGGAATGTTTTAAGTTTTCAATGGTTTAGTAAAGAGAACTCTCTTGTTTCAACAAGAACATAAAGAGAAAATTCTTTTTTCAAACGACTCAATAAAGAGAACATAATTTTTCAAATTAGTCAAAAATGAGAAAATTCTTTTTTCAAACGGCTCAATAAATAGAATATAACTTTTAAAAGTCAATAAAAGAGAAAATTCTTTTTTCAAATGACCCAACAATGAAAACAAGTTTAAAATTAGGCAATAAAGAGAAAATTCTTTATTAAAGAAGTAGCTAACAATAATAATCTAAACCATGAAAGGCATAGAAAAAGATAATGGTCGCAACTGGGACTTGAATCCAAAACCTCTTGTCTAACCAGGACGTGCGCGTTTACCAATTCCGCCATTGCCACCTTCTGCCAAACCTTCATATTAATCAATCTCATATTTCAAATTTTAGAATTAACAATATTATGTTCAACTATTTTTTCCATATTATAGGCAACTGCCCTTTTTTATTGGAAACAATCATTCTAAGT
Source organism: Glyphotaelius pellucidus (assembly GCA_936435175.1). Classification (NCBI taxonomy): domain Eukaryota; kingdom Metazoa; phylum Arthropoda; class Insecta; order Trichoptera; family Limnephilidae; genus Glyphotaelius; species Glyphotaelius pellucidus. Next base: position 4,457,127 of record OW386560.1, on the reverse strand, counting down.
ATAGGTTTGTAACCTAGATAGCGACCCAGTTGTGACAGTTAGCTTTTTCTGTTATTCTGTGCCTTGTTCTCTTTCATATTTTCATTTAGATTATTATTGTTATCTTCTTCTTAAATGATATATTACATTGATGGGAATAACCTTCAAAAATTATAAAAAGAGAGTTTTTCTTATAAAAAATAGAAAATTAAATAATAATAGAAAAATAAATCATAACTTTCACATTAGTCAATAAGGAGAAAATTCTTTTTTCAAATGACTCAATAAATAAACTTTCTTTTTTAAACGACTCTATAAAGAACACATAATTTTTTCAAATGACTTAAAAAAGAGAGCTCTTTTTTAAAGGACTATAAAGAACACATAATTTTTTCATAAAGTTAATAAAAAGAACATTATTTTTTAAATGTTCCAACTCTGGAACATCAAGCTTTCCTATTAAAAAAAAAGGAGTTACATAAAATAAATAAGAACACAAAAAATGGAATGTGGGAGTGTTTTGTGATACAAAAGTCTGACCATTCTTTGTTTAAATTTCAAATACAGAACTTTGTTTGATCATCACGAAATTTTCATTTCGATCAAATGGGATGGCGACATATAATATCAGATGTAAGATAGACAGAGAGCGTGCTGAATGGACAAGAACCAAAAGGTACTAAGTCAGTGGCAACATTGGTTTCCATTCAAATCTTCATGGAATGCATTTCTAGTGTGTTTTATATATGTATAAATTCAGTGGATAAAACGAAAATAAAATTATATAAGAAGAGTATAACAGGCTATGTTTTTAGGTTTGTGTAAATAATCCATAAATAAATAATTAGCATTTGTAAATATGTAAAACATTAATATGATAATATCCAAATAAATTGCCTTGTGTGAATTTTGTCCACCACCATTTAATGATTTGTTTTATAAAATCATTTATTTATAATATCACAACATTTTAACTTTTTTTTTAAATCAACAAAATTTGAATTACCTATGTATATAAATGCACAGTGTTTGGAATAATAATAATATATAATTACATTAACCTGTTTGAAATGGATACAGATTCTTTTAAATGTTCCTAACGACAGCTGTAAAGCTATTTGCATAGTTGGTAGTACGTTTGATTATTGATTAATATGATTATTCAAATCATTTTTGTATCCGAACAACTTGATTATCCCAACAATTTGATTATCGGAACAATTCGATTATCCAAACATTTGATTATCTGTATAATTTGATTATCCAAATAATTTTATTATCTGAACAATTTGATTATCGAAACAATTCGTTTAACGAAACAATTTGATTATCCGAATAATTTGATTACTCGAACAATTTGATTATCCAAACAATTTGATTACCAAAACAATTTGATTGTCCAAACAATTTGATTATCCAAACAATCTGATTATAGAAACAATTTGATTATAAAACCGATTTGATTATCCGTACAATTTAACGACCCTCAATTTCAAATATTAATTAATCGAAGCCCTACTGTATTGACATATTTAGTTTTTCAAGCACATTTTATGCATATATTGTTATATAATACATTTTATAAGAATTGTGACCTACAACATTTAACATTAGATAATATTATGTTCGCTTCCGTTACAAGTAAAAATACATATTTAGTAATTATTATTAATATCTATCTATATGTATTATTGTCCGATATAAACAACCTTGGTAAATGAAAAACTGAGACAGTTCGATAGCAAGAAAGCATAGCATGATTTAAAAATATTACAAAGTTCATTTAGTAAAACCTACAAGTTCATTTAGTAAAATCTATCACTTTATAGTATGCACACAAATTCCTTTTGTTTTCGGTACAAAATGCAATCGGTTTGTTGAGGTATTGTCAGTCGCTGCAGTTAATTACGCTGGTAGTCCTTAGTTTTTCTAAGAACGGTAAAGATAGAATTTACAGCTTTACGTTAGGATATTAAGTTGTTGCTACGATTGAGGTATGATTGATCTAGAAGCAAATTCCATTTATGATTAAAAACTTCCCAAGGGAAGTCAGTTTTAAAAGTAAAACTTTATAATTATTAAACGTTACAATTTTTAATATAAAGTGAAACTGCTATATTCGTCAGATTGGATTTATAAATTCGTCATACACGACAAAACAATGTTTCATACGCAAGTATCTTATCTGATAATCAACGAATCAAGTATCTTGGATGCTACCGCCATACATCTGCGCAGAGGTTCGTAGACGGGCATACGTTGTTGACATTTTGTAGACTCGTCAAACCGTTCTCTCGCGACCAGTCGTACGAGATCTTTGCCACATCAGGTCGTTTAAACGTGGCGTTACTTGTGTCAGACGTTTTGTAACAATACTAGAGCTTTAGATCAATGCTAGGAATAAAACAATGAACAAATAATGATAGGAAATAAAGGCAAACTGTTTGATTATGAATAGTAGGCGGATGGTGGAGACAAAAACATTGGGAATGTATTGCGAGCGATATGCTGAAATAGGCCAAAACCAAATGATCTTTTATAGCTAAGTCTGTTGGCCCCATAAAACAAATTAGATCGGTCAAATAACGATAGCGTAATTGTTTCGCCTTAAATAATTAGCGGCTCTGGAATTTTCGTTTTGCCTCCGCATTCCGCCTCCTAGTTATGAGTGACTTTTAAACCTTCATTTGGAAGTTTCGAGAATTCAGTAGGATCTCGTGATTTCAGTAGCGATGTGTGTGGACTGTACGCAATAAATTGTTTGCGACATAAGTATACAACTTAGGTATCGCATACTTGCGTAGACCTGTGGATAAAGTACATTATTCGTCTCTCTTGAAAGACTGTACTTTGTACTTGATTTACACACTGAATAACAAACAAAAAGTTGAAAATTAAAAAAAAAATTGCAAAAATAGAGGGTATTATAATCAAGGCACTGGAAAAACCAAAATTCTTCTTTGTCATGGAACCCAAAACTTTGTACATTTGTGGGAACTCATAAGAGAGATTTATCATATTGATCGTCCAGTTGATTAGTGAGACATCTCCGAAAAATCGATATTTCAGTTGAGTATGATAAAAATGTACCCTCTATCTGGTACTATACTCAGATTACTCATAAACACCACCAAATCAATTATAATGCAGAAAAACTTGTAGTGAACTAAAACAAAATTTCGATGTTTTCTGGGTAACTAGTAGGATATTTCAAAATGTTATACTAATGTACTGGAACATTATACTAAATTTAAAATATAAAAAAAGAAACACATTTTATTTGGTGAGCATTTGAATATTACTTTCCTCACATCTCAAAACTTAGTATTTGGAGATGTCTGACTAATCAACTGAACTATCGATATTATCTTTTGTCTAATGTCAGGGTGAAATCTTCAATCATTCAATCAATTCGACGGACAGTTACAGCTCCTCTTTCAGCTCCAGGGTGCCGGCGTCGATGATGTCGTCGTCGTCCCCCGCCTCGTAGGGGTTACCGCCGGCCGGGGGGACGCCGCCCCAGCCGTAGGGGTCGGCGCCGTGGCGCGCGGCGTGCTCGCGTTGCTTCTCGTGCGACCAGTCGCGGTCCTCGTCGGTGGGCAGCATCCAATCCTGGCAGAGCTTGAGGTGGTCGAAGCACATCTGGGGACATTTCAATTATCGAATAAAGAATATTCGCACAGGGAAATTGTCAATGAACTATTTTATTCACATTAACTCTTTTTTTGTTTTACATTGGCTCCACACGGGAGGCCCTGAGGAAAAAAATCCCTCAAGGCCTATGTCATCTTTGAGGAAGCTGTGTGGAGAGTAGGAGGGGTGGATAGAAATCTGGAAATCAGCGCGCCCTGGTGTAAGTCCACCATTCAGAATTGAAACATTGCTTGAAACGGCTTTAGCCATGTTTAGTGGCCAGATCTGCCATTAGCCAATTACTTCCCCACCTTCCTCTTCCCCATCTCCTTCCCTCCCCACTACCCTCAGCCTCACAACGTACCCCAATTGGGGATGCCGTAGTCTCACTGGCTCTAGATGGGAGCAGTTGGGACTCTTGTGAGGTAGTCACATAAAAAAAAATTTAAAAGTGTCTGGAGCGATGGAGTTATGAATCCATCCCTCTAATTGCAGGGCAAGGCGATGGGTCGAGAGAGTCAAGCTGTAGATATCTAAAGGCTTCCCTCAACCAGTCTCTCAATCCGGCACGCCAATCAATAGGGCAGACAATCAAATAAAATTTATGCCAATTCAAACGTACGCCGGGATTTGAACCCACGAGGCAGTCAATAAGGCCGATTCCAGGCCATTTAGCATGCGGTCCGTCTCTCTTACACATGCCTGAAATTGTATATCGCCATCCCATTTGAATTTCGTAAGCATGGTGAAACATAATTTTTAATGGAAATATATGCCCAAATTGGGCCTAGTTTCTTTATTCTATGGTTGTAGGAAACCAAATTAAAATAAAAAATAATGACTAAATTACCTCAGTTTTACCATCGGGCAAACCTTCTCCCTTAAATTTGCTGTATAGATCCACAATGAAGTCCTCATTCTCCCCCATAAGGCCGTCACACTGGAAGTAGACAATAATATTAAATTAAATTTGTCTATGCATTTATAGAAAAATAAGGTGTGAGTCTCTTGCTGTGCGCCAATAGAAAATGGCAACAATTAGTCTACAATACCCATAGGAATATATAGACCTGCCCTAAGTGATAAAAAGGGTATTATTTCCCCCTCCCCATACCGGTTCCATTTGGAATTTGGAACCGGCTGGGTTCACGAATGGCCTCGAGCGAATCTAAAAAATGTGACGTCATCATTCTTGTGCGAACCAGCGTCGGGCTTTGATCGGAACATTTTACGAAATAATACGGCAAAAATGGTGGCTTGTTCTATGAAAACGTGTAAAAATGGAAATGAAAAAGAGAATAAACCCAATTGTCGTATTACATTCCATAGGAAAGCATTATTTTACTTTATTTTAAGCTTATTCAGATCGTATAATATGATCCTTTTTAATAACCATCTATCCACCATAACAACTGTACGCGTTTCTCAAGTGTGCTCGTCGCTGTTTACTGGGGTAAGTAAATTATGAAACATTTGTAAAAGTGTCTTAACTAAACACGGCAACAAAATATTCAACTCTGAAAACAAGTGTACCTTACTTTGCCGTATTTGGACTTCGCATTTGTTCATAACGTGGCGAGCAATTCGCGCTCCCATGTAACAAGGTCTATTCATTCAAAAGCAGATTTTACTTTTAAGAACTAAATGGTGATATTGTAATGCGAGAGGCCTGTATACTGTCAGGTTGATTTATTAACGAATCACATATCTCACAGTCATCTTCCTTCCTTCGCGTCCCGCTGCATTTGGTTTGTACCCCTCACCTGTCTGTTCTTGTCTAGGTATATTCATATGTCTATGACAATACCCTAGTATTTATTTACAAGTTAAATAATAAATGTTACCAGATTATAGGTTTAATAATGTTAGAATTAATTAATGTACAGTTCATTGTTATCCTACGAGAAACTGCAACGATTTTAGGCTTCGTAAAACAAATTTATCGGGAATACAAAACAATATTTATCATAAAGGTTTTAAAATGTTCAATGAACTCCCTGCAAATGTTTAGGAGGCCAAAAGTATTGCAGTTTTTCATGGATTAGTCTCAAAGTTGTGAAGTCCAAATTTTAGTAAGTAGATAGTAAATAATATAATAGTAGTTTTAGAAGAGAAATATTATTGAGATGTAAAATATTTTTAACTGAATAAAATATCATAAAAAAAATAAAAAATAAAGAATGTGATTTTTCAGTTGTTCACTAGCTTTTATTGGTGGGGTGCATCTAGCTGTTATTTCCAAAGGTTTTTTTAATGAGCGTAGCAAAGTCCTGTTTTAACTCAACCGTTTTGCATTTTGTCTGTCTTTAAATTTGTTTGTTCTTTCAGTTTCTGGTTAAAGATGGTGGCCGCTTAAAAACTCTTGTTTCAAATGTGAAATCTTCGCATTTAAATATTTGGACTTTCTCTTTTGCATTTTTTCAATAATATTATTATTTTAAGAGAAACGTTTACGCAGCCCTTTTTGGCACCTTTCATACACATCTTAATTTTGGATTTGAGATCAAAATACCCAACCAAAGTGAAAAATTATTTTTGTAATCAAAAGATATATCAAACATCTAGTACGGATACTAGCTACTTTATTTATTTTTGCTTTAAATTATAAGATATAGGCAATTAAAGATTTTAATTTTTCATGATTTTAGAGGCAAATTGGTAGAAGTATATATACATCAATAGGTATATAGAAAACTAAAAACCAATCTCCAATGAGATAAATCAGATATAGGCGAAGAGAAAAGACAAACTCATCTCGTTTAAAAAGTTGTACATGAAAAAACCATACTCACATAAAACTCGAGACTCTTGTTCAAATCGTCGTCGGTGACAAAGTCGGTCAAGGAGAACTCACTGTTCATCTTACCGTCCACCATCATCTGCATGATGGCCAGCTTCTGGGTGGCCTTGTACCGCACACGCACGTAATCTGCCATGGATTTACCTACAAGACAAACACATACATTTATTAGTTTCAATATTTTTTTTAATTAGACTACAATGAAACCAATGTCCATCATTTTTGAAGGGTCCTATTGAAATAAATCATGCGAAAATATAGAAAAAAAAACTACATTCATACTTAAATGTTTTACATTCTAAAAAAGATATACATTTCATGAAAGGAGGGTAAATGCAGGTAGCTCCATAAGGTGAAATGGAGCTATACGTGAAATCCTATTTAGATTAATTTTTACGACGAAGCGGTTTACAATATGAACATCAAAATATATGCTACGGATAAATTGAAGCTTTTCCTAGCTTTTCTATGTATTAGAAATACAATAAAATTATTATTTACATAACAAAAAATATAAGCATAAACCACAAAAAAAAAAGTTTTTGCATGACTTAACTATAAAGTAAGGTAAGAAACATTTTTTAAAATATACCCCTTTATGACTAAGACTATTTTTGAGGTTTTGTATGTTCTAATTTTTTTTACATTCTTATAAAATTATGCACAAAATAAATAAAAACCATGCTTACTTGCCTCGTGCAAATAAGACGCTCGATTTAAAATTTTGTAGGCATGAGAATCGAAATATTTCTAGAGTTTATATTCCTCTTAATGGAGGACTAAATGCCGTTGGCGCTAACAAAAAACTGTTCAAAGTAGCGTAGCTAGAGTCAACAATGGAGTTGTGCAACTATTGTCAACCTGCAGGCAGCATTCAAATGAGCGGATTTTGAAAAGGAAGTTGATTCATTCTTTGTGCAGCAGCCCTGACTGAAATAAGACGAATCAATTAAAAATTGCTATGATTGCAATCATGGATGATAGCCATCTTGAGAGCTGACTGAAAATCATCTTGGAAAGATGATCGATATCTTGAATATGCTTGTGTTATATGGTCTCCTTTTTATGCTATCCATATTCGTCATATTGAGTCCGTTCAACATCGATTCTTAAAAGGGATTGCTGGGAAGCTAGGATTAGAACGAGGCAATTACTCATATAATGAAATCGAACAAACTCTAAACCTTGCTCCTTTAGAAAGATCGTCGGGATAAATCTGATCTCATTTGTTTCTTCAAAATTATCAACTATATTATTGACTCACCTATATTATTACAACTGAGTCAATATACCTTCTCGTAGACTCAGAAATAAAGAACTGCTCTTCCTCAATCAACACTCGACTAATTATGCTTATAATTCACCACTATCCTGAATGTGTAGAATGGACAACTCACGTCAAGACCTTAATTTTTTTGGCATAAGACTAAATGATTTTTGTCGCTCACTAAACAATTGAAGATATTTTATATTACTCTATTTTTAGCAAAGTCTTGACTTGACTTGACACTTCTATCTCACTTCTATTTTCTTATGTTTTATCTGTTTGTCTTTGCTTTCATATACCATCCTTTATTCTTGTAATGTACATTTCCAAAATTTCGTGTTACTTGGTTGTAAATTGGACGTTAGTCCGTTAATAAATAATAAATAAATAAATATCTGAAGACATCAGTCTCCCTTCTGGAAGGCCATTTTGGCTGATAGCCAAAGTTTTGCAACCTGGCCATTCTCACGAAGTGAGATTCTTTCTTCAAAATGAGGAGTTTTTGATAAGCTACGCTTCAGCCATTTTTTTATTCACAATATACTTTTATTTTTCGAATACCTTCTTTTCATTGTAAACTAGAATCAAATCCTTGCAATTGCCATGTTGAGTCCACCACATTGCTCATAAAAATCAGTTGCCACTTAAGAGGAACGTACGCGCGGTCCATTTCGGCCAATATCATACAAATCTTAGATTTGGATTTCAGATCAAAATACACAACCAAACTGAAAAATTATTTCTGTAATCAAAAGCTAAATTAAATATCTAGTACGGATATGAGCTACTTTATTTATTTTTACTTTAAATTATAAGATATAGGCCATTAAAGATGTTAATGTTAATGATTTTAGAGGCAACTTGGGCAATTATTTCTGAGTAAATGAAAAACATTAAAAAAATTATTTATTGTGTTTATTTTACAAATACAATTAAAAATAAAATTAAAAATAAAACATTGTTAAAATGCATATTTTTGGGTAGTAATTTTAATGTATAAATGACAAATTTTTGTTCCGCCATAACTAGGTTATTTATATTTTAAATTTACACCTGTCAAAATGATATTTTTCTTAAATTTTATTTTTTATTTTATATTTCATTATATTTTCTATTATAATTTTTGTAAAAAATTTTTTTATAGTTTTTCATTTACTCACAAATAATTGCCCAAGTCGCCTCTAAAATCATGACACACTGAAATCTTTAATGGCCTATATCTTATAATTTAAATCAAAAATAAATAAAGTAGCTCACATCCGTACTAGTTTGATTACAAAAATTATTTTTCAGTTTGGTTGGGTATTTTGATCTCAAATCCAAATCTAACATTTATATGAAGCTGGCCGAAATGGGCCGCGCATACGTTCCTCTTAATCCCACAGTATCAACAATGTTGCCACTTAATCCCACGGTATCAACATTGCTGCCACTTAATCCCACGGTAACATTTTGAAATACCACTAAACTACCAGCCTAATCCAAACGGGTCCTAACGCAGGACAGGGACGCCTAGAAGCGCCTTATCAAAGCAAAGAGTCCCTGACCTGAATAGGACAAGGGGAAGCAGATGAGATGGGATGATGTAAAAATATTATTAACTCACAGACGGTATCCAGCAGCTCTGAGAGATGCACTTGAGACTTGGCCAGGGGGACTTTGTTCTGATGTATGTTCCCGGTCTCATCTAGCCTGTAGTTTCCAACCTGTAAAAGTAATTTATTAATTTTAGTAATGGAGACTCTATCGAAGCCAGAATTAAGTTAGCCTCTTAGGGCTACACAGGGCCAGCGGATACTTCAATAGTACACAACTGTAACTCTGCAAATCACAAGTGCGCCCCGCAGATCTGGAGCCCCAAAATACCTGAAAAAAACCCTGGACTCCGTGCAGAAACGAGCGGTCCATTTGATAGAATCTTTAGAGCACAGGCGTCGGGTGGGAATGCTGTCCTTGTTCTAACGGTATTTCAATGGAAGATGCTCCGAGTAATTAGTGTCATTGACTGCCTCAACACCGACGCATGATCAGGAAACATACCAAACACGCGCCCAACATATGTACACAGTTGACATTTGTCACATGACTCTCATTATTGAGTTCAACAGCTCAGCTGTGGAAAGATTTGCCGGCCTCTGTGTTTCCTCCCTCCTACAACATGGGTCTCTTCAAGACCCATGTTCACTCCTTCCTCTCCTCAAAAAGACCCTCCGCACAGTACCTTCAAAGATGACAGGCCCTGAAATAAATCATTTTTCTCAGAGCCTCCTGTGTGGAGTTAATGTAAAAAAAAAACCTTTTTCCTGTTGAAAAATATGTAACAAATAATATTGTAGGTTATTAACCTGTCTAATCACAGGAGACCCAAATTATCCCAAAACATCATATGCCGTTAAAATAACAGGAGACCCAAATTGTCCCAGAGCAACCGTGCATTATTTAAAGTTAGATATCTCTCTTCCTGTCATGCGAATATTTGTGATTTCTTTTATGTTAGAAAGAACTAACCATCACGCTGTTTCCCGCAGGTGTAGGCAGAGAGGACGGACCGCCAAACAACTCGGTCTTGGCACACACTCTTTGCCTCACTCACATTCATACATCATTTCATGCATATTCTTCTATTATTCTGACTTTTGACATGGCCCGACTGATGTTAGGAAGCGAAAGAAATAATGCTTCTCATTGCTTTAGGATTATACAAGCTATGTTTTTCAGATATTTTACAAACCCGATCATAAGTGACGGTTTTATTTCGCGCCAATTTGTCACGTAACACACATTTAATTTTAAAATAAAATTGATAAAATAAAAGTGATAAAAAGTGAAGTCACAGTTTTATTTCAAATTTTCTTCAGAAAAGGAATCTGTATTTAAAATTTTAAGTTTATTCTAATTTAATACTTTAATTTGAATATTTGCAAGTACGCATTTTTTAGCCAATTTACATTTCCAATATCAAAATTTTAATATTCAGAAACAAAAATGTTGATTTCTAATAAACACATCGGAAAGATTATTTTATCTAGATTTTAGAACAATTTTTGTTTTTGCAAAAGGATTAAAAAATAACCAATAATAAGAAACATTTGAAATGCATGGAAAGAACTGGAAATTTTTTTTTGCGCAAACTTTGACAGGCAAAAGTTGGTAGATATTGTTTTTTTTATTATTCGAAGGGTTTAACCATTCGAACCCATAAGCTTGTTGTCACAATAATTTATTATTGCCAGATGTATGACATAACCTGACTTATTAAACTTAACTGAAAAATTATTCCGGGACATATTTTTATCAATTAACTTATCAAAATAAAGTAACTTGCCGCTGATAAGTGATTTTTAAATGTTATAAGCTTTTTTATTTGCCTTACACTCCCGCTTAATAGATAAAATAAACCTCGGTGATCTATCATTTTTAATCTACAACTGTTTATAGAGTTCAATGAATTATTTTACTTGACACTATCCGTCGTGTCATTATAAGAATTTGGACCCAGCGCATTAAATGCCCTCTCCCCAAGCTTTCCAATATTTATGCGGGAGGTTTGCATTCATAAATATTCCATTTATCTGGATTTTATTGCGAACCGGAAATATATTGACCTTCTGACAAAATAGGCCGTAGTCCTGGGGGGTTAAGAGGCACAACACCTCCATGATATATGAGGGACTTTATTGCCCCTCCTGTGTAGATAAAAAGGTTAAATATCATTGAAAATGTATAAAATCTGCTTTGAAAATACCAGCGCTGAAAAGTTATACTTATATTCCAGTGAACCGCTCTGTTCTTCCTGGAAATCTGCAATTACCCCTACCCCCTTGCAGTGGCGGATACATATGGCGCCCCCCCCCCCCCCCTTGAGAGGCCGCCAGCCCGCTTGCTATTTGTTCGTTTCTTTCATCATTCGACTCTGAGTCGGGTTATCGAGTAGTTATGTTTCTGTCTGGCACGTAGATAGCTAACCTACGAGAAAATTCCTGTATCTATTGCTACAGTACCTGTATCTATTGCTACAGTATCTGTATCTATTGCTATAGTATCTGTATCTATTGCTACAGTATCTATATCTATTGCTACAGTACCTGTATCTATTGCTACAGTACCTGTATCTATTGCTACAGTACCTGTATCTATTGCTACAGTAGAAAGAAGTTTTTCAACATTACGGCGTACAAAGACATGGCTGAGGTCGACAATGAAGGAGGATAAACTTAATGGCTTAGCTCTGTTGAACACTCACCCTGAAATTGATTGTCCCATTGACAATGTAATTATCCAATTTGCCAGGAAGGATAGGCGCAGAGAATTCATCATTTAGGGAAGAGAACCACAATTTTAACTTTTCTATATCATAAGATGGCATTGTCTTGTATAAGTGTATAATCAGTTTTAATAAAACTTTCTTATACTTTGCATGTGACTTGATTATTTTTTTATTACAATAAAAGTAAAGGTAGCTCAAGATATCTCTAGCGCGCCCCCCCCCTTGAGTTTTTTTCTGAATCCGCAACTGCTCCCTTGCTTACCTCCCACTCACACACCTAAAATTTGTAAGACTGACAATATTCTATATCATAGATTGTTACAATATTCTCCTGGCGAAGGAAGGGTGCTTCCGAAACTGATAGAGTGTTTAAAATAAAAGTGTTCTACAACAAATTTATGTGTTTTTTAGGGATATGATACCCTCCATACAATTCGTAAACTGCCAAAATAGCTTTATTATTACTTCGCTAGATGGCAGGAGAAGTACCTTCGTGAATTTCAAATATTCAAAATTGTAAGTGCGTTGGGAGCGCCATACACATTTCCTTATAAAAAGGGTCGCAAAGCTATCAACAAGGGGCATTAAAAATGAATACTTACATCAACCATTCTGTTGGGGTTAATCTGGGAGATGGAGTTCTCAAGTTCGCCAAGGGAAGCCCGACATACTGAAATGAAAATATTATCAAATGTTATAAATATTGACTTACAGAAAGTGCAATAAAAAACGTGGAACAGTTTGGTGTATTGCCTTATTGTCCTAGAAATCACAAACAGTTTTTAACACCAATAGTAGGTTCATTTATAAGCTCGGCTGAAGAGAAATTAAAAAAGCTTATCAGTTTATTATTTCATGATGTTTTTATCAATTCACTTAGACTTACTAACTAGCAGAGCGAGTGGCATCAATCAATAGCATTGCACTTATCACCATTATCATTAGTAACATTGATCAAATTGACCATAATCAGTAAACCAAAATAACCACATGTTAACTTCTAGCAGTTTCTTTGACTAGTCTGAAAATGCCCGTGGCAGGGTAAAATCAATCCAGTATTGATTCCATATCTTAGGGAGGGTGGTGCAATTCCACAAGATCTATTTTATACGTAGAATAATAGGTGGAACAAGGTTTTTGTCTCTTTTTCACGATCCGCTCTTTTTTCACAATCTCTTTTTGACGGCCGGCGTAGTCCAGCGGTAGGGCTCTTGACTCGCATTCCGAAGGTCGCGAGATCAAATCCCGGGGTGGCAAATAAATTTTATTTGATTAATTTGTGTTATTTCACAATTTATTCATTTAATAATATATATTTGCGGCACATTCCAGAGTGGAAGATACTCTCAGTATCGCCCTGGAGAAGATTGAAACCTTGCTTGAAATGGCTTTAGCCGTGTTTGATGACCAAATCTGAATAGTCAGGAACATCCCTACCTTCCTCTTCCCCATCTCCTTCCCCTCCCCACTACCTTCAGCCTCACAACATACCCCAATTGGGGATGCCATAGTCTCACTGGCTCCAGACGGGAGCAGTTGGGACTCTTGTGCAGTATTCATATATTTAAAAAAAATCTGCAACATGTTTTCAAATACTCTTTTTCATAGTAAAAATCTTAGAAATGTGCTATTCTCTCGTTATAGAAATATGGCAGCTCTAGTGTTTCACTTGCTGAAGCGTCAAATTGATTCAAGCACTATTTTGGTAACTTTAAAATGATTAATTCAGAATCATAAAGAGAACAATTCTGGCTCTGGAAAAACAGGGTATGCCAAAGACATTGAGTGTAATATTTTCTGATCTACAGATCTACACTTCTCTCTCATATACATTAGAAAGAGAATAGACAGGAACCATGCTTCTGAAAGCCAATGGTTTTGCAAAGAGTCGAAAAACCTTCTTCGGGAAAGTTGTGAGCGTTGGTATACCCGCTCCGTCTAACCTTGAAGCCTTGAAATTATTTTATTTTGGGTATTACAACGTAAAGTGTAAATGATGTGGCAAAAAATAACGAAATACGATATTCAAAATTTTGACAGGACCTATATTAAAAGTTGATAAACCGGTTATAATCATAGTAATTCCTTTGAATTATTAATTAAAAGTGTTAAAGCGACCTTCTACGCATGGTTTTAGGAGAAATTTACCTGCCAATATTGCCTAAACGCATCGAAACATGATGATAAAAACAATCTTACCTAAGCACATCAGGTTGTTCGAATCGATCTTCGCATAACTAACGACAGAAAAAAGCACCACCGCTAGTATACACGGTACTAGGGTCTTCATTTTCGCTTTAACTTATAATACCACGAACAGTCTCAAAAACTTTGTGAAAACAACTAAAATAATAATTTAAATGACCTGTATTTATTTCAAAAACCAAAGACGTGTAATGTCTCTGTTATCTGACTTGTCAAAAACACGAACGCGTTTCTAATTGGCTGCTACTCAACCAATAAGAATTAAGATGGTAATAACAAGGAAAACGTCAAAATGTTTACAAATAATACTAGCGATTCTAGTGACAAGAAGTAGCACTTCCACAAACTTCAACATTCAACAACCGTCCATTTATAACTGTGAGTCGTATAGAAGAGCTAGTCATACTTTATGCCGCAAAATAGCACTAACAATTTTTTTACAAAATTAAAATTTACCTTCCAATGTTGTCAGCATTGAATTTATGTAGAAGTTCATTAACAAGTACGAAAAATATGCGGGAAAAATGACAATTTCAATGTCTCATTTTATAAATCACATTTCTTTTTTTATTGGAAACCAATATTTCACGTACCAACATTTTGCTAAGGCCCGGTACATCAGTAAACCATTTGGGTCTGATTTTAATGAAAAAATGGTAAAGTTTTTTTCTACAATGGTTGACTAAATTTTTAGGTTTTTTTAAATTTGGTAAAGTGCCCGCCATATGAAAAAATAAATACATATTAATAATGGACACATAATAAACACCCCTAATTGGGGACCTTCAATATATTATGAATAAAATAATGAAAATGGGTCCTTAACTAGAAAATAACAATTGCAATGGGTCCTTAACTAGAGAATGCCATATTCCAGGCAGCCGAAGACCATTTTCAAGTGGGCACAGGAGACTTCCCAAAGGGAGACCGGGGTAGTGGTGGGCTGTCGGGAAGGCCTGGAAATTTGAGTAGAATATCTAGGAACACTGGTAGCGCTAGAGGACAGCAAAATAGGTCCAAAAGGATTTAGCGCCACGTTAAAGAGAATTATGAAAAATGAATATCCAATTACTATTTATTAATGAATATTTATTACTACGTAATAAAATGCATAAACAAGTCCATCGTTATGAGTAAAGCTAATGAGCATGAGAGCGAATAATTCAGATAATAATATTCAGAGGCCTTGTTTTTATTCCCATCTAAATTATTCTAAATGCAGTTACAAGCAAAGACTATGGAAAATCATTTTGATATTGCAATTTTTTTTTAAAGAAAAATATTTTATTTCCTTAGTGGGTGATACAATTAATTGGATGAATTTTATTGTCCCTTTTTTGGGAAAACCGCATGAATATAAGTAGGTATATATTTTTTTGGGAGGTGATTTTCTCACGAAAACGGTACTATAGAAATGTTCCAAACATTATCATTTTAAATTATTGTTTTATCGATATGACAAATAAGAGTATCACGTCTCACTTCGCATTAAAAACATGTGATTGCGTTAATTTACCTCTGTATCCCCAATTAGTACATTAACGAACACACAATAACTTTAGTGAGGATTTGACGTTACGTTCCTTTTGTGAACAAATACTGTTTCCGTTCACTACAAGCGGAACAATGGACGATTCCATTATTTGAATGAGTTTAACTTTGATTTGTTAAATACGACAAATATTTTCATGAAAGTAGAATGCGAAAATTTCAGGAAATCGGTTAATTTTATAAACAATTTCTCTAGAAAATTTGTAACATTTATTATCGAAGTTTTGAAAAAAGGAATGGATGCTGCCAAATGTTATTAAAAATAGACTCGTCCGGTATATCTTCGGCCGCGCTCTTCAGTTCTTGTTCGGTGAGCTGCCGAGTGGGACGTTCCGTTCGTAAAATGTGTTTTCTCTTCATACAACATTTTAGAATTTCAAACAACCTATATAATTCAATATTCGTTGCTGATTTTGCGGAAACTGTGTTGTTTTAGTGTTTCGCGAGCTCAGCAGGATCTTCTCCCGACATTTGAAGGTAAGAATCGCCTTATTGACAGATTGCATTTTTTGCAGTCTGTTTGCTAAGTCATATTTTACTATATTCTTTCACAAAGAATCTTCCATTTCCCTGTTTAATTTTACGTTAAAAGTGTCTGAATTCGAAAATTGTATTGAAATAACTTAATTTTCCTTTGTCGCGTATGTACGATACGTAATCTCCACGAAGTATTATTTGAATTTCGTTCAATCTATTTATGATATTACGCTAGTGGTTGATAACATTGATGATTCAATAAAACAAAATGAAAATGAGTATTAAAATAATAATGTATTTTTGTGAAAAGGCAGCTTTCGACGCGACGTTGCTCGTCGTCGTGTGGTCGTTCGCCGAGATCGACTTGGCAACGCGTGTCATATATTTTATATTATTCGTTCTTCTGCTTGTAAATATTTTCACCCGTACTAATCCGCTATAAGTGTTTTGAATGTGGCGAAAAAAATTAAATTTATACGTCTCGAGTTCGCAGAGCTTTGTTCCGCAGTTCGAGATGTCTATTATTCAATATGTTGGATTAATTTCATATCATTTAATTATTGTTAGCTTTCCTCTTTTATAATAGTGATTGTTTGACATTTTGATGGTGCACCTGACTTGTAGAATGATTGCGTTTATTACATTACAGAGGTGGAAGCGTTTGTTTATCCGCTTTCTGCGTACAATAATAGCTTGTACAGCTCGCCTACGTTAGGGCCGTGTTTCTTTTCTGGTTCCTTCTCCCGCTAGCCCCTATTCCGTCGTGTTCGTAAGGTCGACTATCGTCTGCCAAGCGCGACGTTGCCTCTTGTTTGCATATCGATTTAACTGCGCGGCCAATAGGACGCGAGCTCCGGATTTTGCGCTGTTGCCGCGGGGTATACTATGGATGACGTACAGCGAGCTAATGCACATCGGAAACCGTAGCGACGCAGCGCGTCCCGGTTTATAACTACAGCTGTGAACATATAGCGAAATTTGATTCCTTCAAAAATTATTTTGCTTACTCACGCTAATTTGATGTTATTTTAAAATTGAGGTTAACTATTTTTTTTTCGAATCGAATATTGAAACATTCTTTATAATATGAAGCTTTAGAACGTATTTATTCTTTTTGCTTCTGTGACGAGAAATTTCATTTGAATCATAAAGGTATTAATTTCTTTATTGGTTGTGCTTCTAACCCGCTTCGCTAGATGGCACCGCCCCTCACACTTGCGGGATTCTGAGACAGCGAACTTGCCGCATTATCATCAGTAGTATTTTCCTCCGGGCGGGCACCCAATAAAAATGTGTGACTCGCCACGCTATTGACAATATTTTCAGGTGTTGCCATCGATCGCCCTTTTGACAGGTTGTTCGCCATTTGCAGGTAAAGTTTGACAGCCAGTTCACACCTTGTTCGCGATATCTCGTGGTTATAGATAGTATTATTTTTATCAGGGTTTCGTAAACTTTTCACAAACATGATGATATCGTCATGGAAAATAGGTCTTTTGACATGTTTTAAAGTTACTATTGGTTTATTTAATAGTTTTTACCTGCAAGTTAACTTCTTTTCTTCAAATTTTACGTCTTTCGCGTAAGTTTTTTCGTGTACCTGTACCTAGTGTAGTGTTTCTTTTACGAGGCGGTGATGCCATACCCTAAAAATAAGTAATACATGTTTTAGGGGTAAAAAACATGTTTTTCGTAAGCTTTTTGTTGAGAAATTAAATAAGAAAACAACGTTACCCAAGTAAATTATCGTTTATTTACGAAAAACAGACAATTTTCCATTGAATATTAGGAAAAAATGTTTTGAACAACAACAAAAAGTTTTTATTAAAATATTATTTTTTTACTGTTATCAAGTTAAAATTGTAATATATACATAATTTTGAAATCTATGAGAAGAGGGAAAATAAACTCCAATAATTTACCAAATAGTTAGGTAGGTACATGATTTTTATTTATTTATTATATACTTTTAATTTCATTGTGAACTCATACTGAAGTTCAAAACTTCATTTTTGGTGACCTTATGTCTTGTTTGAGCCAGTGAGACTATGGCATCCCCAATCGGTGTATATTGTGAGGCTGAAGGTAGTGGGGAGTGGAAGAGGAAGGTGGGGAAGTACCTGGATATTCGGATCCGGTCACCAAACACGGCTAAAGCCATTTGAGGCAACGTTTCAATTCTTAATGGTGGTCTTTCAGCAGGGCGATACTGAGAGTATCTTCCACTCTGGAACGTGCCGCAAATATGCTTTTTTTAATTTTTAATTAATTAATTGTGAAATACCACAAATTAATCAAATAAAATTTAATTGCGCACGCCGGGTTCCAACCCGCGACCTTCGGATTGAGTCAAGAGTTAAGTGTGCTTAAATGTGGAGACATCACAGTTCTTGGATTTTTCACATATAAATGTGAATTATTTCATACATAAAAGGGTGAATCAGACATGTACACGAAGGATTCCAAACCATATTGTAGCACAAAAAAATGTTTTCTATCACATGTCGCCACTGATCACACTGCCAAACATCGCAAAAGATCACGAGATAATCTATATGGTGCTGCTAGAACCGGGAAGATTGTGCAACTAGTGACCCGCTAGGATGCATCCAGCGGCGACGCAATTTACTCCAAATAATATGCCCAGGAATCGCTGGTTAAAATCCTTCGAGTACGACTCAATTCACCTCTATGCATGTGGGTAATAATAATAGTTGGATAATAATAATAGGATAGAAAAATTTTTTTTTGTAAAAATCACCTCAATGGCGCGCTATTCAATTTATTATGAATTCTTAGGTTATTATTTACAAATAGATACAGAAGCATACTTACCTGGCAGGTCAATTCCGATAAACACACTTTATTAGAAAGTTTATGATTGAAGAAGATACGGCTTTGCACTTGAAGGAGGACATTGTTTTTAAAATACGGGAATTTGCATGATTTTACATTTGCTACCCTCATCATTGTTGGTATTACATTTATTAGAAGATTAATGCCAAAGTTGAGTTAATATTTATTTTGAGAGTTTAGGATTCTTTAGGACTGGAGAATTTCCATGAAATGACCTTTACGGATGCCTACATTTTTACATAATTAGTTTTCTACATAATTAGTTTTTTACAATGTCGCGGGAATTGAATGCGAAGGTTTTTTTTTTTTTTTTACTTATGGATACGATTGTCTAAAAAGGTGAGTTTTAAGTTTAGCTCTAGGGGTGGGTTGGTAGGTACCTTCCTACTCGTTTTTCACATAGATAATCTTGCTTCCAAAGTTTTGCCATCCCTGTCAAGAGTGAATGCATATAAATAATATGAAGCACTTCATATTATGTATTATTGTATTATACATTGAACTCTTGGAGACAGGAGAAAGCACTCCCGCTGCGGTGGCTTCTAGAGATGGTTGATAACTGAAATGTGTTGTCGCTGCGGTTCCAGTTACCAGAGACCGATGTGGAACCGGTTCCGGGGGATATCTGAGAAAAAATTTCCATCCTAGGAAAGGACGGTGGCTCAGAAACAAGAAGTGCCAAAAATAGAGAAGAAGATTCAGAGGCAAGGAGGAAGACATAAATATATACAAAAAATTTACGCTCAGTCAATTCCTTTATTCCTGCCCATCCTAAATTCCAATGTAGGCTTGTTAGATAGCCATGCATACCGGTCTATTAAACTCCAACTTCCTTCCCATCCTCGTAGCACGTTTTCCAAGATCTAACAAAACCCCCTGATGTACAGGTCGCACAGGGACAAGAGTGCTCCTGGATTATGTGGTTCAATCGGTGACCGGACAACTCGGAATGAAAGCAACTCAAACCTAATTTGAAAAGTCATTAAAATTTATGAATAAAATTCATAATAAAATAGGTTAGGGTTAGATGCTATTTCTCAATATTTTTTCATTGCTTTTATTGACTTTTCGATGAGGTGTTGAGTTTACTTGATTCTGAGTTGGCACGGAACCGGTAAAATCGTTCCGTTTATCCTGGAGAGGGGTGTTTAGAGATTCTGAGAAAAAGAAACAGATTCCTAAAAATTGAAAAAACTTCGTTGGTTTTTTCCGTTATTTGTTTTTGGGGTGTTATGCCTTGTTGCGCTATCTCCTTCTTTAGCCAACTTTTCGGAAAGCGTTACAGTGTCCCATCATCAGGGCAGAGGTGTAATTAATTGTTAGTGGTGAAATGTGTGCTTATGTACTTAAAAAGGTATTCGTTGGTTTTTACAGTTTTTCAATTTTTTTAAATTTTTGATAAATGTTCCATAAGGAACAACATTATTACAAAAATAACCGGTTTATCAGAAAAATATTATTGACGGTTCCAGTGACAACAAAGAAACCGGTTCCTTGTAACCGGAACAGGAATATCGACCGACTCTAGTAACTGCAAACCGTTGCCGCTTTTGATTGTTGATTCAGCGAGGCTAGTAGCTAGTAGCCTCAATCGCTCGAAGAAAGGATCGTTCGACCATTATATCTTCACCTTTACCTTCTCCCCATCATCATTAGTATCTTGTTATTATTATTATTGTGATCGTTTGCCGCCTTGGAATAATTGAAAAGTGAAACGATTTGTCATAGTGTCTTGTCGTGACCTATTTCTGTATCGGTGATAGCTGTTCTGTACCCTCCCACGAATATGAATACATTTTTTTTTAATATACGTACAGTATCCTACACGTTTTTAAAAATATAAATGCGACTGTAAATACAATCTCCATGCCCTGTTTTATGTGTACACACGTTGTGAGATGACCTAATCAGAAAACTGTTTATAAATATCGGGAGATGTATTACTTAGGGCCAGTTGTTTCACAGACTTATTAGACACGTTGTGAGATGACCTAATCAGAAAACTGTTTATAAATATCGGGAGATGTATTACTTAGGGCCAGTTGTTTCACAGACTTATTAGACACGGATTTTGGAAATTACACTACATTTCAACTTGAGAGGAATATAAACTCTAAATCATAATTTTATTGTAATTCCAATATATTGAGGGATATTTAAAAAAAAATGTTTCTTATGTTTCTTCATAGTTAAGTCAAGAAAAAACATTTTTTTAGTGGTTTACGCTTATATTTTTTGTTATGTAAATCATAATTTTATTGTAATTAAAGTTAGTAAAAGCTTCAATTTATCTGTAGCATATTTTTTGATGTTCATAATGTAAACCGATTTATCGTAAAGATGAATCTAAATAGGATTTCACGTATAGCTTCATCGCCGTAACCCCCTCAAAAAGAAGAAGATGGAGAGATATGTAATTACGAATGTTGGAGAGAGCGCGCTAATATATAAAACGATAAAATTAAAGCGAAAATTGTGATTAATAAAACACGACCCGTTAAAAATAGAGCAAAAATCTCGTGGGGATCATCTAAAATAGCATAGAAACAATGTGAATTTTTTCATACATATAACTTCTAAAATAAGTTAAATGAACGTGTTTATAATAATTTTCGGAGCTACTTAGCGATTTTTTCCTATCGAGGGAATTTTATATAAATTGCGTTTGGGCGTGGAACACGTCTCTATTATCTTAAAAAATAACATGTATTTTTTTAAGAGCTTTAAAACTTCAAATATTTAAGGGAGATATGTAAGAAATCGGTAGAAATTCGGGTAGCGGCGGCTTAATTGCTACAAGAAACAACTAATTACATTTGGACAGATTCTAAAAGATGTATTAAAATTCCGTTTTTATTCAAAGTTCAAAATTTTCCGTGTAAAACGATTTCTTCGCAGTCATTGTTTTTTTTTAAGTGAAAACTTCTGTAGTTATTTGAAACGAAAAAGAGACAATAGGATTTTGGTAGCCTGCGGCAGTATGAGATAATAATCGGTCTCCTCTTTGTGCGGTGCTTCGTAGCCTCCCTAATCATACCGCGTGTGAACTGCACACTTGTATTTTTTTGTATGCATTGACATTTGCACGAGTCTTGTTTCAAGTATTTAACCCAAACTATTTTATACATGTAAGTAGCGGTTTCTTATAATGATTGTTAACACAGTGCTGCTGTTAGTGGAATAATTACTCAGATTTTTAACAATTCGTCAAATTCCGAAGACAATTTTAAGTTCTGTGGAAGTTCTGTTATTATTCCATTGTGTGTCATACTGAAATAATAACAGATCTTGAATAGAATTTTGGTGAATTGTTCAAATTCTGTGAAACAACCCGTCCTTAGAATGTTGTTGGCACTTGGTAAAAATTCTGACCTTGAAGTTGCAAAAAAAATCTGTTTAGCCTCGGCCATCTTGGTATGAAAATCAGAAATAATATGTTTGAAGCAGAAAAAAACTGACGAGCGGTGAGCTCTGGTTGGTGTCTTGCAATTTGCACTGCATATTGATTTAAACTTTACCGATTGAAGTGTCCCAAGCTTTTCAAGTGATCTACGAACGTATTTTTCTTCAGGTTTCTGGTTCGATTCCCGCGCAGCTCAAAAACATATTGCCAGAAATGTTTTATCATGGACCCAGAAATAATTTTAAACAAAAGATAAAATATGATACCAACCCAGATGAATGAGTCTTCTGAGGCGTGTATGTGGTAAAAATATGCACGAAAGATAAGATACGAAAATGATAAGTTGGGGACGCCCCAGGAAAATGTCACGATGAAGTGAATCAAATGTCACGTGTCAGTTTGAATAATAGAAGAGTCCGATGCATTGCTTTTACGGAAGAATCCGAATGAAGCGAAGAGTTGAGCCAATACAGAATAGTACCCTTTACACACAGAGTTCGGAGCGGGACGTGCCCCGCGCCACTTCAGGCCGCCGCGCAGAAAAGTAAAGACCGAAAGTAAGATAACGGTTTACAGCGCAGTTCACTGTGAGACTTTTCTGCGCGGCGGCTTTAAGTGGCGCGGGGCACGTCCCGCTCCGAACTCTGTGTGTAAAGGGTACTAATCTTCTCTGTCTTTCCCTGTGGGATGGCGTTAATTGTAGGATGATATATTTTTTTACGTATTCTCCACACAGGAGGCACTGAGGAAAATAATTTCGTTCACGGCCTATGTCATCTTAGAGGATGCTGTGTGGAAGGTTTTTTTTAAGGAGAGGAAGTCCTGGAAAGGAAAAGGTATGAGGGGTGGGTGGGTAAGAATCTAGCGATCAGTGTGTCCAGTCCCTCCAACTGCGGTGCACGGCGATGCTCCGAGAGAGTCTTGCTGGAGAGGTCAAAATGTCTACCAGTCTCCCCGATTCAGCCCGCCACGCAGTTGATGTTCACAGACATTCGCCGCCAACAACCGGACAAATCTCTCACCCCGTGAACCCGGGCACCCTTGCAAGTCACCGAACGTGGTCAACAACATGGGTGACATGTGACAGAGGCGTCGCTTATCCAACAAATACTTCCCGGTGCGGCTGTACACATACCCGCCTTCCAATTGGAGAAATATGACCGTATGATTGATTCTTCAGGCGGTGAAAACACGAACTAACGAATGTGAACGAATGAAAGATGTACCTGCCTAGTTACGATGAAGCTATACGCGAAATCCTATTTAGATACTATTTAGATTCATCTTTACGACGAATCGGTTTATATTATGAACATCAAAAAATATGCTACGGATAAATTGAAGCTTTTACCAGCTTTTCTATGTATTGGAATTACAATAAAATTGTTAATTATAACAAAAAATTTAAGCGTAAACCACTAAAAAAAAGTTTCTGCATGACAACTAAAAAGTAATATAAGAAACAATTTTTTAAAAATACCCCTTTATGACTAAGACTATTTTTGAGGTTTTGTACGTTCTTATTTTTTTTTCATTCTTATAAAATTATGCACAAAATAAATAAAAAAAACCACGCTTACTTGCCTCGTGCAAATAAGACGCTCGATTTAAAATTTTGTAGGCATGAGAATCGAAATATTTCTTGCGTTTATATTCCTCTTAATTTATTTCATATCTATGGACGGACTGACGATTGCACAGAAAATATTGTAGGTAGATAGATAGGTACCTAGACCAGTACGGAATGGAAGTTTTTTTTTAAATAATCGAATGGCTATTATGAATAAAGGGGTGTAACCATTGCCACATCATTACAGTATACAAGTGGCCACCTGTCTGTCTACCCACCGGTATTGTGGGGTATTTGCGGACACGCCTCTAGAAGTATTTTGACAGTAGCGCCGAACCGTTTATCTTCCGCGCGAGAATTCGCAGCTCGTAGGTATATTTGTGGATAAATATACTATGGTCCTGTGTATTATCAACCCGTCTAGAATATAAATAATAATATCTATCGTCCAGTTGATTAGTCAGATATCTCCGAATTTTGAGTTCAGTATATGCAGCTATATGTAAAATTGTACCTACCCTCTATTTTCAAAATGTCACACTAATGTACCGGACCGTTGTTTCCCGGTGCTTTTTATAGTATACTAGCTGACCCGGAAAACGTTGTTTTGCTCTATACATTATTTCTAGGAAATATTTTTTTTAGTTCCGGAGTTAAAAATGATTGAAAAAAAATAGGGGTTGATGGTAGAAGAGTGAAAATTTAGGGCTGTATGTATTTTAATGCCTCGCCATAAAAAAAAAATAATTAAAAAAAAATTGTCCAAAAAATAAAAATTCGAGGTGGACTACCCTTAACTTTTAGGGGTATGAAAAATAGATGTTGGCCGATTCTCAGATCTACCCGATAAGCACACAAAATTTCATCAAAATCGGTCCAGCCGTTTCGGAGGAGTATGATAACAAACACAGTGACAAGAGAATTTTATAAATTAGATTTAATATTTAAAATACAGACGAGTAAATAATACTTGATTTGTGGTGAGCATTTGAATATTGCTTTCCTCACTATTTCAAAACTCGATATGTACATTCGATACTCGATCGATACGATTTGTATGCATACAAAAAAAATTGATTTGCAGTAGAGCTGGCCGTACCTTTTTTATTTTCTCTTGAGCATATTTTGAAAGCGCATATAATCAGAAGTTTTGTTATCACATAAACAACAAAAAAGATACATAATAATTATGTTATTGTTTACAAAAGCGTTAGATGTTGTTTTTTTAATCATTTTGGCGTCTCGTCAACAAGCTAGTCAAGCAAGTCTATTATTAGCGCACAGGTGAGATTATTCATTTTAGTTATTGATGACGACACCCACGAGAGCGCCCCCTGTCTGTAAAGATTTACAGAGGGATTTAGTCGCCACCCGGTTGGGCAGCGTTGTGAGGCGGATTAAGATAGCAGACGCAGTAAGAAAGTGTGACAGAAAGCGCTGCGTTCCGCACATTTCTAATGACGCCTGTACACGGATCGGTGCAGCACGGGAACGGTGTTGTACTTCCACTGTCCGCATTCTTACTCCATCCTGTTTATGTCGAATCCTTACCGGCCCGTGTGAGAACGGAGTGAGATTCAACACTATTTTCTCATTGATATTTTAAAATATGTTTTTCTTTCAAATGCCGCATAAGCGGCAATACCACCTCAACCCAGGCCAGGATACTGAATTAGGTCGGCCTCTTATTTCTATAAGATCCTCCTACACCTATACGATCCTATAGATATAAGAGACCGACTTGATTAAATGTCCTGCCCTAGGTAGATTTTATGAGTTCCGACTGCTCGGGGCCAGTGAGCCACCCAAGCACTGAGGTATGTCGTGAGGCTGGCAGAGAAGAAAGCTGGCTTTTTAGTTCTAATCGCTAAACACGGCTATACCATTTCAAGTAACTTTTTAAATACATTTTATGATGACCTTTCACCAGGGTGATACTGAATTTACAAAACAACTCTCAGGTACTATTTACCAATCGCGTATTCTGACCTCTGTACTTGCAAAGTGACCACATGCAGCCTACCATATGCATAACTATAATTTAATATTATTTCCGTGACATAAACAATAATATGTATGCCGGCTTCGTTATTTTGTAGCGATAAGTCAAAAGTACAATAACAATTTTGCCATTTAAAATAATCTAATACGCGGCCGATGCAGTAAATACTTTTGGTCATTTACTTAAACTCTTTTTAAATAATAATCAATTGTTTGCGTTTTTCATGCCACTTCTGCTTGCTATGATAAAAAATGTTATTTTTTATTATTTATTTATTGTTTTAATGTTTTTACAATAAGTATACATTTTTTATGTTATAGTGTAATAAAATGGCCTTTCTTCACCATAAAGAGACAAGAAAAGCTTTTGTGTTTGGTGAGGGAATTCATGTTCAATTTTGTGAAATCAGTAAGAGTAAGCAAATAATAAAATATTAATAACAAAAAGAAAAGTAAGAAAAACTGAAGATTTATCAATAATAATTTCTAGATTTAAAATAAATAATAATAATAAATATGAACTCTTATAGTCGTTTCAGGTTATTTTTCAATTTAGGCTAGATTCGTGGTTATTTTCGATAATTTTTAGATTGTTGAAATAAATGATTATGCATGTTATTAAATTTTTGGATTTTAATATATTGACCTTAAAGTTTTTAAGCTGCGTGTCTTTGAAAGTTTGTAGTATTGATTTTTTTTTTAAAATATTTTGTCCATTGTAGGTAGGTACATTGAGTATTGAAAAGATTTTTTCAGGAGAAAATGTAAAGAGGTTTTTCAGAATAACTTTAATTATCAATCTTTGAACTATTTTGAGAGAATTTAAAACATCATAGGTTCCTCCCAGCCTATAATACCGTATTGTAATATAGCTGAATAATTGCATAGTACACTACTCTTTGTAGGTTTCCTAGTCTAAGAATATTTCTAAATAAAATATAAAAATACATTTCCTAATTCTTTTGACAAGTTCACTTCACAAATATGTTTTCCATTTAAAATGTTGTATACCAAGATAACATGTTTGATTACATTTAGTTCCACTGCATTTACTTTGGTGTATTACAATTTTTAATTCGGGTTTTGATTTAAATTTATTGATGGAGGATGGGAAAATTTTTGTTTTTTTTAAGTATAAGAAGAAGCGATTTTTGTCGAACCAGTTTTTCAGTGTACTTATCAATATTCGCTAGGTTATTAACAGTATTCCAATCGGCACCTTCAATTAATGACAGTGTCGTCAGCATAAGATGTTATTTTTCCTTTTATTCTTTGTGTGAATATGTCTTTTGCAAACTTCATCAAATTTATCAACTCTCCTTTTGCTGCCAATTTTCAAATAAATGTAATAATATCAAGAGTAAATTTAGATAAAATAGCAACTTTAAAATCTTGCAATGTGCGGTGTTTATAATATTCTGTCCCCTCTGCGGGAAAAATCGTATCTTCTCCAAGTTTAAACTTTCTAATTCAACTGTGTTTTTCCGAAGTGAACCTGCCAAGTAAGTATGTTTTCTGTATACGCTTATTTGTACATAATTTGATTCAGCCTAGGTAGTCATATTTATACAGCGCCCTTGAAGTGATTTTTCACAAAAGGGGATCTTTACAAATTATATTATTATTATAAATAGCTTGATGTGGTGCAGTTTGTATGGTGTTGCCACATATTACCCTGGATATAGTTTATAGTTGTTGGGGATATCAGCAAAACCACCTCAATCCAGGCCAGGATAGCGTCTAACTGGTTTGGAACATTCGCCCATAGTAGCCTCACGATATACATACCTAGTACACCACTATAAGAGCAAGATTCTCTTTATTCTGATTTAACTGTACCAATCTACTTGAAAAAGAATAGAGAAACAGTGGCGTTGTAATATGGGATGTGGTGTGCCGACTGACGCGCAGTGGGTCCCTTGTTTAATTCCCGCGCGGTAGCTGGTAGTAACCAGTTACGAGCTATTATTGCGTTGTTTGCCCCGCGCTGTAAACATTTGATAAGTCGGTTGGTTTGAATCCTTATCAGTTTCCCGCTCCGTGTAGGCAGTAGGTACTGGGGCTCGGTGCCGTGGAAGCGCCTCGGCGAAAACTGCTCTGTTATTCTGTATAGCCGATGTAGTACAGTACCTACGCGCAACGTCGCACTTGGAACGCGGCCGACCAAAAATTTGAAATGAAGTCGTACGCACTGTTGTGTGTCGGCGGCGTTGCCATGTCGCCTGAGCCCGTCCACCGATTTAGTTCTTCAGTGGCCCGCCGCTTGCCGTGGTGGTTCTGCGTCGAACTGTTGCGCTGCGCTGGTGTAAAAGATAAAAAGATGGCGGCCGCCGCGTTCGAGTTGTCCAACCGTACGTGTACGTCCGCACCTTGCTCGCGTGGCCATCCGCAGCGCACAGCCGCAGTGTCGCGAATGTCAGATGTAATAATGCCTCATCCTTCGGGAATCTGCTGCAGTCCTCGTCGTTGTGGTGATTCTGTTACGTAACGAGCGACAGACTCTCCAAAATGGGAGCCATTGGGCTGTCGCGGTGGTATTTTTGGAAAGCCACGCTCGGCCGACAGTAAGCATGATTCTTTACAACTCTGGGCGGAGGGGCGGTGAGGGCGGGGTGCGGGCCGATCGCACCACTACATTATTGCCGTGTTATCACACTTGCATCGCCCAATCAATGTCATCATTGTCGTTATTATTTGTTCTCGCCAAATCGAAGCAATTACATAATTAATAATTGATCAATCTCCGGATCGACGCCCTCGCCCCGACCGACGCCATGTTTGAAAAATGTAGAACACCAGATGACTAGAGCGCCCCTTCTCGGAACGGAAGGAAAATGACGTTTACTTTCCGAACATCAAAAACAAATACTACAATAGTTTTTTTTAACAAATAATGTCAATACTTATCGTAATTTCATTTTGATTTAACGTTATTATTATTGTTTTTTTTTAATATATACAAAATAATTAATTCCCTGAACAAAAGATTTTTCCTAACGCCGGTTTTATTGATTCAGTCTGTTGGTGTTTTCCTTTATGTGTATATGTACATTTACTAGGTACGTGACGACGCATTTCGTTAAATAATGCATCAACACATTATGATTATTCAATTTGATGTTAAAATGACAATTTATTTCTTCCATTATTGTTGTACATGCATATCTTGTATCTATATGATATTTTCATTTGACATTGACGAAAACGCCTTTTCATTTCCCGCGCAATAGACGAGATTGTCCCTTTGTCCGGGAAAGCGCGCTCGCCATTGGACGGTGCATCACGTGACCCGGCCGGGCGGACCAATCGCGGGGCGGGATTCGGAGTCATTAATTATTATTGGTCCGTCCGCCGGTGCATTAGAATCTGTATTCTGTACCAAGGTAGGTACAGAAGTACCTCCTCCCAAGCCTCTTTTTCTGTATCGCCTTTATACCATTGTTTGCCGACGTCTATTACAATAAATGAATCGATAGAAATTTACGCTCCATTGGACAATTATTTAATTACAGCAATTTTTGTTTTGTCTGTCCTGCGTGGACGATTTCGTCTGGCCATTTTGCGAAAAACAAATACAGCAAAACACGGTCCTCCACATAGGTACAATATCCGGTTAACGTTCAAGGCCGGAATAATTAAGATTTTTTATTATTTATTTACAAGCAAGTATAAACGCCTAACACAAAATAACATCCATGGTGAGAAACCTACCTACCTACTGATAAAAAAATCGACAACAACGCATTTTATAAAATATCACGAGCATAATGTTATTATGGATATGTAGCCTAGGTAGGTAGGTATTTTTCTCTCCAATCCCACATTTGATATCAGACAGAAATTGCTCAAATATTGTTGTTTTACCACAATAGCGACCGTTGGATTTTTATTTTTTTGTGTCTTGTTCTTTTTCGTATTTCGTTTTATTAGTATTATCTTCTTTAATGATATTATAGTTATTACATGGATGGGAATAACCTTAAAAAAATATTATAAAGAAGAGTTGTTCTAATAAAAAAATAATATTCGTTTAGACGTTTAGAAAAAGGTCAATAGGTGTTCCATATAAATAAAGTCGGATATATTTATCCGAGACACTATCTAGGTGACAAACCAGTTCTTCGAACATTTGTTTCCATTTAATTTTTTTTTTTTAAATATATTTTGTCCTTAAGATGGGTATATTGAGTATTGAAAATTTTTTTTCAGGAGAAAATGTAAATGTTCTTTCAGGATAACTTTAATGATCAATCTTTGATCTATTTTGAGAGAATTAAAAATAACATCATAGGTTCCCCCCCAGCTTATAATACCGTATTGTAATATAGATTGAACAATTGCATGACCCTTTTTAGGTTTACCGTTGGATTTTTATTTTTCTGTGATTTGTTCTTTTTCGTTTTTCGTTTTGTTAGTATATCTTCTTCTTCAAAGATATTATATATATAACATGGATGGGAATAACCTTCAAAAGGTTTTTATAAAAAAGATTTATCCGAGACACATCTAGGTTTCAAACCAGTTCTTCGAACATTTGTTTCCATTTTAAAAGGTAGCTGCCAAAATATTGGAAATATGAGATAGACAAAAAAATGACTTAGCCAAATTGAGGCGTTCGACCCGATAAGACGAGAGATCCTGCGACCGTTAGCTTTTTATTTAACTGTGTCTTGTTCTTTTTCGGTGACCGGACAACTCGGAATGAAACCAACTCAGAACCATCTCAGATAGGTCATTTAGAGTCAATTGGTTTTATAGGTTACGTTAGGGTAGGGTTATCGGCTAATTTAAAATGATTTTTTTCATAGCTTTTAATGACTTTTCAAGGAGGTGTTGAGTTGACTTTATTCTCAGTTGGCATGGAGCCTTCTTTTTCATAATATCTTCTAAATAGCTTTGTTCCAGGTTGCTATTACTGCCTTAATAAATCATATGTCTTTCGAACGTATGGTGTATATACATATATCTCTGTAATTATTTACCATGGTTACACAGTCGCCCCTCGCAAGCTCTGCTCGGCAACTGAGCTAAATGAGATAGACATATTTTGGACCGAAATTTTTGACAATAATACGGGATACTTTAATCCCATATCTAGAATGTCACGATCTTACAACGATCTCATTAAATCACACTGTATAATAGATATTTTTGTGAATAATTTTACTTGTTTTAAGAAATATCTCCATGATTTGTGCAACTAAAATGTTGTTTTATTATTTTTAATAAACACTTTAAATATTATGTAGCTATCATGTATTTCAAATTTTCTATTTAAGTTTCTAAATTATGTAAAAAAATACTTACATTGTTTTTCATGTGTCTGTGAATACGCTAATGTTATTACTGTAGACACATTAGTCTAGGGATATTTATATTTGTATCTTAATTTGTTATACATTAACCAAAATAATGCTCTGTAAATATCCTGTTTGTGTCTCAAATAAATAAATAAATAGACAGCGTTGCTAGGCTGCGAAATAAAAAAAGTCAGCAATACTTGTGTCTCGCAAAGGCGTAGATTATCTTTCTAGGGTTAAATTTTTTTGTACTTTAATTAATTAATCCAACTTTCGGTGAACAGGATTATCAATTTGCGCAATCCTGTCGTAAAAAAAATAAATTATGCCATCTGGGTAGGTTCTAGGTACTTGAAAAACATGCATTATTTCCACACAAGGTGAGTTAGATAATGCATAATAATATATCGGTATTATGTCCTATCTGCTAGAATTTACTAAACCGAGACGTAAACAAACATGGCCGACGTTTTATAAATAATAATAATGATAATTTATTATTGTTGCTATCAGAGTTGACCTATCACAACACTCACATCGTCGTTGTTTATTATAATAGGTATTATTATGGAAGGGGTATTCGTTGGCGTTAGTGTAGGAATTCTTTTTGCATGTGTATTTTAATATGCAATTTATATTATGCATTTTTTTTGCAACATTTATATATTATTATTATTGATAATAATTATAAAGCCTGTCCGGGTTGACAGACGAGATTTTTATTTTTATTTTATTAAGGTCAGTTGGGGTAGTTGATTCATACCGGGCAATTCCGTCAATTCATGCTGTTATTCAATACTTATAATAATTATTACAAAATCCGTCTTTACTACATTTTTATTCAAATTGGGAGGCCGGTATGGGTACCGCCGCTTAGGGAACCATTTATTGGATATCCAAAACCTCTGTCATAGGTCACCCCAAATGGTTCGCCACGTTTGGTGACTTAGGGGTGCCCGGGTTCATGGGGTGAGGTTTGTCCGGCTCTTGGCGGCCGATGCGTCTGCCCACCTGCCGAGAGGTGGGCAGGATCGAGGGATACCTAACCTAGGCCTCTCCAGCCAGAATCTTTCGACTCCCGTCACTCCTGGACACACTGACGCCAGATTCCTACCCACCCCTCATAGCTATTGCCCTTCCAGAACGTCCTCTTCTTCCTTTCCTTAAAAAAATCCTCCACGTAGAATCCCCTAAGATGACGTAGGCCCCAAGGGAAATTATTTCCCCCAGAGCCTCCTGCCTGTACAGCTATTGTAAAAACAAAACAAAAAATCCAAAAATCTGATCTCCGTTCGTCATATGGGGAGTTAAAGAACTTTTTTTTTTAGTTTAACTACAAAATATATATTTGTATGGCGTAATTTACCCCCTGGTCCTGATTCCCCCCTTGTTCGTGATTTCCCCCCCCCCTGTTCCTGATTCCCCCACCCCCTGGTCGTGATTCCCCCCCTGGTCCTGATTCCCCCCTGTTCCTGATTCCCCCCTTGTACCTGATCCCCCCCCTGTTCCTGATTCCCCCACCCCCTGGTCTTGATTGAAAGTGAAATGTCTGACAAATGATTTTATTGAATTCTGCGCAAATCATAAGAACGAAAAATACAACCTTTCAAGATTATAAAAAAATAATTTTTGCTTACGTATAACTTAATAAATATACAGGATGTTTTAAGGGACTTATTGGACGTACTTAAACCAGTGATTCCTGACATTATTTGGAGTTAAAAATGTAAATAAAGTTTTGGTCTCCGGTAACATTTTTGATTTTATTTTCATTTTTATTTTTATTTCAACTAAGTATTGGACAGTTAGGGGCGGGGTGGGGGTGGGTTGATTACCCGGTCACTCGGCTACTCGGCTGAATGACCAATGACGACCGACATGTGGAAGAAATTTTAGTTTGTTTTTCACCACTTTCCCTCAGTTCAATTCAACACTTACCCTGTATTACTATAACTTAATAAATATATCGATATATTTTTGTTAAATTTAATTTAGTTACCACTGCATATTGTGTTAAGCATGTTAGGAACTTTCTTAGAAGGTGGGAAATTGGGAAGGCGTAAAACTCACTGAATTGGTGTAGCAGGCTGGTTGATTTGATGGTGTCCATATAAGATTCACATTTCTCAATAATGTTCAAAACTGTGCACAGATTGTATTAGGTATTAAACCAACAGTACCTATAATTTGAAGTCTTTACGTAAACAGGTAATTTGCACTTGTATTCGAAAGTACGAACATAATAGAATTTAATCATAACAATACACTGCTTGCTTGTTGAAAGTTATCACCGCACTGGTTTGCAATCTCACCAAGTAGGTAGAAGGAAGTATATAGGTAGGTAGGTGGGTCTGCAGGAAGTTGTAGGAAAAGGACAAGATATATTCCAAACAAAGCATTACCCCCGAGATTGTAATTTTTACCCCCGTTCACCGAACACGTGAGAGTCAGGAGCCAGTGGAACTATAGCATCCAAAATTACGGTGTGTTGTTAGGCTAAGTTTACGCTCGTTTTTTCCCGTAATTCGCTTGTATAAGCGATTTATGGCCAAATTACCAATGTAAACGACACCAAAAGTCACTTAACGTAATTTGCACTCGTAAGTTGTTTTCCCGTAATTCGCTTGTGTAAGCGATTTATGGCCAAATTACCAATGTAAACGACACCAAAAGTCACTTAACGTAATTTAAAGTTACAGAACTTGTTCTTTCGGAAGTTTTTTGACAGGCCTAATCGCGTCCGCGTAAATTTTCAGCCTTCTCACAGTTCATAAAATCAGTTGGATAAGCTGAGGATTGTCTGTAAGAAATAGTACCAAAATGCGCCGTTGCGAAATGTCAAAAATCAAAAGACAATTGTTTTTATTGGATTTTTTCTTATAAAACTAGTATTTATTTCCACTTATTTGAGTTTTCTGAAAAAAGGGCATCCTTCAATTCAATTATCGGTCCAATTCTAACTAATCTCAATGTTTCTGTTTTTAAAAATTACGTGTATGAATACGAAGTCGGTTGCTGTCAGGTAGCTGTCATTCGGATAAAATGAAAGAAATCCATCATTTTTTGCCTCTGACGGCACTAAAGTGCTTGGAGAATTGTTTAATTAAAGCCAAATTCTATTTCAGCACTTTATTTGGGCCCTTTCGTCTTTATTGAGAAAATCGCGTAAATTTGACAGTAGCAGGTCGTTGTTGAAAGGAAGCCATCTTACCGCAAATAAATTTACCGATGTAAACGGTCGCATGAGCAGTTCCACAGGTCGAACTTCCGAAAAACTTCCGTGATCATTAATTACCACAAGTCAGATGCATATGTAAACGCTCCTGCGAGTAACCTGTCAAAAATCTTATGTGATCCATAAATTTTAATTACGAGTGTAAAGCTAGCCTTAGGCTGAAGGTATTGGGGAAGGTGGCGGGGGGAAAAGGATGGTGGGGAAGTACCTGCCTATTCTGACCTGGTCACCAAACATGGCCATAATCATTTAAATCAAAGTTTTGATTCTGAGTAGTCTTTCACCACGGCAATATTGGACGTAAGTTAAAACTGACCACCAACTGACCTCAGTAAATAATTAATATTTTATGCCCATGCCCTATTAATGTTTGACTGTCACCATAAAATTTAATTTGCAACCTTTACTTATCTAATATTATTTGCATAAAATTATGTTGGGTGTATTTTATTACAGAAACAATTATATATTAAAATATACATATTTATACTGTTAATCAGAAGGACAACATCATTAAAAACATTATACATTCAAATGATACCTTTTCATCTTTTAATTGCAATAGAAATAGCTTGAAATGCATTAGGTACATGTTTTAGCAAAATAAACTAATCGTAATCTGAGAGCCCTGGCGTCATAAAATTTGTAAAGATATTTCTAGGTCAACGCAACTTCTTTCAGCTAGCTCGCTATGCAATTTCCATCATGAGCAATGGAACTTTTATACACCCATACCCTTAAACACTCTTCAATGTTTACTTTATTTATTTACTAGCTGCGAGTACCCGGCTCCGCTCGGGGAGTTGATATAAGATTGAGCTGACTTTCTAATCCACGACGGATCTTGCTTTATACGCTCAGTCCTACCAATGCTTAGTCCCCACCCTTTTTAAAAAGGCTTTGAACTGTCCACAATGTTCCAGAGCGTTCGAGAGTGTTCTGGAATATTCCACAGTGTTCTGGGATGTTCCCTAACGTTCCAGACTATTCCCGAACATTCCAGAATGTTGTGGAATGCTCTCGAATGTTCTGGACTTTCCAAATTTCTGGAGGGCGAAACTTCCGGCACTTGTATCTTCAAAAGCACCCCCTTCAGGTAAAAACGGGAACCTTTTTCATGGATGGGGGATAGAGGGCTACCACACCATATAACTCTCTTGATCGCACCGGGACTCGTTTCTGAGTTTTAGCGGCACGCACATTGTAGTATACCTTATTTTATAATATATATTGATTAGGGACTGTCCATAAATTACGTTACCCCTTAAGGGGGGGAGGGGAGTAGAGAAGTGTGACAAGGGGTATGGTACAGCATTCGCAAAGGTGTCACCTGGTGTTTAGTAGATTCACGTGTTTTATTTTAATCTTTTTAATATCAATAAATATACACGTAATTATATCAATACGTGCTTAATGCACCGAGCACATCAAACTAGATAACATTTTTTGAAATTAAATATATTTTTTTACCGATTTAGAAAGAAAATCGATAATTTCGTTTCAGTTTGAATATTTGCTTCATTTGATCATGCCAACATTTTCTGAGATGTCTTAAACTTTTTCCATCCACTTTTTTATATTTAATAAATTTATAGGTAGGAAAATACCACCTTACTCAAACAGCTTTTCTACGTCCAAACTATCTAAGCGTCTCTTTCTTTATCTTGTGCATTACATTTATACATTACATTGACATTACAACGATTGAATCCGATTCGAATTCGTTCCGATTAAATATATTTAAAGCATTGATAATATTATTCCAAGCAGATTCATATTAGATCATAGCTAGACTAAAATATTTATCTTAATTATGGAGTTTAAGACTTAGATATCATAACAATAACAAGGATAAGATGTCAACAAGCA
This sequence comes from Glyphotaelius pellucidus, assembly GCA_936435175.1. Taxonomy (NCBI): domain Eukaryota; kingdom Metazoa; phylum Arthropoda; class Insecta; order Trichoptera; family Limnephilidae; genus Glyphotaelius; species Glyphotaelius pellucidus. Next base: position 4,420,714 of record OW386560.1, on the reverse strand, counting down.
CCTTTCCGGCTTCTTAGGTCAGTTATTTAAAACTGTGAGATATTATTATGCCATTTTATATTATCATAACACCAAAACAAACCCCGCCAACTCTGTCGGAAAACCGATAAGGGTTTGCCGGCAGATTTTCTCACCCCTAAAAACCCAACCCACCTGATAAATATAGTGTTCGCCCTACGTCCTCTAGCTTTGTCTCTCTCTAACCACAGCGAATTGGTTACCAACGCCAATGCCCGTATTTCGCACACGTATTCAGAATCGCGGCATGATCTGATTCACGATCTACGCCCCACATTCTTTCTCCCTCGCACCCGCTGTGCGGAACTATCTCGGCTATGCCCGTACGTGTCTGTCGCCGGAATAGATTTTAATTTTACCAGGTCTCAGACGTACTTTCTGGTCTTCCGTCGCTCTCTATAGCGCTAGCGGTATGCGCCGTTCGCTGTGCGACGTACGAGTCTTTTATCGCATAGGTTTGTTACTGCGTTGGCCTTTCTTCTGAAAAAAGTGTTGCGTTGTTGCCCGCCGCTTGTTTGCGGCGAAAATCGCCCTGCGGTGGTCGCTTCGTGTGTGTCTGTGAAAATGTTTCAATAAGAAATTTTTAACATTTTAATTACTTTCTCAGTTTTTTCCATGTAAGCACGATAGCCACCGCCAGTTCTATCTGTTCACGGTAAACTTGTGACGTTTAACATTTGTTCGAGCAGAGTTCTTGCATCCGACGACATTACGCTCGTCTCGAAAATCTAACCTACCGTGACAGTTTTCTCATTCAATAAACAGTAAACTTTCATTATATGCCGAAATAGATAGGGAGATTGTGACAGTTTCATCTGAAATCGGCTGATTTCGTTTGTGAATCGGTGTACAAATATTTGATTGTGTTGTGAGTGCGCCGAATTTTAAGCGGGAGACCAAAATGGTGGACGCCGCTCTTTCAAGGTAAAGCATCTATCTGTGATAATGGCGTGTATTGCGCCGCGGATGGAAGCGTTTTACATCTCGATTTTTGTAGTTATTTCGTAATACGCTAAATCCATCGCCGCCATATCTATTTTCCGTCCGGACCATAATTTGGGCGGGAGGCGATTATTTCAAAGATGGCGTAGCGAAATTTCTGTTTGTATAATATCTAGTGATGTGAACAATCTAATAAAATAATAGAAATCCTCCGATAAAGTTGCACAGTCGTGATTAAAGTATGAGAAACCTATGATGATTCATTATTTACATAAAATTTGCCATTTCCGATCATTCTATTGTTGAAATCATTAGATTATTCTCATAGCTATAGGTATAATATTGTTATGAAGCCGGAGGTGGGGGCTCCGGCCAACGTTTTGAAGGTTACTTTATTATACGGCACTCTATCTGCGTACGTATTGCGTCGCCTTTTCAGCTCGAGGCTCATTTTCACCGTTGTGTTGCAAAATTAAGGTCACTACTAACAATTAAATCATGTCTTCTTTAACATTTTTAATCAAGCCCGTTTTCGAAACTTCAAAAATTTTGACTTCGCGAACACTTGTCAAATCTGACAAAATCGATCGAACTGTAGTTATAGAAACAAAAAGTATAATTTTTTGACGGTGTGTTTATGTGAAACTGTTTTAGTTTGTAATTTCATATTTTTTTGTGGAATGACTCATGTAAGTACAAAAATTCAATCTAGTTCCGTAGACCAGAAATCCACGCGGTATACAGTAGGTCGAATGATTTCTTCGTTTCTATTCATAGCTTCTCACTAGACATAAGTACATTCTCAAAATAAGATTCGTTACCTCGTCTTTATTATATATGAGTACCTACCTAACTTCTTAACGGTTTAGATTCAATTTTCACTCAACAAATGTTCGTTGGAATTCAGCCTTGAAGTAAGTATGTCACATGTTTAACCCCAAAAATCGTGGAAAACAGCGAGTTACGAAAGTGATAAATAAATATAGCTGATAATAAATGGCACGCTGCATTTTTCTGGCGCGGTTATCGCGGAGTAAATTCAATTTGCAATGCATGAAATACGGGTTATTGTATTTCATTATTTTGTAGAGCGAATTGATTGCTCTGTGTACTTTCATTTTATTTGTAATATTTTTCACAGCACATTCTCGACTAAATCTACTGCCGAAATCGAAAAAAATCTATAATAATGTTCCCTAAATCAAACTCAACCCATCGAAATTGACACATGATTAAAAATAGTTGTTTGCAAGTGAAGACCAAAATTTCATCTGAAAGCATGTCTAAATAAGAACCCTAAATTTTGAACTGGCTGAATAGGTACCTAGGTAGGTACTAATTTCACTTTGAAACTAAAAAAAATCGAAGAAATCAAGTCTTTAGGGTTAGGTTCAAACCCTATTTTGCTTGCTGTTTTTGTCTATAATTTATCAGCGGGTACAAAATATTATCCAAGATGAAGTTTAGCAACCAAAGAAATTACTTTAAATGACAACCTTATTATCAAAAACACATTTATTTCTTACTAGCAAGAACCCGGCACGCAAGAAAGTGTACTTCCTTCAAATTATATGAAATACACACATTTTTCAATTTATAGCCACCTATTTTAAAAATTAATACAAATTTCATAACACCAGAGCTCACCATCATATATAGAAACCTTTGCAGGCCTGTGCACAATAAATAACTCGCCAAAGTTTCATGGTTTAGAAACGCACAGGGGACAAACATAGAAAACATTCATTTTTATATATGAAGATTAGGTAGTAGAAAGATCTAAAAAAAATATGTGATAGTGTGTTCATCAAAATGAATTGGTCAAAATGTGGACTTGGCTGTCTTGATACTCCATCCCTGATATCTGTGTATCGAGCCAAAATAAAGGTAAAATTCCTTATGAATCTGTAATATGGTCTCCAGAGGTGTTATTCAAATAGTCTGCGTGTGTTGGTGGTTCTTGTGGAATATTGGCAGATGGCCAGGGAAGATTTCTTCCGCTGTTTGTTATGAATCTGTTTTGTGCGAGATATACAACAGGACTCACACTAAACATAGATTTTCAAATGATTCAGACAACGTTATTACTATTTTTGTATTGCAGGTGCATTCTTTATTGCGACGGTAATTCCGGTTAGCCATCCAATTTTCTGACTTTCTGTCAGAAAAAATTGAAAGGTAAAATCCAACCATTTTCGGTAAATAGAATTCACAATATTCTTTGAACTACCTGTGTAAAGGAACTTAATCTCTATTTTACTAGGAGATAATATTTAACTTTGTCATGGTCATTGATGACCTCCTTACCACAATTACATATCTGGCTTGTACAACGGAAATACATTTATTGATTTTTCTTGTCTTTCTTGATTGTTGCCAACTTGTTTTGATTTCGTAGGTGTTATAAAAATAGCTTAACAGCTGTAGAAAGAAAACTTATTGTCCGGTCAGTGGCTGAGTTGCGTCGCGCTTAGGTCCCACCCAGGCGTGGCTTGTTAAATTCCTCAACTGGCCAAGTCTGGACTCCTGGACTCCTTTTTACCAAGCCCATGTCGAAAGAATAAAAAAAAAAAATTAATCACAAATTATAAAAAAAATTACACCGAATCTTTACAAACTTCCACAACTTCAACTCCCTTTACACGTGACGTTTAATTTTTGACCAAACCTTATTATTTAAAATTCTGAACAATGGCCTGGACTCGCCAGAGCTTGCCAATTTAATAAAAATTCATATACCGACAAGATCAACAAGACAATCCAACTTGTTTCATTTGCCCACAAGTAGAACTAACATTAGGAAAAAATCTCCAATTCCCCGTGTGTGTGCACAATATAATGCAGAATTTTACAATAGACATCTTTAACAATACCCTTCAGAAACACCGAATAGAAGTAACGCATACGATCAAAAATTAATACAAGAGTGTGGAACATATAGGGAGCATCTCCTAACCTTATCCTATTTTCCTCCTCACCTAAATTTAATTTTTAATAAAACTCCATCTCCAAGTAACTAACATAAGGAGACCTTTTTGGCTTGACTATCTAACTTTTATAGTATGTATATTTGTATGTACCCATAAGCTGTATGTCTCTTACAAATAAATAAAAGTCCTCCATTACAACAGAAGACGGCTTCCGTGGTCCCGAGGTAAGACTCTGGACTCACAATCCGAAGGTCGCGGGTTCGAACCCGGCGTGCGCAAACATATTTTATTTGATTAATTTGTGTTATTTCACAATTTATTCATTTAAAATAATATATAGTATATTTACGCCACGTTCCAGAGTGGAAGATACTATCAGTATCGCCCTGGTGTAAGACCACCATTCAGAATTGAAACGTTGCTCCAAATGGCATTAGCCGTGTTTAGTGACCAGATCTGAATAGCCAGGTACTTCCCCACCTTCCTCTTCCCTATCTCCTTCCCCTCCCCACTACCTTCAGCCACACAACATACCCCAATTGGGGATGCCATAGTCTCACTGGCTCCAGAGGGGAGCAGTTGGGACTCTTGTGCGGTATTTCATATAAAAAAAAAAAAAAAAGAAGAAACATTTTCTGCTTACTGCGGAGGTAGTAGGAGATTTTCAAATATTGTCAGGTTATTTTGTAACCCTTGACTGTCGATTCTGCTAAAATCGTTTTGTTGGATTATTTTGTGAATTGTCTGTATTTTTGGAATTTTTAATAAAATGCAATGCAAAATATCAAAAATGCTAATGCTTTCAAGGAGGTGTTGAGTTGAGAATAGTCAACTCAACACCTCCTTGAAAAGTCATTAAAAACTATGTATTTTTTTTTTAAATTAGCCGATAATTCTAACCTAAGGTTACCTATTTAACCAATTTTTTATAAATATTTTGTTATCACTCTAAATGACTTATCTGAGATGGTTCTGCGTTGGTTTCATTCCGAGTTGTCCAGTCACCGTGTACATCAATTTAAAAATCGTATTATTGACAAAACGGCTAGTTTTTCCAACGCCGTACAGATCTTATTATTTATTGTCGTAGAGTCACGGAACCCAGATAGATCGACGCAGAAAAAAAACTGCAAAATGGTGTATAAAAAGTATTTTCATAAGTAGTGGCGATAACAGCAGTATTGCTTTCCTGCGACAATATGATGTCCTAAATCTATGGAACTCTAAATTGACTTTTACATATTTCTAGTTAGATTCAACAATCAGAGAACACCCTCAAAGTAATGATTCACAAAACTAAACCCAAGTATTCTGATTAAATCTTCAATGCATGAAATTACTGCCAGTATTTTATTTTCCTGTATAAAGTGGCCCAATAATGTGGAAATGAATTTGAAATGTATGTTTTTTTAATATTGAATTGTTAACCCCTATAATTATGTGTATTATTTATAAGTTGACCAGTTAACTAATAGATGTGTATTGTCTATTCCAGGGTTGGTTGTAGTTAGACGGTGATGTAATTGGACTGAGTGAGGCTCCTGGCCCCCTCGTACTGTCCCCCGGGACATGAATAAGAGAGTGGGGGCGCCGCGCAACGCGGGCCCCGACGAACAGCCGCCCCTCATCATTGCCACGGGGCCGCAGGTAAATATCCCATCTGTTAGACGAGCCACTCGCAGGCATCTATCTTACTGATGTAGTTATTGAACCGATTTCACTAGAGATGCCACGAATATTTGGCCTATTTGGCTACTTTTTTTTACTACTCAGTATATGTCTGAATATTGCGAACCAATCGGCCGAATATCAGATCATGAAAAAAGTTCATAAATATTTAGTTTAAACTTACATTTTTCTGGCATCACTTAATAAATACATAAAATGTATGTATTTAAAATGGATCTTATTTATATCAAATTTGTTAACGTCTACCTACTACGTCTGAATTAAAATATCTACCGTGCAAAATAACAACGAATATTTACAAATGGTGCCATTTCGCAAAGCTTTTCGCTAACATATTATTCTTTTAAGCTATTCTTTTAAGATATACGCACTATAAGTAACAATCGACAAATAATGCGTGTTGTGACACGACCTTCTCACAAATGAAACAAATACGGCTGTGGCCATACGCTCGCACTTCAATGATGCAGGTCGGAACCTGTCACCTGCAAAATGTACTAAGTGTCGATATTCGGTGATTCGGCCGAGAGCCTAGCTGAATATTCGGTATTCGGCAAAATCACTATTCTTGGTATCTCTAATTTTCACCCATCAAGCTGAGTCACAGCTTCTGGCAATGAGTGAACTTTCGATAAAAAATTATTGTAACTTGAAATAGTCTTTAATAATCTTTAGTCTTCTGCGGAGGATAAATTTTTGCTAAACCAAGCGTTTGTTCAGTCTTGAATGTAAATGTGGGCTGCGATTTACAATAAAATTGACTATTTTTCCATTTCGATTTGATATTGAAGAATGTCAACTAGAAATATGATAAATCATAATGGGCATTCTTAGAATAGCTCAACCCCTCAGGCTTATTTATTTGATTTTGGAACACCTTGTATATTTCCCATCTGGCAGAATACACTCCAGGCCTGAGGGGTTTAAAAACGAATATGTAAATGGAATATGAAATTGTATTATTTCACAAAACCCAAGAAATCTAAAAATGAGTTCTCTAAAATCAGAACATTACAAGATATTTGGACTAAGAGCACACATTGTATAATTTATTTATTTTTAGATACACCATTTACTCTCTAAATTCAGTTTCATCATTTATGAGGCAACAGGTATTTTGGTCTACGACCTTGCATTAAAGTAATTTTATTTTAAAATTTTGCAGTTTCTTTCGTTACTTAAATTTTCACTTCTTTCACCCCCTTTTTTATGTTATAATTTATTTCATCTCTCTACACCACCTAGGCTCAAATGATTCTAATATAATTAGAATGGGAATATTCAAACCTACTTGTATCACAGTTTTCAATACTTGACGTAAATAAACACATCTCAGAGGGGGTATTTACCTCCAGAGAAGAAAAACAACAAATGAATGTCACAACATGTGGATTGTGGTCTCTTTGTTTTTATTCCCTTTGTTTCGTAATGTGTCGCATATACTTGTGATGGATGCATCACTTCTGCTAATGGGGCGAAGATTAAAATATAATATAACAGATTGTGGCATTCTTAATCTCTGGTATTTTTTTTTTTTTAAAATTTTTTTTATGCATTGTGATGCCGTTTTCCCTAGCTCATTGTGATTCAGATAACCCTCAATCAAAATTAAAATGAGTCATCCCTTAGGGTATTTATGACACAAATGTAACCAGGATATCAAAATTGTGTTCGCCCACCAAAAATTATTGGCTTTATGAATCATGACATTTTTATTTGTCTTTTCAAAATTATAAATAAACATATAAGAACCTTTATTCTTGATCATAATCAAAACCAATATTGGTCACTGTCTAGGCCTAAAGCCTAGATTACGTAGAGCGAGTTTAAAAGCTACTAGCCGCTAAGTTTAAAAGCGGGTGAATCGGCGAGTGAGATTGTCATGATGACAAACAAAACTGTCTACTCGCTCAGTAGCGACAGTAGCAGCTAAAATAACGACTCTCGCGCGAACTATTTCGGTCAACATTTTGTAAAGAATTTGAGCTCGCAGCTAGCACTACACCCTACCCAGTAGCGAGAATTACGGCTCCCGCGTGAACTAAGTTAGAAATCAGCTGTTGGTGGGCCGCCATCTTGAGCGAGTAAAGTTGACCACCTTTCAACTTTTTTTCGTAGATTGTCCACAATCTGCTAGTTAGCAAGTAATACAATGACACTGAGCGAGTTTACTAACAGATAGTAAATTTTCCAGATGGTACCTTGTAAACTCGCTCAATGTCATTGAGGCTTAAGAAACCCCTAAACTTTCCATATTCTTAAAGATCCATCATAACATTCTCCCGACCTCTTGTGAGAATGTGTTGACCATAAAACATGCATTATAGCGGCAAGAAATTGGACATATCTAGCGATATAGCCCCCCAGAACTTAAACTAACTTTATTGAATCTCTTGTTTACAACTTGTTTTCTCTTGACCCAAAGTATTGTCTCTTGTTTTTTTTTTTTTTTTTTTTTTTTTTTTTTTTTTTTTTTTTTTTTTTTTTTTTTTTTTTTTTTTTTTTTTTTTTTTTTTTTTTTTTTTTTTTTTTTTTTTTTATACTTATTGTTTTATTCTTGCATATTTTTGTATATCATTGTTGGCCAGTTAGTATTTATGCTTTCTTTTTAATTTTTATGTTAACCCCTCTGTCTGTGGTATTATAAAATTAGTTTCTGACCGCAATGAAAAAAAAAATAAAACTTTGGAAATTTATTATTTTAAGGAATGACAAAAAGTAATGTGTCAATAACGTTTATAAAATATTTTTCTAATATAAAACAGGTTTGTGTTTTTTTATAGTTGGAAAAAAAATGCGTAGCGAGACATTTTAAAAATATTTTTTTACTTAAAAAATTACATGTTTATTTCGATTTATAAAATTTTAAACTGATTTCATCACCTGTCAAAAAGTTTTTAGTTTTCGGATGTGTTCAGAAATATTCAATTTATTTGGATTTTATTGCAAAGCAGAAACATTTCGACCCTCTGACAAAATATGTTCGAGGCAAAATTGAAATTGGCAAACCATTTGTTATGGAAACCCCCCATTGGCGGCTCTTCATCGAGTCTTCTCCACAAAGCTTCCTCTATTCTCTGTATTTTGCAGCTTTATTAAATTCCTGGTATGCCTTAGAAATGTCTATTCAGCTTTCTTACAAGTTCTTTATAAGTTCCCCCGGTACAGGATGGTTCAAATTCTAACCACACTCAATTGTTATTCAAATCTGCTTTGTGGTTGAGTGGACACGATCTGCAGCTGGGGCAATGAATCTGGAGGTCATAGGTTCAAACCCTGGTATGCGTGAGTACATTTTATTCGATTAATTTGTGTTATTTTACTATTTATTAATTTCAAATTACAAGTACGTTTGGCGGAACGTTCCAGAGTGGTAGATTCTTTTAGTTTCCATACCCGCCATTCAGAATCTAAACGATGCTTGTAATGACTCAGAACTGTGTTTGGTGATGGATCTGAATAGCCAGCCACCTCCCTTATTAAATTACCCACATCCTTCCCTGCCTGCACTGGCTCTAGACCAGAGGTTTCCAAACTTTTTCTTCTCACAGACCACTTTGAAAAGTGTACTGGTTTTGGTGGACCCCCTGTTCCTACATTTCTACCATATTCCAAAAAAACTCAACACTTACTGAATACTGAATGGGGAGTAGTGGTCTCCCACAACGGGGGGGGGGGGGCGTGATGGGATATGAGACGGGGGCCGGATGGGATATGTACACGGAATGGGTCTCAATAAATTTGACCATTTTTCACCAAAATACCACCTGTCAAAGGTCTATTTTTCCTCCTTTAATTTTTTTTTAGTAGTGTATTATCTGCCTACATTGATAGGTAAAGCCAAGCCAACATTTTTGTTCTTTACTATCGAAACCAGATAAATTGTCGTGGACCCCCACTTACAACTGTCGTGGACCCCCATTTTCTTATCACGCCGTCGAGACCCCTAGGGGTTCTTCTGGACCACTTTGGGAATCACTGCTCTAGACGGTTGGGAGCAATTAGAACTCTCGAGCCGTACTCACATAAAAAAAGATCATTTGGAAGTGGTCAAAATACTTTCTCTCCCATAGGACGTTGCAAATTATAATATACCAGCTGGGGGGGGTACCCGGCTTCGCTCGTGTAGTTATGATTGAACTGACGTTCAAACCCACAATGGATATCTTGCTTTACATATGCCTACTGGATAGCCCCCACCCATACAAAAAAGGCTTTGAACAGCCCACAATGTTCCAGACTATTCCCCAACATTCCAGAATGTTCCAGGACTAGGACTGTTGTGGAATGCCTCGAATGCTCTGAACTGTTCTAGAGGGCGAAACTTCCATCCCTTATATTTCAAAAGCACCCCCTTCAGGTAAAAACGGGAACCTTCTTTATATATGGGGTTAGAGGGCCAGAACACCGTAAAACTAACTCCCTTGATCGTACCGTGTCTCGTTTCCGAGTTTTAGCGGCATGCACATTGTAGTTCTCTTATATAATAAATATATTGATTATCCTCGTGTGAACCATTTGTGTGATTGGAAAAGGCCAACGGATTAATTTGTGGCTACTTTGTGTTGTTTTAACCTTCCTAGTTCAAGTGATAAGAATGATTATCATTGTGAAAGGCAACTAATTAATTTGTGGTTATCTAAGCAGTTATATTAAGCACATTTAATGCACTTCATTTTCTAAGAATATAATCAAAATACAAAATAAATTTCCCGTATCGAATGATGATTGAAATTTTCAATATTAATTTTAAAGATTTCATGTCTGTTTGAAACATTGCTTTAAATAGCTTTAGCTATTTTAGTTCTACCAATTCAGATAAATCTCAAGTAAAATTTTTTTTTTTTTTTAATAAAAAATTCAAACATTTAATTATTGCTTGATTTTTTTTCTGTCATTTTTAAAGTGTACCGTACCCTTTGTCTGGTATAATACTTGAATTACATATAAAATCAATCAAATCAATTATAATACAAAAAAAATTGTTGTGAATGTTGATGCTTTTGGGGTTATTATTATTAGTAGGATAAAATGTTACACAAATTTACTGGACCGTTAAGCCTCCCTGTGTTATTTTATAAGTTTATTTAATTTGGGAGGCGGGAATGGGTACCGCCGCCCCGGGAACCTTTATTGGATAACCAATACCTCTGCCATAGGTCAACCCCAAGTAGTTCGCTACGTTTGGTGATTTGTGATTATTATATATAAGAAGATATTGATTTTTATATATAAGAAGATCATAATTTTTGTGCGCATGGTTTAGCAATTTCAAATGTAAAATCAATCACAAAAATACCCGTTTATAAGTTATATGAATATAAACAAATTTATAGTCGATTTTTTGTACTTGTGCAATGTTAAACACAGTATATAGACAGATTTTTTCTGGATGCATTTGAATGAAAATATGTTAGATACTTTGTTGTTCGGCGGTACATCCTCTCTGCATATCCCTTCGTGTTCACTTAGTTACATTTGGTGTAATTAGGTGTACTGTATTTTCCCCAAATCGACTGCGTATTGTATATAAGCACTCCGGTGGGGCCAACTGTCGGTGGATCAACTGTCATGGAACCCTCCGCGCCTTTACCTTCGTTCGCCTTCGTCACAACTCAGCAACGAGACTGCGTGACCCGAAAAGCCATAACTATAGTAAGAACTAAATCGTAGACTAATACGATACATTGTACTTATGAACACTATCAGCTATAGTGAAATTGCATAATGTTGTTGTGTTGCTATCTGGGTAGCGTTTTATTCTTGTCATTAATTCACTCCGGCCTTTCTATATTTCCTTGTAAGGCGTATTATGATAATAATTTGTGTTGACGTTGATGCACAATGCATTTGTGTTAATCAGTAAAGTAATGGTTATTATACCAGATATTATTGAATGTAGGAAATTAACAATTGAACTAGAATAGGCTAGTGTACACAATGTACTTAGTTATATAGGGCGCTGTCTGATAAAACAAATAATTTGGAAAGTGAAGAAAAAAATTGTTATTTCTGAAGAAAAGTTTTATTTATTATCTTGAAATTTATCAATACTGTCACAGATTGGATCATTGACCCCTTTCCATTTGTTTATCAACATTCTTTAACCCTTTCACTGCACTGCCTTTTTAACCCCCGACGCAAGGAGCGGTGTTATAAGTTTGACGTGTCTGTCTGTGGCATTGTAGCTCGTAAACGAATGGACCGATTACGATGAGGTTTTTTTTGTTTGAAAGCTGACGTGATCGAGATGGTTCTTAGCTACAATTCATGAAAATTTGTTCAGGCGTTTCAAGGTCATCAGTTCTTTTTTGTGTCGGGGGTTTCTTAAAATTTTGTAAATTTTACTTATCAAATGTGACATATTACTCTAGAAATCTTGATTTGATGAATCAGATATGGGAAACTCTAAAAACTTTATTTTTTTTTTATATGGATATCGCACATCGTCTCAACTGCTCCCATCCGAAGCCAGTGAGACTATGGTATGGCATCCCCAATTGGGGTATGTTGTGAGGCTGAAGGTAGTGGTGAGGACAAGAGATGGGAAGTACCTGGCTATTCAGATCTGGTCACCAAACGCGGCTAAAGCCATTTCAAGCAACGTTTCAATTCTGAATGGTGGTCTCATACCAGGGCGATACTGAGAGTATTTTCCACTCTGGAAAGTGCCGCAATATACTATATATTATTATTTTAAATGAATTAATTGTGAAATAACACAAATAATTCAAATAAAATTTATTTGCCACACCGGGATTCGATCCCGCGACCTTCGGATTGCGAGTCAAGAGCCTTACTGCTGAACTATGCCGGCCGTCAAGGTTAATGCGAATGCTGCACAAAAATCCCAACTGCCCAAAGCCGAAAGCAAAACATCCCCAATTGGGATGATATTGTCCCACTGTTCAATTGCACAACCACATTCCAACCAATATTTAGATTTGAAGAGTGGTCTTTCACAAGGGCGATACTGAGAGTATCTACCACTGTGTATAGCATTACTAACGAGGTTTTAATCTTTTGCAGATCCAGCAGCAACAACAGTCCTCAGTGGCCAGCGTCCACACGCAACAATCGTCAGTGGGACTACTGGACAACTCCCACCAGACCACTATAATCGGTGAGAGTATGTTACTTTTTGCTGTATTTCTACTACCACCTAAGTTACCACTTAACCTTTTCACCGCGCTCCTGATAGATACGGATTAATGAGCCGGCTGTCATGGGTTTCCTGTTAAAATGAACACATGCACACAAGCATAGTTGCGTGTACATTTATTTTCTCTTAACCCGTTTAATCACAGGAGACCAAATTTGTCCCAGCTCACAAAGGTCTCATAGAAATCGTTGTCTCCCTTACTATCATAGTGAGAAATTTGATCTAAACGGTATAAACACGCTGTATATTCAAATCTAAAAATAAAAATGTTCACCTTTATGAAACCAAAGTTACCAACCCCAATTTGAAAAAAAATATGAAAATGTGAATTTTTTATTCGTTATTTTTACATCAAAGGATAAAAAAGTGAGTTGACAATAAAATTTATAATTTGTCTAATAATGTTTTTATTTTTGAAGTGAAACTTCATTAGCACCATTGTGATTTGATACTCGGATGAAACGGAAACGACACTAAAAAGAGACAAACATATACATTTATAGGATTTAGCCTGCGAGAGAATGAAACCTTACCGCATTGGCTTCTTTTATTGTGAGCTAACTTTTAAGGCTCCTCTTGGTTCAGATTGTGTGGGCGAAGGTTTCACTTCTACCGCATGTGAACTACACTCGATTTTTTTTTCATTATCAGTAATTTTAGTTAGAAAAAATGTAAGGTGAAACTTTTTATGTTTGCTTGCAAAATTTTAAATTTTTCCAAAATAATATGTTTATTTTGAATTTTAAAATTCGAAAGCACATCACATAAGCTTCATCACCTTTCCGAAACAGTTTTTAGTTCAGAAATATTACATCAATTTATAGTTTGCAAAGCCCAATTATTTTTACCTTCTGACAAAATACCCCCGATTTTTTAAGGGTTAATATTAGGCACAAAAATGTGGGATGAAGCATTCATCGTAACATCTTTTTCTTAGCCTTTTATGCAACATTAATTTTCCCCCACATCCTCCCCATTCCACTTACACACAGGATATTATCCCAATGCTTCGATCTTATTGGCTCTGGAAGTTGTAAACAGTAATTGACGACGCTATGGGACTAAAATAATTGCTTCGACCTCGGAATAAATTTCTGCTATGGAGCAGAAAAACTATTCATATTGAGAGGGATCGATCAATGGTGGAAATTCGAAATACTGTGAAGGACAAAAAATCCAAAACTGAGTTAAATGTGTCGTTTTTTTCTTTCAATCTGCGTTATCGAATTATTTCTAGGAAAAGCGCACCCTTTGCGACATGAATTAAAATTTTTTTTTTTTTTTAAATCTTTACATAGTATAAAATAAAATCGCTCCCGCTGTCTGTACGCTTAGATCTTTTAAACTACGCAACCGATTTTCATGCGGTTTTCACCAATAGATAGATGATTCAAGAGGAAAGTTTATATGTATAATAAATACATGCATATTATAGTAGAGAAATTCAAATATTCAATTCAGGTAGCGGGCAGCGGGATGGCAAGCGGGCGGTGTGGATTTGATATCTTCGCAAATTAGCAGATGGCATTATAAAGGCTGGGTAATGGCATTGTGTTTCGTAAGCCACAGCAATGTGTGGCCGGTTCTGCTAGTTTAAATTAAAATTCAATTATGTTAAAGAAGAAATTTACAATAAATATCAAGTTTTGTATCCTGAATGTATTCAATATAATTTAAAAATAAAAACTGATAATTATTATAAGTTTACAAAAACAAGAAATGACTTTAAAAAAAATTCAATTTTTTTTTTCTCTCTCTTAAAAATTGTGTCCTTGCCAGCATTTTAAATTTCTGCCATCAATGTGTTTGGTTTTACGGTCAGTTTTATTATTGTAATATGAAATGAAAAAAAAAGTTTTGTGAAACAATGGAGTGATAACAGACCACCATTCAAAATTGAAATGTTGCTTGAAATGGCTTTAGCCGTGTTTGGTGATCTGCATAGTCAGATACTACTTCCCCATCTTCTCTCATCTCCTTCCCCTCCCCATTACCTTCAACACACCCCAACATACCTCACACACATACTTTACCTCACAACATACCCCAACTGGGGATACCATAGTCTCACTGGCTTCAGACGGTAGCAGCTAGCACTCGAGGTATTCACATAAGAAAAATAAATAAAAAAAACTTAAATTATTATTAACGAAATTTGATGAATTGTTCAAGTTCTGTGAGACAACTGGTCCTTAATTTACTAGCTAATAAAGCAATGATATAGGATTACAGTTGCTTTCGTGGACTGTTATGGTTATTTTAGTTGGTACCTGAAATTTTGTAAATTTCATTAAATTCTACTTCAAGAGGTTAAGAGGAATATAAATGCTAGAAATATTTCGATTCTCATCCCATACAAGATTTGAAATCGCGTGTCGTATTTGCACAAGGCAAATAAGCGAAAAAGTGGTTTTTATTTATTTTGTGCATAATTTTATAAGAATGAAAAAAGTTAGAACATACAAAATCTCTAAAATAGTCTTGGCCATCAAGGAGTATTTTTAAAAATTGTTTCTTATATTGATTACTTCATAGTTAAGTCATGAAAAAACTTTTTTTTTTTTTGTCGTTTATGCTTATATTTTTCTTTATAAAAAATAATTTTATTGTAATCCTAATACATAGAAAAGCTAAGCTTCAATTTATCCGCCGCTAATTTTTTTATGTTCATATTGTAAACCGATTCATCATAAAGATGAATCTAAATAGGATTTCACGTATAGCTTCATCTTAAGTAAATTCTTCTTGAGCCACTCACTGTTGGTGATCACGGTTGGTGTGTTGTTTAATAATGCAGTTTACTCCCCGGCAGTATCTCTAGGGCTCCCCCGGGTGCCCTAGTTTGAGAAGCGCTATGTGTTGCACGAACTACTGACATAATTCACTATTAATAAGGAGGAACTTTAGCGTTCACATTATGTGTTACAAGATACTGACTAACAAAAGCATTAGGCTATTATTAAACGTGATTAAATTTTACTGAATTGTGTTTCTCAGGATATCTGCCACAAATTTAACAAATTGATCCCAATTATTTGTCAATTAGTCAATGAAATACAATTCATTTGCTATTACGCCATACTACACAACAGGAGCTAAATTGTAAGATAGAAGATAGCAGAATTTACATACAAATCTAGTTTGTTTCTAGATTTGTAATAATTATTCTAACCCTTGCCCTGAGGAAAGACAATCGATCGGAATTCGGAATCAAAATTTTGCTTCATGTGACATTATGTTTAGTGACCAGATTTGAATGGCCTCCGTGGTCGAAGGATAAGGCTCACGACTAGCAATCCGAAGGTTTTGGGTTGAAATCCCGGCAAATAATTTTTATTTGATAAAGTTGTGTTATTTCACAATTTATTCATTTAAAATAATAAATAGTATATTTGCAGCGCTTTCCAGAGTGGAGGTGTTTTGTGACCAGATTTTGATAGCCAGGTACTTCCCCACCTTCCTCTTCCTACTACCTTCAGCCTCACAATATACCCCACTTGGGGATGTCATAATCTCACTGGCTCCAGGTGGTTGGGTGCAGTTAGGACTCGGAAGTGTATTCTCATAAAAAAAAGGCCAGCCCAATCTTCCTCTTTGCCATTTATCACTTCCTTCACAGCCGCAGAACTTACCTAATTTTGGAACTCCATGGTCCCATTGATTGTTGGGACTTTTATGTGGTAATCGCATTAAAAAAGTGTAAATGTACTTCTTCAATATTCGCAAATTCACTAGCTTAATTTTAATTAAATGTAAACAAATCACTTTATATACCCCTTACTTAATCAATATTATAAACATGTTTCAAAACCAATGATTTCTTTGTTAGGATAAATTTAGTAGTATATGAAAATAAATTTTAATTGTATCCTGATGAAGAAACTATTGCCTTTGAAATATATGTTGATCATTGTGATGAAATAAATGGTGTAAACAAAGTGAGTTTCATATTTAAGTATTTATCCACTGGAACGACAGCGCAATTTAAAACTTTTCTCCGATTGCTCGACATTTTTTGATGATCATTTTGAATATTTGCAGCCCAAATTAAAAAAAAAATCATTACTCCGAATTTTGATATGGAGATATACAAACTGATTATAGATCTATATAGGCAATGAATTCACCTGTTTTTTGTCGATTATTACATATTCGTAGGATTTATAAAAAATATTATAAAATATACTTTACTTACAACAAATAAGGGAAAATTTCTACATTACTTACAAAAGGGAAAATTTGTCAAAATTGTCAGAAAAGCAATCTGAGGTATTTTAAATAGTGCCATATTATGGCAAAAAGCGCTCCAGCAGATAAATGTTGTTTATATTATGATGAATTATAAATAATTGTATAAACTCATGAAAGACTGGTTACGTATGTTCATTATTCTAAGTACCTACATCAGGAGTGCAGTAAAAAGGTTAAGTAAATGTCCAGAATATTAAGCTTTAAAGCCGTGAACCAAAGAATAATATCTGTTTTGTAGCTGTCTAAAATTGGAATAATGTCTGGGGTTTATATGGAAGCAATATGTCATTGCATCGTTGTGGGATTTCCCCAAAGCCTACACGAATTTTAAAGTGCAGAAAATTCTAGGAAACATTGACATTCAAAGTTCGCCACAGACCACTAGAAATGGGCAGTTTTCCATGTGTGTTTTCCTCTTTGATTTCAACTTGGAACCCACAGTTAACACATTCACTGTGACATATTTTCTAAAACATTCACTGGGTGCTGCAAATTACACCTAATTTAAATACATAATGAAACACATTCTCAACACCACGCAAAATTACGTAAGGTGTGTTTTCAGCACACGTCGTGTTAAGGGGAACAGCCGTGCGGCATTTTTCATACAAAACTTAATTTTGGATTTGGGGCCAAAATACCCAACCAAACTGGAAATTTATTTTTTTAATAAAGAGATTTAACGAATATCTAGTACGGATATGTGCTATTTTATTTATTTGCATTTTAAATTATAAAATACAGCCCATTAACCTTTTTACGACGATGCCGTTCAAGAATATTTGCTATATTATTTGAATATTCACAGTGTAGCTTAAAATATATTCAAAGACGCATTGCGTCGTGTATAGATGACGCTCGTCTTTTAGGCACTTGATCAGTTGACACGAGCTCGTCTCAAATAGGTTAAAGAATTCAATATTTAATTAAATGAAGACATTATGAGCGAAACTCAATTGAAAATCTGGAAACAGAAAAATCAGAAAAAGATATTTACACCTCTGGGACTCGAACCCAGGACCTTCCTAATATCCGGGCGGGTGCTCTTATCCACTGAGCTAAGGTGTCGATATCCAATTCGGTCACCTTTAACTGTACCATACTTAGACTAAGAACCACCCATATTTTCATTTTTCTGAACGCATATTTTTTTTGGCTGCCATCTTTATGTACGATTGCAAGATTCAACTCAAACTAAATGCAATCTAGATGGTGTCAGGATAAATTTTTATCCATTTTATTTAATGTGCGACCTCTATCAACTTTTCTGCAAGTCTAGAATGTTGAGTTTCGCTCATAATGTCTTCATTTAATTAAATATTACAATTTGAGATTTTACTCATAAAAGTTGAAATAAAAATAATAATATTAATAACAAAGAATTCAATATTGCGTGAATTAAAGAGTCAAGTTTGGCTTTTGTTTTGTGAGTTAATTTACAATAAAAATGATCCTGCCATGCTGTGATAAAGTAATGAAATATAAAATAAAAACTGATCATCATAAAAATGCGTTTCTTCAGAAATTTCAAAAATTCAGGCAGTAATTTTAATGTATATATGACAAATTTGTGTTCCTACCTAAATTGGTTGTTTGTAATATTTTTTTTTTTTATAATTATCAACTCACAAATAATTGCCAAAGTTGCCTCTAAAGTCATAATTGAATTGTATAATTTAAAACACATCTTAAATCCAAAATTAAATTTTGTATAAAAAAAAGACCACGCAGCGGTCCCTCTTAAGCGTTCTAACACCACCACTAAGGCTGATTAATAATTAAATAAAAATGATATAATATTGTCAGTAAAGTTCTTACTTACGGGATGTCATGAATCAATCCATCAGGTTAATCTAAATGTTGTGACAGTTTTAAGTTAACACAAGACGTACCACCGTCCCACCATCAATTTGATTGGGTGGATGATGCATCATTTTTCGCCCACCCACTGTTTTTTCATTAGTAGGAAGTTTCTATTACTGTAATATAAACAATCCCAACAGCTTGCTGTCTCAAAAACCACCAAATTATACAAAGTTAATTATGTACTCTGTTATGAACCTGTTTCACTTTCATTATTCTTATTTTCACCTTTATGTGAACAATTAATAATTGGATGATGTTTACATATAATTTATTATTATTAATCTTCTCTCTTGGTTCTCCATCGTGATTATTTTACTTAGCTTCTCTTTAAAAAAAAAGACAAATATTTTTCATTATGACTGTTATTATTACTGCCTCCGTGGTCGAAGACTTCTCGACTAGCGGTCCGGAGGCCGCGGGTTTAAATTAGGCGCGCGCAAGTAAATTTTATTTGATTGATTTGTGTTTTCACAATTTAATCATTTGGAAATAATATAAGGTATATTTTGCGACACGTTTCAGAGTGGAAGACACTATCAGTATTGCCCTGGTGTAAGACCACCACTAAGAATTGAAACATTTCTTGAAATTGCTTTGGCCGTGTTTGGTGATCAGATCTGAATAGCCAGGTATTTCCTCTTGCCCATCTCTTTCCCATCCCCACTTGCCTTCAGCCTCACAGCATACCCCAATTGGGGATGAAGTACCTGGCTGTTCAGATCTGATCACTAAACACAGTTAAAATTTTAAACAACATTTCCATTATGAATGTTGATTTTTCATGAGGACTACTGGAACTAGTTTTTTTTAAATGTTAATTAAACTGAACACTTTCATTCATTTGTTAAGAATGCATAATTAAGTTCTTTTAATATTTCAATATGGTATTATTTCATAGAATTTTTTAAGCAGTGAAAAACGTTTATAAAACCTATACAGCTGTTGGCTATGGTTGTTTGAACTCCACTGTCTTGGCAAATTGTGCTGTGCAAATGTTATTCAAGCCACAACCAAGCGTGAATTCATTATTTGCTCCCACAACACCCACCCGTAAGCAGAGAGAAATTGGTTTTATTTATTTATTTTTAAAAAGGAAGGTTAGGTTACTGAACATACTTAAAACCATTAAAAGCAAAGTTTTAATTCTTCAGCATGGTGACTCCTACCAACCGCGAATCCTATTTGGGCCGAATGTATCACTCATTCTAGTAGATATTACAGTTGAACAAAATTACAAATTGTTGCGATAGTTCAAGCTTTGATATATGATAGCTTTAGTTTAGATCAGGGTTGAGTTGATTAAAATCAAGTGATTTATAAAAAAAGATCAATGATTTAAATCAAAAAAAAAAATTGTGCAACCAAATCACCCGCCTAAAGTGCCAAGGGACGTCCCCCAGCATAAACTACCTGTCTGAAAGAATAGAACGAAATAATTGACCACTAAATTTATGGTATTTGTCTAGTTAAAAAATTCCTCGCTACTTATTACTACTAGCCTTATCGGAACGGGTTTTTTTTTTAAGAGTTATTAGTCAATAAAGATACAAGTGTTTAATTACGAAAAACAGTTAGTAATGCAAGTTGTTGTAGGATTGAGGTGAAAGCTGCATGTCATCCATCTATAAGATACACATCCCGGGTTTTGAATGGTTTGTACGGCAAGCAGGGTTATTATCTAATACCATTAATTAATCTAAATATTCTAATTATTCTAATACCTTTCTTTTCATGTTCTTCTCTTATAAATACAGGTTCAAACTTGTCAATAATGCATTCACCTCATAACATGAATAAATTATTGTTTTATAGGGCAACAATATTTTTTTTATGGCAATAATATTTTTTCTATAATGGCTATAATATTTGTTTCTATGATGGCAGTATCGACTGTCTATGAAATGTTATATAATTTCGCATTAATGAATTAATTTTAACAAAATTAAAATGCATATTTTTTTCATCTCCCCGACATAAATACCCACTTCTCGTTATAATAAAGCTAAATCTAACTGTATAAGAAATATTCCATATTAACCGAGAAGCGGAGTGCGACAAGTTTAATATAATTTTCGTCAGTCATGCCTAAGTCATCTTTGGGGATGCTAAGTGGAGATTTTTTTTTTTTTTTTTTAACATACCTGGGTTTTGAAGAGACCCCAGACCCATGTTGTAGGAGGGAGGAAACAGAGGCCGATAAATCATTCCACAGCCGAGCTGTTGAAATCAAGAATTTTGAAGATCTCATAGAAATGACCCGTTCTTGTGACAATGTCAAGTATGTACTAATGTTGGGCGTCCGTTTGGCGTGTTTCCCGACAGCACCGGTGTCAAATGAATACTTGAGTTGTCTGCAGGTTTCAGCTGTGTATTATCATGTTTTTATCATTCAACACCACTCAATAATAGGGCCTTTGTCAGTGGCAAAGTTAATCACGGGAATTGGTTCAGGGTCCTATTGATCATTCATTCATTTCTAGGAAATGCATTTGAATATTTTTCAAGATCGGGTACCTTGTATCTATTTGTTATTATGTCACTAGTTCAATCAATATCCGCAAAATATCGTTGGAAATTTTAGAAAGCAAGTTAACCTCTCCAATGCCAGGAAAAAACGAAAAAATGTCAACTTTAACGTAATATTTTGCAGGTTAATTTTATGCTATCTTATGTAATATTTACTGAAACACATTCCTTGAATACTAAACTATGTATAAATATAACATTACTTCCGTTTATTTGATGGATTTATACGTTTTACGATCATTTCATCGACCGCGACGCGAGACTTGACAGTCGTCATCTGACAGCCGGCGGCGGGAAAAAGTTCCAGGCCGTGTCATAAACAATTTCAAAGAAAATATATCGCTGTTCTAGGTGGGTTCACGGTATCTTATACCTTATGAACAAGAATGCCCCAAGCGATTCTGACCTTCTTCATACGTTTTCTTTATACATAAAGGTTAAAATTAGAATTTGGGGATTTGCTACAAAAAAAATGATTTCAGAAGTCCATGTCGTTCAAAATAGAGCCCTGCGAAATATTTTCAGTCTACCTTGGGACACACATGTCAAAGACATCTACAGAAACACCCAAATACTTCCTTTTAATACCATTCCCACTTTTGAAATAACTAAAACTATATTACAAGTAATTCAACACTCGGCACATTCCAACACTACACTCTATTACAATTGCGACGTACACCAACACAACACAAGAAATCACAACAAACTTCTTATATCAAAAATCAAATCAACAAAATATGGACTAAGATCCCTAGAATACATAGCTCACACAAAATATAATCAACTACCCAACGAGATCAAACGTGCAAGTCAATGTAAAAAGACCCAAACTAACATGCTCAAACTTCATCTTATTAATGACTATCTGAAATAATAATGTTGTGTATGTCCCCATCATATGTCCATTTAATACATACAGCTATATGTTTCATGTAATGCGTATCATTCCCGCAATGAGTTTATTAACTCCTGGGAGTACAATGCTTTATATAATATACTATATTCTGTATTGTATACTTTTGATAAATAAATAAAAATAAATAAATAAAATCGCATAACAAAATTATTTTTTTTAGTGATTATTTTGGCCTGCGCCGATGGTACGCCGGCAGACGAACGGCAAGGGAGCGGTTTTAATGCTATTTCTAATGTAAAATAATAAAAAGACCAAAGAAACTGAAGCTAATCCTATTTTTTTTTAATTGGAAAGATGCAAGCATATTAAATTTGCTTTGCTCTTTGAAAGTTATTGTTGATGAAATGGTTTTAAACATCACTTGACCTACTTTTCAAAGTCATTATTGATTATTTACAAATGGCAACAAATTCACTTGTAAATTTGAAAATGAACATACTGTAGTAGTAACACATATGTGTACTCTTAGAAAACAAAAAGGTAGCTTTTGCTATAAAAAAACACAGTGCATTTAACACGCGGCAGAAGTGAAACCTTCAGAAAATTAAAGTAGATAAGAATGGGGAGGCTAAGAAGCACCGCACAAAGAGGAGACCGATTATACTACGTCATTCTTTGTCAGGCTAAATCCTACAGATGTATGTATGTGTTTGTCGCTATTTTTCATTTCGTTGAGTTTGAAATCACAACGGTGCTAAAGAAGTTTTCACTTCAATATTCAGTCAGATTTCTGTGTTTTGAGGTGAAACACAAACCTTTCAGGAGAAGCACATTAATTCATGAAATAATAATCACATGTATAATCACCACATAATCATGTATTGACCATATGGTTCGCTACATTTGGTGACTTAGCAGGGGTGCCCAGGTTCATGGGGTGAGATTTGTTCAGGTCTAGGTGGTGAATGCATCTGCCCACTTACTGCGTGACTGGCCGGATCGGGTGAGACCGGTTGAGGGAGACCATTTGGCCTCTACAGCAGGACTCTCGACCCATCGCTTTGCATCACAGTGGGAGATGGATTCATGCATCCGTCACTCTGACCCTCAGATTCCTACCCACCCCTCATACCTTCTTCCTAGAACTTTCCTTCCCTTCCTTTAAAAGACTCACAACCCAAAGATGAAAAAGGGCCTTCTGTGTAGAGCTATTGTAAAAAAAAAATTAAAAAACAATTTTTTTAAATCAGCCAAAAATAGTGTTACAACTTGCAACACTTAGGACGGGTTGTTTCAAAAAAATTGATGGATTCATCAAATATTTGAAGTTGATTTTCACGTTCTGTGTAGATTCTGTTCAAGTTCTGTTATTATATCGTTATAGGACAGCTGCTTCACAAAACTGAAATAATCACAGAACTTGAATAGAACTTACACAGAATGTGAAAATTAACATAAAATATTTGATGAATCCATCAAATTTTTTGAAACAACCCGTCCTTACTTTATTATTTTTGGGTAATGTCATCCACAATAAATACAGTTCTAACTCCCGTTTAGTGACTGGATCGTCATACTTGCGCTGTATGGCGAACAATATGCTGAATTAGGCCACGCCACGAGAATATGGCGTGGTCCGACACATGCTTAAAGCCAGTTAAATTTTGTGTCTTTAGTTGAAGATTATAATGTGTTTCAGTTGTCTTAATTATTGTAGTTTACATAAATACTAATAGTTGTTTCCTTTGTCCCTAGTGAGCACCCAGCAGGTGATAAACTACTCGAAGGGGGCCCTGCAGTACGCGGGTCCCGGGCCGCAGTACCCCGCGGGCGGTGGAGCCCCCAAGCCCCCGGCGGTGCTCTCCCAGCAGCCGCACATGGCACCGCCAATCCAGCCCCGACACAAGGTAACATTAATAAATTGCTTCGTTCACCCACAATATCATAGTCAGTCAGTAGAATCCATTAGCCTGGACCAGAATACTTCACTTTAATCTGGGATAATCTGGCATTTACAGTACATTGGGAAATTCTTGTTTTGTCTCCCCTACTAACATGATCTAAAATCTAAACGGGATTGAAAAAGAAAACATCACGTCATATTATCATACTAGCTGACCCGGAAACGTGTTGTTGTGGCTAACAAAACACAACGCCATCTGCAAATCATCATGCAAATCAAGTCCACACCGCCCGCTTGCCAGCCCGCTCAGACATTCTTATATATTTCAACCAATTTACACAAAACCTTGACAAATTATATACCTAAACCTTCCTCGTGAATCACTCTATCTATTGGTGAAAACCGGATGAAAATCTGTTTAGTAGTTTTTGAGTTTATCGCCAACAGACAGATGCGCCGGATAACTTTATAATATGTAGATATTTTTACGTGAAATGACAAAAAAGTGAGGTGATGATAAAGTTTACAATACATTTGTCTAATAAAATTTGATCTTATTTTTTTTTTTCATTAACACTAATTTTAGGTAGAAAAAATGTTAAATGAGCAATTTTTAAAACTTTAAAGTTTGCATTAAAAAAATTTATATTTCAAAAATTATATGTTTGTATTGTGAAAATTATGGAATTTGAATGCCACCTATATTATTCACCACCTTTCAAAAACAATTTTTAGTTTTCACATTCGTTCAAAAATATTCCATTTATTTGAATTTTGTTGCAATGCGGAAATATTTTGACCCTTCGACAAAATAGACCCGAGGCCTGAGGGGTTAACGAATTAATCAAAGATAAACAGAATAAATAATGAAAAACAACATAAGGAAAATGAGATAATAACTAAAAGTAATACTAAGATAGTTATTACCTACATTTTTTTCCTCGAGAGGAAAGGGTATCAGAATTAAAAAAAAAACTGCAATCCAAGTGCCTAAAATAGAATCTTCATAAGCTCAGGATAAATTTTTTAAATATCAAATCATTCAAAACTGCTTTGGAAGTCTTCATTTATCAGGGAATTTTTATAGGTATCTTTTTTTTTTTTTTTACATTATTTATCAACGAATCACAGTTTTAGTAACTCCAGGTGGAATTCAAACGAATATGCCAGCAGTGCATTCATTGTTCCTGTTGGGCTTTAACTGTGTATTATAATCGAAGCTAATTTGCATGCTGTTTTAGCAACAGAGGCCCTGTTCATATCTGGGTGCGATATTGCAGTTTGACGTCCCTAGCTAGCCACCTTAAAAGGTGTTACTATCAAATCACCAACAAATAAAACTCATGACTAGCTTATTACTAACTAACCATCATGCAATTTCTCCTGAGGGGTAGGCAGAGAGGATAGATCACCACGTATTCTGTCTTGGCACACATTCCTGGCTTCTGTATATTCATGCATCGATGAGCATCCTGGAATTCCACGACCTAATGTAAATTCCCTGTCAAAATTTAATTTTTATTTTTTTTTATTAAGAAAGTTATTTTTAATGTAGTTTTCTTTTTTGTTAAAAATGGTGTTTAAAATGTTATAAATGACATTAAAATTAGTTTTTCCCATTTCTCCAAAAATAATGAAGTTATGAGTTTTCAAAGTAAATTTGTGTAAAACTTGCATGTCACATGAAATGCAATTCGAATGCTGCTCTATTGATGCCACCACTCATTGAATATACCTTGAAATCACATGCTTATCGGCTGGTTGCAAATATCAACATTTCGACAGCTTAATCTGTTTTTTTCCAAAAAGTTCTGCCCTCAATATGCTCTAATTAATATATACTTGTAAATAAAATAAAGTTTCGTTTTAACGCCTACTGTGCCCCGGGTGTGTGCCGATGCACACGCCAAAATTTTCAAATTTTTTTATTTTGGAATGCGATTTTAACCCTTATGCATAAAGAAAACGTATGAAGAACAAGGTTAGAATCGCTTGGGGCATTCTTGTTCTTGACGTATGAGATACCGTAAACACACCTAACCACTCGGAATAATTTGTATAAAGATAGAACCTCCGGGATTTCACCATTTATATGAAAATTTCTGCAATTTAGAATAAACCCTGAAACAGGGATGTTTTGGGAATATTCCCCAAAAATAAATTCCTGAAAATTTACCCATCACTACATGACTGCCGTGTCCATGTCTTCATCGTGTTATTACTACAGTTCTAATTTAGTGTTTATTTGTTATCAGGGTGTGTTGGGCAGTCAGTCCCCGGGAGTGCAAGTGGCCGTGGGCCCCCTGGGCGCGGGGGGCGGGGCGCAGTTCCAGCGCCTGAAGGTGGAGGATGCCCTGTCCTACCTGGACCAGGTCAAATACAAGTTCAACAACCAGCCGCAGGTTTACAATGATTTCCTCGACATCATGAAGGAGTTCAAGAGCCAGAGGTAAGCCATATTCCACCTTCACTACTTTCATAGAATGAAGAATATAATGTTCAGTTTAGCCCAACCGCCCAATTACTTCTTGCTTACATTCACCTCTCTGTCCCATTTGAAGTTTTGTATGGAAATATTAGGCAAATATTGGGATGACGAAACTCGCCCGCTAGACACTTGTGTTATTCTTTATTCTATTCTACTTTGTTAAATTCAATCATTTTATTAATTTTAAAATCATTACAATATACAATTTAAATTTATTTTTAAAGTTAACACGGGGTAAAAGCGAAACTTTATCAAAACAATCTCAAACAATAAAGGACCAAGGATCCTTGAAATGTGAGGTCATAATCAAAGCGGCCAGTGAGCGCAGACCTGGCGTCATTTCCGTTTTATATCTCAATAGGAGCCTCGATGGAAGTTTGATGCTTCGCAGGTGCTGTGTGCATCATTTCCGTTTCATCCGAATTCCAAATCACAACGGGGCTATAGAAGTTTCACTTCAAAAATGAATATATAAAAGCAGCAACAAACTTGCCATTTAAACTGCTTCATTGATGTTAAAAATATCATTTTCCCAAGTGATTTTACAACAAGATAGCTCTGCCTGCCGGCATGACCAAGTTATTTTACAACAAGATAGCTCTGCCCGCTGACATGACCAAGTTAAAATTGGAAGATAAAACAGTTGGTGGTTGAGATAACCATCGGAATTAATGCTCTCCGTGATAGTCAAGTTTTTGAACCATTCACAAATCAGTCTGAAGAAATATGAAGCATTGTGCATATCCCTTTTGACCCTTAGGTGTTTATTCCGAGCATACCATAGAGAAAGTCGGTAGGATAGAGCCACGGGTAGTAGCCAACTCCCTCAAGTAGAGAAATCTCAAAAATTTCTTCTGAACCTTCATGAGGGAATACTTCACCTGGTGCGGGCTCAAAACCACCAACCCATTCTCAAACTTCTCTTTTTGTTCACCACATTCATTAAAATTCTGGTTCATCCCACATTCACTGAGAATTCAGGTCGCTTGGTGTGAAACCATGTCCTTTATACTACAGTACTATGTTGTTCATCTCACTCATTCCCGGTTCATTCCACTGGGAATTCAGAGCCAACTGGCTCACACTGTTCATTATATTCCAAAGTGGTTCCCCCTATACATTATTACTACCTGCCTCGGAACAGACTTTGACTAGTGAGGTGGGTAATAGAAAACTATGTGCATAAATGAAAATAAAATAAATGCCTGGGTTGTGCCCGCACTGAAACTGAAATCATAATTATCGGAATGTTTTCCTGCATGGTTCGTCCCACATACACTGGGATCCCTGAGCGTGTGGTTCACACCACCATATTTCAGAACTTTGTGGTTCATCCTACGTTCATTAGAATCTAAATTTGTGATCTTGTGATTCATTCCACATTCAATAGAATCCATTTGTGTGGTTTATTCTATACTCATCATTTTAGCCAGCATTGTGCAATATTGCATGATGAGCAATCATTAATGACACAATTGGCATTCCAGAGTTATTTTAACCTCTGGTTTGCCGATTGCGCGCCCAGGATGCGCCATAAAAAAAATAAAAAAATTTGAGATGCGATTTTAAACCTTATGTATAAAGAAAATGTATGAAGGACAAGGTCAGAATCGCTTGGGGCATTCTTGTTCTTGACGTAACAGATATAAGGAACACACCTAGCCTCTCAAATAATCATCTTTGCACATATCTATGACTTTCGAAATTACATTTCTGCCGCGATTTGAGCTGTCAAACTTTGAGCGTCGCATGTCATGAAAAGATCGATAAAACTATCAATTTGTCAAATAAATGTAAGTAATATTATTTGTAAGCATAGTTTATTGTTCAGGGAACGTGTTTCGGTAAATATTATATACGATAGCATAAAATAAATCCGCAAAATATTACGCCAAAGTCAAAACATCGCCAAATTTTCGAGTTTCTTCCCTGGCATTTAAGAGGTTAAGCGTTATAATTTTTATTTATTGGCAGTTTTGTGGGAAATATTCCCACGTACAGTTGAGACATTCCAGGAAAGGATACAAATCGAAATTCTTAATATTTGAAATTCTCTGGATGTAATGGGCTCGATATCTGCCCACCGTCAAATGATATTTCTGTGTATTTGAAAGCTTCCAAAGTGGGTGCTGTGGTTCAAAAACCATTACTAATTTGTCTTTTTTGTTTCAGCATCGACACACCGGGGGTCATTGCCCGAGTGTCAAACCTCTTCAAAGGCCACCCGGAGCTCATTGTGGGCTTCAACACCTTCCTGCCGCCCGGCTACAAAATAGAAGTTCAAGCAAATGATCAGGTAAGACACTAATTTATAATGGCGTATATTTTTTTTTGATATCCTGTGAAATTTGAGAGACTAGTAAACCTTAATGGTTAGGATTCTTGATGCACACAGGGAAATTAATAAGGGAAGCGCTCCGTATTGGCAATCGCTAAACATTGATAGCATTAACGTCAACCCCGTACGTTTCCCACAGTTTTATAACCCTTTCAAAAAAGATTTTATAGTAAAATCCTCTATCCATTTGAGCGATAGCTACTTATTTATGGGTAGGTGATTTTTTTATAAATTAAAATGAATTTTAAATTTCATTATTTATTTGAATTTTTTTTAAACCTAAAAATATGGGATAAATGATGAAATTCAGATAGATTCATTGGCTTTTAACTACAGTAAGCAATTTGTGTGTTTCCGTATTAATATTTTTATATATTAATTAAGTCGAATGGCCAAATCAAAAATTAAACATCCAGTAATCTTCATCGCTCGTGTGGATATGAGATGTATATTCATGCTTAAAAAATACGGTTTTTCAATTGATTGAAATTTAAAAAAAAATAAAATATGCAGTTTTTCCCAAATTTCCCACATAATCAATTTTGGAAGGCAGGCATGGGCATCGCTGCCCCGGGAACCATTAATTGGCACCAGATCCGTAGTAGATCACCCTAAGTGGTTCGTACATTTGGTGGCTTGGCAGCGGTGCTCGGGTTGAGATTTGTCCAGGTCTTGAAGGCGGATGCGTCTGCCCATCAACTGCATGGCGGGCCGGACCTCTCCATCGGACACACAAATTCTCAAGTTGGTCGCTACCTTAACAGGTCGCTTGCCGATTGCGCGCCGGTGCGCGCCCTATAGCCAAATTAAAAAAAAAAAAAAACTTTTTGATATGCGATTTTAAACCGAGTATAAAGAAAATGTTTGAAGAGCAAGGTCAGAATCGCTTGGGGCATTCTTGTTCTTGACGTAACAGATATAAGGAACACACCTAGCCACTCGAATTATTATTTGGAACCGTTTCTCTGACTTTCTAAATGTCACTTCTCCCGCGATTTCAACTGTCAAACTGGGTGCGCCGCGGGTAATAAAAATATCGATAAACCTATCAATTTGTCAAATAAACGCAAGTAAAGTTGTTTATAGGCGTAGTTTGTTGTTCAAGGAACGTATTTCGGTAAATATTATATACCATAGCATAAAATTAACCCACAAAATTTACGTCAAAAGTCAAAACATCGCAAAATTTTCGAGTTTCATCCGTAAAAACCGAGGCATTCAACCGGTTAATGATATGTAATTCCATTGCTAACCTTTAATTATTTTGTCAACAGGGTTACGCGTACCAAGTATCTGTATCGATGCCGTCTCCCAACTCGGCGCTCCAGCACCAGGGGGGCCACAATAATGTCTCCCACGCTGGTTTGTATCATAAATGTACACATACCTTTCTATACTTATTAGAATTAATTACCATATAGTTTTAGTTATACTTAATACAGTGGCGTGAAAACGTGCAAGGGAGAAGGATGTCTCGTACAAGAGGAAAGAATGTCTCTGTATTTATTGTTTGATAAGTAATGTCTTTAACAAATGAACAAAGATTTCCTTTGTTTGATAAATGAAGAAAATATATCTTGCATGTTAAGAGTAAGTGTTTGACAGGAAGGACTAAATAGATATCGATGGTCCCGAAAAACAATGTCAGATCTGATCTGATCTATTTGGCTTATTTTGTTGATTTAAATTTTGAATGAAATGACATGCCAAATATCAAAACAACATATCTTTCTTGATCTCAAAAACAGTAAAAATGCAGAAACGACACTTTAAACAGCTCCACTGCAAAGCTACAAAATCGCACATCAGACATTGTTCTTCAGGACCATCGGTATCTTTGTCAAGTCAGGAAGAGAGTGTACTAAGCATCTGAGAACTGAGGAAAGAGTTAATTAGTTACGAGATTGTCTGACAAGTATTTATGACAACCGTAAGGAAAATGTGTGCCAAAATATGTACATAAATCTTTAAAAAAATGTGATGAAATGGAGAAGAGTGAAGACATTTGTAGAGAGAGAGGGAGTGAAGACATTTGTAGAGAGAGAGAAGACATTTATAGAGAGAGAGAGAACACATTTATAGAGAGAGAGAGGGAGAGAAGACATTTATATATAGAGAGAGGCCAGAGAGAAGACATTTATAGAGAGAGAGAAGACATTTGTAGAGAGAGAAAAAAAAGATGATATGTGGAGTGAGGCTTATTAGTCATTAAATTAAACCTTGTAAGAATTTTTATTCAAACTAACCTGATTTTTTTTTCTATTTTTTGTAAATATTTTTCACCTAATTTAAAATCTTTCAAAAACTATTTCACAGCAGTTGTTTGAAAAGTAAAATTTTATTTAGTTGCGATGTGCTTAATTTCTACAAAAAAAAAAATTAAATTTTATTTTTTACACAAATTTTCTTCTGTTTTTCTTCAAAAACGAATGAAACTACAGTGAAACTCTCTTACATGGTTTTCTGAGGGATATGAAAAAAAAAACTTGTGTTGTAACTTGTTGAGTGGGTTTCACTGTAGCTTCGCTTCATCAGTTATCTGTATATTTGTAATGTATGAACACTGTTATAATCCATTTCTCCCCCGGACTAACTCTAGATTTTTTCACACCAGGGAGTCAGGCCGTCTTGGGCTCGGGGGCCACGGGCCTGCTCGTGGGGCCCCCCACCGTGCCCTCTCAACAGCCCCACTCTCAGCACCATCTGGTGCAGATCCTACCGGGGTGAGTGATCCACATTATATTTATTTATTGCATGTAATACACATAAATAGTGAGCTCTGGCCAAGAAATACAATTGTGTAATTTTGTACTCCAAAGTAACTATTTTCAATGTTATTCCCATATGAGCTATGGGGTTTCGAAATATCCATTAAGTTTTTGCTCTTGTTTTCTCCATATTATTAAAAGCATTATTTTGTTGAGAGTTTTTATTTAAAAGATTTATTTTTCTAATACACTCCCCTGTGAAATTTGAGAGACTAGTAAACCTTAATGGTTAGGATTCTTGATGCACACAGGGAAATTATCAAGGGAAGCGCTCCGTATTGGCAATGGCTAAAAATTGATAGCATTAACGTCAACCCCGTACGTTTCCCACAATACAAATTTTACAATTGTAAATTTCAAATTTTTGACTTGTATATAAATTGACGTTGTTTAGAATTGTATAAATAAGTCGTCACAAAGCGGTTTAACCACAATTTGAAAATGGTCTTCAAACAGCTGTCTCAAAAAAAACTAAAATACTTGCAGAAATTAATAATAACATTAAATTTAATTTGAATAAATTAAAAGGAGTTCTACGAATTAAACACAAAACAATTAATTAATAAATGTGTCATCTTTATTCCCAGATCAACCGGAGGTCCCATCGTCCACACCATCCCCCAGTCGCTTCCTTCCCCCTCTCCCTCCCCAACCATCCCGGCGCCCTCCCCAGCGGCCCCCTTTGCCTCCCTGGCCCCCGTGGCGTCGCAGGCCTCGGCCCCGCCCGCCGCGCCGGCCCCTCTGCCGCCTCAGCAGCCTGCTCAGCAGCCCACTAACACGCTGCATCACATCTCGCAGGCGCACCAGCAGCTGGAGGCGCCACCCACTCACAGCGCACAGCAGCAGCCTGTGGAGTTCAATCATGCCATCGAGTATGTCAACAAGATCAAGGTGAGACCACCCTTCCTTAACTATATCCTGGCACATGTGATCAATGAAATTTGGGTTTTTTTTTTAATTTTTCAATTTATTAGAACCATTACGATGGATAACCAATATCCCTACCATAGGTCACCCCAAGTGGTTTGCTATGTTTGGTGACTTAACTCGTCATTTGCCGGTTATGCGCCGGCGCACACGCCATAATGTTAAAAAAAAAAATTATTTTGGAATGCGATTTTAACCCTTGTGTATAAAGAAAACGTATGAAGAACAAGGTCAGAATCGCTTGGGGCATTCTTGTTCTTAAGGTATAAAATACTGTAAACACACCTAGGGAATCGGAATAATTTCTATGGAATTACTCTATGCCCTCCGGCTGAGATTTTTCCCGGTATATTTGAGCTGTCAAATTGGCTAGCGTCATTCTCGTGAAAAGGATCATAAAACTTATTAATTCATCAAATAAATGCAAGTAATGTTGTTTTTATGCATAGTTGATTGTTCAAGGAATGTGTTTCAGTAAATATAATACGCGATAGCACAAAATAAACCCACAAAATATTACGTCAAAGTCAAAACATCGCGATTTTACATTGTTTCGTCCTTGGCATTTGACGAGTTAAGGACCTTTCTGAGGTCCTGAGGTTCTGAGGTTCTGAGTTGGCCGGTCACCGTTGAAACATATCTTGGGTATTGCACTCACAGGTATATGAGTCCCCTTACACTTCAATAAACATAACAGTGATCTCTAACTTCTTGTTTTTTCTTTCTTTTAGAATCGCTTCAACAGGCAGCCAGAGAAGTACAAGAGGTTCCTGGAGATTCTGCACGCCTATCAACGCGGACAGAAGGAGCTCAAAGAGCCGCAAGTCAAACAGCAAACAGAACAAGAAGTCTACGCTCAGGTAAACTAAATCCTTCAATAATTATTAAATAAGTTTGTGTACTATGAACTAATTCTCTGTGATATTTGAGAGTGTAGTGTAAATAATCACTAGATTTCTGATGCCCACAGGGAAATTAACAAGGGAAGCGCTCCGTATTGGCAATGGCTAAACATTGATAGCATAAAGTCAACCCCGTACGTTTCCCACAATTCAATTTCTCAATAAAAATCTTTATTTATTTATTAACGGACTAACGTCCAATTTACAACCAAGTAACACGAAATTTTGGAAATGTACATTACAAAAATAAAGGATGGTGTATGAAAGCAAAGACAAACAGATAAAATATAAGAAAATAGAAGTGAAGTAGAAGTGTCAAGTCAAGTCAAGACTTTGCTAAAAATAGAGTAATATAAAATATCTTCAATTGTTTAGTGAGCTACAAAAATCATTTAGGCTTATGCCAAAAACATCAAGGTCTTGACATGAATTGACCATTCTACACATTCTGGATAGTGGTGAATTATAAACATAATTAGTCGAGTGTTGATTGAGGAAGAGCAGTTCTTTATTTCTGAGTCCACGAGAAGGTATATTGACTCAGTTGTTATAATATAGGTGAGTCAATAATATAGTTGATAATTTTGAAGAAACAAATGAGATCAGAATTTTCTCGACGTTCTTCTAAAGGAGCAAGTTTTAGTTTTACTAACTTATTTTATTAGAAATTTCTTTTAAAATACTATTCACTACTTCGAAAGGTAATTTTTCATTTTTGAGGATAAAATTAAGATATTGTGTTCTGATTATTTAGGTTACCTTTCACGCTAATGCAAGGAGTTTATTTCCTTATTATGTAATATCACATTTATTAGATGAATTTCTCGATTCAATTTTTTAAATGGTAATTTTTTCCAGGTGGCTAAATTGTTTGAGAACCAGGATGACCTCCTGTTGGAGTTTGGTCAATTCTTACCGGATGCCACGAGTGGCAGTGGCGGAGGGATGGGCGGCGCGGCCATCAAGTCTGCCACCGCGGCGCTGGACGCCGTGCGCCCCACACAGGAGCTCATTCGGGCGAGGGCGCCGTCGCAGACTATGCAGGTATCTTTACACACCACACCTTACAAATACCCTGATTGATTCCCCAACTTTGCACCTACCCCATCTTTACACATTCCTTGACCTTACACATACCTGGATTTACACATAACTGGATTTACACCAATAGACCTTACACATACCCCGACTTTACACATACCCCGACTTTACACATACCCTGACTTTACACATACCCCGACTTTACACATACCCCGACTTTACACATTCCTTGACCTTACGCATACCTGGATTTACACATAACTGGATTTACACCAATAGACCTTACACATACCCCGACTTTACACATACCCCGACTTTACACATACCCTGACTTTACACATACCCCGACTTTACACATACCCCGACTTTACACATACCTTGACCTTTCACATACCTGGATTTATTGACCTTATTGAACACATGTATTGACCTTACACACACCTTGATTTACACATATTGACCTTACACATACCCCGACTTTACACATACATTGATCTTACCCATAACTGGATGTACACATATATTGACCTTACACATACCCTGACTTTACACATATCCTGACTTTACACATATCCTGACTTTACACATATCCTGACTTTACACATATCCTGACTTTACACATACCCTGACTTTACACATATCCTGACTTTACACATCCTGATTTTACACATATCCTGACTTTACACATATCCTGACTTTACACATATCCTGACTTTACACATATCCTGACTTTACACATATCCTGACTTTACACATATCCTGACTTTACACATAGCCTGACTTTACACATATCCTGACTTTACACATTTCCTGACTTTACACATATCCTGACTTTACACATATCCTGACTTTACACATATCCTGACTTTACACATATCCTGACTTTACACATATCCTGACTTTACACATCCTGACTTTACACATATCCTGACTTTACACATATCCTGACTTTACACATATCCTGACTTTACACATATCCTGACTTTACACATATCCTGACTTTACACATATCCTGACTTTACACATATCCTGACTTTACACATATCCTGACTTTACACATACCGTGACCTTTGACATACCTGATACAAATATTCTATATCTACAAAACCCTATACACTATTTACTTTGTCCAAAGTTTAAAATGTTAATTTGTTAAAATAAATTCTCCCCTGTGAAATTTGAGAGACTAGTAAACCTTAATGGTTAGGATTCTTGATGCACACAGGGAAATGAATAAGGGAAGCGCTCCGTATTGGCAATGGCTAAACATTGATAGCATTAACGTCAACCCCGTACGTTTCCCACAATACATTTCATAATTAATACACACAATTTGTTTGTGGAATCTCTTTGAGTGTCAAAAAAACTAATAAGTTCAACATCTCGTCTAATAAATGTTTAAATTAAGTTTTTCAAATCTTTATAGCATCCCTTATTGTGTCTCCAGCAGCGTTCCAGTGGCATAGAATCCATGATGATGGAGACGGAGTCCTACCACACTGTATCAGCACGCCCCTCCTCTCCGGTGGGGTACCAGAGCACTGCTCCCCCTGTATTGGCTGTGCCCCCGAGGCAGTTGGATCAGCCACCGGCCAGTCAGGTAACAACAAACCTTATTTATTGAAGAAATAATAACGTAAAAAACTTTTTTCTTTTCTTTTTTCCCCTTTTTTTTTTCCTTTTTTCAACCCCCTTTTTTAATACTCTTTTTTTTTCTTTCATTTTTTTTTCTTTAATTTTTTTTCTTTCATATTTTTCTTTGATTTTTTTTCTTTCCCTTTTCTCTATTCTTTTTTCTTTCCTTTTCCATTTTATTTCTTCAGGCTTTTTAACAATTGTGTTTTATTTTACAAAACCATGTATTCAGATTGATTTGGTTTTTTATCCTGTGAAATTTGAGAGACTAGTAAACCTTAATGGTTAGGATTCTTGATGCACACAGGGAAATTAAAAAGGGAAGCGCTCCGTATTGGCAATGGCTAAACATTGATAGCATTAACGTCAACCCCGTACGTTTCCCACATTTATAATGTTAAAAAAATAT
This sequence comes from Glyphotaelius pellucidus, assembly GCA_936435175.1. Classification (NCBI taxonomy): domain Eukaryota; kingdom Metazoa; phylum Arthropoda; class Insecta; order Trichoptera; family Limnephilidae; genus Glyphotaelius; species Glyphotaelius pellucidus. The sequence goes on along the minus strand of OW386560.1, from coordinate 4,384,060 downwards.
CCTTACAGTTTGCAGTATTGAAGATGCAAAAGGCAAAAATGTTTAGTTTAAAATGCTAATTTGAAATTATTTTTTTCCATCAGATATCGTCCAATCATCATCCGAAGCACTCAACTTCTTCTCACCATCCCTCTTCAGGACTCAGTTCCTCCACGCACCACCTCAAGAGGTCACCGAGCTTCTCCAACAATCAGCTAGGTAAGTTACCAACAAACAATACCACCTCTCAAGCTCGTCATTTTCTTTGAAATGTGCTGCAAATTAGATTATTTTCGCTAGAATAAAATTGATGTTATTTTCCTAGGTTCAGTGGGTCCCCCACCAACCAAGAAGCACAAACTATATGCCCCCCGTGATGTGAGTCATGCTGAAGCAGCGCGCTATGGGACGCTGGCCGAATTTGGCTTTTTCGACCGCGTTCACAAGGCTGTGCGGAGCCAAGAAGTCTACGACAACTTCCTGAGGTCAGTTCATTTTATAACTATTTGTTTATAAAATTTTTTTGATCATCCCCTGTGAAATTTGAGAGACTAGTACACCACATGGTTAGGATTCTTGATGCACACAGGAAAATTAATAAGTGAAGCGCTCCGTATTGGCAATGGCTAAACATTGATAGCATTAACGTCAACCCCGTACGTTTCCCACAATTTTATAACTTTCAAAGATTATATTATCTTTGCATTTTTTATCTTGATGGAATGCTTCGTTACGTAGATCACCCAATTCACAAATAGAAATAAGTTTAACCCCTGAGATTAACTTGTTTGGTTTAGGAAACCCTCATAAAGATCTTATCGAAATCGTTGTCTGCCTTAGAAAGAGCCCGCTCTTCATATTCAAATCTAGAAGTTAACCGCAAAAAATTAAAATGTACACCTTTATGAAACCAAAGTTTCCGACCATTTTGAACTTGGGGAATTTTTTATTTTATTGATGAAGAAGATAACACTTATCTAATCTAAATGAAAATATGAAAGAAAACAAAACACAGAAAAATAAAAAAAGACAATGGTCGCAACTGGGACTCGAACCCAGACCAACTGGGACGTGAGTTGGGAATAACCTTTTTATTTTGGGAATAACCTTCAAAAGTTATAAAAAGAGAGTTTTCCTTATAAAAATGGAATTTGTTATTAATTATTTTTACACAAAACTACAAAAAAGTGAGTTAACGATGAAATTTATAATACATATCCTAATTTTTTATTATTAGTTGCATTTGCATTAAAAAAATTTATACTTATATTATGTTCATTTCGAATTATAAAATTTGAAAGCGTATTTCATCGCCTTCAAAAACAGTTTTTGGATACATTTATAAATATTCCATATATTTGGATTTTATTGTAAAGCGGAAATATTTTGATCTTCTGAAAAAATAGGCCTGGGGCCCGAGGAGGTTAGTACTTTTTACTGACACTGTTTAAATTAATAATTTTTTCATTTCTCCAGATGCCTCATGCTCTTCAACAACGAAGTGATTTCTAAGAGCGAGCTGTTGTCCTTGTCGGCCCCCTTCTTCAGTCGTCACCCGGAGCTCCAGCGCTGGCTGCAGGAGTTCTTGGGGCCCCCTTGCGGGGCTCCCGCCTCACCCCCGGCCGCCTCTCCGCCCGGCCAGGGAGCACTCTCCAACGGGCCACAGCACTATACTAATGCCCCTCTGCTAACGCAAGGTATAAACATTTATCTATCAGCCATTTCTGTTTACCGGATGTATCCATTTTCTTTGGTACAACCCACAATGGAGAAGACCAATCGGCGCGCGCCCTATAGCCGAATAAAAAAATAAATAAAACTTTTTGATATGCGATTTTAAACCTTATGTATAAAGAAAACGTATGAAGGACAAGGTCAGAATCGCTTGGGGCATTCTTGTTATTGACGTAACAGATATAAAAAACACACCTAGCCACTCAGAATAATTATTTTTGAATATTTCTCTGACTTTGCAAATGTCATTTCTCCCGCGATTTGAGCTGTCAAAGTCAAAACATCGCGAAATTTACGCGTTTGCTCCAAGGCATGCAAGAGGTTAAATGCCACGGTTTTTACGGATGAAACTCGAAAATTTTGCAATGTTTTGACTTTGACGTAATATTTTGTGGGTTTATTTTATGCTATCGTGTATAATATTTACCGAAACACGTTCCTTGAACAATAAACTACGTCTATAAACAACATTACTTGCGTTTATTTGACAAATTGATAGGTTTATCGATATTTTCATGACCCGCGACGCTCACAGTTTCACAGCTCAAATCGCGAGAGAAATGACATTTGCGAAGTCATAGAAATATTCAAAAATAATTATTCCAAGTGGCTAGGTGTGTTTCTTATATCTTTTACGTCAAGAACAAGAATGCCCCAAGCGATTCTGACCTTGTTCTTCATGCATTTTCTTTATACACAGGGTTTTAAATCGCATTTCAAAAAGTTTTTTATTTAAATTTTATTCGGCTATAGGGTGCGCGCGCTGGCGCGTAATCGACAAGGGACCGGTTTTAATCACTTAATTTTACATTTGATCACAATAATTTTAACACGGTTATAATAATTGCTATTACGACTGAACCGAACTGTTTTGATTTGATACTGCTGTTGAGAAGATGTTCTCCTGAATTTATATTAATTGTTGTGTAACACTTCTTATAGACTAATTAATAATTCAAATAAAGGGTTTTCCAATAAGAGGTGTTATTTTGATATTCAAGGACCCAACCAGCAAAGACATGATGTTGTTGATGATCGGCCGGCTTGAGTTCTTGTGTTAACTGAACTTTATAAACCTTAAGACCCAAATCTTTATGCAAAATACGGTGTAACGACGTTTGTGGAATGCCTAATTTCAAAGAACGATGAGGAATTGACAAACCTGGGTTTTCTTCAACACTTTCGGTTACAGCAGCAATATTCTCGACTGTTCTTGAGCGACGTGCACGGGTTTTATTCTTCACATCACTAAGTTGTCCCAACAGCTTGAATTTTCCCACCAATTTCTGTATTGCGGTCCGACAAGGTGCTTTACGACGACCCAAAAATGTTCGAGTTTTACAAACCGTCTCTGGCCAAATTTTCTGCCAAAGTTGTTGAAGCGTGTATCGTTACATTTTTATTAATGGCGTAGTTTCTACTCGTCAAATGTCAAAAAATGACAGCTTCAAAAGTGACATCTACCGAAATAGCGGGCTATTCAAAATAACACCTCTTATTGGAAAACCTGTAGTTGCATGTTCAATAATAGATGAGGACTGAATTCATTCAATTATTTACGTCTATTATTTATCTTAGATTAACCTCTGGTTTGCCGATTGCACGCCCAGGACTCGCCATAAAAAAAAAAAAAATTTGAGATGCAATTTTAAACCTTATGTATAAAGAAAATGTATGAAGGACAAGGTCAGAATCGCTTGGGGCAATCTTGTTCTTGACGTAACAGATATAAGGAACACACCTAGCCTCTCAAATAATCATCTTTGCACATATCTATGACTTTCGAAATTACATTTCTGCCGCGATTTGAGCTGTCAAACTTTGAGCGTCGCATGTTATGAAAAGATCGATAAAACTATCAATTTGTCAAATAAACGCAAGTAATATTATTTGTAAGCATAGTTTATTGTTCAGGGAACGTGTTTCGGTAAATATTATATACGATAGCATAAAATAAATCCGCAAAATATTACTTCAAAGTCAAAAACATCGCGAAATTTTCGAGTTTCTTCCCTGGCATTTAAGAGGTTAAAGAACTGCAGACTGCAAATAAGGTCTGTTGTTTTCATTACTTTAATTATTTGAGTATTGATATTAGCATGAATATTTATGTAAGATGTTTGCTGGTCTATAATTATTTGATATCAATTTAAATAAGGAAACTGCAATCAGTATTTACTTTGTTTCGTTAGTTTACTATGGGTAGATATGTAGGTCCATGCTAAGGTACAAGGTCCATGACACATGTATGGTGGAACCTTATTAATCCAATGTGTCGCTTGAAGATACTCTGAGAAATTTGAGAGACTAATAAACCAAATGGTTAGAATTCTTGATGCACAGGGAAATGAACAAGGGAAGCGCTCCGTATTGGCAATGGCTAAGTATTGATAGCATTAATGTCAACCCCCGTAAGTTTCCCACTGTTAAAACTTTGATCTAAAAATTAATTTAGTTAAATTATTGATCAAGTAGTATTCACTGAATTACTTGTCTTGTCTGCAGGATACAACTCTGGCTTGTACCAGGCCGGTGTGGAGCGCTACACGGGGGACATGGACACTCTGGGGGGGCTCGGGGCCCAGCTGAGGCAGGACAGGCCTCAGGGAGACGCCGCTATGGAAGTTGGTAAGTCACATTGCAAAATAGTAATAACATGACTTTTTTGTATAAGGCGATTTTATGTTATTACACTCCAAGTGCCCCCCCCCCCCTTTTTTTTTTTTTACAAATTCATTACCAAAGATTTATGTGTTATTGTTTCTAATTCATAGAACTTCATTTAAGAAAAAAAATTAAGTAAATTAAATTTTACAAAGTTTGGCTTATTATTAAACTTGAAATTGAAATGCATTATCAAACTTGTGCACTAACCTTTAGCCTCACAAAATTGGGAATGCCATAGCCTCACTGGCTCCAGATGGTTGGAAGGAGTTGGTATTCACATTAATAAAAAATAATCATTTGGGTGGTTTTTTTTGCTTTCTTACATTTTTAAATTCATAAATTGTTAAATCCCTTAACAATCTTGAATGTGAAATCTTTGTTTTTTTTTTTCAATTATTAATTGGCGTTTCTCCCCAGATCTGACCACCTGCAAGCGCCTGGGCACCTCGTACTGCGCCCTGCCGCGAGGTTCAGCTGAATCGGCGGCCCGACGCTGCTCGGGGCGCACCGCCCTCTGCCGTGAGGTGCTCAACGACTCTTGGGTCAGCTTCCCCACCTGGGCCGAGGACTCCACCTTCGTCACCAGCCGCAAGACGCAGTACGAGGAGTACATCTACCGCTGCGAGGATGAACGCTTTGAGGTGTGCACAAGTCATAATCCCAAACGCTTATACCAAGCATAACTTGTTCTGAAAGGGAGTATCCAACTCTATCTGCCAGACTGCTAGCCGAGTGTCCTACTCATCTGACTAAATTATGACCCCTGTGATATTTGAGAGTGTAGTGTAAACAATCACTAGATTTCTGATGCCCACAGGCAAATTATGAAGGGAAGCGCTCCGTATTGGCAATGGCTAAATATTGATAGCATTAAAGTCAACCCCGTACGTTTCCCATAGTTTTACAAAACTTTTTAAATTTTGTTTTTATTTATTATTGTCCTTTTTAAGGGTTTTTACATAACTGAACTGCCCCGCCCCAGTAACAACATTTTGTATTTGTTTAGTGATAAATTGAAGATGTCCACCGACTCAGTGTAATTATTTCCCTCTGTCAGTATTCTGGACAAAGAGGAATACATTTTGCTATTTATACTAGCTGGGATACCCGGCTTCGCTCAGGAAGTTGAAATGAGATTTGATTTGAACTGACGTTCGAACCCATGATGGATCTTGCTTTGTATACCCCTACCAATACTAACTACCCCTAGCTATAACTACCCCTAATGTGTAGCCCCATCCATATAAAGAAGACTTTGAATGGGCCACAATGTTCCAGAAGGTTCTGGAATGTTCCACAATGATCTGGGATGTTCCTGAACATTACGGACTATTCCAGAATGTTCTGGAATGCTCTTGAATACTCTTATATGTTCTGGACTGTTCCAAAAATTTCGAGAGGCTGAAACTTCCAGCCCTTATATCTTCAAAAGCCCGCCCTTCAGATAAAAACGGGTACCTTTTTTATAGATGAGGGGATTGAGGACTACCACAGCATATAACTCGCTTGATCGTACCGGAACTCGTTTCTGAGTTTTAGCGGCACGCACTTTGTATTACTCTTTTATAATATACATTGGTACACAGTGTAATCCGAAAGCTTAATCAATGCAAGCTATTCTGGACTACCATATATACTTTTTTGTATGCATCTAGATTAAAAAAATGAAATACTAGTATTCCTGAGTATCAAATTACTAATCTATCAATATTTTAACTCGTCAAACGCCATGGGGGAAACTCGTAAATTTTGCAAAGTTTTGACGTAATATTTTGTGGGTTTATTTTATGCTACTGTATATAATATTTGCCGAAACACATTCCTTGAACAATAAACTACGCCTAAAAACAACATTACTTGCGTTTATTTGACAAATTGATAAGTTTTATCGATCTTTTCATGACCCACGACGCTCACAGTATGACAGCTTGTATCGCGGCAAAAATTAAAATTGAAGTCATAGATAAATTTAATAATAATTATTCCGAGTGGCTCAGTGTGTTTTTTATATCTGTTACGTCCACAAGAATGCCCCAAGCGATTCTGACCTTGTCCTTCATACATTTTCTTTATACATAAAGTTTAACAGGTCGCGTGCCGTTGGCGCGCCGGTGCGCGCCCTATAGCCGAATAAAAAATAAAATAAAAAAACACTTTTTGATATGCGATTTTAAACCTTATGTATAAATAAAATGTATGAAGAACAAGGTCAGAATCGCTTGGGCCATTCTTGTTCTGACGTAACAGATAAAAGAAACACTTAGCCACTCAAATAATTGTCTTTGGACATTTCTACGACTTTGGAAATGGGCATTTCTGCCGCGATTCGAGCTGTCAAACTTTGAGCGTCGCGTGTCATAAAAAGATCGATAAACCTATCAATTTGTCTAATATACGCAAGTAAAGTTGTTTGTAAGCGTACTTTGTTGTTCAAGGAACGTATTTCGGTAAATATTATATACCAAAGCATAAAATTAACCCACAAAATTTACGTCAAAAGTCAAAATATCGCGAAATTTTCGAGTTTCATCCGTAAATACCGAGGCATTCAACCGGTCAAAATCGCATTTCAAAATTTTTTAAAAATTTTATTCGGTGCGCGCCGGCGCATACTCGGCACAGGATGAGTTAATTCTCCCGTAATTACTAGTGGAAAATGTTGCTTGCGCAATGGTTGGAGCTTATTTAGCAGAGGATTGAACTGCGGCGCCTGGAAGAAATGATAACCGAACCTAATGTAAATGATGTAACAATTTAGTAATTGTAACTAGTTATTTGTTTATTTTTAGTTGGATGTGGTGATTGAGACCAACAGCTCCACCATCCTGGCGCTGGAGGCCGTGCAGAAGAAGCTGCTGCGCATGAGCTCCGAGGAGGCGGCCAAGTTCCACATGGACGATCAGCTCGGGGGCACCAGCCCCACCATCCACCAGCGTGCGCTCAAGCGGATATACGGCGAGAAGGTTGTATGTAGATGATGCTTGCAAACATACTTCACTATCCCAACCAAACAGTCTCCTCTCTACCACATCTTCATCCGACTCTGTTTCCTTTGATTCCTCGTCATGTGGCTTCCTTTGCTTGGACACTTGTTATTTATTATCATCTTCATTTCCAAAAATATCCCCTTCGTCCTCTTCTATCACTAATTACTAAAGTGCTCCTTAATACAAATAGATTGATTGGTGGCTTCTGCAACAGCTGTCTGTGTATTTGACTTTGTCAGGAGTTTACGGGTTCGATCCCCGCAAGACCAACTACGTGTGTAGGCCAATTACACAAGCATTAAAACTTCATTTTAATGTTTTTAAAATTTTAGCTTTCATGTTTGCAGTATGTATCTCAAAAATGTGTGTTTTGGTTTTGTGACTTGTCAGAACGGCAACGATATTTAGTATTGAATGATTCTGAAAGAGAAAATTTAACAACTGAATTAATAAAATAATTGAGTTTAACAAGAAAAAAATGCATAGGGCAATATAGTGTATCAGAAATCTTACCTTCAATTTGTGTTCTCCTGTCAATTAACCCCTGAAGCTAATTTGTTCGCTTTTGGGAACAACTCATACAGGTCTCATAGAAATTGTTATGTCTTCCTTATCATCATAGTTATAAATGTGATCTGAACATAGTGTTAGCAGAAAAAAATAGACACAGAAATAATTAAAATGTACACCTTTATGAAACCAATGTTTCCAACCGCAATTATGTTTGCATCCAAAATTATTATATTTCAAATTATTAATTTTGAAAGCGTATTTTATCATCTTTCAATAACAGTTTTTGAAATGAAAATTTCTTTAGCACCGTTGTGATTTGTAACTCGATGGAAGAAAAAAGGGACACTAAAAAGAGACAAACACATACATCTATAGGATTTGGCCGGCGAGAGAATTGTGTGGTGCTTTGTAGCCTCCTCACTACTTAGTTTACTCGTCTACTTTAGTTATCGGAAGGTTTCAATTCTACCGCATGTGAAATGCACACAGCTATTTTTTTAGTTTTCAGATGCCTTCACAAATGTTCCATTTATTTGGATTTTATTGCAAACAGATGTATTTTGACCTTCTGATAAAATAGGCTTGAGGCCAGAGGGGTTAATAATAATTACGGTGACCTGACAACTTGGAATGAAACCAACTCAGAACCATCTCAAATAAGCCATTTAGAGTGATAAAAAAATTGGTTACGTTAGATTAGGGTTATCGGCTAATTTAAAATTTTTTTTTTTCATAGCTTTTAATGACTTTTCAAGGAGGTGTTGAGTTGACTTTATTCTTAGTTGGCATGGAACCTATTTTTACATATTATTTTTTTATTATACATACCTAATTTAAAAAGAAATATATTTTGTTGATTTTTATGGAATTTTATCGATATTTAGTTCGGCCATTTTTAACAATTTTCCTTTATGTTTTCAGGCTCCTGACATAATTGCCGGACTGAAGAAGAACCCCTGCATCGCTGTACCCGTTGTCCTGAGGAGACTGAAGGCCAAGGAAGAGGAATGGCGGGAAGCACAAAAGGTAACAATAAATAAATAAACAAATCAATTAAGTTATAAAGATAACTAAACAAATCCTTAACAAATTTTCCTCTTCTTTCGTTGACGACAGATACTGCAGCTGCTATTTTATGTTGAGTAATAACTTAATGTTTGATTTGTTTGTAGGGCTTCAACAAACAATGGAGAGAGCAAAATGAAAAGTATTACCTCAAGTCCCTCGACCACCAGGGAATTAACTTCAAGCAGAACGATCTCAAGTCTCTGCGCTCCAAGAGCCTCATAAACGAAATTGAGACACTATTCGAGGAGGTAATTATCGAACTTAATATATGTCACAATTTATCTTTCTCAATAATTTTGTATCTGGATTGAAGACAATCGATCCCGATCCCCTGTGAAATTTGAGAGACTAGTAAACCTTCATGGTTAGGATTCTTGATGCACACAGGGAAATGAATAAGGGAAGCGCTCCGTATTGGCAATGGCTAAACATTAATAGCATTAACGTCAACCCCGTACGTTTCCCACAGTTTTACCACTATCATTTATCATTGACCAAATCTTGCCAATAAGTCTTTATCATTTTGTTTTCAAGAGTTTTATTTCACATGAACATTTGTTACTTAATTTTTACTTATCTGCTACCGGCTTCAACACATCCGTGGCATTCACTAGTTTTAAGATTGCGGTAGCAGAAATAAAAATTAAGTAACAAATTTACATGTGAAACAAAACTCTTCACTACATCACAATATTTTTACTGGGTGATAGTGATGATTTAGTGAGCGCATTTATAAATACAATACTTTACTACCCGCCCCAAGAGGTTGCTATGTTTGGTGACTTAGTTAGTCAAGGTCTTGGCGGCCGTTTGGCTGCCCACCTGCATGGCGGGCTGGATCGAGAGACTGGTTGAGGAGGCCTTTTGACCTCTCCAGCCAGAATCCCTCGACCCTTTGCCTTGCACTGCGGTTGAAAGGATGGATTGATAAATCCGTCACTCCTGGACATACTGAACCCTAAATTCCTACCTATTTCCTTCCCAGAATTTCCTTTACTTTTCTTAAAAAAACCCTTCACACAGCATTCCCTAAGATGACATAGGCCCTGAAGGAAATTATTTTCCTCAGAGCCTCCTGTGTGAGACTGTTAAAAAAAATAAATTAAAAATGCAGTTAGTATATTTGATTGTAATTGTTACAGAGACGAGATCAGCAAGCATCCAACGTGTCAGCCCCCGTATCGGCCTCTGGTGCTCAGCTGTGCGCCCGTCTGGGCCGGGGGGCCGACGGCAGCTCTATCCTGGCCGACGCCACGGAGCTGCTGATCCACCACGTGCGGCGCCAGACGGCTGTGCAGAAGCAGGAGAAGCAACGTATCAAGCAGCTGCTGAAGCACTTCCTGCCCGACCTGTTCTCACGCCCCCGCGTGCCGCTCAGCGACGACGAGAGGGATGACGGTAAGCAAAACATTTGCTCCACAAGGAAGGCCCAGAGGAAAAAATTCCTCTTAGGGCCTATATCATATTTGGGAATGCTGTGTGGAGGGTCATTTTAGAAAAGGAAGGAGAGGAAATTCTGATACGGAATATGGGGTTAGTGTGTCCAGGAGTAACGGACGTATGAATCCATCCCTTCAATTGCAGTGCAAGGCGAAGGGTCGAGGGATTCTGGCTGGAGGTCAAAAAACCTCCTCCACCAGTCGATCCGGCCTGTTATGCAGTTGTTAGGCAGACGCATCCGCTGTCAAGACCCGGACAAATCTCACTTGGGGCGACCTGTGGCAGAGGTGTTAGTTATCCAATAAATGGTTCCCAGAGGGGCGGTACCTGCCTTCTCAAATTGAGTATCTTCCTCCTCCTTTAGCCAAAGTTTCGGACAGCCTTGTAACATCCATTGTCACGGCAGATGGGATCTGTAATGAAAAGGTAATGATAATCTGTGCTCAAAAGGGTATTAACTCGTTGCTTGCCGAGTACACGCCGGCGCGCGCCAAATTAAACTCTAAAAAATATTTTTTGAAATGCAATTTTAAACCTTAATTATAAAGAAAACGTATGAAGGATAAGGTCAGAATCGCTTGGGGCATTCTTGTTCTTAAGGTATAGAATGCTTCGAACACATCTATGGAACGAGAATAATTTCTATGAATTCTTTATGGATCTCTGGCAGAGTTTTTTTCTGAGCATTTCAACTGTCAGTTCGATTGCATCATTCTCGTAAGAAAGATCGTAAACATATGAATTCGTCAGATCTGTCAGTTCGATTGCATCATTCTCGTAAGAAAGATCGTAAACATATGAATTCGTCAGATCTGTCAGTTCGATTGCATCATTCTCGTAAGAAAGATCGTAAACATATGAATTCGTCAGATCTGTCAGTTCGATTGCATCATTCTCGTAAGAAAGATCGTAAACATATGAATTCGTCAGATAAACGCAAGTAATGTTGTTTTTAGGCATAGTTTATTGTTTCGCTAAATTTTACATAAGATAGCATAAAATAAACCCACAAAATATTACGTAAAAGTCAAAACATCGCGAAATTTACCCGTTTGCTCCGTGGCGTCTCTCGAGTTAACCCCTCAAATGCCAGGAAAAACGAAAAAACGTCAACTTTAACGTAATATTTTGCAGGTTAATTTTATGCTATCTAATGTAATTTTTACTGAAACACATTCCTTGAATACTAAACTATACATAAGAACAATATTACTTGCGTTTATTCAATAAATTTATACTTTTTACTAATAACATGGAAATTTCAAATAACACGGAAAAAACGAAAAAATTTCGCGATGTTTTGACTTTAACGTAATATTTTGCAGGTTAATTTTATGCTATCTTATGTAATCTTTACTGAAACACATTCCTTGAATACTAAACTATACCTAAGAACAATATTATTTGCGTTTATTCGATGAATTTATACGTTTTACGATCATTTCGTCGACCGCGACGCGAGACTTGACAGCCGCCATTTTGTCAGCCGAGCGGCGCGAAAAAGTTCCAGGCCGTGTCATAAACAATTTCAAAGAAATTATATCGCTGCTCTAGGTGGGTTCACGGTATCTTATACCTTATGAACAAGAATGCCCCAAGCGATTCTGACCTTCTTCTTCACACGTTTTATTTATACATAAGGGTTAAAATCGCATAACAAAATTATTTTTTAGTGATTATTTTGGCTTGCGCCGATGGTACGCCGGCGGACGAACAGCAAGGGGCAGGTTAAAAATACATTCAGTAATAAGTTGGTATGAATATCAAACGAATTTATTTACAGTGTCAATTTTTTGTATATCCTCGATGCATTTGAATAAAAGTACATATTATACTTTTTTTTATTTGGCAGTACATCCTCTCTGCACCTCTTCAGGATATGTAGATATATTTTGTGTAAGTAGGTACACTGTATTTTCCCTAAACTGATTGCTAATTGTTATGCCAGGGCCCAACTGTCAAGAAATCAATTGTCATGGAATCGATTTTGAAGAACCTGGTCATCTCTTTGTGAACTCGGTGGCCAGTAGTACTCTTGGTGCCAAAGGGTAATGAAGAAGGGAAGCGCTCGCAACTCCATACGTTTCCCACTTGTTTATAAGATATTGTGTAATAATTGATTTACTATTTATAACAGATGACAAGGAGCTGGACGTGGCCCTGGACAGTCCGCTGTCGGGCGGTGAGGACGGCAAGCCGATGCGCGGTTCGGAAGAGCGTGACGACTCTGGCGCTCCCGACATCAAGCCCGTCAATGACAGCAAGATCAACGTCAAACAAGAGCGGGAGGTAACCCCCATTTTCATTCACCAATATTTACTATATTCAAAAACAGCATACTGTACCCTAGAGTTGTTTGGAATGAACAGAGGTGTGGGAGGCGAGTGCAGGGAGGTATGCCAACAACTAATTCTGGCTTTACATGGTTCTAATAGCCTCCATGGTTGATCTACGAATCCGAAACCTGAGGTCGCGGGTTCTAATCCCATTGTGTGCAAGTAAACTATGTCCGATTAATTTGTTTATTTTCTTTAAAATAATACGTAGCATGTTATGGCATGTTCCAGAGAGGAAGATACTTTCAGTATCGCCCTGATAGACCACCATTAATAAAAACGTTGCTTGAAATGGTGTTAGCCGTGTTTGGTGACCACTTCCGAATAGCCAGTTACTTCCCCCTGCTCGTTCCCCTCCCTATTACCTTCAGCATCGCAACATACCCCAATTGTGGATGCCATAGTCTCACTGGCTCGGAAAGGTTGAAAGCAGTTGGGGAACTATTGAGCGGTATTCACATTTAAAAAAAATAAGAACTTAGGATAAAACCACAACCTTTCTGGTCATAGCAAGACATCTGATGGATGAACGATGTGTATAAGGAAAAGTGATTACCGATATTCTAATGCATTATTATGTTGTTTTGTCTGCAGGTATCCTCCGAGTCTGATAGCAATACGGGTCCTGCGGAGAAGGCCACCAGGAGATCAGAGAAGCTTTCCAACCGGGAGAACAAGGAGAATCTCAAGACCACCAGAAACAACAGTGCCGAAGAAGTTGACAATAAAGGTAAACCAAATCTTCAATCAAAGATTCCCCCATTTCAACAAACGGATTGCAATCCTAGGAACACAGACATCACCTGGAAGTGCTGCCCTTGTTCTACATCGTTGTCAGTATTTGAACAGTAGATGCTCTGGGAAACTAGTGTCACTGATCCCTTTGGCACCAATATTCGGGAAACACACCCATATTTGCAGATGGTTGACATTTGTCATTCTTTGTAACTCTTGGATAATCTATCTTGTTTTGTTATTCCTGCCAAATTTATTAATTTTTGTCATAATTGCCAATTTCGTCATTTGCCAAATCTGGTTCATTTTGTCATTCTTGCCATATTTTGCATTTAGTCGTCGCCAAATCTCACTTAACCTCTTAAATGCCAGGGAAGAAACTCGAAAATTTCGCGATGTTTTGACTTTGACGTAATATTTTGCAGATTTATTTTATGCTATCGTATATAATATTTGCCGAAACACGTTCCCTGAACAATAAACTATGCTTACAAATAATATTACTTGCGTTTATTTGACAAATTGATAGTTTTATCGATCTTTTCATGACATGCGACGCTCAAAGTTTGACAGCTCAAATCGCGGCAGAAATGTCATTTCGAAAGTCATAGATATGTGCAAAGATGATTATTTGAGAGGCTAGGTGTGTTCCTTATATCTGTTACGTCAAGAACAAGAATGCCCCAAGCGATTCTGACCTTGTCCTTCATACATTTTCTTTATACATAAGGTTTAAAATCGCATCTCAAAAAAAATTTTTTTTTATGGCGCGTCCTGGGCGCGCGCAATCGGCAAACCAGAGGTTAAATGCCTCTGGAGGAAACGGGTAAATTTCGCAATGATTTGACTTTGACGTAATATTTTGTGGGTTTATTTTATGCTATCATATGTAATATCTACCGAAACACGGTCCTTGAACCTACGCCTAATAACAACATTACTTGCAGGTATGTTTTTAGGTTTTCACGGCCAAAAAGTATTTTTGTTATTGTTTTTGGGGTGTTATGCCGTGTTTTGCTACCTCCTTCTTTAGCCAACGTTTCGGACAGCGTTACAGTGTCCATCATCTGCCCTGATGATGGACACTGTAACGCTGTCCGAAACGTTGGCTAAAGAAGGAGGTAGCAAAACACGGCATAACACCCCAAAAACAATAACAAAAAAAAAAAAAAAAAAAAAAAAAAACATTACTTGCGTTTATTTGACAAATTGATAGGTGTGTTTCTTGTATATGTAACGTCAAGAACAAGAATGCCCCAAGCAATGCCCCTTGTCCTTCATACATTTTCTTTATACATAAGGTTTAAAAACGCATATCGAAAAGTTCTTTTTTTTTTTATTTTATTCGGCTATAGGGCGCGCAACGGCAAGCAACCGGTTAATTTGTCATTCTCAAATGTGGTTTGTTTTGTCATTGTTGCCATATTTCATTAATTTTATCATTCTTCACAAATCTTGTTCAATTTGACATTCTTGCCATATCTGGTTCATTTTGTCATGATTGCCAAATCTCATTCAATTAGTCATTCTCAAATGTGTGTTTGTCGTTTTTGCCAAATTTAGTTAATTTTTGTCCTTCTTCACAAATCTGGTTCATTTTGTCATTCGGGTCGCTTCTATGACTCGTTCTTGTGTTCAACAGCTCGATTGTGGAACAATTTGCTGACCTCTGTTTTTCCTCGGTACCTTCTATAACATGGGTCTCTTCAAGACCAAGGTTCACTCCTTTTCCTCAAAAAACGCTCAACACAGCATATTCAGGCGTGAAGTAAAAAAACTGTTACTTTAGTACAAAAAATGTTGTTTGATTACATCTTATTAATTGACGTTTGTCCTTTTCTGTAGATGCTGTCCCCTGGTCCAAGTCATCAGAAAGCAGCGCCACCAGTGTGAAGGCCGGCCGGCGGAGGGAAGGCTCCTCGGACAGCTGTTCCGGAAGGGTTAAAGTGGAGCCTATGGACACCACTCCCGCCACCGATATCACCATTGCCGCACTCCCATCCTTACTGCCCAGGGATAAGGTAGGAATCTACCATGACGCATTACCTTCCCACTGTATTATCACTGTAGTTATAGTAAAGAGAGGAAAGTGTGTAAATTGATAATTTTTAGATTTCCTGTGATTTTGAAGAGCTTGGTCTAATTCAGTGTCCAATACTCTTGATGCCCACAGGGAAATGAACAAGGGAAGCGCTCCGTATTGGCAATGGCTAAACATTGATAGCATTAACGTCAACCCCGTACGTTTCCCACATTTATTACAGTTCAATTAGTTTTAAACACACTGACATCAGTAGACCGCTCTTGTCCAAATTGTAGCAAAATTTGTGAAAAGGACAAAAAAAATGGCAGTGAGCTTTTTCATAATGAAATTTGCTCAGATCTTTTTATTCACAGGGCTATGCCAATGAAACTTCTTTCAGCTTGCAATGTCATTTCCATCGTGAGCTGTAGAGTTTTTAAATGTTTCAATCTAACTGCCGAGAATCTATTTTTTCAATGAGATAAAGTATTCTTACGTTGAGTGGTGTAATATGAATAGATTTGTTGCAGTAACTGTTTTAACATTGTGTTTTGTTGTGCAGTGGGCCATGTCCTCGATGCAACCCGTGGTGTTCATGGGCAGCAGTCACTGGTACGTGTTCCTGCGGCTTCACTCGGTGCTGTGCCAGCGTCTGTCACAGATGAAGGCTTTGGCGGAGCGTCTGGCACGCGAGGAAGCCGGCGACGCCAAGCTGCGCAAACCCGCCACCGCAACGGCGCTGCGTCTCAAGCCAGACAGTGAGTTCTACTTCATTCATACTTTCCAATTTACCCCACTGTCCACTCTTGCCAAATGTGGTCCATTTGTTATTCTTGCCAAATCTGGTCTATTTAGTCATTCTTGCCAAATTGGTCTGTTGTCATTCTTGATAAATACACCTGGTCCATTTAGTCATTCTTGCCAAATCTGGTCAATTTTGTCATTCTTGCCAAATTGGTCCGTTGTCATACTTGATAAATACACCTGATCTATTTAGTTGTGCTTGCTAAATCTGGTCCATTTTGTCATTCTTGCCAATTCTAGTCAATATTGTCATTCTCACCAAATCCGGTTCATTTTGTCATTCTCACCAAATCTGGTTCATTTTGTCTTACCAGATCTGGTCCTTTTTGTCATTCTTGCCTAGAATATAACCAGGGCATTTTGTTATTAGCAAATTTGGTTAAATTTTTTATTACTGAATCTATTGGCTTAATCATTCTTTTCAAATATAGTCCAATTGGCATTTTTGTCACTTGCCAATTTGCCATATTATTTTACGCATACTCAAAAATAGTTGTTATGAAATGTTGCTTGTCCTAAACAACCCCCCTTCCTTGCAGACTCACTGGCCGTGTCGCAGTACTACTCGGCGCTGCTGGAGATGGTGCGTTCCGTGCTGGATGGCAACATGGAGGCCTCGGCCTACGAGGATGGACTCCGGGAGATGTTTGGCATACACGCCTTCGTGGCCTTCACCCTCGACAAAATCGTTTCCTACGCTGTCCGACAGGTAAGCCCCTATAACTGTATAATATATATATATATAAATCAAGTGATGCATGTTTTCTCATGTATCGCTTGATTGTAAAAGCCATTTTACGGCGTTCAAATAAATAATTTGAACTTCCTGTGATATTTGAGAGTGTAGTGTACACAATCACTAGATTTCTGATGCCCACAGGGAAATTATCAAGGGAAGCGCTCCGTATTGGCAATGGCTAAATATTGATAGCATTAACGTCAACCCCGTACGTTTCCCACAGTTTTGCAATCATTTCAATAATACAGAAAACATAAGATTTTTATAAAGTTTTAAAAAACTTGAATCTGTTTTATTGTAATGAATTATAATTGGTTGCCGTGTTTTGGTTATGAAAAGATCTTGGGTGAATTTAACCTTGATCTGAAATAGATTCGTCTTTGTGGTAAGCAGAGAATCGAAGAATTCTCTTCTGTTCCAACCTGACTCTGACCTGCGTCTTCCTGGGTGTCCTGCAATTACTTCTTCCATCTGTAAGATTTCAATGTGCTGCATTCCTGAACAGAGGAATGGTTGTAGGAAGTAGAGTTTATAGTCCTCTAATGGCTGTGTCACACTTTTGATCCTGACTAATGTCTGTGTGTTGTATTTTCTTTCAGCTTCAGCAGTGCGTTCAGGAGCGTGTGGCGACCCGCTGTGTAGAGTTGCACGTCCAGGAGCGCCACCGCTCGGGCCCCAACCCCTCCGCTGCCGCTATGGCTGCTCACCAGCGCCGCGCCGAGCGTCTGCTGCGCGAGGAGCATGCCTTCAAGATGTGCATCGTAAGTACACACACAACCTAAATCCCTCAGGCATCGACCATTGTCAGATATTTCCAAATAAATGGAATATTTCTGATAAAACTAAAAAGTGATGAAAAAAGCTTATTTTGTAAATTGAAATAAAAATAATTTTGCATGCAAAACATTAAAAAAAATTGGCTCCTTACTTTTTTCTAACAAAAATTACTAAAAAAATAAAAAATATTTTATTGCACATTCATTTTTTTTTCGTTCCAAGTAAGAATAATTAATAAAAAAATTCCTTAAGTTTTATATTTTTTTTAAATTCCGTTTGGAAACTGTGGTTTTATAAAGATGTACTTCATTTAAATTAAAGTTTACATTTGAATATAAAGCGAGGTATTTTCTCTTTCCAACACCGTTTATACCACATTTCTCACTCTAATAGTAAGGGAGACACAACGATTTCAATGAGACCCATAAGTTGTTCCGAAAAGCGAACAAATTAACCTGAAGGGATAACATATGCTATCTGCAACAAACTTCAGCCATTTTTTCTTCCCTCCACAGTACGGCGGTGAAGACTCCCGCGTCACCTTCGAGCTTCTAGAATCGGGCGGCGCGCCCCCCGCCTGCTCGGGCTCTGGGGGCTGCTCTCCCCCCTCCACCGCGCCCCCCTCTGCCACCCCATCCCTACAGCACCCCCCTTCAGCCCCCGCACGCCTCGCCGACTGGGCGAGATACCGAGAGCGGTACGCCAACCCAGTGGACACCATGGATCTCTTTAAGGTAGGACTTATTTTCAATTGAAGCCCGTTCATTATGTATTATTGAAAATGTATTGTCACGGGAAAGCGATACTGTTGTAAAAAACAAAACTTCCACTTTACTTGGTTGAAAAAATTTTGAAAATGTACCATTGGTTTTGCAGTGAAAGTTGATGTAAACACAGCAGTCACAAGTTACATTGCTTGCAAATTGCATATTTCAAACTGTTGTTTTTTATAACATGAAGAAGAAAATTCTGACAAATGTAAATGAAACTTGAAAAAGAACAAGACACAAAAAAATTAAAAGCTACCAGTCGCAACTGGGGTCAAACCCAGGATGAACGCCTTAACCTCTCAAATACCAGCCGTATTTCGAAAAACCGCGTGGAAATTACCTTTCTGATTTTTAGTCAATTATCCATATAAAATAAAGGAATTGTTTTTTTTTGCGATTGTTTTCTTTTAACCCAGATCTTATCTTATTATCAGAATAGCTAACTAAAAAAAATATTAAAAATCTCCCGTTTTGGTAATAATCAAGTATGAACTGATTTTATTATTTCTACACTAATCTGAATATTTACCCAACATGAAAAAACACAATTCAAAGGAGTTTGTAAACAAAAAAGCATTTGAAAACATAAAACATAGATTTTTTCGCTTTTGACATTTTTCAAAAGTCGAGCTGCTAAGTCATAGATAATTGATTTAAAAATATTCTAGTGTCGCTAAATGAATGAAACCATTGGCTATGTCAAGAATGGTATTGGCGCAAGCGATTCCGATGTTGTCCTTCATACAGTTTCTTTACACATAAGGGGCCATCCATAAATTACGTCACTTCATGATTTTTTTAAACCGTCCCTGTCACACATCGTCACATCCCTCTCCCCTCTAGTGTGACCTCACGTATTTTGCAATTTTACATCAAAAAGGGTTAGAATCGCATTTAAAAAAAAAGCCAAAATGTGTTGAAAAATGACAGGTTAACCAATTCGGCCACTGAGACCTTTTATTTTTACGTCATTTTTGTCAATCTCATATTTCGAATTCAGAATTAACAATATTATCTTCAACTAATTTCGATTATGTTTTTATTCAATAATATCCAGTCAAATTGAATAAATCATTTTAATTTATAACAGGTATACAATATGAACCAACACAAGTACTATTATCGCATTCATTACAACATTATCGCATTCCTTTGTCGTTAACAAACTGGTTTCACAGTTTTCAAAAGGCACGGGATCCCAACCAATGGGTCACAAGGTCATCAACTGCTAAATATCTAAAATAATATTATTGACTTTTTCATACAATTTGCCAAAATTATCAAATTGAAAAAATAATCTTTTCAAATCATAGTACCTACATTATAATAGTACCTACCTATATTATATTATTTTACAAGACAATCATTTTTATTCCATATTTGAAATGTGTAATTTTTTTTTGTTTGTCAAAATTAGTCAGTTTTCACCTTGGCAAGTTGAGTTACGTCGTAATGACTAGTATTATGAGTATTTTAAAACCAGAGGGCATTTACCCACATTTACAAAACTTTCAGTCAAGTATTCACGCTCATTTGTTACCTTTTAGTGAATCATTTTTTATCTCCGGACATGCTCGCTTGGAACACTGCCGACATTTTATCCAGACAAGCGGTACGTTTGCTTTATCAGGACATTTTAACAACATTACACTTCAACCAAAGTGTATGTTAAAATATGTCACCATTCTTACATTTATTTTAGAGTAATTTACCTTTTCTGTTGATAATATGAAATTGTGTTCTGTACTTCATTCATAAAAAATAAAAACAATACCTTTTTTGTAAATGTGGGTTACGGACGAACGCTGAAGAGAAAATCCTTAGAAGTGTATGATGTATTTTCATCTGGAGTAAGGTTAATTTGGGAGGAGGATTTGGGTACCGCCACCCCGGGAATAATGTTGGATAACTAACACCTCTACCATAAGCCACCCGAAATCACAAGTTACGTTTGGGTGCCCAGGTTCATGGGGTTAGATTTGTTCAGATCTTGGCAGCGGATGCGTCTGCTCATGAATTGCGTGGCAGGCTGGATCGGGAGAGATTGGTTGAGGGAGAACTTTTGACCTCTCGTAACATTGCCTTGCACCACAGCTATAAAGATAGATTCAAATGTCGTCACTCCTGGACACACCAACCCTCGCATTCTTACCCACCTCTCATACATTCTTCCTTCCCAGAACTTCATCTCCTTCCTTTTGCTAAAAGACCCTCTGCACAGCATCCCCAAAGATGACTAAAATGACCCTCAGGGGAATTATTTTCCTCCAGGCCTCCTGTCTGGAGCTAAGATAAAAAAAGGGTAAAATTGAGCTTAAAATAACGAATAACTGAACGTAAAACGCTCATTACAAAACACTTCTATCAGTTTATTTCTTCAGTCGTTTTGGGCCGTCTGCCATTTCACAAATATCAATTAAAATATTAATCTGATTATTATTCTTCATCAAGGAAAACCGCATCCGATGCGATAGACAAACATGAACTAAATGTGATTTTTGTTAATAATTCACAAAATCATTTTGATCATACATTTATAGTTCTAAAACGATAATTTAACGCATTTGCGGAAACAACATCTATTGACTTCATCTATAGATGGGACGCTTTACGACATAACGGAGTAAAATTACGTAATAGTATTACTGATAGTTTTAAAAATAATCTATCACAACTTTTTCAATCTGAAAAAATGTTCTTGTGTATCTTTTGTTTCTGTGTTCCAATATTTGAATAAAATTTTGAATTCCTGAATTAGATAGTTGCCAGTGTTAATTTATTGCTAATAGATACCTACCTACTAAGAATTAATAATAATAAGATAATTTGTAGAGTGCTGTTTTTGTGAAAAATCACTTCAGTCGCTGGTGCGTCAGTAGGTAGCTACAGGTTCCTATTTTTAATTGATGGGAGGGATATTTTTTTGTTTTAAAGTAAAGAAAACTTGTTAAAAATGATTTTTTCTTTTACATTAGAATTTAAAATTTCATTAGTTTACATGGGATTTTGAAAAATTTTAGTGGGAAGTCGACTTTTGAATTAGTATTTTATGTAGTTTATCTATTTGTGTCACAACACTTCTATACTTGGTAGTGTCACCCAAAGACAATAATTTTTTATTACTGATTTTCATTGACTTCATAAAACGTGTTTCCTGTGACGAAAGTTATGCGAAAGCATCTGTCAAATCACAAACCTTTTCCGACAAGTGCCTGTCAATGTGTTAATAAGTAATTTTGTTTAGGACGCCAAGTGGATAGGTCGCAAGGCCATGTTCCTCCAGCGTAACATCCGCCGCTCGAAGCGCCACCAGAGCTCGCACGCAGCCCGCCTGGCGGCCGCCAACGGCTGCGTGCCGCCCGCCCCCCCGCCGCCTAATGGCCCGGGGGGCAGCCCGCCCGCCAACTCCTCCCCGCCGCAGCTGCTGGACGCGCGCCCCGCCACGGAGCACTACGTCAACGAGGACCGCACCGAGTGCAAGTTTGACGCCAACTCCTATCAGATGGTGTTTGTGGTTAACAAGGAGCAGTACCTGTATGTGCGGGATTCTTTAGAAAAGGCCAGAAAGGTGAGTTCATCATTTTGTTTTTCCTCATTGATAATAGAATAGATTTTTTAAAGTATTTTTTACATTAACTGCACGCAGGGGGCCCCGAGGAAAATAATTTCCCTTAGGGCTTATGTCATCTTTGGGAATGCTGTGTGAAGGAAAAAAGTAGTAAACCTGGGTCTTTAAGAGACCCATGTTGTAGGAGGGAGGAAACACGGGCAAATTGTTCCAAAGTCGAGCTCTTGATCTCAAGAACGAGTCGTAGAAATGACACATTTACGAAATCTTTTAGTGAATGGCCTGTTTACATCAGGTCGGTGACCTAATGCATTGACTGCATTCTATTTAACCAAATTGGCCATGTTTACATAGGTCAGAAACCTAATGTGTCAATAGTATATGGTCAAATATGGCTGACTTTCATCAATCAGCGTTGCAAACATTGCGTTTGCTATATTATGCAAAAAAAAATTAAAGAAAAAGCGTACTCAATGCATTTACACAATGACTGATTACGGCCAACCGAAACAACTTTTATACTAGTCATTCACCGAAAACGGGCTGCGTTCGAGTACGGCCAACCGAATAATAGAATACGTCCAAACCAAACAATAAGACACGGAGTTAATTCAGCAGCTTAATTTATAACTCAGTACTTCTATATTCTTCCACTGTAATCTTACATCACATTTTTATCTACTGCATTGTTTATACAATATTAATTTGATGTTATTGTTATTCCAGACGCACCCCTCCATCACGCTCCGGCTCGATGCGCGCTGGCACAGCTGGCTACGTGCGTGGTGCACGCACAACGTGTCTCCCGCCGCCGCAAGATCCACGCACGAGTGGCTGCGGCGCGGCAGTCGGACCATCGTGCGAGGGGCTGTGGGCGGCCACCGCACCCCCTACCGGCACTACAACACCTTCACCACGCTAACCGCCAACACAAACAACACCGTCAGCGTCAACAGCGTCAGTAGTAGTAACACGTCGCCTGCCATGGCGCTCGGCCTGCCGCTCTAGACCTAACCCCACCAGTGCGGATTTATTTACCTTCGCCAGTGGCAACACCGTGAGAGGCAACTGCATCAGTGTCAACGGCTTGCGCGCCGTCGGCCGAGCGGGCGCGGCAACGAGACGAGTGGCGACGGGATCGCCATCAGCGACGAGGCGGGTGGCGCTAACTGCAACTAGGCCACTGTAGGAAGACTGATTTAGTGCAGGATACGATGTTAGTGAAGGCAGACTGTCCTAGAGATTTGTGGGTTACCTTACCTGAGAGTCCTTTAGCAGATATTGATGACTGAACTTAGGCTAATGCAAGTTCCACTCCGATGTACAATCTCCCTGTGGGGGAAAGACAGCACTACTTCTGTACCAGGATAGATTAAATCATCGCGCTCCGTGCTGGACTCGAGCCGTGATCTTCAAATTACCAGATATATTAAACCCAGTTTCTTATGTTCTCCCGGTTAGTCACCAAAACTCTTAGATCTTAGATGCTCATTTAAAATCCAAACATTATAGTTATTGCCCGTAACCTCTTCAAGATTTACAGCTGACGTACTATATCCTCGAACCCAAAACTTTTAAACTCAAATCTTCCAATTTGACTTCCATTTACTAATAATTCCGATATATTCCCACAAACCGATAATTGGTAACTTACGGCAGTAATTTTTGTGAGAACCATCTAAAAGTTTTGGTAATTCTATACAATGGGACTAAAACTAATTTCTGAATCCTCCCAAAATTAGTCAAATAACCTTCAGACGTTGTTTAATTTTTGGGAATTAGTCTTAAAATGCTGGTAATCAAAACAAAAAGATAATCTTATAAATCAACTAATTTAAAATGCGCATTTTCACTTTGCGAATCTTTTACAGAAGCCAAAGTGATCATCGTAATAATTTTTTGTACGCTTTATTCCTGAAAAAAAAAAACGGCAACTGAATTTGCGCCCATATCCTAATTATTGTAAGACGTCGACCGTGCGCAAAATAAGATTTTATTTTTCATCATTAAAAATGTATAAAAAATAAATGTCGAAATAAAATATTTAAATAATGATATAATAAAAAAAGGTACCACTCCGAACTGAGTTTCTTTATTGTGATAACACTCTGACCAACGTTTGTATGTGGGATTTACAAAATGCTACATGCAAATTTAGCTTATTCTATTGGATTAAAACGGCTGTACGTCGTGAATTTTTAAATTGTCGGACGAAAGAATTTCGGAATGGTATTTAATAAAAAAACACAAGTCGAGAACCGAGCAATCATTGTCGCATGGGGTGCGAAAAAAAAACTGAAAAATAAATAAACTCGAATTATTAATAAATTAATGTATATTGATTGTACAGTTAGTGAAGTATGTCGGATTGTACAAAATGTAAATAATATTATTAATTATTTAAAAGTTGAATAATACAACGTGTAAAGGCGGCTACGCAATGCAGCGCAAACTGTTACCAAAACTATCTTACCTACACATCTTGCCTATTATTATTTTCGCATCGCTCTCTAGAATAATCGCAATTATTCAATCTGACCTTAACTTCTACATGGTATCCGGAAAATCACGGTATAAGCAACTGGAAATTTTAAATTGAAGCAATAAGGTTTATAAATTTAGACTTTGTATAACAATCAAAAAAGTTATTTTTTAATAATTAAAACTTAATTTTTTGCTCTTAGATAAATGCATTTTTTTTATTATTTCATGTTTAAGTTGCAGAAAAGAAGTGAAATTAAAAAATTTGTATTAAATAATTCTGAAAAATTGTTAATCTTATCTATTTGACTGTCGCCTATGTGATTTTGCGGAAGCGCTATCCTTGTGCGCTGATGTCGCATAATAAAGTTTCACTTAAACACTTGACAAAATGTGCCAAAAGCGGCCGTGTGATGGGATAGATTTTGTTGTAAAGGTTATTATTATTACTTCACATTATTACAATAAATATATATATTGATAGTCCAGTTGATTATTCAGACAAATACTAAGTTGTGAGATGAGAGCAATATTAGAATGCTTACCATAAATCAAGTATTTCTTACACATGTCTATGTTTTGCATATTAAATATGCTATAAAATAATACCGGGAGGCATAACGGTCCATACATAAATATGAAATTTTGAAATATCCTTCTAACAACTCAAAAACATCAACATTAGTTTACGAGTAATCTGAGTATAGTACCAGATATGTATCGGAGATGTCTATTTTTCAAATCTCCATATATCGGTTGAATTTGGCAGCCACCTGGCCTGGAGACCCAAAACACCTGAAAAAAACCCTCGACTGTTCAGAAACGGGTCGTTTGATAGATTCTCCTAGGACAAATGGATTGCAATCTTTAGAGCCCAGGCACCGGTGGGAATGCTGTCCTTGTTCTACCGGTATTTCAATGGAAGATGCTCTGAGGAACCAGCGTCATTGATCCCCTCGGCACCGGTGCATAGTCGGGAAACACACCAAACACTTGCTCAACATATGACATTTGTCACATGAGAATGGGTCATTTCTACGACTCGTTCTTGAGTTCAACAGCTTGGCTTATTTGCCGGCCTTTGCATTTTCTCCTTCCTACAATATGGATCTCTTCAAGACTCATGTTCACTCTTTCCTCTCCTCAAAGAGACCCTTCGCACAGCATCTTCAAAGATGAAAATGAATTTCTTCAGGGCCTCCTGTTTGGAGTTAATGCAAAAAAAATGTCTGACTAATCAATTGAACATTGGATATTATATCTGAGAGAGTTTTGCGTAACAGTGGTAGCGTTATCGTACTGCTATATGTGAATGTTGGGACGTGTTCCCGCAGTGATAAGGATGCGCGTGCAACGTCGACACGCGCAGCGCCATCAAATATTTATAAATAGTATATGAATATTATATATTTTTATTAAGAAATCGTGGAAAAAAAAATATTTAAAAAAAACGAAAAATGTGAATGTACCCCAATCGTTAATGGCTGCTCAGCTCTCGCACCAAATACTTCAGAATAATTTACAATTATTCATTTTATATATTATGCTTCACATTATTATAATTATTGTTTTTACTTATTTCGTTTCAACCAATTAATTGATTCTCTTGTTGAAATTTTTTTGCAATACTTTTATTAACTGATCTTTTTTTAATCTACAAAAAAATGTACTCTAGGGTCAATTTTTCAATGGGTTTATTATTTTTATTGTAAAATTTGCAATCAAATTATGGTTTCAACAAATATTGAGTCATTTAAATTTTGAATACTAAAATCGTCGATAATAATGAGTATACTTTGTCGCCTTCGTATATTTTTTAAAAGTGGTCCAGTGCCCACATTTACATTCAGGGGAGGGGATCTGGGTTCAAATCCCAGCTTTCTTTATACCACTTGGGAAGACAATACACTACTTATTATTTTAATAAAAAAATTTATAAACATGAAATTTTATTATATCGACACTGAAAGGACAGAAGGAAAAAATGTTTTAAATTTATGTTGACAATTGCTTTAATTTTTATTTTCAAATGATATCATATTATACAAAGTTTAACTATTTTTATTTGCACTTGGTGTATTCTTTGTGGATTACTGCAAGTTTTCAAATGATTTCGACTTTCCCGAAGAGCAGTGCCGTATGTGCGATTTTATAGTTTTGCAGTAGAGCTATATCTGAAGAACTATTCTCTAAGAGATTGTTCTGCCGCGAGATGTCCTGTCAGATTTGTGTGATTTTCTGCAGCTGTTAAATGAATAAATAATCATGCATACTTGCAGGGATTCATGTTTAAAACCACCCAAACTAAAATACGTGACAGCTCACAGCTGAAATTTTGACATCGGCCGATATAAAAAGCAAATAACAGCCGTAGAAAATCAAACAAATCTGACATCACTTCTCTCGGGAGAACAATCTCTTATCACAAATTTTAGGGAACAGCCTTTCAGGTCAAATGCCAAATCACGTAAATTTCGCAAAGTTTTGACTTTGACTTAATTTTTTGTGGGTTTATTTTGTGCTATCGTATATTATATTTATCGAAATACATTCCTTGAACAATAAAGTACGCATAAAAACAACATTTCTTGCGTTTATTTGATAAATTGGAAGGTTTTTTTTTATCTTTTTCGCGACCCTCGACGCTCGTGTAGTTTGACAACTCAAATCGCAGGAAAAATGAAGGTTCGATGTCATAGACAAATTTAATATAAATTATTCCGAATGACTAGGCGTATTTCGGGTACCTGTAACGTCAAGAACGAGAATAAACCAAGCAATTCTGACCTTGTCCTTCATACAGTTATACATAAGGTTAAAATCTCATTATAAAAAAAAATCGATACTTTTGTTACGACCTCGCTGGCGCGCACGCGGCACAGGACGAGTTAAAATTTTGTTACTGCATTTTTATTGTTTTTGAGATTGAGAAATTTGGTGTTGTTTCCATATTTTGCATTTCAATTCAAAATTCCGAAAATACAGATTTTAAAATCATCAAAAGGAAATTAAAATTGTTCATTGTTCTTGATGTTTGTTGTTGGATGGTCGATATATACCTCTTTTTGTGTGTTTTGTAAAGCAATAAAGTGAAATGATTGTATTTTCCCTTCTGTCCTTTTACAGTCGATGTGTTTAACCTTTCATTTAAATTGCATACATCAAAATGTTTGCCACTCAAAATTTGACTTTCTATGTAACCTATATGAATTGTTTAGCTAAAATGCACTTCTCAAGCATCCATTATGAAATTGGTCCTAGAAGAATCAGAAAGAAAATAATAATAATTAAAATGAATTTTATGTTCTTATTTTATAACACAATGAAGTTTCAAGAATAATTAATTCACTTGCAGTGGGGATGCCTGCGAACCCGCATTGAACTCTGCGGGAAAATGCATTTTTATTTTTAAAACTGTTGAAAGTAACATTTACCAGTTGACGTTTGCGTGTGTTGAAAGTTTTTTTTTTAATTTTAAACCATACATTTAAATCAATCTCGATCGAATTGTGATATATTGACATATTTTTCTGTTGTAAATTTTGCGACTGTACATAGTAAGTGTATAAATGTAGGTAATATTATTATTATTTTCTTGAAACAAGTTTATCTTATTAAGTTTTTTTTTTTGTTGAATGTGTTTTTTTTTTTTTTTCAAATATTTTATAAGTGAGATTGAATCATATGCGTAAAAGTAGCCTTCTTGTAAATATGTCATTTTTGTACCGAGTGTTTCCAGTGTAGTTATCTGGCGCGGGCTGTGTTCAAATTTGCCGCTCTCTCTCCTCGAGGACTGAAAAAGTAACGTAATATGGCGCACTGCAATTTATTCCTCTCCACATTCCATCTGTTAATTTATTTTGTTAATAAACGTATCGTTATGATCGCCTGAAGAATTCATTTTGTTATTAATGATGCGGAGTTTGTCTGCAAAGTTCTCGCAAGCACTTCAGCCATCAGGATGGACGAGGGATGAAGCCATCTCCATTATGAGATTGAAACTTCTCCGCTGGATCCGTAATCTGATTGCCTATAATCGGTGGTTTATGCGTTATTCAATTATCTTTTGTTACTTGTTTCTGAATGTTCATTTTCAAGTTGACTTAAATATCGATTTCTGGTCCTGGATTTCTGGACCGATCGCACGTCCCTATGAGCTGTGGAGCTATCGTGTAAACCTCTGGCTCCTTTAAACAATTTAGAAAATTCCATCACATATAATCTAGCCAGTCCTCCCGATAGCAGCTATTTCTCCTTTTTGAAGAATCGTGTATTTTCTTCCTGTTAATTCCTCGAGACTAGACAATGTACTATCATGTTAGATAGATACAAAATCTGTCAGATTAGAAATTTACTTAGAAAATATCTCCACTTGACCCTCAATTTCAAGTAGATTTGCTGTTTTTGAGGTATACTTTTAAATGCAAAGATTTAGGATGGGTTGTTTAAAAAAAATTGTTTGTAGTTCACACGCAGTTGAAGCGAAATCTTCAGAAAACTAAAGTAGACAAGAGTGGGGAGGCTACGAAGCACCGCACAAAAGGAAACCAATTAGTCTATCTCATTCTCCCGCAGGCAAAATTGTTTTTTTGTTTCAAATCACAACAATGCTAAAGAAGTTTTCACTTAAAAAATTTGAACAATTTATCAAATATTTGATGTTAATTTTCACATTCTGTTTAAGTTATATTCAAGTTCTAATATTATGTCATTGTAGACCAGTTGCTTCACAAAACTGAAACAATCACAGAATTTGAATAAAATTTTCACAGAACGTGAAAATCAACTTCAAATGTTTGATGAATTGTTCAAATATTTGAAACTACCCATCCTTAGTTGTTATCTCTTCTAAACTCTTTAGACCATTCTTATGACCATAATAGAAAAAAAGATAGATAGATGATGAATTTTCATTTTACGTGGATTTGTTGTTTAGTTTCACATGAGGCACGTGCCATTATGTGACTTTTGACGGGTTAATCCAGTGTTTTGTTCATTCTTTTACATATTTCCCACAGTTCTGCCTATATTGATTATTAGTTACCTGACTTCATCCGGTAGTTTGTACCACCGGCTCACTTATTATCTCATTCCAGTGCTATTCCATCAATTTAGTTGCTTTCTCATGAAATTTTATCTAAAACGGCTTCGATTATGATAATCCCTTTTCCCCTCTAGTATTCATTCCGCTTGAGAAGTTGTGCAGGCGATTGTAGTTTGTTATAAATGTGCGGTTACACCTTGCGGAAGAGAGCTCGCCGCAAACTTGAACCCACCCGGCGCCTTCGTATATTTTATCAAAATATATTGTTGTAAAAGTGGCCATGAACATAGAGAAATGCGTGTTTACATCACGGCTCAAGAATAATTCGCTGTAATTCCATCTCGACTGATAGATTTATGTAAGCCTAGGTTGGTTATGTAACAATAACAGTTTATACTTGGTAGGGACATATACGTGTTAAATTATTTGAAGTGGAGACGGGTGTATTTTGTGCATAATCTAAATGTTAGTGATAGGTTGTATTTAACGTTAGCCATCGGAAGTGCTAGGAGATGTGTGACCATATTTTAGCTATAAACTGTGTACAGATTTATACAAAGTCTTCAATTAAAAAACAAATACAAATATACCATGTCTTTTTATTCCTTACTCCTAACAACAACCTCCTATAATGAATACAATAAAAAATTATTTTTATAAAATACTGAAGGAGATTGAACCAAGTTCGAACCCACAACGGATCTTGCTTTATATACCTCTACCAATGGATAGCTCCACCTGCACAGAAAAGGCTTTGAATAGTCCACAATTCAGTTCCAGAATATTCCACAACATTTGATAATGATCTGGGATTGATTCCGAACATTCCAGAATGTTCCGGGATGTTGTGGAATGCTTTCGAATCCTCTAATATCCCTCTAGAAATTTCGAGAGGGTGAAACTTCCAGCCCTTATAAATTTAAAAGCACGCCCTGCAGGTAAAAACAGGAACCTTCTCCATGGATGGGGGATAGTGGGCTACCGCACCATATAACTCCCTTAATCGTACCGGGACTCGTTTCAGAGTTTAAGCGGCACTCACATTGTACACTTTCTGTTTGCGCTAATCAATGTTCTTTTTTGTTTGATTTAGTACTGGAAAACTGCTTATTCCTTTGCCCAGTTCCTTTACCCAAGTACCTGCCCAGTTCCTTTATCCAGGTACCTACCCATCCCACGCCAAGACAAAACGAAATAAAACGTTCGATTTCCGCATTCACTTGTTTTTTATTGACTTGTTGAAAACGCACCCGTTTCGAGTTCGGTAAAAACTTGTGCCTTCTTACAATTGAAAGCAACGCCATAAGTTCAATTTGGGAACTTATTGGTTCACCGCCGCGGCTGCAGAAGTAACCGTGTTTACTACTAAAAGTGAACTATTATAAAGACAAAGGGAGAATTGTTAAAGGACCACAGAACCAGCGGCAAATGTCTAGTGAACTCGGGTAAGTTTTGGCAATACCTATCCTTTTCCTTTGAGTAGTTTTTCAGTAATTGTTGTTTTAGATTCACACCGCACCCGCCTGCGAATGAATTGATTTGCGCAACCACTTTCTTTCATTATATACATAGATATTGTTATTATTTATTATATTAGTAGCAGAGGAAAAATGTTGTACGTCTTGGCTTAATCACTGACATGTGCAGTTCTAGAGTTGCCCTCTGAAAAAAATCCTTAGCACGTCGTAAATTTTAGATGGTCTTGCTGTTTTTCCCGTCTCGGATTGCATCAACGCGCAAACAAAAAATTGTTTTTTGGTACAGAAGAAATGAATGAGATCTTATTTGGAACATTTATTACAAAAATGTATACTTTATTTGCAAAATAAAAAATTTGTACCAGAGGCACAAAAAGCTAGTAGTGGTAAAAAAAAATTGTAATACTGTTTTGCTATTCATTTTAGCCATACCTCAACCATATTTTGTTAGTAGGTCAGAATATTTTCTTTTTTCATTAAAATCCAAATAAATGGAATATTTATGAATGCATCCGAAAACTAAAAAAAAAAACGAAAAACTGTTTTTGAAAGGTTATGAAATGCAATTTTTATTTTTAGAAATAACCATGTAATTTTTTAATGCAAACCTTAAAAATGGCTCATTTTACATTATTTTCTAATTAAAATTACTATTAATTAATTAATGATAATGAAAAAAAATAAAAACACGTATTTTATTAGACAAATTTATTTTATAAAGATTACCATCACCTCACTTTTTGTCGTTTCACATAAAAATAATTCCCAAAGTTTCATTAATTTTCTTTAAATTGCGATCGAAAACTTCGGTTTTATAAAGATGTTCATTTACACCAGATTCAACCTCAAAATCGGAAATTGTTAAATGATGATGAGAAATCGTCTTTTTGACACCTCATATCTCAGAACAAGGTGAAATGAAATTAGAACCATATCAAATTTTGAAAGAAATAAAATGGATATTGAGTTGTAGAATATATGAGAAAAATCAATCTTTCTTATCGGAGTATGAGTGCATCTCATGTGAGTAAAACACATATTTGCTTTTGAAATAATCAAGCATTTTTTGATTAGTTTTTTTTTAAATTGTATATGAATACCTCACAAGAGTTTCAGCTGCTTCCGGCTGGATCCGGTGAGACTATGGCATCTCCAATTGGGGTATGTTGTGAGGCTGAAGGTAGTGGGTAGGGGAAGGAGATGGAAAGAGGAAGGTGGGGAAGTACCTGGTTATTCAGATCTGGTCACCAAACATGGCTAGTCAAGAGCCTTACCCCTCGACCATGCCGGCCGTCTTGAGTCTTTTTATAATCCCAGAAAAAAATAAAGTATCTATAAAAAATACTTTAAAGTTAAAATCTCCAACTTATGAACCTCTTTTCGGTTATGTTTTTTTATTCAAT
The DNA here is from genome assembly GCA_936435175.1 of Glyphotaelius pellucidus. Taxonomy (NCBI): domain Eukaryota; kingdom Metazoa; phylum Arthropoda; class Insecta; order Trichoptera; family Limnephilidae; genus Glyphotaelius; species Glyphotaelius pellucidus. The sequence continues at coordinate 4,351,514 of OW386560.1, read as the reverse complement.
GTGAAAAATTATTGTTTTTAGAAAATGATCGTTAAACATTGAAAATGTGTGCCTGAGTTTCGGAAAATAAAAGAAAACACGCTTTTTGGCAATGTTTTTTTCGTGAATAAATCAAAGCAGGTGGCTGGTGTTAAACGGGAATTTAAACCTTATAAGCATTCACATAAAGAGTGTTATTGTTAGCGGCCAGATTTGGCGTCCAGTACGTCCTTGTCAATGAAATTGACGCAATCTGCGTAGCTTTGAAGTTGTGTAGATTGCAGAATCTCTCCTCTACAGGCGCAAATATGCGTCACTAGGCTTGGAACTACGATTACTTTTTAGCTCGGAGCTATTGCCGAGTTCACACATCACTACAATGCACAAGACAATAGTACCCTTTACACGCAGAGTTCGGAACGGGACGTGCCCCGCGCCACTTCAGGCCGCCGTGCAGAAAAGTAAAGATCGAAAGTAAGATAACGGTTTACAGCGCAGTTCACTGTGATACTTTTCTGCGTGGCGGCCTGAAGTGGCGCGGGGCACATCCCGCTCCGAACTCTGTGTGTAAAGGGTACCAATGCAATATTGTCCTGACCCATCTCCGTGAACAGCTTCAACCGCGCAGTACAGGACAACGAGATAATGCTGCGACGCACGTTACGAGCGAATATATATTAGGTCTTTTACACCAAGATGTATTGGAATTGTTGGAGGACGAACTACCTAAATAATGAAAAGAAAAACTTCGGATTGTGAATTAGATGGGGCGCACATCTTCACTGGGATTAACAGCAATGATCTTAAAAAATGAGAACCGGAAGATCGTCAGGAGTGTAAAATGTGTGTGTTTTCATTACAATGCGTTTGAAAATTGTCCTTGTTGAGAAATTTTTAAATTTTCTGAAAAAAAATCTTCCGGAAAAATTAGGAAATCTGAAAATTGGCCAGCAAAATTGGAAAATAAGTCGGGAAATATTTATGAAAACTTTTAGGCATTTATATCTTTTTGATATTGTTATTTGAAGCCTGGAAACTTTTCGTGTTGGAAATTGTATGGTGGGAAATTTTTTTAAAGACATCTTTTTGATACTATGTCTTGTTTGGGAAATATTTATTATTCTAAAAAATTTTTCGGGAAATCAGAAAATTTCGGTCGGAAAATATGTCGGGAATTTTTTGTACAAACATTTTGAAATTTACCCTTTTGATTTTGTTATTTGAAGTTTTGGAAACTTATCCATATTGGGAAAATTTTTGATCCCGGAAAATTTTATTTTTCAGAAAAAATATCTTCTGGGAAAATCGGAAAACAATCGGGAATTTTTTTTAAAGCACATTTCTTTTTAGTATTGTAGGCAGTTTTCCATGTTTGGAAATTGTATTTTTCTGAAACAAATTCTTTCGGGAAAATTGGAAAATCAGATTTTTTTGCTAGAAAATTTGGTAGGAAAATTGCGTCAGGATAGTTTTATACAAACAATTATCTTTTTGATTTGTTATGCGAATTTTTTATGTTTGGAAATTTTGCAAGTTTTAAGCCGCCGCTACCCGAATTTTTACCGATTTCTTGCATATTTCCCTTGAAAATTTGAAGTTTTAAAAAAATATATGTCATTTTTGAAGATAATATCTATACAATCCCCACGCCGAAACGCAAATTATATGAAATTTCCTCGATAGAAAAAAATCGCAAAGTATGCTCCGAAAATTTTTATTTTCAAGCCTGTCTCTATTATTTAACAAGTTATAAGTATGAAAAAATTCACAGTGTTTCTTTGAACGTTGTTTTAGATAACCCCCATGAGATTTTTGCTCTATTCTAAACGAGTCGTGTTTTATTAAACATTTTCACAATTTTCGCTCCACTTTTATCGTTTGAAATATTAGCGCGCTCTCTCCAACTTTCGTAATTACATATCTTTCCATCTTCTTCTTTTCGTGCTCGGATACGGGTCCTTAAAAATTTCTCCCGGATACTGAAATTTTTTCATCTGGGATGCTGTTTGAAACTTCAACGGCTCTTTTTGAAAATAACAGAGAACGCCACTTCCGTTTACAGCAATCGAAAATGAACAGTCCGTAAGATAATAAATAATTTAATCAGATTGTTATATAATATTTAAACTTCTCCTGACTAAACACCGGACGCAAATAAATCAATAACCAAAACAATGGCATTGATAATATTATAATACCTACGTGATAAACGAAAAGAAACAACAAATACGAAAAATGATGCCATGTCGAAAATATTTTTCTCCAGAAATTCCTTTATTTCGAGTAAATCCCATACAAGTTATAAAACTTATGACCTAGAATAAAATTAGCAGTCGTTGAACGCAAAATACAAAAATGGACATGTAGAGTTAGATAAACCTTCAAATACTCCAAAATCTAATTGAGCATGAGTAGATTATGAATATAATATTCTGTAGGACGTAGGGTTCTGTAAACTGCGATAAGCTAAACATGTAGAAATAATGCCAGATTTGATGTAAGTACACCGAGTACTACGACCAAAGATATTGAAATATAAGAGATGTGCTATCAGCAGTTTTTACTGGGTGGGACTGTGTTTCCTGACTTCGCCGATATTGTTAATCAATACTTCTGCATACCTTAAAAAAATCAGCTAAATGAACGAATTATTTCCGTATTTTAAACTACGCCCATTAGACGTCCGCCGATGGTCGGGCGGCCATCATAGCATATATCTTGTATTTCAATTATCTCTGACTACAACCGAAGCATGCTTTGCAAAATATGGTTTTGCGCTTTGGTAAAATTGATCAAATATTGAAATTCAAGTTAAGAAAATTAATCGGCCTGTCTTTCAAATCGGTATAGATCACACTTTTCAGGATTATCTCTATTCGGTGCCTCCACCACACAGAGAAGAGGATGGGTTTGCTTAAAAATCCCTAATTATAGGGACATTTCCGCAGCCATCCGTTTCCGAAGCCGAGGAGCATGCGCTCCGTGGTGCTAGCACCGCGGACATCGACCGCCCACCGCGCATGCGCACCAAGCTCTGGAAACTGGACCTATGGAATAGTACTGCAAAAAAATAGCCAACCGTTGGAAATAAACGCTAAATACAACAATATTATCAGTTGACTTTGTGATTTAATTTTGGGGTTAAACCGTGTTGCCCTTTCTCCCCCTTGAGCCAATGTTTCAGAGAGCTTTACATGGACATCTACCTTGCTTAATATATATTTTTTTATTAACACTTCAGTTAATTATGTTTGATAAAAAATGTACCTAAATGTATCCATTAGTTATTTATCAAGGCAGTTAATAAATCCGCCGGGTAAAATTTTCGTACTTCTATGCACAAATTATTTAAATAACCCCTGTCTTCAACCAAAATTACTGCGAGAAACAACTATTTACGTCGAGGGAAATGATAAAAGATATATTTTTCAAAGTTCGAAATTTCCATGTTTGATCTCGCTGGCGTGATGCGACGTTTACCGGGAGATTCCGCTTCAGTACAAATTAAACTAAAAACCTAAAATAATTTTTGTGCATGTTTTTTTTTCATTTCCCCCGACGTATATATATAGTTGTATTTTGTAAGTAACTACTAATTAAGTTGAAACGAAGTGTGATTTCGATAGTTAGTAAGCGGAGTACGGAAATTTTACCATGTCAGTCGAAATAAGTCAGTAGATAAATCCTCAACGGCGTTATTCCCGTTGTCGCCAACGATAACTGCATTGACGTTTTGTGGAATTATTATCAACGCCCAGTGAGTCCGGTAGCGGAACTAGTCGAGAAGGTTGGACAAAATAAACACGGTTTTCTGTTATGTTTCGCTTTATAACTTCAAACAAACTCCAACCGCATTTTCATTCGCCGCTCTATTGTACCCAAAACCTATTTTAAATATAAGTTTTAATTATTCTGTTACTAGCAGTGAAATAAAGGTGTAGAATAAATAAATGAAGTGTGTATTGTGTCGTGATATTTGTCTTCAGAATTAAGCTTTCAGTAGGTATTATTCTAAATTATGATAATTTAATTACATGCTTGCAATTTTTAATATGTACTATTATAAATATTGTATAAACAATGGTTAAAGCACAAGGAATCGCTAGATTATAGTTGTTAGTCTCTTTTTTCGGGTTATGATACGAAAATAATGACATCTGGAAATTCCAGAAAACTCTGATTTTGTCACCCAAGCGGAAAAACTGGGAAAAATAATGAAAACTTGTGAATTGAAAATTTAGCGCGGATTGCGATAATTTATCTCCCTAAATAACCGAAACCTATCCTCTTCCATTTCTTCCACTTACAATATTTATTATACCCTATTTAGATTAGCATTATTTCACATTTTAATTGCTGTAAACAAAAAATAATAATAGGTACGTGGAAAATTTGCGAATTTCTATTCCGCCATTTTTTGCATAATTCCTATTTCGCGCTTTTAATTAAATTCTAACCCTAACCTAGAGGATTTAAAAAATCCAACATATTATAAGTGTTTCAAACAATGCTGTGATCTGAAAACGTTTTGTCCAGAATGAAAAATGTCGGGAAACCTGTTGCTTTTCTTCATGAATAATGAATAATATTTTTATTAATAGAAAGTTTCTCTGACAGCAATGCAGTTTTGTGTGAAATGGGATGGGATGTGGGAAGTGTCGTAATGTTCGCAAGTTTCAATGACCAATGAATTTGTCCAAATAAATAAATAGCTTGATCATATAGTTTTTTAAAATAAATTGACAAGTTGTGGTAAAAACATAAATATAATAATTTATTGTAAATTTGGCTCGGAACAGATTTTGTCTGGTGAGGTGGGTAAAAGAAAACTAATAAATAAAAATGAAATCAACGCCAGTTTTCCGGGTTGCTGGCATTGAAACTGAAATTATAATGTACTAGAGCAGACCCGTGATAAATCGCGGGATAGTCTGAATTTTTGACAAATCAGCTTAATTTTGAAAACAACAAAAATAATTTTCTGCTTTTTTTTTTTTAATTACGTTTTATTTTATTTGTTATGAAAGACAAAATAATATAATATAATTAAAAAAAAAATTGCAGAAAAAAAGTCCCAATAAGTAGTTTGTCAATGGGTGCTTTTACTTTAATATTTAATGATATTTGGCTTATTTATAAAGCGCCATTTTCATGAAAAATCATCTCGAGGGTGCTGAAAGCACTTTGAAGATAAAAATAAAACTTACCATAAAATCCGACAGAAGAATTGTTTCAAAGCATTCAAGTCTACAACATACAAAAACTTTATGCAAAAAATATTTTATTTAAAAAAAACATATCAGAATACTCCACTGTCCAACATAGATACACAACCAGGGCAATAAACCAAAATATTCTAGCTACAGCCAGTTTGAAAACATCTTTTGGACAAAGAAATATGAAATTCAATGCGACAAAACTATACAACGCTCTACCAACTCAAACAAAAGAAATAACAGAAATAAATAAATTTAAAACAAAAGTAAAAATATGGTTGAGAGAACAAAGTGAAAATGAACTATCAAACATACTGAAGACCATGTAAAGACAACTGGATACTAAATACAAATGTGGAAAAACTACAGGCCGCCTCAGAACAGGAAACCCTAGTGAGGACTGTGAAAAAAAAAAAAAACTTTATAATACCTTAATATAATACAATTTATTATTTTTTATTTTATTTTATTTTATTTTATTTATTAAGTTAAAAGAAATATAATATTTCGCTTTCTTAACTTAAATACAGAGCATATTATGTAGTAGTTTTTAATTTTGTTCCAAAATCTTAAGTTTAAATAGTTTTTTTTTAAAGGTTTTTATATTCTCTTCCGTTTTTAGATTATCTGGAAGGAGATTATAAATGTGAACTCCCTCGTGGCCAATACTTCTCTTGCCACTTTCAGTCTTGACTGTATTTGTGTACAATTTATTGTGTTGTCTTGTATAATGTTCGTGTACTTGTGATGTTTTTATAAATGTTGTGTTTGTGTGTATAAGTCCATTTTGTATTTTGTAGATTAAAAGACATATGTTATATTCGTACAATGTTCTTATTTTCAAAAGGTTCATTTCCTGGTATAGTTTTTTTGTGGGGGTGTCTGGGTTATAGTTGAAGAGTTTCTTAATAACTTTGTTCTGTATTATTTGTAAGTCGTTTAAGTACGTAATGTATGTGTTTCCCCATATTTCTATTAAATAATTTAGGTGGGACTGGATTAAGCTAAAGTATAAGCCCCTCTTTACCTCTGTTGGTAGAAGATGAGCAATTCTACCAAATACACCAATTAATGGGATGATTTTTGTTTTTAGTTTTTCTACGTGTTGTTTAAATGTTAGATGTTTATCAATATATAAGCCCAGGTATTTTTCGCTATCTAGAATATGTAGGTCTCTTTCTTCTATTTGTAATGGTTTATGCGATGGTATTATTCTTTTAGGTGAGCTTAAGATCATGTAACCGGTTTTATTAATATTTATTGTTAATATATTTTTTATTAGCCAATCGTTTAGTACATTAAGATCCGTTTGAGATTGTTCTAATAGACTTTCTAAGTTTTTGCCGAAGTAAAAAATTGCCGTATCATCTGCGTATAAGAAGATTTCACCATGTAGTTTTAGCTGACAGATGTCATTTATGTATATTTGGAATAAAAGTGGCCCCAGTATTGATCCTTGTGGAACTCCGTAGTTTATACTCTCGAGTTGACTGTTTTTATCTCCTATGTTAACACATTGTTTTCTGTTGGATAGATAGGATTCTATTAGTTTGATAGCTGGACCGGTTACACCCGTTTTTTCTATTTTTTTAATCAGTATTTCATGACTTACGGTGTCAAAGGCTTTTTGAAGGTCTACGAGAATTGCTATGACATAGTTTTTATTATCTATGCTAGTTCTAAGTTTATTTATAAGATCATTAGTTGCAGAGAGAGTATTAGATTTTTTTCTGAAACCGTATTGTTTGGCATATAGAAATGATTTTTTTTTCAGAAAGTTGTCTAGCCTACAAATAATATAATATAATAATAATAATATAATAATAATATCTAGCTTATAAATACATTATGTACAAATTTTGTTATAGATACTAATAAAAAAATAAATTAGAAATTGTTTGCGTTAGAGTCTAATGCAAATTACTAATGTAAATTTCAGCGAGCCAGTTTTTCAACATAATTTTGTTTTTACATTTTTTTAATTTTGACAGTTTAATTTCGACAATTATGTATCATATAATCCAGCATTCTTTGTCCATATTAGTTTAAATGCTTAGGTACTACTAGTCCATCGTCGTAAAACGAGTGTGTATGTATAGGACTATTCATAAGCTGAAATATAATTTTATACCACAGAATTGCTCTTACTAAGAGAATTTTGAGATTCTGGTAAAAGTGAGAAACATTATGCCTTTGTTCGTATAAACTTTTATGAGCTAATAATTTAACTATAGTCAAACAGATACCAAGTACACTCCGAAAATTTCAAACGGGGAAGAACGTTCGTCCCCGTTTGAAATTTTGGGAGTGCACTTGGTATCTGTTTGACTATAATACATTTTGAACTGATTGAACATGATTTACATTTGTTTTACAGGAAAGCCCCCAAGCTGTAATTCCATACCTTATAATAGATTCAGCTAATGATAAATAAATTGTTTGAAGTGTGCATATTGGAACATAGAATTTTAATTTATGTAATCTACTCTAGTCTTTCACAGACTTAATTTATTTGAAAATCCCATTTGAAAAAAACGGTCAATAATTACACCTAAATAAACATATTCTTTAACCAGTTTAATATTTTCACATGTACACAATTCAGGGATACCAACATTCCTAACAATATCAGTGGTAATGAATAATATTTTATATTAACATGTCCACTCATCTACTTTATTTTAACCGGTCATTTTCTTTATATATTTCCCAAACAGGACGCCAGCTCGATCGGCCATGTTCCTTCAGCGTAACATCCGTCGATCGCAACGTCGTCAGCACGTCCACCCCCATCGCCTCTCCGCCAGCTCGAATGGCTTCGGCCCCCACACCGACCCGCCCCAGGGTGACGGCAACCAGCCCGGACCTTCCACCTCCTCGCTGCTGATGGACGGAGCGCCCCGGCCTGCTTCGGAGCACCAAGTCAACGGAAACGGGACGGACTGCCTCATCAACTCGTGTCAGGTCATGTTTGTGGCCAACAATGAGCAGTACTTGTACGTGCAGGACTCTTTGAGACAGGCAAAGAAGGTGTGTCCCTCTTTTATTATTAAATAATCAATATATATATATATTATAAAAGAAAGTGTACTACAATGTGCATGCCGCTTAAACTCAGTAACGAGTCCTGGTACGATCAAAGGAGTCGTATGGTTTGGTAGCCCTCTATTCCCCATCCATGAAGAAAGTTCCCGTTCTGAAGGGTGTGCTTTTGAAGATATAAGGGATAGAAGTTTCGCCCTCTAGAAATTTCTAGAACAGTCCAGAACATTCGAGAGCATTCCACAACATTCCAGAACACCCCGGAACATCCTGGAATGTTCAGGAATAGTCTGGAACATCCCAGATCATTCCAGAACACATGTTGTGGAATGTTCTGGATCATTGTGGACCACTCGAAGCTTTTTTGTATGGGTGGGGTTAGGGTGGGTTAGAGTGTCGGTTTTGCACTTTAACCAGCACAGCGGCCATATTGACCAGAAAGTAGCGGAGTTGACAAATGCATCGGATTTCCACCCAGGTGTTCTGTGTTCTATCCTCTGCTAGCTAAGGCCCCTATCATAGAACATTTTCCCACAATAATAATTGTAAATGAAGGAATTCAAATATTGTCAAGTTATTTGTAATCTGGAAATGTTTTCTTTCTTTAAAAAAAAAATAATGAAAAGAGTCTTAAAACGGTTTAACGTTAAATTAGATTCTTGAGTTTGAATTTGATTTAAAGTTTGTGATACATTGAAGATTCATACAACAATAAAGGATTTGGGAATCTATTGAATCAGTGTCAGTGCACGAGAAAGACTCTGTTTACAGAAGAAACGTAACTTTGTATCTCGTTATCGAAAGTACTAATTTCGGTCCAGCGTAATTCTGGTTCAATAAACTCGAATTTAAGTCTCATTTTTTTTTAAATTGAACTGATTGTGCGAACAGACAAGCGATTTAGTACCTATAATATGTATAATTACAGAAAGTTATTTTTGTCATTTTCAAAATAGAAAATGATTTGTCAAAAGTCTGCACTAGTAATAAAAATATACCTACTAGTAAAAACATTTAAAAATTAAGTTGTTATTTTTGTTCTAGATGCATCATTCAGTTACACTCCGTCTCGATGCGCGCTGGCACAAATGGCTGCGTGCGTGGTGCTCGCACCACGTGTCTCCATCTGCGGCGCAGGCCACCAACGAGTGGCTGCGGTGCGGCAGCGACGTGGTGGTGCGGGGATCAGTGGGCGGACACCGCACCCCTTACCGCCGTTATAATTCCTACAGATCACAAAGTGACCAATAGTGAGCGATTCACTGTAATCCACACCATCACTAGTGTGAGCAATGTAGTCAGTATTTGTGGTCCATCTGCTGTTATAAGCCATTGAATAGAAAATCACTACAAGTGTGATTTATACCGATTTGAAAAAAAAATCAGGCAAATGAAAACCCATAGATCTTTTCAAGGATTTCGAAATTTGATCCTTTTTATCAGAATATGGTAAAATTGAACGTATTTCAGGCACATGATCAACATGCCCATACACTTAAATATCTTTTCTGTGCTGCAGAAATTGTATATAAATATATATGCATATATAACTTCGCCAGCGGCAATTTTATCAGTGGCAACAGCCTTGTTCAGCCAAGAGATTTTTCAGTGAAAACAAGATTAGTGGCAATAGAATTGTCACCGGATACATGATTAGTGGCAAACAGAATTGCCATCGGCTACAAGATTGGTGGCAAAAGAATTGGCACCGACTACAAGATTTGTGGTAACAGAATTGTCACCGGATTCAAGATTAGTGGCAACAGAATTGTCACTGGATACAAGATTAGTGGCAAACAGAATTGTCACCGGCTACAAGATTAGTGGTAACAGAATCGTCACCGGCTACAAGATTAGTGGTAACAGAATTGTCACTGGCTACAAGATTAGGTGCAACAGATTAGTGGCAACAAAATTGTCACTGGCTACAAGATTAGGTGCAACAGATTAGTGCCAGCAGAATTGTGACCGGATACATGATTAGTGGCAAACAGATTTGCTACAAGATTGGTGGCAAAAGAATTGGCACCGACTACAAGATTTGTGGTAACAGAATTGACACCGGCTACAAGATTAGGTGCAACATAATTATCACCAGCTACAAGATTAGTGGCAACAGAATTGACACCGGGTACAAGATTAGGTGCAACAGAATTATCACCAGCTACAAGATTAGAGGTAACAGAATTGTCACCGGCTAGAAGATTAGTGGTAACAGAATTGTCACCGGCTACAAAATTAGCGATAACAGAATCGTCACCAGCTACAAGATTTGTAGCAACAGAATTGTCACCAGCTATAAGATTAGGTGCAACAGAATTGTCACCGGCTACAAGATTTGCGGTAACAGATTGTCACCGGTTACAAGATTTGTGGCAACAGAATTGTCACCGGCTACAAGTTTTGTAGCAACAGAATTGTCACCGGCTAAAAGATAAGTGGCAACAGAATTGTCACCAGCAACAAGACGAGTGGCGATACCGCCATGAATGAGGCGGGTAGTGTTAACGCGACCACTGTCGGAAGACTGATATTTGACATTAGCAGAGGCAGAGTGTCCTAGACATTAAATTTATGGGTTAAATTACTCTTACTTAACGTTATTTAATTGTAGTTATTTAATTAGGTACTTGAGAATAGTGTTGGGTAGGACATGATTTCAGAATGAGTTTGTAGGAGGTATTCAAATGCTGAATGAGGTGAGGTGTGAAGTCTTAAAAAAATCTTGTACAGCCAAAGCATATTTTGACCAAAATATATTTGTATCCCGGGATACAGCTCTAATACAAAAATGTTGCATACACAAAATGTAGTGCCAATATACAGACGCCTATAAACATTTGTAGCATTATAAAACCTTTTGTAGTGATACAAAATGTTTGCAAAACCTTTTATAGAAATTACAAAGAAAAATAGTATGTATTTGTAAAAAGCATTAACTTTGTGGCTCGCCATAATTTACAATAAAAACACATAAATTTGTTGTAGACCACTTTTATTTTATTACACTCTACCGGTTTCGGAACGCCCTTCCTTCGTCAGGAGAATATTGTAACTTTATAACGTAAATATTAACGTTACAATATTCTCCTGACGAAGGAAGGGCGTTCCGAAACCGGTAGAGTGTAATAAAATAAAAGTGGTCTATAACAAATTTATGTGTTTTTATTGTAAAAATAGTATGTTTTGTGGTTCTGCGACAACTCAGAATCAATTCAGCTCAACACTTCTTTGAGAAGTCATTAAAAGCTATGAAAAAAAATATTGAAAAATAGCTATAACCTAACCTAATGTAACCTATTTAGCCAATTTTTTTCATCACCTTTAATGACGTTTCAAAGGAAGAGGAGTTGAATCCATTCTGAGTTGTCCGGTCACCATATTTTGTGAGGTGGAAGGATGTTTTACGTTTTTATACGAGATATTTACAGTGCTAAAATATGTTACAATTCTAAATATACGAGATACTCAACACTACTTGAGAACCTGAAAATAAATATATTTTAATTTTAATGTTGACATAAGAAAAGATAAAATTAAATTATGTAAAGGACAAGTGAAAGAATGTTTAGATATCTCTGGTAGATAGTTTTTCAGTGAAATCTCCGTTAAAAGTGGTTGTTTGTAAAGAAGAGGTTATTAATGCAAGCAGATGACCAATCTGCCGTATATTTATCGCCAAAAGTAATGTTTGCTGACAAAATAATTTATACTCGTTGGGCCATTTATTAACCATTCCGTTACCAACAAGAGTACCCAAAATATCTGAAATTATTATCTTTTATGTATAATTTTAAGTGACCTTATGGTTTTGGTATTCCTACAGAACCTATAAACACATTATAATCCAACCCACTGACAACTTAGAAGGCACAATCAGGACCAGGGAACTAGCTCGCTACCCAGATGGGCCACGTGAGGCGGAATTTACATAATTTTATAAAAATCTGTGTTGAAATGACCTTGATCAATGAATGTTGAAGTGAATCTGACTTGAATAGGATATTGCCAACTGTCGGCATATTTCTATAAAAATCAACTGTACCGGAATAAGGACCATTCTTGGGAGAATTAGCATTCCTCTATATTACTTTTGTTTATACTTTTTCGTCTATTAAGTATTAAATTTTAAAAGTATTTTACTGTCGTTAAAAATACGAAACAATCTTTTATTTATTCCACTCAATTTCCCTAAAGATCCCGAGCTATCATTTATGAACACAACCTTTGGCATTACACAAACCTGAGAAATCTCCCTAGAATACAGTAGATATTTTCAGCTGTCCATAAAATAAATAAAAAATGATCTAGATATCAAACTGTCTTTTACGTTGAAGTGCTCAATTTAACCTTTGAAATGCCAAACCTAATACTTGTGTAGTGTGCCAAGAGTAAAAATCCTACAAACAGGGAATGACAGTTTACCAATTAGATATGACAGCCGCTCAACGATTTTTCATATCCTATGGGTACTTTTGGCCCTTCAGAAGTTAATAATCTTTCCACCAGCTAAGCACAAGATTTGTCTATGGGTGAGATCCAAAGATATTGAAATATAAGGAGATGGGCTATCGGCAGTTTTTACTGGGTGGGACTGTGCTTCCTGGTGTCGCCGATATATTAAAATACAAAATCAACTAAATTCCTTATTCAAACTATTCCCATTAGGTAGTAGTTCCGGCAACAGTTGGGCAGACAACATAGCATACCTCCTTATATTTCTATATGTTTGGTGGGATCCCACATCTATTTCGTAGAATCCATGAAGTAGACATTTCCGCGACAACTCAGGACAGTGACAAATCGCTTTTGAAAGCTAGCCTACACAAAACAAACCTAATTTTTTTTCATCACTTTTCAAAAGTGTGTTGATTTGCCACTGCCCTGAGTTGTCCGGTTATCGAAATAGATTAATTAGTGAGAACAAACATCTATGGGATAGAAATCCAGAGCTGAATGTATTTCAACTTTCATTTTATAAATTGTCATGTGGGAATGCAGCGTGGCTTATGGTCACTAAATAAATAATCATCATGCCGCCAGAGAGGACGGACCGCCATACAACTCGTATTAGCATACACTCCTTGCTTCACTCACATTCATACATATTCTTCTGACTCTTGACATGGCCTGACTCACTTGATCGTGCCATGTCTTCCTCGGGCGATCCCAACTAAGTCACAAGTGAGAGTTATGACCTTTTGGCCCATATCCCTTCACAACTGTCTCCGTATAAGCGTGAGTTTATCTTTGAAAAATCCAGACAGAAAATAAATCTTGTTTTTGGGAACGGAACCGGTGTCGTTTGAGCTTGTGGGAGCTGCTGATGTAGTGCACCTTCAAGCGCGCTTCTTTCAACCAGTAAATCACCCAGGCCTATGGGATATCGTAACTAAGCGCTTCACTAATGTGGCCCATCGCAACTCGGAATTTTTTGCATGTGCTAATGGTTAAATTACAATGTAAAATCGGTTCCACGCCAACTCAGAACCAAGTCAACTCAACAACTATTTGAAAGTCATTAAAAGCTTTGAAAAAAATAATTTTAAAATAGCCGTAAACCCTAACCTAACGTTACCTATTTTTTATATTTTTTTATCATCACTCTTTCTGAGGTGGTTCTGAGTTGGCCGGTCACGTAAAATCAAAGGTAGGTAAAGTTGTTACATGAACATTGGGAAATAGGATACGAGGTTTTGGAAATAAAATCAGTCCAAGTTTAATAAAAAAAAAACATATATTTGTCATAAAATTCTGCCATTTCAGTGATAAGAGTCGCCGTCGGCGTAACAACAATTTCAATATAATCAATAAAAAATAAAACAGGAAAACACAATATTCTTTTGTTTTGATAATAAATGACAAGATTATCAATACAGACAGTTCTTATTTGAGAACAAACCATAAAATATCAACAGTTTTAAAAAAATATTATTGTGTATAAATTTGTCAAAATTGAATCTTGATTTTGTGAGTTTACAAAATGAAATTTAACCGCAGTAATTTTGCACTGCAAATAATAACAATTAAATAGGAAATAACCCGCAACTCTGCTAATCCACGCCATTGCTTTTCCAAGTGATTTGATCACAAACAGAATATCTGTTAAGTTTTAATACTGTCTAGTTTAACTGTACCGTACTAGAGTTTGTCTCCGTTATAAAATTGAACCTTAGCGTAAACTTATATCTAAAACTTGGGTATTTCGAGAAACTAGTTTTTGAGTATTTAGTCAAAACTACTACAGAGGATGGTTGGATTACATAAGATCTAATTCCTTTTGATATTTGTACAATTTTTTTACTTGTGTACATACAAAGACTTGTATTTACATTTTAAGCAATCAGAATTATAACAAATATGTTTCACTTGAGACGTTAAGTTTTATCGAGTGACATCAATTTGTGAGAAAATTTATTTTCAAAAAATTTTGGGCAAATAAATCTAAATTTTAATATTAATACAGAGTATTCCTTACAATGAAAGGCATTTTCTCACTAACTTATTATAAAGAGCATCATTGTTTGGGCTCTCTTTGCTTTTCATATGATTTTCATAACCACTTTTAAAAATCAAAATAATACTTATTTGGAATTTAATCAGAGTTTTGATGATTATAAATGCTGATAGGTAAAAAATATAGCTTTAGCTTTTATGATGATTACTTGGGATTGCAATTACCCATGTTGAACACCCTGTCGCAGCAGCGATCTGCATTAGGGAGACCTCCAAGGATTTAAAAAATATATATCATTTGAAATACAAAAGATTTGATGATTTTTCATGCAAAGTAACAACTATTTTGGGACTAAGAACTGCCGGATTGAAGAATTTATTTTTAATTTCCCTATGAATAAATGAGTTTTTTTTTCAATCTTAATTGCTTTTCAGTATTTTGTTCATTCTTTTTTTTTTGTTATCTGCGATACTTTATCATATACATATAATATATATATATAACATTACTTACAACTATTTGTATTAAATTAAATACATGTGTCTTCTTCTTCGTCACTTAAAGTTGTGTTCTTTTTTTGTTTTAACCGGGAAGGCGCTTTATAAATGACTAAACGGATGGTGCGAGTGGAAAAACAACTCCTGCTTGTTGGACAAATGATAAGCACTTGAATGTTAAGTAATTAACAATATAATTAATGGAATGATTCTTTTCTTATGAAATATTATTGCATTTTTCCAGTATTAAATTTTGAATACCAAAGTCGATTGTCCGATAATCTTAACCAATTTATGACTTGAGGATTTGTATATTTCCACCCGGGCATCGCAAAACTAAAAAATATTTTCTAAAACACATTCTAAAATCTCAGTGAAAGAACGCTAAGGGTGCAACTAAATGAGAAAAACAAACAAGTATCAATTGTCAAATTTTGTAGTTAACCTCTCAGGTAAATTTTTCGGTTTTCAGAACAACTCATACAGGTCTCATAGAAATCATTGTCTTTCCTTACTATCAAGATTAGAAATAAGATCTAAATGGTTTTAGAAAGAGAAAATACCACACTTTATATTCAAATCTAAAAGTTAACCGCAAAATAATTCTAATGTACATCTTTATTTGAAAAAAAAAAAGTGAAACATTGGGAATTTTTTATTAATTATTTTTACAAGAAACGTCAAAAAATTGAGTTGAAAAAAACGTTTGCAATACATTTGCCTAATGAAATATGTGTGCTTTTTTTGTTATCAGTAATTTTAGTTTGAAAAAACGTGTTGAGCTATTTTTTAAATTTTTTACAAGTGTATTTTATCACCTTTCAAAAACATTCCACTTATTTAAATTTTAATGCGAAGCGGAAACATTTTGACCTTCCAACAAAATAGGCCTGAGGGGTTAAAGCGTGCACCCTTATCATTCTTCCTTACAAGTTTTTACCAGAATGTAGACAATAAAAATTGTATAAAATTAGCATCTTTTTATATTTGAGTAAAAATATTAATTCTCCAGTAAAAAAACTCATCACATGAATGCAAAACTATTATTGTAAGCAAGAGATTAGTTATTTTACATTGTGTATATTCATCGTCTTCTTAATGTTTTTATTGTGCATATTTCCATCGAATTAGACAAATAAAATGTATATTTGTAAACATTACAAGTAGAATGATTCTGCAGTCAGGTGATGAATTCACTAATATAATTTAATAATTTATTTTCATTCCCACAGCGGAATAGATTGTACGAGATATCAAATAATGCTGGTAGAAATTTGGCAAAGCGCTGCCATATACAAATACAAAATGGCAGAGTTATTAAAGTTTAAGACCAACTCGTAAAAATCAATTTATATTAATATTATCGTCCTCGTAATAGAAAACAATTACCACTGGGAAGTTATTCCATCACAGTCATTTCTTTTATACATTGAATATACAAAAGCCAGCGGCTGAAGTCACTAACCATTAAATGTATGTATACACTTGGGCGGTATGACTGGGGCACACTTAAGAGATATTGCACTTTACGGAAAATACAAACACATCCAACGCAGCTCTTTACAATTCGTCGCTTTAGATGTCAAGGGAGCCAAGCCACAAATTTGGCGAAAACGAGTTAAGTATGCAGAAGTGTTTTAAAAACTTCAAAGTTGCCATGGTTAATGGATTTGAGCCGTAAAACACTCGATTTAAAATGAGTATTTTGAAAATTGTCAAAAGATCTAACACATATAAATGAAAACAGCCAATGACTACAAGCCGCATAGGTCTTTTGATTTCCGGATAATTTAATCAAAGTTAAAGCAGTCAATGATGATAAGCCGCATAAATAACATTACAAAATGGTAAGTTTTTAGATTTTCACGGCCAAAAGTATTTTCGTTATTTGTTTTTGGGGTGTTATGCCGTGTCGCGCTACCTCCTTCTTTAGCCAACGTTTCGGACAGCGTTACAGTGTCCATCATCACACAATTACACATCTGCCCTGATGATGGACACTGTAACGCTGTTCGAAACGTTGGCTATAGAAGGAGGTAGCGCAACACGGCATAACACCCCAAAAACAAATAATGAAAACATTACAAAATATCTATGTCCAAAGTTTCACCCTTCTATCTTTAAAAACAACAGCTTATAACAAAAAAGTGACTTTTTTGTCACAAAAAATCTTTGAGGGCCGTTTTCCCAGCATTGTGGTTTTGTGGCTTGACTCCCTTTACATTTACGGCGACGAATTCTGACTTAAAACATTTCAATTGATTGAAAATAAAAAGACTGACTTACACTTTTACAAGTTAGTACATTTAGAATGTAAATTTAAATAATTTCTAATAAAACATACTTATTGGAAAAAAACACAGCAAGTTTTAAGTTTTTTAAAATTTTTATGTGAAACCGCACAAGTCTCGGCTGTTCCCAAACGTCTGTAGCAGAACAACGGCAAACGGCATTGTACGGCTGAAGTGTGGAGAGGGGAAGGAAATGGGGAAGAGGAAGGTGGGGAAGTACACCTGGCTATTCAAATCTAAGATCACCAAAGATGGCCAAAGCCATTTCAAGCAACCTTTCAACTCTGAATGGTGGTCTTAAACCAGGGTGAAACTGAGAGTAGCTTGCACTCTGGTTGGTGCGACGCTAGGATAGTTAAAAATCTCAAATTCAAATCTCGACTTAACAATAATCTCTTTTCTCATGTTTGTTTTTCAAATAGTAATAGTATGACCCATGATTAATATGGTTTCAATATTTAAAAGTAATTTCATTATAATTCTAGGACATCGTCTTCTATTGTTGAGAACGATAATATTGGTTTGGTTTGGCCTTCCCGGCGCTTTGAGGATTTAGATTACAATTACCGGCTAAGAGAGAGTAGGATAAATCGATCACACAAGCGGCTTTCAGTCCTCGACCAGTCACGCATCACGCATGCACGCCGGGGGCGGGCGCCCGCAGTCGAGATGGGCCGACCGACTACCAGAAGGTGTAGCCCCCGTCAGCGCTGCCGGCCAGGAAGGACCCCTTCTTCTGTGACAATGCGACCTGGTGACATTCAACACACTACATTAACATAAATACTACATTTTCTTTCACATACATCTTTCTACTAATCTAAAGACACACCAACATAGATAATAGAAACAAACGGAGATATTTTTGCGTAACTACAACCAAACTAAACAATTAAAATTACGCATTTGATCTGTAGGTAGAAATATAGACAGGGCGCCGCTTTGCATAACACAAGTGATTTACAGTAGTTTGTGACGTATCTCCATTGTTTTTATTATGTATGCATACCACGGATAGAAAGAGAGGTTATAACAAAGCTCTCAGAAACAGAAAACCATAAGTCCACTAGCAAAATGCAGAAAATTAGAATCTACAATTTTTATCTTAAATTAACTTTTAACGCAGAATCAAACTGGTCTAAGGAAGTATTTCACCACCTCTGAGTAAACTATCGATTATTGTACACTTATCTAATTCATCATCGCTGAGTAACGCTACCTATCAAGTAAATGTCTGTTTTTACAGCCATGTTAATCCTACGATTAGAGTTAATTCACAAGTTGTTATTCAATAGTTGACTCAGAGGTGGTGAAATACCCCTAAAGATTGGAAAGCTTTCCTTGCTCTAGCCATACAAAAAAATAATATTAATCATTTTGCTCAATCTCAATGTAAGAAACGTGAGAGGTTTGACTGTAGTTAATTAAAATAAATGACTTTGTATTTTTTTGCTATTAGCAAAGGTTCAATCCCTTTTAAATTTAATATTGAGAGTGTAGGGAACAAATTTAAAAGAAAACGAAGGTTTATTTGAGTGATTTTATATATTTTTGATTTTAATAATTTTTTCCATTGCATTCTAACTAATTTGGTAAATAATTAATAAAGCAATTAACTAAAGTCTAACTTTTTACATACAGAGTGCATACATGATGAAAAATTAAAAACAATGTTTATTAGGACTACTAATAATATAATTGATATCAGAACTGTAGTGGATTATTATGTTTACAGTTTCGAAGAACAATGTTTTGATATAAGTTTTGTTTCAGCATTTTTACTGTTTTTGAGATCAAGAAATGTAGTGTTGTTTTGATATTTTGCATTTCATTAAAAATTCCGAAAATACTGACTTTTAAATCATCAAAAGGAAATTGAAATAAGCCAACAAAATGATTTAAAAAAAAAAGTTATTATTAAGTTCTGCAAGTATTTTAGTTTTTATTTTTGTTACAGCTGTTTCGGCTTACAAGGCCATTTTCAAAATGGGCGGGGAAAACAGATTCCAAAGTAACCCATATGATAAAGTGTCTTCTGTTTCAATTGGTTTTCAGCAAATTGGTTTAACCGGTAATGAATCAATTTAGACACCTCCAAAAATTGACATTTAGATTCATATAAATAAGTTGTCTCAAAGTAGTTTAACCACAGTTTGAAAATGGCTTTTTAAGCCGAAACAGCTGTAACAAAAATAAAAAAAACTAAAATATTTTCAGAACTTGATAATAACATTATATAAATTAAATTAAAAAAAATTTAAATGGAGTTCTACAAATTAAACACAAAAACAATTAATCAAATGATTTTCAATCTTTAGTAGTTCCGACATTGTTCTTGTGTATTAATATTTCATCAGTCACCCTGCACAAATATACATTTTAAATCTATTTTGAAGTTTTCAAAAAATATATATAAAATATCACAGAAAAAAAGTAGAGCAACAAATAAAATGTTTTTAATTTGCCAAAATACGGAGAGTAAAACTATTTGAAAGAAAATTCTTATATTTTTAAATGATTAGAAAATTTATGTCAAGTCTAATTTTTAATATACCCTTTAACCACTCTTATTAGAAATTATGGCCTGTTTACACGAGACCAGTGTTTAGTAGCGTAAAGTTACTTCTGTTACTAAACGGTAACTTACGGTCAAATTAACTAAACAGTTTAGTTGCTGTCCTACACTGGCCTTGTGAAAACAGGCCGTTAGAATAATTAGGAAGGTGAGAAAGACACCATGTTTGTTAAAAAAAATGATATGTATTTGACTGATAAATAATTTAATTTCTACTAATAACTAACAAATTTGTCTGCATTTAAAATTTATTTTTATCTGATAGATAAATAGACAAACAGAGAAGCTGCACGAATTAAAAAAATATATTTTGTGACTAGTTCATTTGGCAAATTTTAATAAGTGGAATTTATTTTTACAGCAATCAAAGTTTATTTAGATACAATGTAATAAAAAAGTGTTATGTGAATTTAAAATTTACATACAAACTTTATCAATGGTTTAGGACACTAAAGAATTTGGAAATTGCG
The DNA here is from genome assembly GCA_936435175.1 of Glyphotaelius pellucidus. Lineage (NCBI taxonomy): Eukaryota > Metazoa > Arthropoda > Insecta > Trichoptera > Limnephilidae > Glyphotaelius > Glyphotaelius pellucidus. The sequence continues at coordinate 4,330,987 of OW386560.1, read as the reverse complement.
ATTTGAAATTAAGTTAAAATACACATTTTGAAAAATTTCAGTCACGATTTTAAAAGATTAAAATACACCCAAGAAACGAGGCCATTAAACAAGAGGGTGCCATATTCTGGCTTAGTAGTCTTAAGGGAAGTTGTATAGTCAATTTGATGGAAGATAAAATTTTAGAAAGTTGTAAAATTCTCAATTTATTTTTTTAAAATTGAAAATTTGATGCAGCTTAATAATTCATAGCATTCTTAACATTGTTTGCAGGAGACGAGTAAACACGTTTTTAACATATTTTACAATTGTGTCTAAATTATAATGAAGGGTTCACCAAAAGATAAAAATTTTAAGTATTACATATTGAAAAAAACAGCAATATCGATCGTTCAGTTGATTAGTCAGACATCTCAAAATACCAAGTTTTGAGATAACAACGAAAGCAATATTAAAATGCTCGCCATAAATCAAATATTATTTACACATGTCTGTGTTTTATATATTAAATATGCTATAAAATAACACAGCGAGGCATACCGGTCCGGTACATTAGTATGACATTTTGAAATATCCTAGAAACATCGACATTTTATTTAATTCACTACAAGTTTTTCTGCAAATTTAATGGGTTTGGTGGTGTTTTGAGTAATTTGAGTATTGTACCAGATAGAGGGTACATTTTTACATATAACTGCATACTCAACTCAAATTTCAATTTGAAAGGAGATATCTGACTGATCAACTGGACAATTGATGTATAGTTCGGAAGTTATAACTCTTTTACATGAAATGTAATTTCCTGCATAAATTTTAAATTTTTTGAGTGGACAGGCGAAAAAATGCCCGCAAACAATGTGTTAATAAAAAATTGTACTTTCACCTAAAACCAATATTATGCATAAAAAGTGGATAAAACCATTTCTAAATGCGTGGCCTCCATCGAGAAACTTCTAATTACTATACGTAGTTATGAATATTTAAATAAAATTTTGGCAAATCTGGAAGACAGACGCTTTTAGATAAGATTTCACCAGAGTTAGTTAGGCAGCCGCGCATCGTCAACTGATCCTATAGTATTACATACAGATATGATTTCAGATGTTCACAACCAAAAGTATTATTTTGATAAATTTTTGGATTATTATGCCTTGTTGCGCTTCTTCCTTCTTTAGCCAACGCCTCGGACAGTTTTACAGTGTCCATTATCGGGACAGATGTGTAGATTGTGTTATGTAGAAGTGAATCAGCAGTTGCGCGCGTCTAGCATCCTATTTATTTAGGACCGGTATATCAATATAATAATTAGTCAAATTGAAGTGATTTTCGGTAACTTCGGTTTCTTTTGCGTAATCCTTGGGCAATTTTGGAAGATAATCTTCAGACAACAAACAATCGTTAGAGTCTTTTTGGGAGGTACATCTCCACGGTCTCATAAGAGTTTTATATTTTGTATTACAACGAGAAATATGATTTAGAAGTGTTAAATTGAGAGAAAATCGCACATTCAGTTTGCATTAAAAAATTCACCATAAATGCTCCCGAAAAATTTGAAATAATTCTATGAAAAGATATTTAGCATTTGAAATATAATATTAGTCAAGGTTTGCAAATTTTTAAATAATTTTTTTTAAAAGGAAACGAAAAAAGCAAAGTGACACTAACTTTATAATACCTTTATCTAATTAAATCTGAAAAAATCTTTCATCTTGCTTTTAAGAAAAATACGTATTTTATTTTTAAATACATTAAAAAATAGCGATTTTATCTGGAATCCAATGAAATGCGAACATATTTTCCACGGAATCTGTATTCTGACAGTTCTCCGAAGGGCATTACATTAAAAAAAGTTTGAGACTTTAGGGGTTAACTACTTATTATACTGAAATACCGGCCCTAAATAAATAAGAGTGGACAACACGGGATCACTATTCATTAATACACACTTCAACACAATCCACACACCTATGGACACTGTAACGCTGTCCGAAACATTGGCTAAAGAAGGAGGAAACGCAACACGGTGTAATAGCCTAAACATTAATCACAAAAGTGTTATAATAATATTGAAAGCTAACTGCCAGAAGTCTTTAATTACAAAATGTTGATTCTGAGATTAATCAACTTTAAAGCATCAGCTACCTTTAATCAGTTATATCTAAACTAAAATATTAACAATGTTGATTTTTTAATGCACTTCCATTCGTGTTGCATTGTTGTCAACCACTTTTAAGTGGGAATTTAAATTTTTTTCATATTAACTTGTGACGCGCCACGGGAGGAAACTCGTAAATTTCGCGATGTTTTGACGTAATATTTTGGGGCTTATTTTATGCTATCGTACATAATATTTACCGAAACACATTCCTAGAACAATAAACTATGCCTAAAAACAACATTACTTGCGTTTATTTGATGAATTTATATGTTTTACAATCTTTTTCACGAGAATGATGCCACCGAATTTGACAGCTCAAATGCCGCGAAATATCTCGGCCCGAGACCATAGAGAATTCCGTAGAAATTATTCCGCTTCCCCAGGCGTGTTCAAGGTATTTTATACCTTAAGAACAAGAATGCCCCAGGCGATTCTAACCTTGTCCTTCATACATTTTCTTTATACATAAGGATTAAAATCGCATTCTAAATTTTTTTTCAAAAGTTTTGTTTTGACCGCGCGGCGCGCCATTGGCATATAACGAGTTAATAGGAAAAAATAATATCGATGCTGTTAAGGAAAAATGGCTAAAGTGTCATACATTAAAGATGAATCTATACAATAAGTATATTGTTTGTGATTGTGTTCATCAAATCCAGTTTTCTAGAATTTCCCACATGTTCTGAGAAACTCTAGAAAACTTGATATGAACAAGCACAAAAAAACAAAAAGCTACTTTATGTGCATTTCCACACATTATCCCATTTTCAAAAGGCATTAATATATTTTAGTGATTCTTTATTAACAATTATAGGTATTACACGCACTTTGTGACTATTATGGTGCTCAATTACCTATAAACAATGTGTTATTCGATGTAATTACTTATTTACTGGATAAAGCGTGACAAAATAGGTAGATTGTGACTTCTAACTCTGTAGTCACTTAATGACTTCTGGCAGTAAACCGACAAAAGTTTATAGAGTTGATTGATTGGATTGCGACGAGTATAGTATAGGTTCAGTTGACGGTTGCCGATTGGCTGTTGGCAGTTAGTATGTGAAATCAAGCGGTTACGATGTGATGCATGAAGATGTGTTTGATGGTGGAGGAGTGGAGAGGTGGAAGGTGAAAACAGTTAGTGGCGATGCACCCGGTGGAGACTGACCTGGTGATTGGCCATGGCGGACAACTGGGGAAAATATTCAAGCTTTGGTCAACAGTAACATATGAAAAACAAAAACACAGTTCATGGAGCCATTAGCAATGCACAAAACAAACATACCTACAAACATACATAGCCTCAGACACCAGATTAGAGAGTCAATTTACACAGCACATTATCAAGCCAAGAAACACAGCTTATACGACTAAAACCTCGATTGTGATGTGATTCCAAGTTTGAACAGATTCTAAGACTATTATTGTGATGATAGTACCTTATGGGCATTTTTATTGTGATGGTAGTACCTTATGGACATTTTTATCGTGATGGTACCTTATGGGTATTTTTATTGTGATGGTAGTACCTTATGGGCATTTTTATCGTGATGGTAGTACCTTATGGGCATTTTTATTGTGATGGTAGTACCTTATGGGCATTTTTATTGTGATGGTAGTACCTTATGGACATTTTTGTTGTGATGGTTGTACACATTACGGGTATTTTTATTGTGTATTTTATGGGTATTTTTATTGTGATGGTAGTACCTTATGGACATTTTTATTGGGATGGTAGTACCTTATGGGTATTTTTATTGTGATGATAGTACCTTATGGGCATTTTTATTGTGATGGTAGTACCTTATGGGCATTTTTTTATAATCTGAATATCTCACAAGAGTTCCAGCTGCTCCCAACTGTCCACAGCTGGTGGAACTACGGCATCCCCAATAGGGTATGTTGAGAAGTTGAAGGTGGTGGGAAAGAAAAGGAGACGGGGGGAGGAAGATTGGAAAGTGCCTGGCTATTCAAATCTGATCACCAAACATGGTGATGATGATCTTTCACCAAGGCGATTCTGAGAGTATTTACCACTCCGGAATGTGTCAATAAAACCTTGACCAAATTAGAAAGTAATATAGGCTTTTACACTCTACTCTAAGACTGGAAGGTGCAAAACGTACACAGCAAATTGTTAGGTTGAATCACTACAGATCTTTTTTAATTTTATTGTTATAAAATAATTCTAAAAAGCGTGTTTCTTCGCTGGGTATTATGCTGCCTTTATTTGAACAAAAACCAGAGAAGAAAGAAAAATATATAACTAGAATTGTTTACGTCAATTTTTATACATTACGACTGGGAATCGAACCAATGTCTTCTGAATTAGTGGATTAATGCGTTTACCATATCATATTATGGGCAGTTACTTTTGTCTTTAATTTGAGTATTTAAAAGGCTTCTCTGATGTTGTTCAAATAATTTAAATAATTATTGCATTACAGAATGAGTTGTCTAAAACAAACCCCGGGTTAAAATGGGGAACCTCACAAATACTGGTTTAAAAACAATTTCATCTTTGAGATGTAGTTGGGGACAATATTGTAACTCTGCTAGAGCTCTACCTACAAGACGGTTCAAAGCAAACCCCAAAGAACTGTACCTAAATCTGAATACGTACACAAGTCAATGAACTCTTTTATTATTACCACCCAGGTTTACGGCACCGTGACGGCAAAAAAGGCAATAAACGTAAGTTCTTCATCACTATAATGCTGCAGCTCTTTCTTACATATTAAATAATGAGGCAAAAGATGACACACAAAATACGTGTCTGTTTCCTGCAAAGTATCACTTTTTTCCTTTGGAGGAAAAAGATATATCTTGTTACGGCTCAGCTATGGCGAAGGGTGTGGTGTTTCATTTTTTTTACACGTGTGAGAGAGATGTATGATAATGATTGTATGTTTCCTTTGGGGGGATGCAGACATACATTCAACGTTTGTCTCATTTTAGAATTTGTGGCTGAGTAGGCATAGCGTTTGGGTCCCACCCACAACATTTTCAGCTTATTGTGGTGGTAGTAGAATTTCAAATATTGCCAGGTTATTCGTAAGCCGGGAATGTTTGTCTTTCTTAAAAAAAAATAATAAATTATCCCATCCCGTGCCACTGAAGGAAACTTGTAAATTTTGCAATGTTTTGACTTTGACGTAATATTTTGTGGGTTTATTTTATGCTATCTCATGTAATATTTAACGAAACACATTCCTTGAACAATAAACTATGCCTAAAAACAACATTATTTGCATTTATTTGACGAATTCGTATGTTTACGATCTTTTTTATGAGAATGATGCAACCGAACTGTCAGATGAAATGCTCCGAAAAAAACTCAGCCAGAAATCCATAAAGAATTCATAGAAATTATTCTCGTTCCATAGATGAGTTCAAAGCATTCCACACCTTAAGAACAAGAATGCCCCCAAGCGATTCTGACCTTATCCTTCATACGTTTTCTTTATAATTAAGGTTTAAAATCACATTTCAAAAAATATTTTTTAGAGTTTAATTTCGGCGCATACTCGGCACGGAACGAGTTAAGAACAAAAGAAAAACCATTAGCGCATTGAAGTTTGACGTTTTTGAATTTTTGAAATTCACTAACACTTCAATATTATCTTGTAAATATATTCCATACTTTCAAAATTATCATCACGGCTGGTAGTATTGTAGGGGTCTACGGAGACGTCACTGTGTGGTGTGTGAGAGAGACAATAGATACTTTTTTCCTTTGGAGACAACAGACCTACTACGTACATTGTGTATCTTATCTTTTGAAAGAGCTGCAGCATTGTTGTGATAAGGAATATATGTTTATTGCCTTTTTATGCCGTCACGGTACCATAATCGTGGATCCGTAATAATAAAAACACCCAATAGAACAAAACGAACTTAGTTCAGGTTGATTCAAACTATTCACATTTGTTTGACGATCAGCTCCATTGTTTATTAATGGTTCCCGTTAAATGCTGATTTTTCGGCCTGTTTCAGCTTTAGATCAAACTGATCAGCTATCAAACACAAATATCACATTGTCAAGCTTGTCACCTGATTCCAATTTGATTGAAAATGATAAGAATCAGATAATGATAAGAATCAGATAATCAAATGATAAGAATCAAGAACGGGGACCGTTCAAAGGTTAAAAGTGGCGACGATCATTGAACCAAATGCGACGAAGTTTTAAAAAAACCCAATCTAAGATTCACAATATGTCGAACATCCAGTTGATTAGTCAGAAATCTCCAAATACCAAGTTTTGAGATAATGAAGAAAGTAATATTGGAATGATAACCATAAATCAAGTATTATTTACACATTAAATATGCTATAAAATAACACCGGGAGGCATAATGGTCTGGTACATTAGTATGACATTGCGAAATATCCTACTAGTGATCCAGAAAACATCAAAATTGTTTAATTCACTACAAATTTTTCTGCATTATAATTGATTTGGTGGTGTTTATGAGTAATCTGATTATCGTACCAGATAGAGGGAACACTTTTACAAATAACTGCATCTCAAATTTTGATTTGAAAAGAGATATCGGACTAATCAACTGGACGATAGATGTACAAAGGAGCGTAATACATTAGGGTTTGTTCTGTTTGCTGTGAATCATTTCTTCTTGTAGGTAGAGTTTTGGCAGAACACTAACAAAGGTTAAGAATTTTATCAAAGTTTAAAATGAGAGATAATAATTAAAAATTGAATGTTTAAATATTTGAAAGCTTATAAATGGAGTAATTTGTAAGTACCTGTGATGCATAGAGGTGGTTCGGGACCTAAGAAAATAATTGACAATATGAGTTTTGAGTACAGAAAGCCGACACAAACATCTGAAGCGCCATTGTAGACATTCATGAGACAATATACTAGTCCCAGAGAGAGGTTGTATGTGATATCCTTCTAGTATCTTCTTAACTTTGTATTATCATAAAAGTCGTGTGAGAAGGAAGATTTTGCATCGATGACGTAAGCACGATCTCTCTCTGGCACTACTATATTCATATACAACTAATCCACACGATAAAAAGCCACAAATCGCTATCTTTGCCAACTATCAGATATTTTCAAGACATCCCCGGGTTGATAATGAAAATATTTCAAAACGTTGGCAAAGAAGCAATGATAAATTGACGAGCCCACCTATAAGTATTTCATCTGCAAATCAATTACTTTAAACAAGAGCAAAAGTTTGTTTTTTGCACCATGTTGATTTGCCTGAAGCAGCAAAAACTTACACGAACATTGAGTTCTGACATCACGAAATTTGCGCATTTGTAATTTCCATTTTAACAACACCATTTCCATTATGAGCAGTATAAAGTAAAGCAACATGTTCACAGATAAACTACCCTTGGGCATGTCAATATAGACACAAACCTATATTTGAATGGCGCTTAAGATAGCTTTGGTATTAAATACAATTTTCAAAACAATACTAAAAACTCTAAATCACCAATTTAAAGTTTTTTTTATTATACCGTACAGGAAATTTCTCAATCAAATAATGGAGTTTTATTTTAGACAACCCATTTATTTGTTTCAAAATCATGCAGTGTAGAATAAAATGAAGTGAGATTTTGTAAACTTTTAGGAATAATAAAAATTATTACAAGTGAGGTTTCGTAACAATGAAGTGAGATTTCGCAACAATGAAGTGAGATTTCGTAACAATGAAGTGAGATTTTGTAACAATGAAGTGAGTTTTGTATCAATGAAGTGAGGTTTTGTAACAATGAAGTGAGATTTTGTAACAATGAAGTCAGGTTTTGTAACGTGGAAGTGAAGTTTTGTAACAATGAAGCGAGAGATTTTGTAACAATGAAGTGAGAGATTTTGTAACAATGAAGTGAAGTTTTGTAACAATGAAGTGAGGTTTTGTAACGTGGAAGTGAGGTTTCGTTACAATGAAGCGAGATTTTGTAACAATGAAGTGAGGTTTCGTAACAATGAAGTGAGATTTTGTAACAATGAATTGAGGTTTTGTAATTTATGAAGGAAGATTTTGTAACAATGAAGTGAGATTTTGTAACAGTGAAGTGAGGTTTTGTAACAAAGAAGTGAGGTTTTGTAAAGTGGAAGTGAAGTTTTGTAATGGTGAAGTGGAGTTTTGGAATTTGTAACGGTGAAGTGAGGTTTTGTAACAATGAAGTAAGGTTTTGTAAAAATATGAATTAAAGTTTTGTAACATTGATGTAAGAGTTATGTTCTAAGAAAAGAGGTTAGAATGTGAATTCAGAATTCTAAACAAGAAGAAGCATTGATGACAGAGAATCTAACAATAATTCAATACGGTTAATTTAACAAAGCATCACAAACAATAACCCGCTGTAATCAACCAACTAACAATACAGTGAAATCAGAACACAGGTCAATTTTTCAGTCATTGCATACTGATACACATTCCCACGGGTGGGAGAGATTCTTAGATGAAAAAGAGAAAAGTCATATGACTAATTCGAGTTAGAATGTAACGCAACAGTCGTTGGTAATTTAGTAACGCCTGGATAGTAGACCAAGCACAGTAGTTGTTTTCAGTCATGCTTAGAATTTTTTTTTAATTGTGATATCCAGTGAAAGTATCGCCTGTGAATGTAAATTAACCTGTAGTTTAGATTACCAAAGCTGTACTCTAATAAATAAATAATAAAGCAACAGAAAAGACAAAAGCAATGTACAATTACCAAACAAGAACGCACAATGGTTATAAACTTTCACCGGAAATACTTGTTTAATTTTCAGAAAAATCTCTAGTTGAATTGAGGAATTTGAAAGGTGATTATGAAGTAGGAATTAAAATGTATTTCCGATGGAGGTCAACTTCCCACCACAGCAGTTATGTGCGAATCAAGAGTCTGGGTAACCGGATAAAACAGAACAGTGACAAAACAGATCATTATATATATATATTTTTTTTTAACGTGTTTTCTGTTTTCACTTTTGTTCTGTTCTTTTTTGTCGTTGACCAAGTGTAGTAAAATATGGGTAATGGTACAGACCTGGTGTCCAGCCATGGCGGCGAGTTGTGCCGGGGAGGGGGGCACGCCGGGGGGCGCGGGGGGCAGGAGGGGCTGCCCCACTCCGTCAAACCTGGCTCCGGCTTCAAAGCCATTCTGCAAACAAAAGAGTTCCACATTAGACTAGCAAAATATGTATGCATATGTTTTTAAGACCAAAATTCCACATTGTTTAATTAAATAAAAAATATACCTAAAATATACCTGATCAAAGTTGAAATTTGACTAATGTTTTAACTCCTTGAATGCCACGGAGCAAACGGATAAATTTCGCGATGTTTTGACTTTGGCGTAATATTTTGGATTTATTTTATGCTATCGTATATAATATTTACCGAAACGCATTCCTTGATCAATAAACTAACCTTATTAACAACATTACTAACGTTTATTTGACAAATTGATAGGTTTATCGATCTTTTCATGACACCCGACGCTCAAAGTTTAACAGCCCAAATCGCGGGAGAAATGACATTTGCGATGCCATAGAAATGTGCAAAGATAATTATTTGAGTGGCTAGGTGTGTTCCTTATATCCGTTACGTCAAGAACAAGAATGCCCCAAACGATTCTGACCTTGTCCTTCATACATTTTCTTTATACATAAGGTTTAAAATCGCATATCAAAAAGTTTAAAAAAAAATTATATTCGGCTATAGGGCGCGTCCCGGGCACGCCATCGGCAGGCCACCGGTTAAATCACTCTGTTTTAACACAAAATTTATGAAATTCAGCCGGAATTCCCGTGGAATCGAAATTCTGGTCAGTTCCACACTAAATTGGGGAGGCTAATGTGATCTAAACGGTATTAGAAAGAGAAAACTTTAGACTTTTATATTTAAATCTACAATTTAACCATTAAAAAAATTAAATGTGCACCTCTATGAAACCAAGGTTTCCAATACCAATTTGAGAAAAATGTATAAAATTTTAAGAATTTATCTACGTCAAAAACATGAGGTCATATTGACGTTTATAATACCTAATAAAATATGTGTTTTTTTCTTTATCAGTAATTTTAGATAAAAAGAATAGTAAGTGGAGCCATTTTTTAAACATTTATTATGTTTGTATTAAAAAAATTATATTGTTTCTAATAATAAAAATAGCATTTGGTTTTATTTTTTAAAGCGGAAATATTTTGACCTTCTGACAAATTACATCCGATTTCAGAGGGGTCAAGTAAGATGGATGATGAGTAAGATGTAGCAGATTTTGTGACTTACGGGGATCATGATGGTGGGCCTCAGGGGCTGTATGGAGGGCTGCATGGCGGCGGCAGCGGAGGCGGGGTAGTACGGGTAATACTGCACGGGGTATCCGATGTAGCCTGGGTAACCGGCCGCTGCGTACATGGCCGCTGCCGGGCTGTACATCTGCATACCGTACTTTACCATTAATCAACACATAGACCACTCCTTAAGGCAAAACGATTTAAAAATCTTATCTAGCGGCAGAGATGTGACAATAACTGAGATTCAACTCGTATGCAAGATGTTATTCCAAAAGGTGATGAAAATTCTACAATAGAGTACAAACGATATATCAATATCATTACATATCTGCACAGGACAGTAGGTAAGAATGAGCGGAACGCAGTCCAGAGGCTGTAAAATTATGCATGCTCCAAGAAAAGAACAAAGAAAATTAACACTTTTCCTTAATTATCTTGATTCATTTTTGGGTCATTATTTGATTTGATCCTTCTTTAGTCAACGTTACAGTGTCAGACTGTAACGCTGTCTGAAACATTTGCCAAAACAGCGTAATAACACAAAAATCAATCATGGTAATATTTTTGATTGTGAAATTTTCAAAGACTTTACCATAAGTTAATGCTTCGTATAACATTTGTGTTAGAGCTTGCACATCTTCACAGCTTCTACGGACTGCATACCCCTGATAAAACGATTCTAGTAATGTGAAAATAGATTAGAGTTGGTATCAGAGAAAGGTTCTTCAAGTTGTCAAAAATGTAAGGGGAATGATGTAATGAAAGGGTGCTGGTCCTCACCTGCTGGCCGATGTTTAGGGGGGGATGGTGGGCGGCGAGTGCCTGGTCGTAGGAGGGCGGGGGCGCATACAGCTGCCCGGCCGCAGAGGCGGGGAACACTCCGTACGGGGCTCCACCTGGCACTGCGCATGGGTAGGTTAGGTTGGTTGCATTATTTGCACATATACATGGTGTACATATTAAGATCCATTAACCCATCCCGTGCCTCTGGAGGAAAATCGAAAATTTCGCAATGTTTTGACTTTGATGTAATATTTTGTGGGTTTATTTTATGCTATCTTATGTAATATTTACCGAAACACATTCCTTGAACAATAAACTATGCATAATAACAACATTACTTGCATTTATCTGGCAAATTCACATGTTTACGATCTTTCTTATAAGAATGATGCAATCGAACTGACAGTTGAAATGCTGAGAAAAAAACTTTGTCAGAGATCCATAAAGAATTCAAATTATTCGGGCTCCATAGATGTGTTCAAAGCATTCTATACCTTAAGAACAAGAATGCCCCAAGAGATTCTGACCTTATCCTTCATATGTTTTCTTTATAATTAAGGTTTAAAATCGCATTTCAAAAAATATTTTTTAGAGTTTAATTTGGCTCGCATCTGGCGTGCGCGTAATCGGCAAGCAACCATTTAACCAGCAGCCGAGAATTCAAATTTCGTCGAAAGACAGTCTTGCAATCCTACCCTTGCAACTGTACAGGATGGTTCCGATGAGAAAGATTGATTACTCTCATAATATCCTATAACACAATATCGATTTTACTTCATTCAAAATTTGCCGTTGGCGCGCCCCTATAGCCGAATAAAAAATAAACTTTTTGATATGCGATTTTAAACCTTATGTATAAAGAAAATGTATTAAGAACAAGGTCAGAATCGCTTGGGGCATTCTTGTTCTTGACGTAACAGATATAAGGAACACACCTAGCCACTCAAATAATTGTCTTTGGACATTTTTATGACTTTGGAAATGGGCATTTCTGCCGCGACTCGAGCTGTCAAACTTTGAGCGTCGCGTGACATAAAAAGATCGATAAACCTATCAATTTGTCTAATAAACGCAAGTAAAGTTGTTTGTAAGCGTAGTTTGTTGTTCAAGGAACGTATTTCGGTAAATATTATATACCAAAGCATAAAATTAACCCACAAAATTTACGTCAAAAGTCAAAACATCGCGAAATTTTCGGGTTTCATCCGTAAGTACTGAGGCATTCAACCGGTTAATGTATGCCTGTATGAAAGTGGTATGAGGGCGGGAGTCTGAGGGTCAATGCGGAGTGACGGACGTATGAATCCATCCCTCCCACTGCGGTGAAAGACGATGGGTTGAGAGAGTCCATTTGGAGAGGTCTGTGTTAGGTCTCCCTCGACCAGTCTCTTCCAATCCGGCCTGTCATGCGGTAGGTGGGCAAACGCATTCATGAACCCCATGAACCCGGACACCCCTGCTAAGTAACCAAAAGTAGCAAACCACTTGGGGTGCCCTACGGCAGGAGTGTTGGTTATCCAATAAAAGGCGGTACCCATACCCGCCTCCAAAATTGAAAAATAATGATTGTGTAAAGCAAAAATTTTTCATATGTAAAAGTACTGTTTAAAATGCAAATTAGTGTGGTACTCACTATAGGTGTGGTGAGCTCCTCCATACTGCGGGGCAGCGGCCGCGTGCTGCGGGGGCGCGGGCAGGAAGGGGCCCTGCGCCTGCGGGGGCGCTCCGGGGAAGGCTCCCAGCGGGGGTGTCACTGTAACCAACACACCTACACTGAGCATCCGGCAGCAGGTCACCCTCATACGCCAACAGTGGAGACTATCTGGTTTGTTTGTTACACTGGTTGAGGCTAAGTTACGAAAGATGCCGATGTATTCTTCCTAATTATGCCGACACTGTTTGAATTCTTCCTACCCACATTGTAAAAGGCTGAAATTGTAGCTTGTGGAGTGGTGGGGGGAGGGAATTGAACCCGTGACGCCTGCTTGCAAACCTGATGCTCTGGACCACTGACTAATGCCAACTTGCCAATTTGGGAGGCGGGAATGGGTACCGCCGCCCTGGGAACCTTTATTGGATAACCTAACACTTCTGCCATAGGTCACCCCAAGTGGTTCGCTACGTTTGGTGATTTAGCAGGGGTGCCCGGGTTCATGGGGTGAGGTTTGTCTAGGTCTTGGAGGTGGATGACCAGGACACACTGAACCCCGGATTCCTACCCACCCCTTAAACCCTTTTCCTTCCCGGAATTCTCCTCCATTTCTTTTCCTAAAAAAACCCTCCACACAGCATCCCCAAAGATGGTAGGGAATTATTTTCCTCGAGGCCTTCTGTGTGGAGCTCATGTAAAAGATTAAAAAACAAAAAACTGGACCATCAGTTTATTGATTTTGAAGAAATACACTGCACTTTTGTCATAGACAAGAATGGACCAGTTGTTGGTTGAACCAGTAGTGTATTAAACATTACAGTACATTGTAATATTTGACTATCAAACAGAAAATCTGCTTTTGTCCCGAGAAACATTCTCAAACGGTGAGCCCTGGCTACTTGAAATTTGCTGCTAACTTTTTCTATCTAAAATTCTAGGTCGATCCAACTATTTTCAGCTCGCAAATGTCATTTCCTTCATGATCTATGAAGATTTTAAATATTAAAATGACAAAAATGTCGTCATATTTTTTGTGCCACATTTTTCAATTGTTGAAATTTGGGCGAGGCCATGTATTAAATCCTTGTTATTTATTACACATTTAAAACACAAATGGCTAAATTTGAGGAAGTGAGAAATTAAATTCTATTGCCAAAACGACTATTGCAGTTTTATTGCCTTTATTTGTTGAGGATATGAAGTATGTAGTCCCCAGTGAGTCATGAGTTAGCATCACTGTATAAAAACATCTTTATTGGCCGTGGGAACAAAGTGATTCCTAAACTGACGGAAAATGCTAATGTTTTCATTCAAAGTACAAAACTATGTTTTTAATATCAACTATTGCGCAGCACGCAATTAAGTTGCATAAAAACTTGAAAAATAATTTGGCCCCAGTGACGAAATATCAGAATGAAGACTGAAAAATACATTATTCTAAGATGGTGGGTGTGATAGAATGTTACATTTTTGTATTTCATTAACTTAAAAACCTGCAACCAGTGTGACATAGAATGGTGTAATTTTTAAATATTTAGACTCAATTCAACCAACTAGCATCGCTTTAATATTACAACATTACAATATTTATTTGTTAGTTTTGAATCTAAATATGTTGAAATCACACCAAGAACTATCGCTATGTGAATCTACTTTTAAAAATTGGAAGGGGGGATTTTTTAAAGAGGGATTATTTAAAAAAAAGTTTAAATATACAAAGCAGAATTTCTCGGCAAACGGGTTAATAATTATTATTTAAAAACTGCAAATTTACTCGGGGAAGATTATTCAAAACTAAAAAAAATTAATTGTAACAAAATAAAAAAACATCCTACTTCAAAAATTATATATTTTTTGATTGTGAAATTTATTATTTTAAATGGCACTGTTAGAAAAATAGACGCTAACGTTTTCCTTTTTTAAAAAAAATTAAAGCGAAGATCACAATTTTAGGATTAAATTTTTTATTTTTTTATTAGTTGAGTATATTTTTATAAGATAAAAGCAATCAGCAATTTACAAATAATTTCAGTATTTTCGCTTTTACTTTAAAGTTCATATAATACAGGCTCAATGTGTTCAAAGAAAACGTAAGAGAATCCAGATCAGAGTGGCCGGCAAGTTCAAGTTCTATAGGAGAATTGTACACACATTTCATAGTTGAAATACAGTAATTAATTTGTAAAAACGAGTGTCATGTCAGGTCAAGTACAGTGAGAAATACAGCAAAGCTATTTTGGTTAATTTTCAATAGAGGGCACTCGATACTGAATCCGACGCGAGATAAATATCCTTGTATTCAATTTCATGCACTTTTCACAACACATCGGAAGTAAATATCAAGCGCCTCCACAGTTTATACAATAACTGCGCAGTTCTACATCAAACCAGGAAAACATTCTAAATTCAAAAGTTTAAAATCAATTAATATTCCAGGAAAGGACAGAAGATTCAAATATATCTATGAAACTGTTTTTGATTACTGTCAATAGATGGTAGCGAATGTTTAATTTTAAAATATCTATGGAATTGTTTTTGATTATTGCCAGTAGATGGTAGCGAATGTTTGATTTTAATTTATCTATGGAATTGTTTTTGATTATTGCCAGTAGATGGTAGCGAATGTTTGATTTTAATTTATCTATGGAATTATTTTTGATTATTGCCAGTAGATGGTAGCGAATGTTTGATTTTAATTTATCTATGGAATTGTTTTTGATTACTGCCGGTAGATAGATGGCAGCGAATGTTTGATTTTTATATATATACAAATATCATTAGATTGGTATAATTTTTTGTGGGCAATTTGAATGGTTTAGTTGGACAGGGAAGTGCGCAAGTTATTAGGGTTGTATTTATAATAATACCAAAGAAAACAGTCCTTCAAGTATATTAAACACAGGAAAACACCTAGTAATAATAATTATTGCAATAGGGCACTTATAAACTGTAGTACTAGGGTTCAGTTCCAAGGTGTCACTATGATCTTTGCCATCAATTAAAGTCGATAATATGTTGCAAATGACGTTACTATTTTGAATTAATTATATTAAATAATCACGTGTGATATTATTGTTCATTCATTCAGTCGTACAAAACTAGCATCAACAACCTAATATGTAAATTGCACATTTAAATACTTCCAAGAACTTTGAAGAAAAATAAAAAATGCAATGTTTATAGAATCTAAGTCAGACATAGGTTCTGCTGGCTGAATCCAGAGCTCTTTATTGCACCGCTAGCGTTAATCAAAATACTCACAGAATTTAAGCTCGTAATTTTGAAGAACCAACGTCTTTAACAGATCTAAATGAACCTTAGACGAAATATAAATTTACATCTTAGGGCTGTCTGTTTCACGGTTGCTAGAGTTAAAGTTAGGGTAAAAGAAATCGTTACAGTTAAATCTCACAAAATGCATTATTCAATCAATTTAACCGCCTGTTTTGTGTCACTTTTGAATTTTGCTTTTCAAAAACCGAGAGTTACTCTAGAGTTATTTGTCATTTTGACATTATGATATCTATGATATTCTGTTGGAGGTAAGGTACGAAATTGCGGGTTTCAACATTGATTATTAATCATGATTAATCTTATAGAAAATGATGATATTGACAATGAATTCCTCATACAATATATCTTGTAGCGAAAACCAAAAACATTTGAACCCCTTGTTAATAAAATAGTTATTTGGGAGGATCCCGAATTTTTGGCACGGTATAATATATCGAAAGATCTCGTAAAATTTGTGCCACATCAAATTCAAAAAGATATTACAACTACTGGAAAGTAAATAATAATTATATATTTTAAAGTACTCATGCAAACATTTTATAGGAACAAAAAAGCTCCTACAATGACGCGAAACAAAATACAGCCGGATATTTTGAGAGTTGTTCTGGTTTTCAAATTTAATTTATGGTGTGGCCGCACCAAAAAATAAAGTAGTGCATTTTTCACATATTTTCGAGGAATATTCCGCTTTTTAGACTGGCCACTAGTGGCGGGTTCGTGACTTTTGGGCGTGATAGAGTGCTAATATTAAAAAAAAATGGCATTACTGATGTCGTTGTAGACAAAAACGTAATTATTACTTTAGCAAAAGCACACCTGGAACAGCGAGTGGTCCTTCTTTAACTGACGGTTAAAATATAAATTTAGTTCACGATTTAACTTTCTGTTGAAACAGATGGCACCTAGAAATAACTTTATTTAAACTTTCAATTTAGGAAATACTGCAATGTTAGCCGAACCTGACAAAGATTTGGTGTTGGTATGCAATATATTAACTTTAAACAAAGCCTAATAACTAAATCATCCACAAATTCCTAAACCTCATTCAGTGTCATTTTTTATTCATTCACTTTCAAAACGTATTAAGAAGAAAAATACGAAGATAAATTAATATGAAAAGCTGAACTTCATTGAGAGCAAAGATCAATTTATATTCTGAGAAAATTTAATACAATGGCTTTTTTTTACTGATTTTACAAAATTTACTGTTACCAGTTGTTTCCAGTTTTTTTTCAGAATATAGTTAGGGCTTATTGACAGGATGCACAACCAATAGAAGGTTCCACCCGGCGGTGGGGGGGAGGGTGGGAGAAGGCATGCCATCCGTTGGTTGAGCATCCATATTTCATGGGTTTTAAAAACTAGAATTACAAACATTTTCAAGCAAAGATGACCCGCCATTTTAATAAAAATCCGACAACCTGAAAAAAAAAGTACAAAATGGCGGGTCGTGTTTGCACGATACGTCAAAGCAAAAACAAGAAATAAAACAAACAATTAAATGGACTATAGACAAGCATTCATGTTGGTTCAGTCCAAATGTCACATTAATTTGCTCTTTGACATAATTGAGTTCTTTAATACCCGCCAAGCATACAACGTTTGACAATAATTTACTTGCTAAATTCAAAGTTAACTTTTTATTAACTTTTTTTGCAATGACGTTTTTCATAATAAGACAGTTCAGAGTGCAAAGGAGGCAAGTCTAAATAAGAGTAAAAAAAATAAATAAAAAAGAGAGAGAGAGATAGTGTTTAATAATAATAATAATAAATATAAAATTCTAATACTTTCTAGTTGCTAGAGTGAGATGTGAATATAAAAAAAAAACTGTTGTCATCAATAATTATCATCGGACATCTTTACAGCCGTCAATTTTTTATTTGTGATGAAATAAATAATTTGCCGGCGTAAAAGAAGTAAGAAAGCGACGAAAAGAAAAAAAATGGGTGCTATCAGCAAATAGAGGCTAAATTAATAAGAATTGCATGAATAAAGAAAATAATTGTAAAATAATGTTGAATGCCACTCTTTAGAAAAATTTATTGCCATAGTTTTAGGTGCAGTTCAAAAACATATCGTCATAGGTCAGTATACAAAATGACCCACAACTTGCTCTCAGAACAAAAGCAATGAATTTTAACCAATTCCTTGATGAGAATCTATTTTTTCTATTCGATTTTTCCCGGGTTACAAATAGGTGACAATTTCTTCTAGTTATCTTGATGAGTGGAAAATTGTTTCTGCAATGAAGAAGGATTTAGCTAGCAGAGGAATTGAATCTACGATGCCTGGGTGAGAAGCCAAAGCATTTGTCTACTCAGCTCTAATCAAACCCGGCGAGGGCTCTTGTCTCTACACACTAGACAGAATAAAAAAGGTAAGAGGAATGTTTTATTTTAGTTTTAAATAGCCCCGGGAAAAATGTCAGCGTCCAAAGAATGTGGCATTCAACCTAAATATTGTAACATTACTACAAATAAAAAAATATTTTTATAAAAGTAAACAAAAATGTATTCGGATAACTTCAAAAAAAAAACCATTAAAACCCATGGATTTCAAAATTGTGTCTTTTTCCAGTCCGTTATCAAGATATTGGCTGGAAAGTCGACAAAAATTAATGTTTTAAAAAGAAAAATAGAAATACATTAAAAAAGGAAAGGAAATTAAATAAAATATTTAGGAAGATAGGTTCAGTAGGTCGGAAGACATACCTTTTAAATAACAAAAAATAAAAATAAAATTATCATGCTTGGATCATTATTTGGAACATTGCATAATTATTCTGATATATATTTTAATGTTTTATTTGCAGTTTTTTAGGAAATAATTATGCATTGCTATAGTGCAAAAAATGTAGGCCTAAAACAAATATAAAAGCTCATGCACATAAAAATTGCACTTAAGGGATTAAAAATAATCAGCATACACTCCAAAATCTATCTAAGTATTTGTAGCATGTTGTGCATTGTTCATGCATGCCTTGGGAAATTCAAAAAGGTCAATTTTATCTCAATGTATAGTGAAAACACCTTCCCAACAACCTAACACCTTTGTACACGGTGCCAGAAATCCACAGAGATAATACACCAGACTTGTATCTGTCAATTTTGAAGTATTGTCACAATTTCTTTCTTGCCCCGTTAAAATTAAGAATAACAAGTAAATTCCATAGACACTGCGCTAGCTTTCCATCTATTTTCAAAATTTTCTTATGTTTTAAAATAGAACCTAAAGATTGAATTTGAAAACAAATGGAGAATTTGCATATATCTATGGAAACAGTATTTGAAAAAAGAATCAACAGTAAACCATTTGATGATTGGAGCAATAATTAATGTGAATTTAAAATTTTTTAATAAATACTTCTGATATGCTCTGAATCCGAAAATGATTTCCTGATAACCTATACTTAATCTAAAATCAAAGTAACGACAATCCTTAATTATTATTTAAAAAGGTGTCCCGTGCCTGGGCGCCATTTTTAAAAACACCTGACAGACTAATGTTGCTTTCATCACAATAATTATTTTTACCAAACCATTACAGAATTATCCAGTAGATTATTAACAAAAAAGAATGTAACAATTTTAAACAGAAATATTCTTTTCTGTAAATAATTTATCTTTTACGATTTTTCTTATTAAATTCTCTTTTTTTTTCTTCGGTATTGGCGAGTATAACAAGCGCCGAATGCAAGGGACACCTTTTTGCCACCAAGTTGGAATGCAGCAGTTGTGAAATGTGAAATAGTTATACACACAAATATTTATATATATTTATAATATATAGACTTTTCAATTTTCTGTATGATTGGGAAACGCATTTTTTGCAAAACTTTTTACTGTTCAGGATTTATTCGGTAACTAAATATGCATTTTTACGGTTTCGCAAGAAAAACGTTTACCGGGACATTTTTGCAGTCATATTTTCATTGAAAACTATAAGTTTTTAAATGGTAAATTGGCTTAAAAACGGCTTGCATATAAAATGATGACAATATTTCGAAAGATGTTTAAAGTTGGAAATTTTTAAAGAAATATCAATGAAAAAGTAAATTGCAATAAGGTCCATTAAATACGAAATAAAAAATATTTGTTTTAATTAATTCAAAAGACAGCGAGTCCCAGCAACCATCGCATACTGTAAACCAATTTAATAATTTTCAAAAGTAAATTAAAAAACAGTCAATTCATCTATGGAGCAAAAACACTGTTAAAAGTAATGTCTTATTTTATATTGTTCAAGTCCGAGGATGGCTCAACCATTTAACTATGAAAATAGCAAAAAAAAAAAAAGAGGATATTTTTCATTATATATTTCGGCCAACTGCTTTTTAGCATTGTCCAAATGAAGTCAGGAGCGGAGGCGAGCGTGCTGTCGCAAGCCCCCAATGAACACTAGTGAATTACTAACAAATCATGCCCTTTCCGCGCATACTAAGGGAGTGTCTGCATACCTTTGTGCTTGCGACCTAGCTATAAAACTTTTAATTTATTCTTCGTAGAGTGATTTTCTGAATCTATTTATGTCTGGCTATTGCAATCTTTGCATTTTGATTAATTTTGAACCTAGTTTTACAGCTGTTAAAAAGGACATTGTTATATAAATTGAATCATCCTCGAACTTTACTGTGAAGTGTTTCAAAAACATTAATATACTTTATTGTGAGGCAGGTGATCTCGGTTTATGTTGATTTTAGTATATTCATATTTTTTGAATAGGCAATACAGATACCATTGATTTACAAAGAAAAATCATTAATTTTTATACAATAAATTAAGTTTATTTAGAGGTATAATATAACTTTAAATCAATTGTAGCAATATTACCTATAGAATTGTACAAATTAAAGCATGCATAGTCAATTATTTGAGGTAACCATTCCGAATATTCATAGATATAAAAAAAAAAAATTTTTGTATTTATTTAAATATTGAATAAAATAATTCAGAATGGCTACCCAAAAAATGTTTTTATATTAACTTAGTAACATTTTAGTATGCAGTCACCATTCAAACATAAAAAGAAAAGGCATTTGAAATCTGCCAAGTCCTTCTGCATACATATTTTATCACATTTCAAATCGCAATGGATAACACTTTAAAAATATATAAATCGGTAACAAACTATTATTATTAACCATACTTCATAGGCGAAAATTCGGTTAATCAAATATGAATTTCCATAGTAAGTAGAATAATTTATTGTAAAACTGAATAAATATTATTTATCAATTCTTTTGTTTTCCCGACAAGGTTTATTATGATGAAAAAGCTATTTATAATAAACAAATTTAAAATGAATTCATTTATTATCCATTGCAATTTTAAAAACAGTTTTTAATTATTTCTATTATTAACGGGTTAATGTCCTTGCCATAATACGTGTAAAATAAAAGATAACGTAACATTTTTGAAAACACAAAAAAGTTTTTTTTTTTTTTAAGGGTTTGCTTTAGAAATCAATAAGATTTGAAGTAATAACAATCTTTTAGCAAACAATTGATAGGTTATTTTTTAACTAGATATTTCAGGATTTTAAGAAATAATTTCCGGAGTGGAAGATAATCTCAGTATCGCCCTGGCGAGATACTATTATTCAGAATCATTGTTTGAAATGGGTTTTAACTATGTTTAGTGAACAGATCAGAATAGCCAGGTACTTCCCAAAATCCTTTCCCTGATGAGGCTGCATTAGTTCCACTCGCCCCAGTTTTTTTTTTTTTTTTACGAGCTCCACACAGGAGTTCCTGAGAAAAACAATTACCCTCAGGGCCTGTCATCTTAGGGGGTGCTATATGGAGGGTCTTTTTAAGGAAAGGGATGAGAGGAAGTTCTGAAAAGGAAAAGGTATGAGGGGTGGTAGGAATCTGGGGGTCAATGTGTCCAGAAGCGACAGACTTATAAATCCATCCCCCTCAACTGCGGTGCAGGGGGATGGGTCGAGAGAGTCCGGATGGAGAGGTCAAAAGGTCTCCCTCTCAGTCTCTCTCTCGATCTGGCCCGCCACGCAGAAGGCCAAGGACCTAGACAAACCGAACCAAATGTAGCGAACCATTTAGGGTGATCTATGGCCTCTGCCACAGGGGCACCTCTGTTGGTTATCCAATAAAAAAATCCCCAGGTGGCAGTACCATATCTGACTCCCAAACTGACGAAAGAGCTTATATTGACTATTTCCAGGATCTTTTCCTACAATACATCGAAGACTGACAACTTTTCTAAGCATCTGTTGTTTACAAAATAAGTAAGACTAAACGCGCGTGGGACGAGAAAATGATAATTTACGATATTGGAACATCTGTGAAAGATGTGGCAATGCAAATGGGTCGATCCAAACCTTGACACCCCCGCAAACAATTACAATAATAATATTAAAAATGACATAATATAGTTACAACGGACAGGCGATCTGATCGGTGTTGTATTGTGTAGGCAAACAAAGTAGCTAACGTTTTTAATAGAACAGAGTTGTAAATTAATCAACAGCAAGTTTTATTTGCATGATGCAATGAATGGGGGACAATCTGTCATGGAGCATTAAAGTTAATTTATCACATTCATGACTTTTAAGGTGATCCCATAGTCCTTGAAAAATTCGAAATCGTCTGTTTTGCGAGGGATTATAAAATACTTGAGAAAACTTGACAACCAATAATAGACGAGAGGCGTCAGGCTCATAAATCCCGAGTTCCGCCCTCAAATACACTGTGGTAAAAATTGTGAAAAATATGAACATAATAATTATATTAAATACTTATTTATGATTATCAAAATACATGGTAAAATTAACATATTATGGGCCTAATTTGTAGAACAAGTAACTTTCAGTTATCAAATTTTACAGGAGGCAGTAAAGACTGTTTTTTAAACTCATGAACCAAGATGAACCGCTCTCCTTCGCACGGAATAGACTAGGTTTATAAAACATTTGAACGTACTTAAGATTTGTATAGTTTATTAATAAAAAATGTTTAATAATTTTGAATTTTTAAATTATTTTTTATAATATAACTTTATAGGTAGTTATTAATATGCAATTTACAGTTATTTTATCATACGATTTATTTAACTCTTCTATACACTCTTGCAGTTCACATTTCTTTAGAATTCTATTGAAAAGTTTTTATTTTCAAGCAACCAGTTGGGCAGCGTTGTGGGGCGGCTTAAAGAGGATCTGTAAGAAGGGATGTATTAACACGAATTTTGAAGATGACGGAATATATGAAGGAATCATTTGCTCTGTGTGGAGGAGGGTACATTAATGCAAACATTTAGTTTACAGTTAAGTAATTGACTGAGAGTGGTGAACTCCAAATTTTAAGTGGATAAAAAAAAATCTTCATTCTTGGGAATCTGTTTTATATAATACCGACTAAACTTTAATTAACAGTTAACAAAATTATGGCGTTGTTTCTATCAAGAAAATTTATCTTATTTTATAGTGCCTTTTTTATTTTTTTTTATGTGAATACCACACAAGAATCTCAACTACTGCTATTTGGAGTCAGTGAGACTATGGCATCCCCATTTGGGGTATGTTGTGAGGCTGAAGGTAGAGAGGAAGCGAAAGAGATGGGGAAGAGGAAGGTGGGGAAGTACCTGACTATTCAGATCTGGTCACTAAGCAACGTTTAAATTTCGAATTTTGGTCTTACACCAGGGCGATACTGAGAGTATCTTCCATTCCGGAACATGCCACAAATATACCATAATAAATTATATTTAATTATTTGAACCCGCGACCATCGGATCGACTTTCCCCTCAAACACGGAGGCCGTCAAATACATTTGACCAGGAGGCCTACAATTATATTTGAACTGCTAATAAATTAGATTGTTTAAAATTCTTTTGGACAATTTGCATTTATTTAAAAATAAAAATATTGGAAATAACAATTTTCATCAAAAATATTCACCAACAGCTTGGCGGTTAACAACTGAAAGGGAAAGCTTCGGACTGTAATTTAGGTATTAATAAACAAAAAAAATATATTTAATCATTCCCCAAAAGTAAGAACTTGGCAATAAAAGTTAATTAATTAAAGCTAATACGTTTCTCTTCTACGGAGATTTGATGTGCATAGTTAGATTTATGCCAGTGTTAACAACGTAAAAATAATTAAGTTCATTAATGTTACGGCGGAATTTAAAAAATCGTGTTTTTTTAAATAAAAATAATATAACTTTTTCAAAATGTTTTCAAAAGTTATTGCCTACTTCAAACGACATTTGGCAACAGAATTATATATTTTTTTTCAAATACGAGTTTTATTATATAAATAAAGTAAATTATAAAGTGGTTAACCGTTATATTCAAACATCTACGTATATAACTAGGAAATTTTAAAATCGATAGTACGTAAACTCGAATAACATTTTACGGCGCAGAGAGTCACGGACGTCAAGGACGTCCGTCCACCACAACTGTTGGGTGGAGAATGCGACAAAAAGGCGGTGACGATTGTGTGGTCCTTACGTCCATGGCATAAGGTTCACTTTGAAATAACATTTTCGTCGAATGCCGGCGGTCTTGATTGATGTCAAAAATAACAACGCGAAAATGCACATTTTATTTTATTTCGGGAAGTTCATGCATAAATATCGACTTTTTTCGCGATTATCATAAAAGAAACTAAATTTGCCACATTATGCAATAAAATTAAATACGAAGAGGGGTTTACAAGTAGGAGAGTTTGCACTTGAAAGTGTTTTTTTATAGACCTTATACTTTATTTTTTTCTAGGCTTATTAAAAGACTTATAAAAAAAATGACCGATATTTTTAAGGGCAAAGATATGTTCTACACGCAGTATTTAATTGAAGCATCTAAAATACTTTTAAGCGATTAAATTTTCAAAACAAAAATACACGATTTTGTATGATTTTGCATTATGTCGCAAGGCATCATCTTAACCCTTTAAAATCGGGCATATATTGTCAGAAGGTAAAAATATTTCCGCTTTGCAATAAAATTCAAATAAATGGAATGTTTGTGAATGTATCTGAAAAGCAGGTAATTTTGAATAATGATGAAAAATGTCATTAAATTTTATTATTAGAAATAAACATGTAATTTTTTTAAATACAAAATTTAAGGTTTTAGAAATGACTCACGTTACGTTTTTTCTAAGTACAATTACTGATTATGAAAAAAAAAAAAAACTTTTATTAAAAAAATGTTATTGTCACCTTACTTTTTTGTCATTTCATGTAAAAATAATTCCTGAAAAATTCACAAAGTTTATTTTTTTTTTCAAATTGCGGTCAGAAACTTTGGTTTCGATTTGAATACATAGCATGTTGTTTTCTCATTCCAAAAATCCAGACTGCTGTCCAGAAACACAAAGATATTAGTGTACAAAACACTTATTACTCCAGTACTCACCTACGCAGCTGAGACCTGGGTACTAACTATGAGGAATGAGCGAGCACTGGACGTTTTTGAAAGGAAAATTTTGAGGCGCATATTCGGACCGGTTCTAGAAAATTAATTTTGGCGCAGAGGTTACAACAATGAGCTCTATACTCTGTTTAAGGAGCTAAACGTCACAAAATTTATAAAACTGGGAAGACTTTGGTGGCTGGGTTATGTGGAGAGAATGACCGAGCATCAAGCATCAAAATCCCTGATGAACTCAAGATCGACAGGGCGAAGGAGCCTGGGAAGGCGAAGGAGCCTGGGAAGGCCAAGATTAAGATGGAGTGACAACGTCCTCAAAGACCTATCTACCCTGGAGCTTCTAAACTGGAGAGAGCTGGCACAAAACCGAGATGTGTGGAGGAAGGAGGCCAAGACCCACCAGGGGTTGCAGAGCCAAGAGATGTGACTCTGAAGATGTTTTCTCTTTCCAATACCATTTAGATCATATTTCTCACTATGATAGTTAGGGAGACGACACAACAATCTCTATGAGACCTATATGAGCTGGGACAAAATGGTCTCCTGTGATTAAACGGATGTTAAATGCGAAAGTAATAAATGCAGGAAAGGGGATATTAATTATTCATAATATTAATTTTGAAATATATAATGAAGTAATATTATAAAAGATAATTTTAACTATACATAAATTTATAATCTCCCTAAGCCCAACTAAAAACTCTCAAATCAAAATAAAATTTTCATTTTTTTTTTTAGTAAACTATCCCTAAGATTCATAGTACAGACCCAAAGCATAACTCGTGTTAAAAAGAAAATAAATGGGTACCCGTCTTGAGAATCGATTTCGATCCAATCAACTGCTAATCGAGCCCCCTACCTAGTGGGCTATCGACCACCTAAAATCTATTTAGTATGCTGGCAATGTCTTTCCATCACTTGAAATATATTCAATTAACCTTCTAAAATTGAGGTAGATGCCATATTGTTCATCAATTTTTATTTTATTGTTGAAAAGGTAGTGTTGAAACTCGGGTGAAGCTGGGAAGTAATTCGAAGTATTCGAAATAGAATAGTGAGATTTAAAAGAAAAATTGTTTTCAAAAATGTTACGCATCAAAATTAGCAGTGAAATAAAATAAATAACGAAAATAAAAAAAGGTTCGCCTGCCTGGATAATTTTTTATACCAGAATGAAAATCGACAACGATCAACAAAACACTAAAAATAAACAAATTATTAAGTTCTAATCACGTCTAGAGGTTTATCATTGCCGATCTTCTCTATTACACGAGGCAGGCGGGTAGGCACCTGTGGTCAGGAATTTTTATTTAATTTTTTTATTAATTGCAACACTGACCATAGGTGATATTATTACATCTTAGCTTTTAAAAAACGAAAATAAAAAAGGGGGAAATACGAGGAAAAAAATGCATTAAATTACTTGGAATAATTGAATTGATAATGGTTTTTCAATCAAAAAAGTGACAATTAATTTACCAAATGTTATATTTTCTCATATTTGTTATCAAAGAGACAAAAAATATTCATGAATATTGTAAAATAACCCACAAATATTGCGTGACTATTTGACAAATCCCCCCTCAATACAAAACTAAAAAAAATAACAAGCAATTAGCCATACCCCAAAAAGAAAAACAAAATTAACACACCAAGACATTTAGAATTGTATTTAAAACATGTTATTTGCTTCAAACAATCATTACCCAAAACTGTTGCGAGCCATTTAATTTAAAAAATTAATTGATAGGTGACCTTACAGATTTTTTCTTTGTTACGAATTATTGTATTATTCAATATTATCTTTTAATTTTCTATGGAACTAATTCACAGATAGTGTGAAAAAGCAATCAAAGCTTATGTGCCGAGCGACAAAAATGTGTTTTAATTACAAAATAAGCTAGTGGAAATAGCACAACTAGTCTCATTTCACACTATTCATAGAATATTTCCCTTATTTAACCAATTCTACAATACTATAAAACCGAATCTACGTTTGAAAATGGCAGACTTCAACTTTTTCTTTTGAGGAATGATCGATTGTCAGATGTGTCATTCAAATACATGAATACTTAACACATCAATATGTATAAATATATATAGGTATTAATGTAATGATTATAATGTATCAGATATGTATATATAGCATCTCACACTCATGTTTTTATTGAGACAAATTACGTTGGAACGTTATCCCGGCGACTTCGAAGGCTGCTCTGCGTAACCATTCACCGACTTTACACCCGCTGTAAGGAACATAACACACAGCGTACAAATGGTTAAAATTATACACAACTCGAACCAACAATAATAATCAATGTGGCTCCAGGCTGATAATCAATAAATTACCACCTGAAGAAATAAATCACTCTGAAGAGAAAACAACTGAACCTCAACCATTTACCAACAAGATGGTTGCTCGAGATTCCAAATTTGATTTTTTTTTTAGTGTTACCAGAATAAATGGCAGTCAGGTACTTTTTGAGCACTGGCTGGAGTTGTAACAATCATTGGATTATTGGCTTGCAAACCCCTCCTGCAAATGCTCAAAAAGATCCCCATTTGTTTGATTTTTAATCAAAATCGATGACATTTTAAAAATTAAAACCCTGATAAAATTATGGTAAGGATTGTACGCAGAAAACAAAAATAAATAAGGCAGTTTGAGTAATGTCAAGTTTTGGCTAAAAAAATTATAGCAGGGGGCTGCACGCTGATGTTTTGAATTAAGTTAATAATTGTAGAAAAGAGTTGATATTTTATGTAAGAACTGTTTAAGAACCTTAAACTTATAAGATGGATAAAATAATATGACTTGACAAAATAATAATGTACGCAGTCGACAAAGAAAATAACGACACGAAAGTATTGATTTTCAAGCGAGTGGACCATCATAGGCGTTGGGTGTAAATTTGCGCATTTCTCTACGGAAATAAATTAAGAGATTATGGTCAAGCGAATGAGCACCTGCAAAGAAACGATTATGATCCAGCGATAAATATTCAAGTAAAAGTGTATTGTGAAATTCTCCACCGAAAGTGGCATCCATTTTGATTGTGTGGGAACAGTTTTATTGATTTTGCGCGGGTAACAATATTAATCGGGCGAAAAACCTACTTTAGCGCAGCAAATCAACTCAAAAAACATCAACAAAAGATATTGCAATACCCGAGCTCACAATAATTGTGAAATATCATTGTTTTCAATGTGAATAGTATGACATTTGTCAAAATGTCAAAAAAAATTTGGGCGTTATCTGGGGAATCGGATATAAAGACGTTTTAAATGAAAAATGGTTGCAATAAATAACTAAAAATTAGACATAACGTTTAATTTGTACACTTTATACCTTTCTTGTCAGCCATTTCACTAAATTTGTTTTAATGTAAAAAGTACGACTTCACAGTAACTGCAGAAACTCGCGTTTGTCAAAAGATGGATGCAAAATTCCCGATATTCCGGTCAAATATTGAGATGACAATATGGGAAGCTCTCTTCAATATTCATACAATGTAAATGTAAACTTTTTAGTTTGACGACATCTATGTTTCTGGAATCTCACCAACAAACATTCTACTACGCATAAATCAATACGAAAATCTGCCTTTTATATTTTTCATAGTTCTAGTTTATCCCGCTAAAATCGCTGCTTTCCTAACAATCAAATTTATGACAGAGCTTCGCATGTTCGGGGCCGACGTAGGTACGTTCGATAACGCTATTGGCCGAATGCAAAATACTGATCTCTCATTGGTCAGAAACGTTTCTAACATTTTGTCAAAGGCGAAGTTATATTATTGTATGTAGCCAGTAACATTTCATTTGAGAGGTACCTGATTAGGGGATAGTGGGGATATCACAATCATCAACCATATCTATTTGCTAGAATTTTAATTTAAAATATAATCTCCGTAAAAATAAGTCACACCTCAAACCGAAATAAGTCTTAATTTGGCCTGATGGAAGACGGAGTATTTTACTTTTTAATTAAATATCTCGACAGGAGATAAAATAAATGTCCATTTAATGATAAGTACAAGGTAAAAGTATAATAGAGGATAATAAGTACAATAAAGGAAAGAACAACAAACAACTAGAAAAGAGTTTATTTCTAGGTCGTACAGTAAATATTTAATTTGTAGAGCACCGTTTTGTGAAAAATCACCCCAAGGGCGCTGAAGTTTAGTAAGTACACCAACATAATGATGAGGAATGATACATATATAAGCTTTATTAGGAAAATCGTTTTTCAAATAATGCTACAAATCTGCTAAAAATAATAGCTATGTAGCAAATTAATATTTTTTGCTTAATCTCTTGAACTCTAGCGTATCCTTGGATGTAACTAGCTATTCTGGGGAAACTACACACGGTAGATTGTATATCATATTTGTAAATAATACATCTTCTGGTAAGAAAATGCGTTTACAAAATTTTACAAAAAAAAAGTAAGTTATTACGAAAATAGAAATGGTCGGTGCGCAGCGAAAATTTTGCGTCAGTGTTCGAGAAGTTAATGTCACCTCCATAATATTATTTACTTTTTCAATATTTTTGGCTTCAAATTCTGTATTTTTTCCACACCGCCTCTTTTATGAATGCTTATTTTTTTTACTTCACAAGAGTCTCAGCTGCTCCGGACTGGATCCAGTGAGACTATGGCATCCCCAATCGGGGTATGTTGTGAGGCTGAAGGTAGCAAGGAGGGGAAGGAAATAGGGAAGAGGAATGTGGGGAAGTACCTGGCTATTCAGATCTGGTCACCAAACACGGCTAAAGCCATTTCAAGCAACGTTTCAATTCTGAATGGTGGTCTTACACCAGGGTGATACTGAGAATATCGTCCTCTCTGGAACTTGCCGCAAATATACTATATATTATTTTAAATGAATTAATTGTGAAATATCACAAATTAATCAAATTAAATTTATTTGCCCATGCCGGGATTCGATTCCGCGACCTTCGAATTGCGAGTCAAGAGCCTTACCGCTAGACCACGCCGGTTGCTACCACTAAAGGGCTAACCTCAGGATTGCACAAAAATATAACAACATAAATGTATCTATTTATGTGTAGAAAGTAGAAATAATGAACACAGCAAAATCAATCAAAATATGTATAATATTTCAACAAAAATTTCTATACAAAATCTTAAAACAGTATTGAATTAATAATTAACTAATTACTAGGGAATAAAGAAGAATAAATCTTATTTATTCTATGCTAATTAACTTAAATTTCTAAGGCTAAAATTATTTATAAAAATAGGATACTTCCAAAGCAGTTGATATTTTAAAACCTTTTTAAAACAGTTTTATATACTATGTATACAAATAACATAAAACAAATGGCACATTTTTAATATCGTTGTAAGTACATAAATAATATTGAATATTTAAGAACACATTTATATGGCCAAAGACAACCTGTCAAAACTCTCAAATTGCATGCATTAGTTTTGTTTATAAATAAAAGTTTAGAGTTACGTATTGAAAATTGTCTGTGAATTAAAAGAAAAACTTATGCACACACGAAAATCCATACTCTTTATTTAATTTTTAAAATTATAGTTTTTGCATATATGTACGCAGTGTATCAGCCAGTCTTGTCACTTTTGGAGTACGCATATTATATAATATAATGTAATGGAATGTCATGAAAGTTTGCTAAATACCATCATCACTCGATCAAAACTACATGTTTTATTACGGTACTATCACGTCTTACAAGCCACATATCTATTTTTTTTTTTTAATATTAAATATAAAAAATATATTATGTAACAAAGCAGGTAGGTACACCTATTACCCACAGGGCCAGCCCTGAGTTAAGGCGGAAACATACTTACGTGTCGTGGCGTGTCGTGGTGCCTACTGTCGTGACGGTGAGTGTGCACACTAATGTGTCGTGTCGTGGCGTGCTCTGGCGTTATTTCTGAACAGTAGATATCAAACCTTTGCAGCATTTAAATGTGCATAATGTTTTCTTCTGATTCGGATATTGATTTTGATGAAGATGTTAAATTTCTTTTAATATAATTTTAGCAATGAAACTTCTTGAGGGAAAAAAAATATAAATTTTAATTTAACATAAAATGGTAAAATATAAAATTAAACATTTTATGTTAAATGTTAAAAAATTGCATTAAAATTTTAAAATATTGCATTTAAATGTTATTTTTTTCATAAAAACGCTGCAAACAAGCGTCCGCTAGTTGTTCACGTCATTTAATGATGCGCCGCGAGCCACGCGGAATAGAAACACACTTACATGTCGTGTCGTGTCGCGTCATACCCCCCACCACCGCTCTGGCGCAATCGGCGGCGAGCAGTCGGCGACACGACAGAACGCGCCACGACACGACACGACCTACAAATATGTCTCTAACCATAATAAATGTATGAAACCGATGTGCTTCTGGCGCGTCACGACACGTAAGTATGTTTCCGCCTTTAATTCTCGCCTGACGCTGGTAAAACCCTCAAGGACGCTGTGTACAGTATTATCGGCACCTCTGCTCCTTGTCAAGCTGGCGCCCGGAACGGACTGCTGCGATTGCACACTACCTACCCAATATCTTGAAAAATTACACTTTAAGGCCCTCCGTTCATGGAGATACTTACAAACAACGTGATTGTGACACAACCACAAGTACCCTGCAGATATACTACTTTTTAATGCTGGTTTCCGTACACGGCGCTACCCGAAATATACGGAACTTGATCATTTTTCACGTGCAGCCGTGGAGTTAACACGATGTCAAATGGCTTTTTTTCCAACATCAATCTATGCCTTCTCCACTAAATCCTTTCTTACGTATTCTGGTAATGTGTAGTTATATAAACACGCATTTTTTCCACTTCCAGAACAAATCTAACATTACTTTCATGTTCCGACGCCATTTCTGTCAAACGAAAGTAGTAGACCCGAATGCTGCAGCGTGTAGCGCGCTACCAGCACCGTCAGTAGTGCGCTACCGACTTCAACCCGACATCCGTCGCGTACCGCCGTGTACGAACATCAACAAAATTGTATGGCGGGTACCCACGAACGGTGCGCGTGCTACGCGCATCAGGCTCGAATAGCTTGTAAGTAGCTCCATTTACGTAGGCGCTATGAGTATCTACTGAAGAAAAGAAAAGCAGTTGTTTGACAGGTGAATTATTGGAGGGAAAATGGAATTTAGATAGAAATATGGAAAACCAAAAAATCAGCTTTCATCACCAAACATTTATATCAACGTTAATGAAAGAGAAAATAAAGCTCTACCTATATTTAGGGCATAGGTATTCCAGTGAAATAATATAAAGGAAAAAGATATCAAGGAGGTATGTAGTAGGAGCAGTAATCATATTATTGCAACATTTCAGACGCTTCAGTATTATTCAAGGTGAAGGTTTATCAACATCTGTCAATATCCAAAGCTAAAGGTGCAAAAAACAAAATCACACACCTAAACGCTGATAAATGATTTTTTTCCCCTATAAAACATGAAATAAGTTCGTCATTTTAATACTACATATAAAAATAAAATGAATTCCTGCAACAAGATTTCTTTCTAGATAAAATAAAATAAGTATAATGAAATTCGCATAAAAGTTTGGTTTTTTCGGTCCTTTGAAAACTAAATTTGAAAAATGGCCGAATTCATTTCACTT
Organism: Glyphotaelius pellucidus; assembly: GCA_936435175.1. Taxonomy (NCBI): domain Eukaryota; kingdom Metazoa; phylum Arthropoda; class Insecta; order Trichoptera; family Limnephilidae; genus Glyphotaelius; species Glyphotaelius pellucidus. The sequence continues at coordinate 4,297,793 of OW386560.1, read as the reverse complement.
AAGAAATTTCTTTCCCGATCCCTTGGAAAACTTTTTAAAAGAGTTTTACTATGTAGAGGGTATTAAGGTACGTACTTGACATATTAACCAATGATTCCTGACATTATTTAGAGTAAAAAATGTAAATGAAATTTAGTTTTCTGATGACATTTTTTTAACTTAAAACATAAAAAAATCAGTAGGTACTAGACAGTCAGGATCAAAGTGAGGTATTGGACAGTAACTCGACTGAGTGACCAGTGATGACATGTGAATAATGAAGAATTTTTTTTGTGGGATTTTGAAAAAAAAAACGTAAAAAAAAGTCATCGGAAACCAAAATTTCATTTACATTTCTTAAATTAAAATTATTAAAGGCCATTTATTATATTATAATTAATCCACGTTTAAGTACACACTAGATTTGGATCCTAGACATAATGGCAAATTTACAGTCTAGTGATTCCAGTCACTAACCTGACTTGGCAGATAGTTGGTCTTTTTTTGTGGGAGAAATTAACTAAAGTAGGTTCATTTTAAATGGTATATTTATTTTTTAATCTTGATTTAGATCACATTGTTGTGTGCTCTAATATACCAACAACATGAATTTGTACATATTACCTTGCAGAAAGTGTGACAATCGCTAATCATAATTTTCGGGTCACACGCTCACGCCTACAATAACAGGAGCCCACTCAGAGGCGGAAATTATTGCACCGCTGCATCGAGTTTGCTAGAATGTACCTACATACCGAGAGTCCCGTAGAGTACTAACGTCAAACATTCTAGCAGTGTCTGCAGTGCTACCTACACGCGTGTATTCGTCGACCTAGCACCGCTCACCTGCCGTTAAAACTCAGCTGTTCTAGAAAGTTCCTATTAGCCCCGTTGTTACAGGGAAGAAGGAGTCAGAAGATTCGAGACGCATAGCAAACACACACCAATTTACATGCCGACCGAGAACTGCCGTCTCTCAATGCCGTCCGTCTGTATAAACCAGAGGTTCCCAACCTTTTCTTTCTCGTAGACCACTTTCAAAATTTTACTGGTCATGGTGGACCCCCTGCTGGTACATTTCTACCATATTCCCAAAAATCGACACGCGTAGTACTGAATATTGAATGGTGAGGTGTGGTCTGTCACTACGGAGCAGTACCGGATCTACAATTTTTTCAAATGGGGGCAAAATGGACCAGTATTTGAGATTATATTTGCCACGACGGAGGGGGCGTAATGGGATATGGGAGGGGGGGGGGGGTATGTTCCTATCGCAGTACAGTACACCGATATACCATTTGCCCCCCCTTGCCTAGTTGGGCGTTTTAAGATCTCATGCATAACCAGTACAACAACTTGCGCCATACGCCAGTCGCTCTGTTATGGAGGGGGTGTAATGGGATATGAGACGGAGGGTGGGATGGGATATGGATATGGGGCATGGGATGGGTCTCAATCAAAACCGGTTTCGTGGACCCCCAATCACAACTTGTGATCCCCCATTTTTTTATCGCGCCTACGTGGACCCCCGTCGGGTCTCCCGTGGACCCCTAGGGGTCCACCTGGACCACTTTGGGAATCACTGGTATAAACCCAGCGCCAGGTGTGCTAAAGAGTTCAGTACACTACGACCTAGTGACCCACTAATCGCTTGCAGCTTTCGAAATAATAAACTTTGTAACGAAATTAATATCGAGTGTTTTTCAATCAAAAACGGAACACACAATGTATCCCGACAAAAGCAATCAAACGCTTATGTTCATAGATAATAGAAAGAAAGTTATGACACAGACGCGTGCAGACTGTCCCCGAGCTACAACCAAACCGAACGGACTATCAAAGCGGGCATGCAATAAAGATATGCATTTGGAGCATAGGTAGAAACAAAGGCCTCCGTGCCCGATGCCTTTTGCAGCAGTATGAGTGTGAGATGTTGGCAACACGCGTTTTGTTGCGGTTTCATATTAACAATGGTTCATGGTCCGTCTCCCTGTTCATCTACTGGAGCGTTCCGCTATTTAATCCATTTCAACCTTGAATGCTCGTAAATTTTTGCACCTTCGTTTTGGAAATTTTCGGCCCTCTTTCAAAAAAATCATTCTGCCGAATTTTAATATGGTGATTTATAAACTGCTTACAGTTTAAGGGAGCCATTGGATGTGTCTATATTTGACCATCTATCTCATATTTTTAGGATTCATAAAAAAATTATTAAAAATTCGTTAACTCGTCATATGCCAAGGGAGGAAACCTGTAAATTTTGCAAAGTTTTGACTTTGACGTAATATTTTGTGGGTTTATTTTATGCTATCGTATATTATATTTACCAAACACATTCCTTGAACAATAAACTATGCGTAAACACCACATTACTTGCGTTTATTTGACAAATCGATAGGTTTATCGATCATTTCGTGACCTACGACACTCACAGTTTGACAGCTCGAAAAGTGGGAAAAATGAAGCCTGGAAGTCATGGATAAATTTAATAAAATTTATTCCGAGTGGCTAGGTGTGTTTAGAATATCTGTCAAGAACAAGAATGCCCCAAGCGATTCTGACCTTGTTCTTCATACATTTTCTCTATACATAAGGATTAAAATCGCATTTAAAAAAAAAAAAAAATTTTGAGTTAAAGTTATCTGCTTATTATTTATTTTTAAGTTCTGGTACGCAGTAGCTTTTTGGATAATATTAGATATTATGACTTCTATATGTTGTCTATAACCTAGTTGATAATCACAGATATAAATTTAAATTCAACATGCATTTTTTTAAATAAGCATTACATGATCAATGATTTGTAAGAAAAAAAATTCAATAATTTCAATAACAAATAATTCAGAACAGATGCCAGACATCTCTCATTGAAAAGTAAAAATACTAAGTTATTTTTGTGATTAATCAAAGTATACAAAGAGCGGGAACTTTTGAAATAATTCCAATACTTGTTTTAAAATATCTCTTCAAATTGGCCACATTTTGACCAGCGAACACTCGAGAGTGTTTGCAAATTGGCCAAAATGTGGCCAAAAACGCTCCAGTATTTATATTATCTATGGTTATGTAAGTCCAGTGGTTGAAATTGTAGACATTTTTTGTTGTATGCCTAAATTACGTTGAACACAAATTTATAATATCAAGTGGCATAACACTACATATTATTATTGTTAAGGGTGCAGTGATAATTACTTTATTGTTCCGTGACAACTTCAATGGTCATATTGGTCACACTGAGTAGATTGTGACAGCTTCAATATCGATGGTTTAGCACACTTATTGTATGTCCGCTTTTAAGCAAATTTGAGTTATTTATAGTTTAAAATGTTATCTTAATGCGAATCTTGAACTGCGCAGATACTGCATATCCTAACCCACATACTTATTGATTATTTAAAAAAAATATATCTTTATTTCTAATTTAGGAACTTTAATTCACGGTGGAATTCCAATAAAAACTGATAAAATAAGTCAAACATTTGAATGCATTTTTCTCAAAACTAACTCTGTATGTACATATTTATCATGGACATACAACAAGTGTGCTTTATAATACGTAATGTATATATATAATTACTGGTCACACTGAGCAGATTGTGACAACTTCAATGTACATAACATCAGCGGTCAGTACAGATTGGCAACATCTGTATGTAGTTACTGGTCAAAGTAGACTGTAACTTCAATATAACAATATCATCACTGGTCATATTATTGATTGAATGGGTCAATATATTGACACAGCTCTTAGTAGAATGTGACAACTTCAATATATTGTCACAGCCCACACTCAGTAGAGTGTGACAATTTCAATATATTTTCACAGCTTACACTCAGTAGAGTGTGACAACATCAATATATTGTCAATACGTAGACTATAATATCAATATATTTTATATATATCAATATATTTTCACAGCTTACACTCGGTAGAGTGTGACAACATCAATATATTGTCAATACGTAGACTCAGTAAAGTATGACATCTTTAATATATTGCTATAGCTCACACTCAGTAGTGTGACAACCGCAATATATTGTCACAGCTTACACTCAAAAGAGTGTGACAACTTCAATATATTGTCGCAGCTCACACTCAGTAGGGTGTGACAACTTCAATATGCCATCACTGGTCACTCTTAAAAAAATTATTTTAAATGCTCCACACAGGCCTATGTCATTGGGGATGCCGTGTGGAGGGAAACCCTGTGACAACTTAAACATATTCACTAGTTGCACTGAGGAGGCAGTTATTTTTATTAATTTTGAACACTAGCAACACATGTATCCTCTGGCACTGTCGCCGTGCGCAATACTCTCAATGCTCCATGGCGCCGTCTCAGTTCTGCCAATGTCGGTGGCGTGAAGTGTGGTGCAATCGGCTGCAACGGAAAAGTTTTATTATATATCATTGAAGAAGAAGATAACATTAATAATCTAAACGAAAATATGAAAGAGAACAAGACACAGAAAAATAAAACGATAAAGATCGCTACTGGGACTCCAATCCAGAACCTTTCGTCTTACCGGGATGAGCGCCTTATCCAATTAGATCACTGCCACATCTTATCAAACCGTCATATTTGTCAAACTCATATTTCAAATTTTAGAATTAACAATATGATTTTCGACTATTTTTTTTCTCCATATTATTGGCAGCTACCTTTTACATTGGAAACAATCGTTCTAAGAACTGGTTTGTAACCTAGATAGCGTCTCGGATAAATATATCCGATTTTATTTTATATGGAACCCTATTGACCTTTTTTTTAAAGTCGAAAGGGGCCGTTCAAATATTACTTAAGCAAATTTTTTGAAATTATTAACCCCCCCCCCCTCCCCCTCCTCAGCAAAAGTAAGCAAAGCTCGTACCCCCATTTCATCAAAAATAAGCAAAGCAAAGACCCCCACCCTGTAGTGCTTAAAATGGCCCCAAATGAATATTCAATTTTTATTGGAACAACTCTCTTTTTATATCTTTTGAAGGTTATTCCCATCAATGTAATATATCTTTGAATAAGAAGATAACACTAATAATGTAAGCATGAAAAAATATGAAAGAGAACAAGAAACAGAAAAATAAAAAGATATCGATTTTGATATATAACACAGTAACAATGTGTTAATGTTGTGTAATAGTAATATCGGTTCTTATAAGAATCCTAAATTTTTCCCACCCCTGCGCATACACTACCCATTAATAGTGTGGGAATAAAAAATAATGGATTTTACTTTTTGGCATCCTAAAATGATTTTCAAACCATTCTCCCATTTTCCTAAAAAATTTTCCACCAAAAATGAATACATAAATAATGTATCATGGTAGTCGAACTAAAATCACAAAATAAATATTTGTTCATATGAAGCAGATACTTTGTGATGTGACATTAAAATTTAATAATAAAACAATAACTTGGTAAATACCACTTTTATTTTTTTTATTTATGTACTTAATGCCGACCGGGTTTTGCTACAACCGTAGCTTCTTCAGGGCAGTACAAAACTCTACTAAAATTAAGTTACATGTGTTACAGATAATATACATATGGTTTAAAACAAAATGGGCTGGACTACTCAAGTGGAGGAGGAAGTAGGGATAAGTGTAGATGGGGAATTGGGAAAGGAAAGAGAATGTTTTTTGTCAATAGGGAATAACCTTAGTATTGGACTATTATTTAAATTGATTTGATTATTAATAATAATTTAAATAATAGTAGAGTTTTGTACTGCCCTGAAAAAGCTACGGTTGTAGCGAAACCCAGTCGGCATTAAGTACATAAATAAAAATAATAAAAGTGGTGCTTACAAAGTTATTGCTTTATTATTGAAAAACAAAAATAATTATCGTGTTTTTGGGTAAATTGCGTTTGTTTTTATACAAATCTACAGTTTTATTTTGAGTTTGGTGAAATTTTGCAAACTTGAACTTCAAAACAAGAGGAAGGTCACTGTCTACGTAATATTTCGAAAAACCACCCCCTTCGGCTTTTTCCACCCCGAATAAAGCCCGGGCAACGTCGGAGACTTCATCAAACTAGTAAAATACAGAAAAATTAAAAACTCAAAAAAACAAAATTACCTGCTGGTGTGAGATTGTCGTCTATTTCATTGATGTCGTAGGACCTCAGCGAGGAATCCAGGGACTCTCCTGCTATCCTCATCAGTCCTGTGGCCGTGTTGAGGAACACCTGTTCAATGCCCTGGAACAAGAGACCAATATAAAATTCGTTGCCTCAGTTCTTATTTGTCCAACAGACCATTTTAGTTTTTGTTCAATCTCCACTTTAAAATTTAAATTAAGTATAAAAAATGACAGTTAATCACTTAACTAAGAATTATTTAAACTAATGACCTTTACCTTTACAGAAATAGTTTTATTTTAAACACATCATAATGTTTCATTGAAATAATGAAAGAAAACCTTCTACTCTTGTAAAATTTTCGAATGGTCTGTTGGACAAAAACGAACTAAGACGACAAATTGACTGACATGGGGGGGACATTGTGAGGGTTAAACCCCAGTGCAAACATCCGGTTATTTAAACATGCTTCGCTGTAATGACGGTACTAATCTACTAATGACGGTAATCCTGTTGGGATTAATATAATTCAAATTTTTTTTTTTACATTAACTCCACACAGAAGGCCCTGAGGAAAATAATTTCATTTTTGTCATCTTGAAGATGCTGTCGGGAGGGTGTTTTTGAGGAGAGGAAGGATTGAACATAGGTCTTGAAGAGACCCATGTTGTAGGAGGGAGGAAACACAGAGGCTGGCAAATCGTTCCACAGCCGAGCTGTTGAACTCAAGAACGAGTCGTAGAAACGACCCATTGGTAATGTAAACAAATGCATAGCGGCTTGTAGAATGTTCGCTACAGAACAAAGACAGCATTCCCACCTGACACCTGTGCTCTAAAGATTGCAATTCGTTTGTTAAGTTAGGAGAATCTATCAAACGGACCGCCCGTTTCTGAACAGAGTCGAGGTTTTTTTTAGGTATTTTGGGGCTCCAGACCAGAGGCGGCTGCCAAATTCAACTGTGGGGCGCACTTGCGATTTGTACAGGGTTAGCAGTAGTGTACTATTAAAGTATCTGCGGGCCCTGTACAGTATGCCCAGTTTCTGAGAGGCTAACTTAACTCTGGCTTCGATGGAGCCCCCGTACCTGAGCTGGTCACTTAGAGTTACACCAAGCATATCAATAGAGGGCCTGTTCGGGAGATTGCTTCCGTTGAAGGAGACTAGATTTTCATTTCGATCCCTTTTAGACGTAATCAGACATGATTGAGTCTTTGAAACATTAAATTCGACGAGGATTCTGATATTCATAAATATAATTCAAATATTAATTTTAAAAACATTGCAAAATTAATATTTCAATTCGTTTTTAAAAGATACAGGTTAAGGAAAGCAATAAGTTATGTTAGACCAGACTTAAGTTATGATAGACCAGGCTTAAGTTATTTTAGACCAGGCTTAAATTATGTTAGGCCAGGCTTAAGTTATATTAGACCAAACTTAAATTATGTTAGACCAGACTTAAATTACGTTAGACCAGGCTTAATTTATGTCACACCAAACTTAAGTTTAATCCTGGTCTAACATAACTTAAGCCTGGTCTAACTTAAGTCTGATATAACTTAAGTTAAGCCCGATCTGATATAGAACTTGAACCTGGTCAAACATAACTTAGTTTAAGGTAAGATAAAATATGAAGAAACAATACCTGGTCTTGTAAAGCTGAGGCCTCGTAATACTGCGCCCCGATGGAGTGTGCGTACTGCTGGCCCTCGATGGCTGACACCTGCCGATCATCCTCCAAGTCCACTTTGTTACCCACCACTGAGAGCACCAGAGGGTCTCTTACGTTACTGCAAATAACAAACAATTTAATGATTTACAAAATAGATTTATGCTGAAGTACAAACACATGCTTGCGTCACGGCGTACATCATGGTGGGCACAATCGTTGGGTGCGGCAGTTTGTGCACAGCACATTTATCGCAAGTGGGACCTTAAAAAATGTATGAATGAGGTGCGGTGCAGACTACTAAACAAGGGGTCAAAGAATGTCCGCTCCATTCATTTCCCACATGGATTGAGAAAGGTCCACAGGGTGACAACTAAGGTCCTAGACTGGCTCACTGATCTAGATGTCTTCTCTGATCCCCCACCACAAGAAAAAGAAGAAAATAATTCAATTTTAATAACAGTTTTAATCATTGAAGACAATATTAGCAACTCTCCGCCATCCCTCTCCCCAGTCCCCTCGCCCTCCTACCCCATCCCGCGAACCCCCCTCCCGAATTCCCCTCCCCCCTCCCGGATTCGCCTCCCCCCACCTGCGAATCATCCTCCCGAGTTCCCCTTCCCCCTCCTGGGTTACCCTCCCCCCTCCCGCATTCCATACATTCATTCCCGGTACAATCAGTCTTTAAACAGCTTGCGTGTCACCTATTGCAATTTTTTTATACAAATTTCATAATGCCAGAGCTCACCAGTTTATATAGAAACCATCGCTGGCAGGCACACATCAAATTCCCAAAGTTTCATCGCAATCGGATGAGTGGTTTAGCAACGCATAGCATCCGTACATATATACATAGACAGAAGCAAACATATTTTTATTCTTATATATATAGATAGCGATTCGAAACTTCAGTTTCATAAAAGTCTTTTATTTCTTTTGTGGTTAATTTTTATATTTCAATATAAGGCGTGGTACTTTCTCTTTCTAACACCGTTTAAATCACATTTCTAATATTTCTTTTCATTCTCTTTCTAACACCGTTTAAATCACATTCAAACTGTGATAGTAAGGGAGACACAACGATTTCTATGAGACATATAGTAAACCAAACAAATAGACTTTTCGGGTTAAGTTGTTACAAAAATAAAAAATAACATTTGTTATTTTCAGTTTATTTTTACACTATGTCGCCTAGTAAAAATGTTTTCAGATTCTGAAGACAGTTTGGGTCATTGCGGTGAGGGAGAAAGCATGATGAAAATTATGCATCTGAAAGAGATGGTTTGATAAACGTAGGTTGATTTTGCATATTGTACGCTTGTTGCATTAAATTCATTTTAAGTCTCTTTACGCGGCATACAATAAACGAAATAGCACTATGTCGCCTGATAAAAATGTTTTCAGATTCTGAAGACAGTTTGGGTCATTGCCATGAGGGAGAGAGCATGATGAATATTATGCGTCTGAAAGAGATGGTTTGATAAACGCAGGTTGATTTTGCATACTGTACGCTGCTTGCATGAAATAATTTACTACATTAAATTTAATTTTACTCTCAAACTTGCGAGGTACCTACAAATGAATATTATCGTATTTAATTTGATATTGTATCATAATATAAATATTTTTTTAATGACCTATCACTTCTGGACCTCAAGAGCCGCCTCTGGTTGTAAGTGTAAGTTTTTACAAGGTAAACAGACCACCCGTGGCTGCTGTGTTTCTTGGAAATGCGATAAGTATAAAGAATAATCTGTTGATTAAGGTGAAAGGCATGTATGTATGTGTTGTCATGTATTGTTATTGTTTTCATAAACAAATATGTTTATCAAAACAAGCCATTAATATGATTGAAACACATTTCCTTTGCTACAGTAATGGCTACCAACAATGATTTGGAAAAAATATTGTTGGATGGTAAATGATACCATCTGTTTTTTTTATTTTACACTAGCTTTTCCCCGCGGCTTCGCTCGCATGGTATTACGGGAAATTACTGTAGCGGTTGAACTTATCAATTTTCCCCCCTCCTCCCCACCCCCACCCCCTCCCGCATTCCATACATTCATTCCCTTACATTCAGTTTTCAAACATCTCGCCTGCCTAAATTTCATAAAGCTATAGCTCAAAGAAAAAAAGAATTATCCAATTTTGTTCATTCGTTCGGAATTTATGCGCTTACAAACATTTCGGATGTTTATTTTTAATTAAATATTTGGAAGTTTGTTAATATAATAAAAAATTACACTATTTATTATTCAGTCTTTATAATCGTTAGGAATTATATTTTTAATGTAAGAACTCTGATTTGACATTTATTCCAAAACAGAAGCTTGTCCAAAAAAAACCAAACATATTCTAATATTTGAATTTTCTGGAGCAGTAGCTGACCAGGGGGCTGAGTACCTACCAGCATAGAGCCCACAAATATATCAACATCGTTTCCATGTAAACGATTTTTTTCTGACGTTAGCAAAAACTCGCTTTTGTTAGCGACAGAAAAGTATAACAAATATAATATATTAATATTTATAATTTCATAACGCCAGAGCTTGCCATCATATACAGACTATAGTCTTCGCATATAATTTAGCTTTTTATTGGTGAATGAATTTTTTAAGTCTTTTTGTTGGTGAATGCGTGAAAGCGTCATAAACAAACTCGAGCAGTTTCGCATTTATAATATTAGTATGGATTAACTCGGAACAGGAGGCACTGAGGAAAATAATTTCCCTCAGGGCCCATGTCATCTTCGGGGATGCTGTAAAAGGAAGAAGAGGAAGTTCTTGGAAGGAAATAGGTATGAGGGGTGGGTAGGAATCTGGGGGTCAGTGCGTCCAGGAGTGACGGACGTATGAATCCATCCTTTCGACTGTGGTGCAAGGCGATGGATAGAGAGATTCTGGCTGGAGAGGTCAAAAGACCTCCTCATCCAGTCTCAATCCGGCCCGCCATGCAGCAGGAGGGCAGACACATTGGCCACCAAGACATTGACAAACCCCAACCCATGATCCCGGACAACCTTGCCAAGTCACCAAACGTTGGGGTGACCTATGGCAGAGACGTTGGTTATCCAATAAATGGTCCCCGGGGCAGCGGTACCCATACCCGCCTCCCAAAATGAGAGTGCGTATGATGTAATGAATGTGGAGGCTGCAAGAATTTTGTTGAACGGATTGTTGACGTTGATTGATTGTTGACGTTCCATCCATTAGTTTACCTTTGTAATTCTCTGACCCAGTTTTTAATGGATTGGAAGCTTTGCAGATTGGTAATGTCGAATACGAGCAGTGCGGCGTTGGCATTCCGGTAGTACATGGGAGCCATGGAGCGGAACCTCTCCTGGCCAGCCGTGTCCCAGACCTGGAAGCAAAAAAGCTAAGCATTACAAACTCGGAAGCAGTAATAGTTAGGCATTACAAACCCAGAAGCAGAAATAGCTAGGTATTACAAACCAGGAAACAGTAACAGCTAGGCATTACAAACCCAGAAGCAGTAACAGCTAGGCATTACCAATCCGGAAGCAGAAATAGCTAGGCATTACAAACCCGGAAGCAGAAATGGCTTTGCATTACAAACCCAGAAGCAGAAATAGCTAGGTATTACAAATCTGGAAATATAAATAACTAGGTATTACAAACTCTGAAGCAGTAATAGCTAGGCATTACAAACCCGGAAGCAGTAACAGCTAGGCATTACAAACACGGAAGCATAAATAGCTAGGCATTACAAACTCTGAGGCAGTAATAACTAGGCATTAGAAACCCGGAAGCAGAAATGGCTATGCATTACAAACACAGAAGCAGAAATAGCTAGGTATTACAAACCTGGAAATATAAATAGCTAGGTATTACAAACTCTGAAGCAATAATAGCTAGGCATTACAAACCGAGAAGCAGTAACAGCTAGGCATTACAAACACGGAAGCAGAAATAGCTAGGCATTACAAACTCTGAAGCAATAATAGCTAGGCATTACAAACCTGGAAGCATAAATAGCTAGGTATTGTTACCTGGAAACATAAATAGCTGGGTTATTATAAGCCTGAAGGTAAAATAGTAAGGAATTACTAATCTGGAAGCAGAGGTAGCAAAAAATTTCAAAGGAGTTTTTTTTGCAAAGCGGAATTATTTCGACCTTCCAACAAAATAGGCCAGAGGTCTGAGGGGTTTCTAAGATTTTTCCTTTATTATTACTTATCATTTTATTATACCTGCAATTTAACTCTTGTATCTCCCACGTTGACTTTGCAGGTGAAGAAGGAAGCGCCGATTGTGGGAGATATGTGAGTTGAGAACATTTTACCCACATAGCGAACAACCATGCTGGTCTTTCCAACTCCTGAAATTTAAAAAATTCATTATAACTTTCTAAATATCTCAAATCAGTTTATTTGTTTACAAAGTATTACCTTTCGGGTTGACTACGAACCCAGCCATTTTTATTCAGATAATTACGTCATATTACAATGACTTATTTTTATGAAACTGAAAGATAATATTTAGGATTTACAATTTCTCGGAAATGAATAATGCCACTGAATAGTTGTGATGAATACTTGGAGCAGGTGTATTTGGGAAGTATGTTTACTGGAGACGGGAAGGCTGTTAGAGATATTGAAAGAAGGGTAATGCAGGCAACTCCATTAATGGAGGACTGAACGCCGTTGGAGCTAACAAAAAGCTGTCCAAAGAAGAGAAGCTAGCCGTTCACGATGGAGTGCTGATATCTATCCTGATGTATGGCACTGAGGCAAGGAACTGGCAGAGGGAGGATGAAAGTAGACTGAATGCTGTAGAAATGAGATCCCTGAGGCGTACATCTGGTAAAACCATGTACGATTGTGTGAGAAAAAGAGATGTAAGCGTAATGAGTAAGATTAAGAACCCTTTCTTAATCTTACGTCCCTACGCTCAGATGGTTTGTTCTCACCTTATTTTACGGACAGCCCTCATATGTACATTTTTAAGCAGTACCGCGTTCGTCAATCAAATCATTGTACATATGGTTTCATATCAGTGATCGATGAACCGGCGGATGCAATTTTTAGCCATAAGTTGTTATAATGGCTTGTCTAGTTTGAAGTTGGAAGTAAATGTAGAAATATATTATAAGTTTGTACAGCGCCCTTGAGATGATTTTTCACAATAACTGTGCTATACAAATCATCCAAATATTATGATTATTATATTAGATCGGGCGATAACAAAGCCGAATTCTTAGTAGATTGCCAATGCAGTGTAATTAATGATGAAACACCAAATTGATGGTGATTATTGTAACAATTATTTCTTGGATATAATTAGTGATTTGAATTGTGAAAGTGTGGAATCCGAATATTTGAATATTATTTCTAGTAAGATTAAGCGTTCTGAGAATTGTACAATTATATATCAAGATTTTAAGGTAAATGACAAGATTAGAAATAAAATGTTAGCCAAAACAATAAAAAAAATATTGTGGGGGAAAAAAATTCTTTGATTTAGGTTCAAAAGTTCTCATCCGTCCCCAAGGCCCGGAAAAACCTCACCCAAGGATCGATTAGAAACAGTTAAGCCCCGATTTCATTGAGCGAGTTTACAAGCTACTAGTCGGCAAATTTAAAGGCGGGCAATTCGGCGAGCGCGATTGTGATGATGACACATAAAACGTTCTACTCGCTCAGTAGCGAACTAGCTAGCGAAAAGCTGAGCTAAAATAACGACTCCCGCGTGAATTAATTCTATCGACATTTTGTAGAAAACTGAGATATTCGCAGCTAGCTCACCATTTGCTGGCTACTTAACAGATTGTACAACGAATAATCCAGATCAAGCAGTAGTTTGACAGTTACGAAATCAACTGTTCGCGGGTCGCCATCTTGCCATCCGCCGTACACGCTAGCGAGTAGCGAGCAAAGTTAACCCCCTTTCAACTTTTTTCGTAGATTGTCCACAATCTGCTAGTTAGCTAGTAATAAAATTACACTGAGCGAATTACTAGCAGGTAGTGAATTCGTCGGCTAGTAGCTTGCGCAAAGACATGCATATTTTATTATATAAAAATATATAATGCTTTCTATAAGGCTACAGAAATTGATGGTAAAAATATATCCACCTACAGCAAGTATAAAAATAAATACCATCGACACAAACATTTACTTGCTGTAACATCTGACCTGCTGTAACTTAACAAAATTTTTATTAATCTTTATGAACATGTATTTTGAATATGTATTTCAGTAAATACTGAATCTATTTTTTATGTATTTAATTTAATTTATTTTTATTTTTTTAAACTTCTACAAGATATTGTATGTTTATGAGTGATAATTATCTGTCTTAAAAACACTCAAGTATACCCACGAACTGGCGATGCCTATGTGGGATTTTTTGGTTAATCTGCTAATCTATTTATGTTATTCTCTACTTTTTTAAAACTGATTATATAAAAAGTTTGTTTTACAAAATTTTACCAACTGTACCAAAAAAATTGTTAATAAATAAAAAAATAAATAAATATAAAAATAAAAAAAACTCGCTCAATGTAATAGAGGCCTTAGAAAACCTGAGTTTCTACAAAAAATCGGTGATATCTCCAAAAATCTTCCGGAAATTACACAGTAAGAAAATTCTTATTTTAGTTTATGTTGAAGCCAGAGAAAATGATATTGGTCTGACAATAACATCTTTTAAGTTTTTAAAAACAATGCAGTATATAAATATACAGACTAATTAATATTTCTTATCTTAACTACAGTTAAATACAATAGAAAATAATTATTGAATCAGATTATTACAAGAACGTGCTAATGTGTGAAAAAAATGAAATAACTGGAATCATGAAAACTGTTCTACGTTTTTCTTGATTTACTCGAAAATAAGAAAATCTATTAGGGAAGGTATTGGAACTCAACGATTCAATTTTGTAATGAGTGCGGCCGAATTGAAAATCGAACACCAGAAATTCTCTGTCGCTCGAGTAATTAAGCTAAAGTTGCTTAAGCCTTGATGACTTTGAGCGAGTTTACAAGCTACTAGCCGGCGAATTCACTATCTGCTAGTAAACTCGCTAGTGTAATCGTATTACCAGCAAACTAGCAGATTGTGATCAATCTAAGAAAAAAGTTTTTTATTTTTTTATATGAGCTCCACACAGGAGGCCCTGAGGAAAATAATTTCCTTCAGGGCCTATGTCATTTTTGGAGATGCTGTGTGGAGGGTTTTTTAAGGAAAGGAAGGAGAGGAGAGTTCTGGGAAGGAAAAGGGTTTAAGGGGTGGATAGGAATCTGGGGTTCAGTGTGTCATCCGCCTCCAAGACCTAGACAAACCTCACCCCATGAACCTGGGCACCCCTGCTAAATCACCAAAAGTAGCAAACCACTTGGGGCGACCTATGGCAGAGGTGTTGGTTATCCAATAAAGGTTCCCGGGGCGGCGGTACCCATTCCCGCCTCACCAATTGAAAGGGAGTTGAAAGAGGGTTGAAAGGGGGTCGAAGGGGAGTAGAAAGGGGGTCAACTTTGCTCGCTACTCGCTAGCGTGTGCCACAAGATGGCAGCCCACCAACAGCTGATTTCGTAACTGTCAAAGAGCTGACAGAATTAGTTTGCGAGGGAGTCTTTAATTCTCGCTAGAGGCGCTAGCTGCGAGCTCAATTTTCTATAAAATGTCGACAGAATTAGTTCGCGGGTTCACATGGGAGTCGTTATTTTAGCTCATTTCATCAAAAAGGAGTTAAAAAGGAAAGCAAAACGGATATAATTTATGTTCCATTTCATTTTTAACGCTAGAACACCCAGAAAAGATAGCAACATGTGGTTTCAACTTGCAAGCTAGTTTGCTATTGAGCGAATGGGCAGTTGTATGTGTCATCGTGACAATCTCACTCGCCGATTCGCCCGCTTTTAAACTTGGGGGCTAGTAGCTTGTAAACTCGCTCAATGTAATCGAGGCTTTAGAGATAAGAGTTTTATTATGTTTAAAACCAATTAGTGGGTAAAGGGGAGAGGAAGAGAAATATAGGAAAGGGTAGGAGATGCTCCCGATACATACGAGGGGCGGCTGAAAAGTTTTGAGCCTAAGTACCTATGATCATCATTAATGAGTAGCGCTGCACACCACTAATTGAGTGTATTCTAAATAATATAAATACCAAGTTTGGCGAACCCATCGCTCAGGGAGTGGAAACACAAACCTGCAATAGCCATCCC
Source organism: Glyphotaelius pellucidus (assembly GCA_936435175.1). NCBI lineage: Eukaryota > Metazoa > Arthropoda > Insecta > Trichoptera > Limnephilidae > Glyphotaelius > Glyphotaelius pellucidus. The sequence goes on along the minus strand of OW386560.1, from coordinate 4,281,871 downwards.
AAGCCAAGGTGTGAGCTACCGTGCTCAGGCTGAATGTCCTGGGGAACAGTGTCAAAAACGGTGCCTCCGAGAAACAAGGTCGCATCTCGGAGTATTTAGACCTTACTCCAACATTCGGGGCTCTGCTGGAGTGGACCTTCTATTTCCCTGGTCACTTGTGGGACAAAAAAATTGGACCATTCGAAAACTAGGGGCCTTTTGGGAACCTAGGAGTGCTGAGGCCATCTCTGTGGACTTTCTTCCTGGGGCCCTTAAGAGGAACCAAGAGGGGAAGTTGTGGAGAGGAGAGCTGAGGCCACCTCCATGAACCCTTCCCTCGTGGGGCCTTCACGGAACCAAGGGGAAGGGCACTCTTCCGGCACGGGGCCTTTGAGGAACCAAGGAGGAGTGAAGTGGAGAGATGATGTCCTCTTCCCATGTGGGGCCTTCAGGGAACCATGTAGGAGTGAAGAGGAGAAATGAGGCCATCTCCGTGAACTCTTCTCTTATGGGGCCTTTAGGGAACCAAGGAGGAGTGAAGAGGAGAGATAAGTCCTCTTCCCTCCTGGGGCCCTCGGGGAGCCAGGGTGGAGTGGGCTCTTCTCTTGTGGGGCCTTTAGGGAACCAAGGGGAGGTGAACTCTCCGTCATGGAGCCTTCAGGGAACTAAGGAGTGGAGAGGAGAGATGAAGCCCTCTTCCCTCGTGGGGCCTTCAGGGAACCGCGGAGGAGTGAAGAGGAGAAATGAGACCTGGGAAGATACATTGTCGAACCAGAAGATATAGCTTCATTTCCAATGACAATCCTGGTGAACTTTGTAAAAGGGGCTGGATTACTGTCAAAGGAATGAGGTAAAATGGGAGATAGCACAATGGGCCTACGGCCTAAGTGCTCACGGGAACTTTATATATGTAAACCGTCTCCGCTCTTCAATAAAAAAAAAAATAAAAATAAAAAAAAATACCAAGTTTCATGTCATTAGCATCATTACATTTTTAGTAATTGAACCTTAAACATCACCATGTCTGACTCATCAGCACTTTCTACGAAATTGGAGTACAGAGCTGTCAAAAATTCCTCACAAAGAAAAACAAAACGCCGGCGGAAATATTTGAAGAGATGTCTGCAGTTTATGGGGAGTCAGCACCTTCATTTGCCACCGTAAAACGTTGGAGCCGTGAATTCAAACACGGCAGGGAGTCGCTTGAAGATGATCCCAGGTCGGGACGCCCAAACACCGCCGTTACCAAAGAAAACATTAAAAAAGTGAAAAAAGTTGTTCTGGAAGATCGGCGAATCAAGTTGTGGCAGTTAGCTGGCATTAGCAAAGAACGAATCGGTGACATTTTGCATAATCATTTGCATATGAAAAAGGTGTGTGCGCGATGGGTGCCGAAAATGCTCACGCCGCTTGACAAGCAGAGTCGCGTCACAACTTCGGAGGAGTTTTTGGACATCTGTGGCGATAATTCTGACGATGTTTTTTCTCGCCTTGTTACTGTCGATGAAACATGATTAGACAATACGATCCGGAGTCAAAATAAAAATCAATGTAGTGGATAGAAAAGGGAGAAAAGCCGCCACGGAAATTCAAAGTGGAAAGATCGGCATCCAAGCTCATGGCCACTGTTTTTTGGGATTGTGAAGGAATTTTGTAAAATACTACAATGAACGGCGATTATTATGCCGCATTGTTGACAAAGGTTCGTCAAGTGATTGTCGAGAAAAGGAGAGGCAAACTGGCAAAAGGAGTCCTGTTTTTGCAAGACAATGCGCCTGTCCACACTGCCAGAGTTGCAAGGCGTGCCCTCGCCGAAACAGGATTTGAAGAAATAAACCACCCACCCTACAGTCCAGACCAGGCCCCTAGCGATTATTTCCTTTTTTCCAATTTGAAAAAGGACCTCCGAGGACGGAGATTTTCAAGTGAAGAGGAAATGAAAGCGGCCGTAAATGAACTCATTGGTCGACACATTGTACATATATTTTCCTATGAACCGGTGGTTGAAATTTTTGGCCATAAGTTGTTTTTAATTGTTTGTCTAGTTTGTAGGTTTTCTAGATTTTAGAAATGTATTGTAAGTTTGTACAGCGCCCTTGAGGTGATTTTTCACAAAAACGGCGCTATATAAATCATCCAAATATTATTATTATTATTAAAGACGGCGAATATTTTTTTACCGGGTTAAAAGCTCTTTTTAATAAATGTAGGAAGTGCATTGAATTAGAGGGAGATTATATTGAAAAATATTTTTTTTATACATTTCTATCAGTATTTTTAATACCTTAGGCTCAAAACTTTTCAGCCGCCCCTCGTATATTGTACTCTCTAGCCACACAGATCCAGGGCGAAGGTGGGAATGAATGCAGTGCCGATACACAAATTCACCTCAAAACATTTGTAGTAATACAAAATATTTATTATTATTTATTATTTTAACTTTATGAGTAAAACCTCAAACTGTAATATTTAATTAAATGAAGACATTTATGAGCGAAACTCAATCGAAAATCTGGAAACAGAAAAATCAGAAAAAGATATTGGCACCTCTCATAAGAGCGCCCAACCCGGAAAGTAGGGAGGTCCTGGGTTCGAGTCCCAGAGGTGCCAATATCTTTTTCTGATTTTTCTGTTTCCAGATTTTCGATTGAGTTTCGCTCATAAATGTCTTCATTTAATTAAACAAAATATTTACATTACATTTTTGTATGGGACATTTGTAGTACATCTTGTGTGAGGTACTACTCAACACTAGTTGTAAATACACATTAGTGGCTTATCATTTTACTTACAAGGTTAGTTGCAAAATATGATTAATCATTAATAAACAATGTAATTTTCTAACCGGCAAAAACATATTGGTCACATGACGATAAACTCTGAGTGTAATGCTCTATTTACAGTTAGTCATTTCATCAATGGTAAGTTAATGATGGCTAAAATATGTAAACAATATCGAAACTGGAAAGGAAAAATGGCTAAAGTGACAAACAAAGAAACGAAAAATGGTTTAAGCACCAGCTGTATGGCGTTTTAGCTATTTTCCCTTTCCAGCGTCGATATAATCTAAGAAATATAAATATATATAGGGTGTTAAGGGAAGTATTTGACTTACTTTAACCAATGATTCCTGACATTATTTAGAGTAAAAAATGTAAATGAAATTTTGGTCTCCAGTGACTTTTGTTAAGATTTTGTTTTTCAGAATTTTTTTCTTCAAAATCAAAAAAAAAAAATTCTTCTGCATGTCGTCAGTGATCACTCAGCCGAGTAACCGCCCGCCTCCAACTGTCCAGCACCTACTATTTTTTTATGTTTTGGTAAAAACAAAAATCAAAAATGTCCACGGAGACCAAAATTTCATTTACATTTTTTACTCCATATAATGTCAGGAATCACTGGTTAACGTAAGACCCTTAACATCCATAAATATCGACGGTCCCAAAAACAATGTCAGATGTGGGTTTTTTGTAGTTTTGCAGTAGAACTGTTTAAAGTTTCTTTCTGCATTTTTATTGTTTTTGAGATAAAGAAATATAGTGTATTTTAGCATTGACATTGTTTTACGCGACCGTCGATATATATATGTATATTAATTAATTAAATTGGAGTACGGGTCATAACCCTCAGCAACCAGGAACTGACTTAAGAAGAAGTGGTCTCCCTCAACCAGTCTCTCGCGATCAGGCCCCCCACGCAGTAGATGAGCAAACGCATTCGCCGCCAAGACCTAGATAAACTTCACCCCATGAACCCAGGCACCCCTCTTAAGTCACCATCCGTAGCGAACCACTTGGATGACAGGAGTGTTGGTTTTTCAATCCGTAGCAAACCACTTGGATGACAGGAGTGTTGGTTTTCCAATAGATTGTTCCCGGGGCAGCGGTACCCATACCCGCCTCCCAAATTAAAATAAATAATCATAATAGTAAATAAAGCAAGGTGACAAAGTCCATAAAGGGCTTGTTCTATTTAACTTGTGGCAAAAGTACACGACGAACGTTCTAATATTTATTGCATCATTTGACTTGAAAAGAAAATTAAACAACAAAATATTTCAGCATTTCTTTTATAAAAACTTTGAAATTTGAAGAATACACGGGAAAACCGTGAGCTCAAAAATGCATTCCGATAAAACTGCTAGCTCATTGAGGTGTCTATTCAAAATACATTAAAAAGATAAAGAATCTCTTTTAGATTACTGACACCAATATTATAAAACCGTCGAAACAAATCGAATAATCAATTTAAGTACTTGAAATAAATGTTAAATAATCAGTCAAGCGTGGACATTGGACATGTTAGAAGTGTCATATTACTTTTGATTTGGTGCAGACTAAAAACGAAAAACTCTGACTAACCTTGCGACCCAAGAACGACAATTTTTCCTTCCAAAATCTTCATTGCCGCTTTGTGTAAACATTAATTGATTCAGTAGCTATTTAGTGAATTAGTGTATTCTAGAAATGGAGACGTCGTAACGACGATACTAAACACTCGGACGGACCTCGAGATAAAACTCACAACGACGTAATGTCAAATGTCAAAATACTTGTTTATGTTTTTATCAAAATACGAACTACGAACTGAATATAGCTGGGAAAATGCAAGTCTAGGTAGGTACGTATGTTTACCAAAATACCAATAGTATCATAATATTATTTAATAAGTGCAGGATCGTAGCTTCGACTCTTTGATTAGGTATTTTTTTATGATAGATAAAACTAGGTAGAGGTGTTTCAAGTTTCAATCCTCAACATTCGACGTTTCAGCGCTTACCAACCAATAATTGACAAGCAAAACGATCAAAATTCTTTGTATTTCCTCCCTCCTACATGGATCTCTTCAAGACCCAATTTCACTCCTTTCTCTCATCAAAAATACCCTTCACACAGCATCCCCAAAGATGACGTACGCTCCGAGAGAAAAAAAATTTCTCAGGACCTCTCGTGTGGAGTTAATGTAAAAAATTAATGTACTTACCTAGTTATTGTTTTCAAAGAAAACTTCAAAGAATAGTAGTTTCAGATAGAAACATGATCATTATGCTTTACGGCTGATCACAATTTGTTCTAAAGCTGAAACGGGTCAATAATTTACGCTTCGGGAATCATCCAAATGTCTAAATGGCGCTGATCGTCAGTTTGATGGTCGTCAAATGTGACGAAAGTTAGAAACAAACAAACCTAAGTTCTGTTAGTTTTTTTTATCATTGATGAAAGCTATTTCTGCCTTGAAAACCATTATCAACCCATATTCATTTGGGTTTTATTTTTACTTTATTCAAGGGAATAATTATGGTACCTACCTTAAAATAAATCAATACTGATTTGCAGCTTGCAACATTCGTTTTGTCAAAATGACAAGAGCCTGAAATTTTAAATTCTGGCAATAACCAATTATATGTTGTTTAAAGATGGAGTCCTGTTTGTCTCTCCAGTGTTTTTATTGAAAATAATCAATTGTTCTTCTCTGACTTAGTTATTTCACGGCAGAAGTGCTTCGGTTACAGATGAGGTATATTTTTATATTAATCAATACCTGTACGATACCTCCTCTGCATATTGAATTAAATATTTAAATTTTCATTCGTAATTTTACTGACTTTTCTGTGTTTGATTCGAGCCAATAAAAAAAAAACACTAATATTGTTATGAACCATTGTTGTTTATCTGCATTTTATAGCACATTGTACTGTTTAGTTTTAATTTACCAAAATAGATGGATTTTCAATGAAACTGCGTATCTGCCTGACAGTTGTGCAATGTCACATTGCACTGGTGTAGGTAATTTGCGAAACGATATAAATCAATTTTTGCAATAACTAACCATCTTGCTTCACTCCTTGTTTCCGTATGGGTAGGCAGAGCAGACGCTGCAATTTTAAACTCAATCATGTCATAAATTCCTTCCATCGTTCACATTCAAATACCATCTTTTTCGTTTTTCACCACCAGCAACTTCTGGGATTTATTTTTATTTTTCGAGGGGGGAATTGCCAACAAATCTCGTGAATTTGCACCGTTAAAACAATAATAATTCTGGCTCCACCAAAACTAGTACTTGAGACAATCTTCTCAATTAGGTGTAGTGGATGGCCCGCTTTCTGAAAACAGATAATTTCCGCGTCCGATGGGGCACTTAGGATGGTGTCCCATTAATGGAAAGATCCCGCGCAAGACTTCACATATCGCCATGTTACATATATACATACATGCAGTCTAAAAATCACATTTTATGAAATTCGATAGAGAAATGAATTCCGCCTGTGTATATTTAGTTTGGTAAACTTTCGAAATCACCGGACACGCTTAACACGACGATCGTTGAGCCGCGGTCTTATACGACGAAAGCAAATTTCCATTTTACGTAATTAAAATTTTGATTGCAGTATTTTCCATCGCCTCGAATGCAAAAAGTTGTCTTTTACAGTAATTTTTTTTTTTTAAATGAGCTCCACACAGGAGGCCCTGAGGAACATAATTTCCCTCAGGGCCTATGTCATCTTTGAGGATGCTGTGTGGAGGGTTTTTTAAGGAAAGGAAAGAGAGGAGAGTTCTGGGAAGGAAAAGGGTTTAAGGGGTGGGTAGGAATCTGGGGTTCAGTGTGTCCTGGTCATCCGCCTCTAAGACCTAGACATACCTCACCCCATGAACCCGGGCACCCCTGCTAAAGATGAACCCTGTAAACATGTAACCTTTTAATGATTAAGATTTCACCATTTCTGGATCGCAGTTAACAAATAAAGATTATATACGTGACCTCGGTGTTATTTTGAACTCTAAACTTACATTTGAAAAGCACTTTGATAACATTGTCACTAAAGCAACAAAAAGTCTGGGTTTCGTACTGAGAACATGCAAATTTTTCAAAAACACTAAGACTTATCTGATACGAACATGTGAATTGTAATGTGTTCACATGTTCGTCCTCACCTGGAATACTGTTCACAGGTTTGGAACCCGCATGTTGTTTATGTTAACAAGTTAGAAAGAGTTCAGGAGCGATTTCTCAAATTCCTCAATTTTAAATCATTCAACATATACAACTCTTACGACGAAATCGAGAAACATTTTCGAATCACAAAACTATAGATGCAACACCAATTCCAATCAAAATGAATTTATACAAAGGACATGTAACTACTATAACAACAAATTTGCAAATATAGACACTCGTGCTGACGTATTTACTGCTAGTTACTGTCGCAACAGAACTTCACTGTATAACATTCTAGGTGCGAATAACACATGAATTAATTGTATCTAATATTTTTATATTACTTGCGTGGCAACTTTCCCTTATCCCTCTCCTCCCCTTACCCTTCCCAACCCAAATCCCTATTTTGCAGTCTATTTCAGTTATAATCACACTTATTTTAATGTTGTGTATTAGTTTACCATTTGTTGAATTCACATTTGTACTCTTATTATTTTTTTTAAATATTCTAGTTTATATTCAGTTAGTCTTGTTTCTAAATACCTGTCTGTGAACATTAATAATTGGTCTGTTTTTTTATCATCCTCTTATGTTTATTGTATTACTAAGACTGTTAATGTTCCTTAAATAAATAAAGATGGATTAAAAGGTTACATGTTTACATTATTGTGTTAGCTTCCATCAGCTTAGTAAGTACCCATAAGAAACATTAATGTAACAATATTGATTTTTCAATGCCTATATTCTTTTTATGACTTTACAAAATTATTAACCCATTGGCCACAAACCCCGGCAGCCTGCCGGGTGTGCAACTCAGGTACTTAACTATAGGCCCCGGCGCGCTGACGAGTAGGTCCGCCAAAAAACGGAAAACCAGCACGATAGTGACATTTTTTAATAAAATTTTAAATTTCGTATGTTTTTTCCCTGATATTTGTGTTCCAAGTTTTGTATGCAGCCAGCCGCCATTTAATTTCTTCAAAATTGCGAGTGGTTCTAGGCTTTTGGCAGTGACCCTGCACGTCCCTGATTGCTTTGAGGACTATCATACCAAATAATTTTATTAGTTATTAGTATACACGTATGTAAAAAACAAAAATTATTAATGTTCGATTTATGAATATTATGTTTTTTTTTTGTAAATTTATGAATAAAAATGTGAAAAAAAGAGAAGGTTATGTTTGTATCCTTATTTTAATATTTTTTAAATTTTTATTTTTATGTTTTTCTTTACCAATCCAATATGTAAACCAATTTAAAGAAATTAATTCATTTGAATACATGGTTCAAAAGTTACATTAGATTATGTACACAAATTCAGGTTTTCAATTTTTGGTACAAAATTAATTCAATGGTGAAGGCCAATTTTTTAGCTCATTAATTCTGTGGCCAATGGGTTAACCTCCACACAGGCTGAATAGAGAACTCCAGTCCATTTTTTAAATTTTTTTTTATTTACCTTCTAACTTAAATAACTGCATATTTATTTTTATAGTTAGTTTTAATAGTTAAAATAAATATCAAAGTTTTAATTTTTCAAGATCCCTCGAAAACCACCGTGACGTCATCTGGCCCTGTGACGTCATCTGGCCAAAAGTTTTAATTATTTTCAACAGATGTTGTCATTTTGTATGGAAGAAGTGATGAAACTATTCAATAAGTAAAACGTTATTTAGGTGTAATTATTTATTTATTATATTATATTTATTATATTATTATATTTTTCAACATTATTACGGGAGATTGGTATAAAAATTGTTTGAAATTATTATTTTTTTTAGCTTTACGAATCGAAATCAATATTAAGGAAACCGAAGCATGAATTTCGTATGGAACTGGAATCAGCTGTTCGACCGCCGCCATTTTGAATTTCAGCATTGGAGCGTTTTATGGAAGCGGTGACGTCACGCCTCACAAATTCAATAATACCAACTTGACAGGGTGTTTTAATGAACTGTTTTAAAATGGACTTTTTAATATTTTTTTTAAAACTCTATGTTAAATATTATTTAATAAAACTTATATATTCAGAATCAGCGTATATTGGTCTATATGAAGATATTTTTTTAAAGCCATAATATTTTTCACTGGAGTTCCTTATTGTAAACAATAATACCTACAATGTAAAGAAACAATAAATAATAGAGAAATGAAATATGTACCTATATTATTAATCTCAACTTTTTCTCAAACAGTTTGGATTTGAGTCAATCTTAATTGAGGTCATTTTCAGTAATAAAGGCATTGTGTTTTACGTATCAGTGCACAAGCTACTTGCGCTGTATATGCACATATTTAATTATGAATTATGATTGTGCAATTAGTGAAATATGTGAGTGAATTGAGGCCATTGCAATTTAGTGTTTCAGCACTGGTTTTATTTTTTATTAAACTTGTTTTACTCTGCTTCTCGGTTAATACGGAATATTTCTTATTCAAACAGTTAGATTTAGCTTTATTATTACGAAGAGTATTTAAGTCGGGGAGATAAGAATATGCATTTTTAATTTTAATTTTGTTGAAATTAATTCAGTTTTGCGATATATGAACTGTACAACGCCATATTCATATTTATATTACATTTCATAGACAATCAATGCTGCCAATCATAGAAAAATGATTATTGCCGTATAAAATATGATTATTGACAAGTTTTAATCTGTATTTATAACAGAAGAACATGGAAAGAAAAGTATCAGAATAATTACACACACCTGTTAGACGAACCCTTCTTCCCATATAAATCATTCAAAACCAGGGATGTATATCTAAGGAGCCCCTCAAAATTTATATATTAACGATGTGTAGGTTCAGCTAGAGTGGGTTCTTGAACTCGGGTTCTTCAGGGGAGGCAGATCCTACTCCTTTTTCAAATCGACTACTTCCAGAGAACCCGGTCCAGTACTCGGACCCAAACCCGGAACTCGGCGGTCCGAGCCACTCGTACTCGAGCCCCGGGTTCGCCGCGCCAGCTCAGACCTGTGCGTCTCGAGAGCACGTTTGAGTTCTTTTGAGGGCTCCGGCTCCGGTGGAAACCGTGCGTCTCGGTCCGAGCCATTCGCGAGTCGGGAGTGGCTCCCGGGACCTGCTCCAAAAACTCAAGTACTTTTCAAAGGAAGCACGTCTCGGAGGCCTGTGCCAAAATGCAGAACTTATCATCTCTAATATATATTTATTTTATTTTATTTTATTTATTCATACACGCCTTGAAGGCTTTTACAGAATCACATTATTAAAGTTACACATGTTATTCAGGAGTAAAATTGTAAGCATGAAGTATATAACATTATATACTGTAATTTAAGGATACAAACAGGTTTAATATGAACATAGGTATGTAGTTTCGTTATCATTAAAATTGTACAAAGGAGTTAAAAAGTTTACATAGTGTAATAATGGTAAAACAGAAGAGTGCTTAAGATACTTTAAAAGTAGTTATTGAGGAACGTGTAGGTATTTACTATGTTGATTTTATTATTAACTTGATCATGAATAAATTGTTCGAAAGCAAGTTTTTCAAGAATTCAGCAAAATTAACGCAGCGATAAATAGTACCTACACATAGAAAAATATCATCCATATGATGATGACACGCAGAATCGTATGCCTCCTACGTCTTTCGTACGCCTGGCAACGTTAAATTATCTTGACAAAATGGGTCCGAGTGGTTAAGTAAACATTGTCCGGCTAGTGTTGCAGTCGCATTTAAAAATATGCTTAGACAAATTTGGGAGGAGGATACGGGTACCGCCGCCCCGGGAACCATTTACTGGATAACCAACACCTTTGCCATTAGTCACCCCTAGTCGTTTGCTACGTTTGTTGACTTTATAGGGGTGAGGTTTGTCTAGGTCTTGGTAGCGAATATGTCTGTCCTGTTGCGTTGAGAGAGACTGATTGAGGGAAGCATTTGACCTCTAAAACCTGACTCTCTCGACCCATCGCCTTGCCCAGCAGTTAGAGGGATGGATTCATAAGTCCATCGCTCCAGACACACTGACCTCCAGGTTTCTATCCACCCCTCATACCTTTTTCTTTCCCAAAACTTCCTCTTCCGTCCTTTACTTAAAAAGACCCTCCAAATAGCAGCCCCTAAGATGACGCAGGCCCTAAAGGAAATTGTTTTCATAGGGATCTTCTGTGTGGAGATAATGTAAAAAAGAACCAATAACTCGGTGCTTAGACTAAATACCCGTTTGCCAGTTACCTCAGCGTTAAGTTGGTCATGGCAATAATCCATTTTCTTGCATGTAGCCAGTACTGTCTAAGGCAGGTATTTACAAGAAGTCCACCAAACTAGTAAAGAGGTATAAATAATAATAATTATATCTTTTAACCGTTTTTTATTGTTCCAGTGATAATCCACAAGCCGAGGACGAACAAATCAGTCCTTCTGTATCTGATGAGAAGATGGACACTGCGTCCGAATCCTTCCCCTCGAGCCAAAACACCCCTTCAGACCTGGAGGACAAGCCACTTAGTCCCCCGTACCCCGCGCCCGCCGACATCGATCCCCTCGCCAGCCGTTACAATGAGCTGGATAGCTACGCGGGATCTGATAACGCGTTTGTCGTCAATCCCGGAGTCTTGAGATTGGCACATCCCCCGGAGTACTTAAACGATAATGATTCCTACAGAAACTCCGATATTTATGATGTAGATAACGTCACAAACGATACCGTCAGCCCTTACGAAGATTCATCGAGCATTCCTTCGTTGAAAGGCAGTGTAGACTTAGACCCCAAAGACAATGCTAATAACGTGAAATGCGAAGTACCCAACGATTTGACCGCCCTCAAAAGTGATAACGTCCCTTTGCGTTTAGGTAATCCCAGACTAGCGAGCACGTTAACATTGACGGACGATCATCCGTTGATGGGTTTGTCCAGTCCAGAAAGTCCTCCGTCCGCGGGAAATTACCCCGATTTGATTTTACCTTCTCGGCGACAAAACAACAAGGACGAATCGTTAAGAAACAACGGCTCGACACGAACGAACGAACAAGGAAATTTAAATTTGAATTCCGATTATTCCGGAATGTTAAGCCTGTCCAGCACTGAAGACGAGAGTTTCAACAAGAGTTTGATGAATGGAGATTTATATTCGGACGGATTTTCTCTCCAGGACGGGCCTCAACGAAACACGTCCAAAAATAACTTATATTTTTCTGAAAATTTCAACAGTTCCGATGGTCATAAAAGCGTGGAGGGTAGCGTCAGCTCCGACGATCCAAGAACCAATAATTACACAACTTGCGATGGTAAATTGTCCGTTGGTAAAAGTGCAAACAAAATGTCTGTACAACCCGATATATTAGATTCTAGGATGAGAAATACAAACGTTTCGGCGAATTCTGAAATCAAATACCATGTTCCGATTGACAGCTCAATGCCAGATATTGCCGGGAGAAAAAAAGTGAAGCCGGATATTAAAGTACCGAAGATTAAAAGTAATAATTTGGCCAAGATGAATTCGGAGTACTTGCCACACCAGGTACTGGGCAGGATGGTAATACCGGACAGATCGGCAGCCAGCAGACTCGGAGGTGGAGGGGATGCAAAGGTTGATAATTTGGACCATAGTCTGTGTGTTGGTGTTAGCGATGTTTCAGTGCATGATTATGTCAGCCAGGTGATTGTCTTTTTGTATTTTTGAGGTGTCAATGCCTTGCAATGCTTTTTGTATTTTATTTTAAATTTGTTTTATCAACCTTCATGGCAGAGCGACCGGAACGTTTTCTAGATCTTTTCTCGGGGCAGAAAACAGTTATTCAGTCTCTTTGAACTGTATGCCCCTGTAGAAAAAAAATGGAATTTTTATGGTCTTTTACCATCTATCCAAAGGTAATTAGTTGTTCCTTGAAGTAATTAAGTTGAAACATAATGTAATTTTCAAAATCTAAGCCTATTAAAAGTGCAGCAGCTTGTGGAATATATATCAAAAGAAGAAAGTTTCACTTATACAAAGTAAGCAAATTGGTTACTATTTTTTTCTGTGCTCCATTTCAGATTGGATGATATTTTAGTGAAACAGTTGTTTCTGTGAATAGTGCGTCGCTAAAGCCATGTATTCACTGTAAACAATGTTTCGGAAACAAAGTTTTTGAAACAACACGTAGATGTTTACTTTGTAGAACTTGGCCGTCCACGCTCAGTTGTTTCAAATATGTCGCCTGAGGTCGAGCAATCCCATAATATCGGATTCGTTTCAAATAATTCTACTAATTTAAAAACGATGTTGTCGTCCCACAACACCGTCATGTTTATAAACAACTGAAACACACGTCCACACTTGTGTCACAAACCGTCTGTTGCGAAACTGATTGGTTTCCGTGCTCTCCACTCCAATCGGGGAGCATAGAAACATCGCGAGAAACACATAACGTTTGAGAAACACATAATGTTTGCATCAGTTTCACATGTTTCAGAAACACATAGATTTTGTTTCTGAAACAGTGTTAATAAACAATTGTTTCTCAGTGAATACACGGCTTAAATCTTAATGTTTTTTCTTTCTGCTCTTCTTCCTTTTTGCTTTTAGAATGCTTATTGTCAGTATTATAAAATCATCACCACTATTACAAGAATTTTTTAACATGATCCTTTTCAAATAATTCATGTTTGTTTAATAAACTAAATGTGTATATCAGGTTGCCGACTTCCCCAGTTCCCCTTCAGAACTGCGAACTTCCCTCAACTACGAACTGCCCGTAGAGAGCCCCTCGCATTTCTCCGCCTCCGATGTAAGTCAATTTTTCAATAACTAGTTGTGACCTATGAAATCACGAGAAACAACATGACTTGCATAGTTCGACTTTTAAAAATGGTAGCAAAAGTAAGCCAAATGTCAATAGACAGGGCTGGGCAAAATACATGCTTTGCTGTAATTAAAATACAAAATACTTTTTTGCATGTATTTAAAATACAAAATACTTTCAAGTCGTGTATTTGAAATACAAAACACAGTATTTTAACCATTTTTTTATTTCCTTAGTAGAACCTTTAGTTGCAATAAATTGTCGTAGGGCCCTTATCTAAGGGTGCGTTCGGCAAAGCTGAGCTGAGCAGAGTGAAACAGAGACATGCAAATTGACCAATCATATTGCTCAGAAGACACATCTCATCTCCGCTCAACTTGTAAAGTTTTGTGGTTTTGACGGAATTTGATCATCCATTATCAATTAACTCACAACTTCATGAATAAATACCACGAAACGATGTAAACGACAATTGACAAGATACTTGCAACATACGCTGTTGCCAACTCTAAATATTAACAAATATATATAATTTTCTCTACATGAGCCCCACACGGGAGGCCCTGAGTAAAACAATTTCCCTCAGGGCCTCTGTTATCTTTGGGGATGCTGTATGGAGGGTTTTTTCAAGGAAAGGAAGGAGGGGAGAGTTCTGGGAAGGAAAAGGGTTTAGGGGTGGGTAGGAATCTGGGGTTCAGTGTGTCCTGGTCATCCACCTCCAAGACCTAGACAAACCTCACCCCATGAACCCAGGCATATATTGCTCTGGATTCAGCGTCTTTAGTATTATCTAGGTCAGTTTATTTTTCATTATCATTATTAAAATCGCTAAATGTATTTGAAAATGTACTTTGAAGCCAAAAGTATTACAAAATACCTCAGCATCAAGTAATTGAAATACCAATTACAAAATATATTTTAAGGAAGTAATTGAAATACAAATACAAAATACGTATTTGTATTTCAAATACGTATTTCAATTACAAGTAATTCAAATACTGCCCAGCCCTGTCAATAGAATGCATATTTCAAATATAGAATTAAAATATTTGTCTGCTACACGAAAATGAACCTTTTTCTTTATTCTATGGTCTGCTAAAATTTTATATTATAGGTAGGTACTTAATTACTTGTCTGAATTTGAAAAGATTCTTTTTTCATTTTACTCAACACCACCTTCAATGGGCCGTTTTATGAGTAGTTCACTAGATGGAAAATGATTGCAAGTCAAGATCGATCTAAGCGGTTTATCTATGGATAAGGGTTGCCAATTCGTTGAGAATCCCCAAACTGCGGGAATTTCTTAGAATTTACAACGATTAGGTATTTTGTGAGGAGAACCTAGATGTGGGGATAGTGCGGGAATTCTACAACATTATGAGAACTGATCTTACAGATACCAATAAAAAGAGCATTTCCTGATTATGGAACCACATTGAAAAATAATATTTAGTGAGAGTATAAAATACCATAATTTCGGTACCTTTCGCTGCAAATTTAAAAAAAAATATTTGTATATTTTCAAATAAATTAAAAAATATATATTTGAATGAATTTTTAAATAAATAAAAAAATATACATTTGAACGAATTTTTAAGCCTAAACAATAGAGAAAATCGGAAATCAACTTAGTAATCCATACTAATATTATAAATGCGAAACTGCTCGAGTTTGTTTATGACCTTTTCACGCATAACACAATATAAAGACTTTAATAATTCTTTCACCAATATAAAGCTAAATTATATGCGCAGACTACAGGTTGTATATGATGGTAAGCTCTGGCGTTATGAAATTATAAATATTAATATATTATATTTGTTATACGTTTTCTGTCGCTAACAAAAGCGAGTTTTTGCTAACGTCAGAAAAAAATCTTTTCCATGGAAACATGTTGATATATTTTTGAGCTCTATGCTGGTAGGCACTCAGTCTACTGGTCAGCTACTACTGCAGAAAATTTAAATATTAGAATTCGTTTTTTTTTTTGGACAAGCTTGGAATAAATGTCAGATTTGAGTTCCCGTATTAAAAATATAATTCGCAACGATTATAAAGACTGAATGATAAATAGTGTATTTTTTTATTATATTAACGAACTTCCAAATATTTAAATAAAAATAAACATCCGAAATGTTTGTAAAAAATAAATTCCGAACGAATGAACAAAATTGGATAAGTAATTCTTTTTTTCTTTGAGCTATAGCATTATTTATTTATTTATTTATTTATTGTTGTTATACGCCCATATGGGCTTTTACGTAGATTATACAATAATATTTAAGATATCTAGGATTATACATAAATAGAATTTAAATCAAAAGTTATAAAAATGAAAACATTTAAAAAATATAAAGGTAGTTTTTGAAGATTATAGCGTAAAACCGTGAAATATTTGAAACAATATAACATTTGACAATAACATAGAATAAAATACAATATAAAACATTACAATAACACATCAAATCGTTAAATATATTACACCAACGTTACAATAATTTGTAGGATTCCACAAAGTGTTGGTTTAAAATGCATTTTAGATTATAAAGGGAATCAGCGAATATATCTACAATATCACCAAACTTGTTGCCTAAATCATGCATCCTATTGGTAAGTGAGTGTGATTGATAGTTGGTTGTGTATGTGTTGCAAAAGAATGTAATATTTTGTCTAGTATTCCTTGTCGGTACATGGAGTTTAATGGTACTAACAATGGCAGGGCTGTCAATTAGGTTGTTCATGACTCTGTATAATAAAATTAAATCTGAAATGATTCTTCTGTCAGATAGCGTAATTAAATTAAGTCGATTCATCAAACTTATATAATTAATGTTTTCTATTGGGATTTTGAGCTTGAAATTTAAGTACCTAAGAAATTTGTGTTGAACCCGTTCTATTTTGTTAGAGTGTACTTCATAGAAAGGGGACCAAATAGGTGAATTATATTCCACTTGATTTCTAACTAATGAAATATAGAGTGTTTTCATGCAATCAAAGGACTTAAAATCAGTTAAGGTTCTATAAAGGAAGCCAAGCATCTTTAAAGCCTTATTAGTTATTTCATCTATATGTGCTGTGAAAGTTAAGTTTGAATCGAATATAACTCCCAAGTCGCGAATTTGTGATACTGGTGTTAATTTAACATTATTTAAATTATATTCATGTAAGATTTGAGAATGAGTTCTGGAAAATCGAATTACTTGACATTTCTCAATGTTCAAAAATAACATATTTTGTTTGCACCATTTAAAAAGTTCATCTAAATTAGCTTGTAAAATTAGGCAATCATGTATATTTCGTATTCTTTTAAACAATTTTAGATCATCTGCAAAAAGTAGGACTTGTACATCTTTAAATATATTTACAATGTCATTAATGAATATTAAGAAGAATATTGGGCCGAGGTGGGACCCTTGCGGGACACCACTTGTGGCCTCGAATACATAGGATTCTATAAAATTAATCCTGACACTAAGCACTCTATTACTGAGGTAACTGATAATCCATGTCAATAAACTACCTTTGATGCCCAACAGTCTGAGTTTAGATATAAGAATGTGATGTCGAACCTTATCAAATGCTTTACTGAAATCGGTGTAAATAGAATCCACTTGTTGTTTCAGACTAAGGGATTCGCATATGTAATTATTATAGATAGTTAAATTACTTAAGGTAGATCGACCTCTGATAAAGCCATGTTGGTTAGGAACAATAATATTGTTGATAGGTTTTACAATGGTATCTAATACTAATGACTCGAAAAGTTTGGGTAAAGCAGACATAATGCAAATAGGTCTGTAGTTTGATATATCGCTTTTGTCACCTTTTTTATGAATAGGCGTTAAATAACTCTTTTTCCACAAAGCCGGAAAACAGCCAGAAGCTAAGGATTTGTTAAAAAGTTTATGTAAAGGATATATCAAACTATCAATGCAAGTTATTAAAAATATGGGAGGAATACCATCCGGTCCAGCAGATTTATTACTATCTAATGCTTTAATGCCCCTTTCTATGGATTCTAAATTTATGAAACATTGGCTTAGGTTTAATGACTCTTCTACTGACGTACTGGAGACTGCATTGACGGGAATATCTTTATCGTAAACACTTTTAAATGAGTCAGCAAAGAGATTTACTATACCCTCAATACTGTCAGCACATTTTTCTTTAAAGTACATGCTATTAGGATATCCACAGTTGTCTTTTCGTTGAGATTTAGTAAAATTCCAGAATTTTTTCACATTGTGATGATGTACCTCATTTTCTATTACATTAACATAATCACTATAGCATTTTAATGATAATTCTTTACATTGTTTTCGTAGTTTAGAAAATGTTATATAATCGTTAGGATTTCTGGTATGTTTATATTTTCTATGGATACATTTTTTTTTGTTAATTAAACTAGTTAGTTCTCTTGAAAACCATTTTGGATAATTAGATGATGTGAAGCTAACCCTGGGAACAAATTGTTCTATAGAGGTATTTAAAATCGAGTAAAAGTATTCAATTTGATCATTAATATTATTTTCCTCATCTAAAAAAGACCAATCTGTTTGGGTAAGGTACTCAGTAATATGATGGTATTCAGCTTTGGAAAAGTTATACGATGGGGCACTTGTTTTTTTTGAAGATGTTAAAGGCATATTTGTTATGATAATGTCCAATGGTGGGTGGTGTTGATCTAACGGTAATAATAATTCGTCGGATAACTCAACCACTATTTTCGAATCACTTGAAAACACTAAATCCAACATTCGATTGTTAAAGTTGAAAATCTTGTTTGATTGAGTTAATCCCAGGAATACTGACATATCACGAATTTCACTGCATTTAGCACACTGTAATTCGGCTTGGTTTATAGCAGGTCTGTTGTCATCTTGGCTGGTCCAGTTAGGAAGGTTATAATCACCGGCAATAATGAATTTTGCTTTAGGATATTTGAATTTGAGTGCTTCTATGTCCTCATTGTGATTTTTATACGTTTGCAAATCCGATGCAGGTGGGATATAGACACAGCTGATAATAATTTTTCCATTAGGTATATTGAGCAATACAAAAATTTGTTCAACACTTTTGTGTTTAACCGGTAATTTAATAGATGGTATATTCTTGGATACGCACAGCATCACACCTCCCCCGTTAGACTTTTTGCTCGTAATAGAATTTCGATCATAACGATATGTGGTATAGTGATGTAGGCCTAATTCTGACGAGCTGATATCAGCATTTAACCATGTTTCAGTTAAAAACAGAATGTCGTGTGAGAAGATTGGGGAGTTAGTTTTAAGTTGGTGCAATTTCGTGCGCATTCCCCGTACATTTTGATAATATCCTGTTAGTCTAGAAAATCTGTTCTGTTTGTTTTTCAGTTTTTTGCTTGGGTTTTGATGATTTTGGGAATTCCATTGAAATGTTTGATTCGTAAATCGACTTCGCCCTTTTCTTTCCTCTCTTCTAATTCCTTCCAAAGGTCAGTTAAATGCTGCCTTTGTTGTAGAGTCCTGTCAGGTTTGATTTTAATTCCATTAGAAAGAATAGTTTTGTTAAATAGTATTAATTTCGCCTGTTTGACTTCATCAAATTCTAATTTAATTGGCCTGGTTTTGTTTAGAATTTTACTTCCAAGTCTGTAAATTTTCACATCTTCTAGATTGAACTCGCTATTAATTTCACTAATAGCTGCTAACACCTTTTTTCCATCCTCCAAGACACTCACCGTGGTTGAGTTCGAATTACACTCGGGGACGTTGAGTAAAATGACGTTCTTCGAGCGGGTCTTGCGTTCCTCTATCTCAGCAAGCATGTCACAAATTGGTGTTGTTTCCTGTGGTAATACTTTCTTTTCAATGATTTTTTCGAATGTCATAACTTTTCCTTCAAGAACTCCAACAGTTACTCCAAGGTCTTGCATAGTTCCAGATAGATTAGAAAGTTTACTGAGTATTTTTGCCATTTGATCTTTTGTTATTTTCAAGGCAGGATCGGTAATGGCATTGTGGATGCTATTAATCTCCTCCTTAGCTTTGTTTAAGAAAGCAATTGCTTCATTATTATTCATTTCGAAAATGAGATATTTTTTTTTTATAAAAGAAAAGAATGTAGGTGACAACCCTGCTCGCAATGTACAGGTAATTAGCAGTAGTAGGTAGCGGGAGCGTCCGCAAGTGTTATCCAGTAAGTGCGAGGGAGAGAATACGTCGCTACCTGATCCTGTCACTTGTTAGAGCGAGACGTAGGGAACACTGCACACAAATGATTATTAAACAAATCGATTTATAAATTTTGATAATAATGTTGAATTAGGTTGATTTTGCAATGGTTATTAATAAATAAACGTAGTGCACTAAGTTATGTTGCAGTACACTGAGATTTGTTTAAATACACTGTTTTATTTATTCTATTTGTAAGTTTCAAGTAGGACACAAAAAAAACTCGACAGCTGTCAATGATATTTATTGTTGTAATGATGAATTTTAGGTGATATTTGATATTTATTAATTATGAAATTTAGGTGGTAGGCGAGATGTTTGAAAACTGAATGTAAGGGAATGAATATATGGAATGCGGGGGGGATGGGGGTGGGGTGGGGGGGGATAATTGATAAGTGCAAGCGCTACAGTAATTTCCCGTAATACCATGCGAGCGAAGCCGCGGGGAAAAGCTAGTAGAAAATAAATGCTAATTTCAATAAATTTTGCTTCATTTTAGAGGAAATAGGATTGTTACATAGAATTTGTGAGGTTTTTAGACCAGTAGTTTTTTTGGCAACCCGGCTGTAGACAATGTTTACCATTTTGACATGCTTTTTTAATTATTGTTTTTTTTTTATTTCATAAGTAAAAAATGATTAAGAATGAAAATAATACAGAACTGTCTGAAAAATTATTTTTGACAAATTATTTTGTTCGGCGAAACAAAAATATTAACAAGATGCATTTCCAGTGACAATTTTGTTGTGCATTCTATGATGTAAAATATTTATTTGAATTTTTATATATTATACTTTTTGGATACGTTTTTAGATTTGGGGTGTTATGCCGTGTTGCGCTACCTCCTTCTTTAGCCAGCGCTGTCCGAAACGTTGGCTAAAAAAGGAGGAACACAATAAGTTGAAGGCATTATTATGATATTATTATAAAAACTTTAAATTGTCTCAAGAGACCTAGAAAACATATGGGATTTGACAGTTCTCATAAGGACCGCCTTTTTGAGTGTGGCTAGGGACAAAAATCGTGCAAAAACAACCCTTTCCAATTTTTCAAAATATCTACCATTATTATCATCTATGATGTTTACATTGACGTGTTTGATTTTGAATGTTTGCTATTCCAGGATGTATCGTCGGACAGTTCGTCCTCCTCTGTGGACGAGAACGAGCGCTCGTTGTACTGCACCGAGGTGGACCCCTTTGGGGGTCGCGTGTCCCTGCGACCCCGGGCGCCCCCAGTCAGCGCCCCTCTCCGGAGGCGGATCAAACCCCTCATCGTAAGTTTTTTCTCGTTCTCAAAAATAATAAAAATGTTGATACGAAACTTTAACCAGCTCGAAGTGACCAATTTGCACATCTGACATTGTTTGTTCGGAGAGTTGATCTTGGTGGCACAATCAGGGTTCGAAAATATTATGATATTTACAATAATGTTAGGCTAGCTTTACACTCGTAATTAAAAATTACGGATTACGTAAGATTTTGACAGGTCACTCCCAGGAGCGTTTACATATGCATCTGACTTGTGGTAATTAATGATCACAGAAGTGTTTCGGAAGTTCGACCTGTGTAACTACTCATGCGACCGTTTACATCTGTAAATTTATTTGCGGTAAGATGGCTTCCTTTCAACAACGACCTGCTACTGTCAAATTTACGCGATTTTGTCAATAAAGTCGAAAAGGACCAAATAAAGTGCTGAAATAGATTTTGGCTTAACAATTCTCCACGCACTTTTTTGCCGTCAAAGGCGAAAAATAATGGATTTCTTTCATTTTATTCGAATGACAGCTACCTGACAGCTGCCGACAGCAACCGACTTCGTATTCAAATACGTAATTTTAAAAACAGAAATATTGAGATTATAAAGGTTTGGACCGATAATTGAATAGAAGGATGCTCATTTTCAGAAAACTCAAATAAGTGGAAATAAATACTAGTTTTATAGGAAAATAATCCAATAAAAACAAATGTCTTTTGATTTTTGACATTTCGCAACGGCGCATTTTGGTACTATTTCTTACAAAAAGTCCCTCAGCTTATCAAACTGATTTTATAAGCTGTGAGAAGGCTGTAATTTCGCGCCGACGCGATTAGACCTGTCAAAAAACTTCCGGAAGAAGAAGTTCTGTAACATGCTTTAAATTACGTTAGTTGACTTTTGGTGTCGTTTACATTGGTAATTTGGCCATAATTCGCTTACACGAGCGAATTACGGGAAAAAACTTACGAATGTAAAGCCAGTCTTATACTTTACATATAGAATCGCCATTGTCTTACAAACTCAAAATAGTAAGAAAAACACTTAAGTTTTCAATATATTCTTAATTCAAAAGTTATTCATGTATGATAAAGACATTGAAAGAATGCGTATATATACAACCGGGTGACATATATATACATATATATATATATAGGACCGATAGGCGATTTTGTATACATATATATATATATATATAGGACCGGGCGGCGTTTTTGTATTTGCACCAAATACTACATTCTACATCACGGGTGTGACTGAGATGCCAAGCTACGCTTACTCGCTTACACTAAGACGAATACAGAATGCTGTTTGAAACTTCCTACTATCCTAAGTTGTTCTTCTTATACTTTATTGTTGCTATGTTTTGCTAACTCTATTTCTCTAATGTCCCCTGAAAATCTTCAGGAAACAATTGAAATAATTGTATTTTTAATAGTAATAAATAATTTGCATGTATTTATGAATGAAATGTTATTCTTCGGCTTTTACTATTGATTGCCGTGTATGGAAACCTTTGGAACCTGGAAATTTTTTTTTCCATAAACCTTTGGTGTATGGAAATTTTGGTGCCTTTTTAATACAATTTACTTACATCCCACAGGAAAATTTCGATATACAAATTATTAAACCAATACATTGATTACATCTTCAGAGCGAAGCCGATACGGACTCAGTGACGGCCCTGAACTCAGAGTGGCTGGACGGGGAGCCGGGGACCCCTGGGGCCACGCAGCGCCGCTCCTGGTCGGGCAGTGGCAGCAGCGTGGAGAGCCTGGGGCAGTACAGCGTCAGGTCTGAAGAGGACATAGAGCATGTGGTCGATTGTAATACGGCTAATACCGCATGGTGAGTTCTTATATTATTGTTCTTCAAAGTGCGCTTATTACATTACAATTAATTATCTAAGGTAAAGTGGATGATTATGACACCATAGATAATATTCCATAACTAATTCACAGATGGCTCCATTAACAATAAATAAAAAAATAAATAAGAACTGTCAAACAATATTAACCTCTCATTTGCTGGAAGTGCGCCGGCACATGCGGAAAAAAATTCGGATTTTTTTTTACAATGCGATTTTAACCCTTATGTATAAAGAAACTGTACAAAGGACAAGGTCAGAATCGCTTGGGCCATTCTCTTCATCTAGCAACACTTGAATATTTTAAAATTAATTATCTATGACTTGGTAGATCGGATTTTGCAATTGTCAAAATGGAAAATTCTCAATGTTACGTTTTCAAATGCTTCTCAAACTCCTTTGAATTGTGTTTTTTCATGTTGCGTGTATGTTCAAGTTTGTGTAGAAATAATAAAATCAGTTCAGTTACGTAAGAATATATTTTTTTGACATTTATTTATCGAATGGTAAAGTTTTTCTTTTTTGTTAAAGTTAGCTATTCTGGGAAAACTTGTAACGATATTATCATGTAATACATATGAATAATAAGATACATTATCTGGTAAACAGAAAACAATCGCAAAAAAACAATTCTTTCGTTTTTATATGGATGTTTGACCAGAAAGCAACAAGGTAAAATCCGCGCGGTTTTTCAAAATTTGCCCTGAATTTGACAGGTTAAGAAATTAATTTAATGTAACATTCTCCCCAGGAGTGAAGAGAGATCTCAGGAAGAGGAGGAAGCGAGCCCTGAGAAGATCCCGGAATATTCCCTGAACGAGGAGCGCTCCGAATCCCGGCGCTGGCTGAAAGTGACCCTGCCCGCTGGAGAGAAGAGATCCATCGATATGAAGGTACGTCCTTATAATATGCTCTTAATTCGTAACTCAACATACCTTCCATTGATATGCTTGGGTAATGATCAGCTCAGGCAAGGGGGCTCATCGAAGCTAAAGTTAAGTCAAAACTTGGGCGTACTGTACAGGGCTTGTAGATACTTTAATAGTAAACAACCCTGTACAAATCGCAAGTGCGCGCCACTGTTGAATTTAGCAGCCATCTGTAGTCACTGGCTTTGTCTGGAGCCCCAAAATACTTGGAAAAAAACCCTTGGCTCTGTGCAGAAATGGGCAGAATGTTTAATTAAAAAAAATGACAATACAGCCACAAAGATATAGTATAAAATAGTTGTCTTCTTTATTCTTGCTTGATGTCAGTACAAAGTACAAAGGAAAGGAGTGAAAGAGGGAAGGAGTTGTCAATATTATGTACGGAACGTATAGAAAGTAATAAAATGTTAACGCCTCATTCCTCGACCCCGTTCTGTCAGTTGGTCAGAGTATTTCGTTTTTTTTTTTTTTTATATGAATACCGCACAAGAGTATCAACTGCTCCCGTTGGAGCCAGTGAGACTATGGCTTCCCCAATTGGGGTATGTTGTGAGGTTGAAGGTAGCGGGGAGAGGAAGGAGATTGGGCAGTGGAAGGACTGGCTATTCAGATCTGGTCACCAAACACGGCTAAAGCCATTTCAAGCAACGTTTCAATTCTGAATGGTGATATTACACCAGGGCGATACTGATAATATCTTCCACTCTGGAACGTGCCGCAAATATACTACATATTATTTTAAATGAATAAATTGTGAAATTACACAAATCAATAAAATAAAATTTATTTGCCACCCCCGGGATTTGATCCCGCGACCTTCGGATTGCGAGTCAAGAGCCTTACCGCTGGACTACGCCGTCCGTCAAATAATAGCCGGCTTTGCAATAAAATCCAAATAAATGGAACATTTTTGAAAACTGAAAATGTTTTTGAATTTTGAAAGATGATGAAATACGCTTTCAAATTTAATTGTTAGAAATAACCATGTAATTTATTTTTAAATAAAAATTTAGAATGCAAAATTTAATAATGGCTAACCTTATCTTTTTTTTAACATTTTCTACATTTCTTAATTGTTTTTCAAATTGCGTTCAGAAACTTAGGTTTAAAAAAGGTGTACATTTCAATTATTTTGTAGTTAACTCTTAAGTTTGAATATATAGCAAGGTGTTTTCTCTTTCCAATACCATTTAGATCTTAATTCTAACATTGATAGTAAGGGAGACACAACGATTTCTATGAGACCTATTTGAATTGTTCCGAAAAGCGAAGAAATTAGTCTGAGGGATGGATTAAAAGTACTTTAGTGAGAATTTGCACAAAGTTTTTGGATCTTTCACCTGGCAAATTGCACTAAACTATTATCATTAACAATAATATAATTCCAGGTTATTGAGCCTTACAAGCGCGTCCTGTCCCACGGCGGCTATGCACTGTCGGGCCGACGTGACGCAATTGTAGTGTTCAGTGCGTGTTTCCTGCCCGACAGCTCCAGGGTAGACTATAACTATGTCATGGACAATCTATTCCTGTAAGTATCTATGCAAACTGTCCATAATAATCTTTTCCATTGGTTCAATTTTTTTTTTTGTTGTTGTTTTCCCTAAATTAAATTTATTGATCTATATATTTATAAAAATCAAAATATGCTTGCTTCTGGGTATTGCTAAACCATTCATCCAATTGCGATTAAACTTTGGGGATTTGATGTGAGATGCCCACGATGGTTTCTATATACAATAGTGAGTTTTGGCATCATGAAATTAGGCGTTGCTAACCATTCATCCGATTGCGATGAAACTTTAGGGATTTGATGTGCGCATGGTTGAGTTTTTAGGTTTTTGTTTGTATGTTTTTTTCCCTAAATTAGATTCATTGATGTAATATATTTGTAAGCGAAGCTAACAGTTCACAATGGAAGGCTAATACCAACTCTAACATATGATAGCGAGGCCCGAAACTGGCAAACGAAGGATGAAAGTAGACTGAATGCTGAAGATTTTTTTTTTTTTTACATTAGGTCTACACAGGAGGCCCTGAGGAAAATAATTTTCCTCAGGGTCTATATCATCTTAGGGGATGCTGTGTAGAGGGTCTTTTTAAGGAGGATAGGAAGTTCTGGTAAGGAAAAAGGTTTGAGGAGTGGGTAGGAAACTGGGGGTTAGTGTGTCCAGGAGTGACAGACGTATGACTCCTTCTACAGTGCGATGATGATGTGTGGCGATGAGTCGAAAGTCCGTCTGGAAAGGTCAAAAGGCCTCCCTCAACAGTCTCTCTCGATCCAGCCCTTCACGCAGCAGATGGTGAGACGCGTCTGCCGCCAAACTGGACAAACCTCACCCCATGAACCCGGGCACCCCCGCTAAGTCACCAAATGTAGCGAATCACTTTGGGAGACCTAAAGAAGAGATGTTGGTTATTCAATAAATGGTTCCCGGGGTGGCGGTACCCTTACCGGCCTCCCAAAAAGAAGTAAGATCCTTGAGGCCTATGTTCTATAAAACTATATAGTATGACCGTGTTAAAAATGTTGAGGTGAAGAGAATGCAAGCGTAATGAATAACATTATGAAAGGGACGCTTAGAGAGTGAAGGGTTGTTTTACAGAATTTAAAAAATTTATCAAATTTCAAAATTATTCAATTTCTGTTACAGTGAAACTCTCTTAAGAAGTTTTCCAAGGGACCGGTGAAAAAAAACTTCTTAAGTGGGAAAACTTCTTAAGTGGGATTCAATTTTAGCCATTTAATAACTCGAGTCCGGGGCATACGTCAGTCCGGGGCATTCCTATGTCTACCTACTTTAAATTGTCATGAAAACAAGCTTATATGCTCCAAACGGTAAAAAAAAATATTATAAATATATATATATATATAGTTACACATCATAATAATTAGTACTATTTAGAAAAAGGTGGCAATGTGAAATAAATGAAAAATGGTAGAACATAGTTGATTATAAAAAGTTTATTTGCATACCTACATATAAATTATTATTTTTTTTCCCTTACCGGCATAAGAGAAAGTAAACACAATTTTAAAACTGTTATACCCTACGTATTTCCGAGGATTACATCGCAATTGCAAGCAAATGTGTAAGAAAAGCCACTCGAATTCGGATAGTAAAAGTTGCAGCATTCCAAAAGGTTAATACTGTTGATCTTATTTTAAATTGGTGTAAAGGCAATGGATTATACTTGCTGGTGATTACTCGCGCTTAACTTGACAGTTGAAGACAGCGCCGTGGATATACGCTGTCTCTTTTTTACGCTTTGGTTTTCTATATGAACTGAGGGAGAAAGAAAGACTTGTTTTGGTTAATTTTCAACAGTTTGATAAAAGGACACCTGCACTACAATTTTGTTTGTAAACAAACTTCTATGATAGCGGGTTATACTTTGCCTCAGAGCAAGCGTTCCGAGTGCTGCAACCCTGCCATGGCCCTGCGCAGAAAAATCTCACAAAGTCCTTCGCGGTAAACTGTTTATTATTTGGCGGAAACTTTTTTGCATGCTGGCTGCTTGCTCGAATGGCGTTCACGTGTCGGAAATCGGAGAGCCCATTGGGTATTAGTTAATTTATGGCCTATTGTTATGGTGTATTTTCGCCAGGCACAGTTGACTATCATATATTTTTAAAGATATTTTAATCCTTTCGTAAAAATTACTTAAGAAAATGATACGCGCAGCCCAATATTATGTACCTACCTACCTACCAGACGTCGAATATCTAAGATTTCGCGCGTAAATAAATGGCTTGAATCAGAAAGTTATATCGTACGAGCTGTTTGAAGCTTAATTAATTAATTAATTAAAATCTCTGCATAAATCAAATTTTCGCGGCCACGACCGTCGCGGCCATCCCGTTAAACTCATAAAAATGTGATATATTACCGCGTAAATCGAAATTTCGTTGCCGATTTCCGATGCAGCCGGCTCTTCAGATTTAGATACTCGAAGAAAATTCGTAAAATTACGATATATTTGGCGTAAATCGAAAGTTCGCGGCCGAATCCCGTCGCGACCGGCCCTCTAAATTTAGATACCTACTTGAAATAAATTCGTAAAAATACCGCAAATTTCCGCGAAAATCAAATTTTTGCAGCTTATTACTGCCGCGGTCGGCTCTTCAAATTTAGATATTCGAAGAAAATTCATAAAATTACTAATTATAATTCATAAATTTGAATACCCACTCGAAATAAATTCGTAAAAACACAATATATTTCGCGTAAATCGAAATTTCGCAGACGCAACCCGTCGCGGCCGGCCCTCTTAATTCAAAATACCTTTTCTATATAAATTCTTTAAAATATCGCATATTTTCCGCGTAAATAAAATTTTTGCTGCTTATTAGTGCCGCGGCCAGCTCTTCAAATTGGGATATTCGAAGTAAATTCGTAAAAATTACTTAAGAAAATGATACGCGCAGCCCAATATTATGTACCTACCTACCTACCAGACGTCGAATATCTAAGATTTCGCGCGTAAATAAATGGCTTGAATCAGAAAGTTATATCATACGAGCTGTTTGAAGCTTAATTAATTAATTAATTATAATCCATTAACGCATCCAAAGTCGGTAAAACTATCGAATTCAGCCTCGTGGTAAATACAAAACAACTACAAAAATCATGTGCGAAGTTTCGTTTCAATCTAATTTTTAAATTTATGCATATGTATTTCCTAACCTTCAAACTTAATTTACGACAAATGTCAGATGAAACATGATGCACGGCACATTTTGAAGTTTGATTAAAAAAAAACGTAATTATAATGCATCTTTTACCATCTCCCCCGGCATATTTCATCATGTTATGTAATAATAAAGCTAAATATATTTATTTGAAGGTGAAATATTCCGTATTAATCGTGATCCAATAGATTTAATCAAAAGTTTTTCGTGTTTTACAAATTCGATGGAATAAAAATTTTATACAATAATTTTAAGAAACATTTCTATGTTCAGTATCAAAAGGAAGATTATTGAAGGAGGCGGCAAATGTAGATCTAGCCCACGTTGTCATTAAGGCCGAAAAATACATGAAAGTTTATATTAAACTCAACCTTAAAGACGCTTGCATATTCGTTACATAATTCCGCATTGCATATTCGCTCCATATTTCGCATTGCTATTGTACCTAGTTAGGGGATTAGGGGTTACAGCTTACGGCCCGGCCCGGCGGGCGGCGGCCGACAAAGGGTGTCTGTTTATGGTCTCAGGTACTAGGATCGCGCGTAATCTGTGAAACCAATCTTTCAATTTATGACTTGGAAAAAGGTTAATTTTAGATATTTTGCGGCACAATATTTCGTTTGTTGATTTTACCGCCAGATTTCTAAAACCTCTTAAGCGGGAAGCAGTTTTAGCTCTAAAACTTCTTAAGTGGAAAAAAATCGTGTTTTTTGCAGTTTTTTGTATGGAATTTTCAAGGGACCGAAAATCAAAACTTCTTAAGCGTGAAAACTTCTTAAATTCTTAAAACTTCTTAAGCGAGTTTTACTGTATTATGAAATAACTGGCCCATTATGAAATAATATCTTGATTTTTAACTTGGAAATTTGATGAATTGTTCAAATTCTGTGGAACAACCCTTCCTAACAGAAGAGTGTGTATGAATATGAATGAAATAAGGAGTATGCAGTGAGACACAGTTGTGTAGTGAGTGTGATGGTTAGAGAGATTATTTTTATTTTATTTGTTTTCAGGTATGTCCTAACCACCATGGAGCAGCTGGTGACTGACGACTATATTTTGATCTACCTCCACGGCAGCGCCTCCAAGCGCAGCATGCCCACTTTCCACTGGCTCAAGAAGTGCTACCAGCTCATAGACAGGAGGTAACACTTTTCTCTCCCTTCCTTAACTGTATTAGTGCTTATTTTGGAAAAATGTATGCCGCCGGCAGACTCGGGCGCTGGGCGCCGGTTATCTGAAAGCGGAAACTCGCGTTCTTTGTGTTTCTACCCTAAGAATGGGTCGCTTCTACGACTCGTTCTTGAGTTCAACAGCTCGGCTGTGGAATGATTTGCCGGCCTCTGTGTTTCTTTCCTCCTACAACATGGGTCTCTCCAAGGCCCATGTTTATTCCTTTTTCTTCTCAAAAAGACCCTCCACACAGCATCTTCAAAGGTATCATAGTCCCTGGGGGAAATTATTTTCCTCAGGTTCTCCTGTGTGGAGTTAACTCGTCCCGTGCCTCTGGAGGAAGCTCGAAAATTTTGCGATGTTTTGACTTTGACGTAATATTTTGTGTGTTTATTTTATGCTATCTATGTAATATTTACCGAAACACATTCCTTGAACAATAAACTATGCCTAATAAAGACATTACTTGCGTTTATCTGACGAATTCATATGTTTACGATCTTTCTTACGAGAACGATACAATCGAACTGACAGTTGAAATGCTCAGAAAAAAACTTTGCCAGAGATCCCCATAAAGAATTCATAGAAATTATTCGGGTTCCATAGATGTGTTCAAAGCATTCCATAACTTAAGAACAAGAATGCCCCAAGCGATTCTGACCTTATCCTTCATACGTTTTCTTTATAATTAAGGTTTAAAATCGCATTTCAAAAAATATTTTTTAGAGTTTAATTTTGTTATGCAAAAAAAATTAATGTATCTATCAATGTACCTGAACTTACAGAATTGTTTATTTTGTTGCAGATTAAGAAAGAGTCTGAAACACCTGTACCTCGTGCACCCCACCTTTTGGCTCAAGTCCATCATGTGGATGACTCGGCCTTTCATCAGGTCTGATAATCAATACATCATCATTTCACCAACTATATAATTAAGTCAGAGTATATTATTAGTAGAGATTATTATTATTATTATTTAATGTAACTTTCTAAAAACACTTTGGTCACGTCAACATCAAACGCTATTCAGAAATTAATGGTACGTACATTGAAAAAAGGAGATGTTTCTATATTATATTAAATTATTATTTGGTGATATTGTAGATATATTCGCTGATTCCCTTTATAATCTAAAATGCATTTTAAACCAACACTTTGTGGAATCCTACAAATTATTGTAACGTGTGTGTAATATATTTAACGATTTGATGTGTTATTGTAATGTTTTATATTGTATTTTATTCTATGTTATTGTCAAATGTTATATTGTTTCAAATATTTCACGGTTTTACGCTATATTCTTCAAAAACTACCTTTATATTTTTAAAATGTTTTCATTTTTATAAATTTTGATTTAAATTCTATGTATGTATAATCCTCGATATCTTAAATATTATTGTATAATCTACGTAAAAGCCCATATGGGCGTATAACAACAATAAATAAATAAATAAAATAGTAATAATAATAATATTTCACTAGATACGATTTTCACCGCCAAAAGTATTTTGTATGTCTCCTTCTTTAGCCAACGTTTCGGACAGCTCTACGGTGTCCATTCTCAAAATGTTGCAAGGCAGAAAAAATGTTCAGTTACGCCATTTTTCCCTTCCAATACAAAACTGTCGGAAGTTAATCATAACCTCATTTTTTAATCTACCACAATTTGTTCTAAAATCAGTGTTGCCACAGTAGAGAAAATTTTTTGTTCAGAGTAACTACTTTATATGTGAGTATCACCAGTTTTTTTGTTCAGAGTAACTACTTTATATGTGAGTATCACCAGTGTTGCCAACTCAGCTCCTTTAGATCTAGATTTAGCTCCAAAATGGCCTACGGCTTAAAAAAAAGTGGTTTAGCTTGTTAGTTCATTTTTTCAGATAATCTGGCTTTTTTTTGCAAAACTCGTGAAGGAAAAATGACAATTTACGAGATATTTCTATGGGAATCGGTTGTTTTCATATTGAAAAGTTGGTTTTTACCTCAGAAATTCTCTAGCCGCCATCTCTGCCCCCCAGGAAACGAAAATAATTGAGGTTTTACAACATTTTAGCTCATTTTCGGGTGACGTCTGGCTTTATTTTAAAAATCGAGTTAGCAACGCTGAGTATCACCGTATGTTTGCAGCTAATAATGTTAATTTCTTTTCCTCTACAGTTCCAAGTTCTCTCGCAAGCTGACCTATATCCACAGCCTGGAAGAGCTGTCCAATATGGTCCCCGTGGAACCAGCCTCCATTCCTGAGCGCGTGCGTCAGTTCGAGGCAAGTCGCGGCGCCTCGTGAGGACGCCCCCCATCCAATCGAAACAGGCCCGGCAAGCCCGCTCCCGCGCGCGTCTAATTCTTCGGCACCTCTGTTTTCGTTTGGATCGACTGTGTGCGATGTCGACACGTCTGTAAATTGTATTACCGTATTCTCGTCGTTGGACTTGGGAGTGTGTCGAGATGTGTCAATGTCGATATCGATATGTCGATGTCGAATATTCGGCTAGTTCAAGTGTTGTGTTGTTTTTGTTTAGATTTTTGGTGAAATTATATTCTGGTCAATCAACACATAATTACCCCATGATAGATATTTGCAAAATGCATTATTATTTTATGAGAGCCAATTTTGAAGTTATGTTTTTTTGTTGGCTGTGTGATTTTTCTATTTTTTTTTAAACATTATTTCATTATTTTGGCCTATTTTATCTTTGGATATGTGGAGGGTCTTTTTAGGAAAGGAAGGAGAGGAAGTTCTGGGAAAGAAAAATGTATGAGGGGTGGTTAGGAATCTGGGGGTCAGTCAGGAGTGACAGAAGTACGAATCCGTCCCTTCCACTGCCGTGCAAGGTGATGTCCTTTGAGGGTCCTGTTGGAGTGGTAAAAAGTCTTAACCAGTCTCTCCCGATCCGACCTGCCACACAATTGTTGGGCAGATGCATTCGCCCCATGAATCTGGGCACCTCTGGTAACCACTGGGGTAACCTGTCTAATAAATAGTTTTCGGGCGGTACCCGTACCCCCCTCCCAAATTGATTTTATCCTTAAGAGTGTTGACAGGTTCTGGAAAAATGAGACTGGTGTGTGGCGTTATTTATTTGCAAATAAACTTCCAAACTTCTTTTAAAAATCAGATTCAATTCTTTAGATATTATCTCTCAAAATTTTTTTTCACTCCTTAGATGGTAAATTTACTGTTTAACTTGCCAGCAGGTACGTAATCCCGATTGTTCATTGGCAGGTCTATTAATATCAAATGTTTGTCTAGTCATTTTGTTTTGAAGAGTTTTACATGTACATTTGTTACTTAATTTTTATTTGTCTGCTACCGGTTTCGTCACGTCCGTGTCAATCACTAGCAATGAAATAAAAGTCTTCAAAACAAAATGTCTAGAAATTGTTACACAATTAATAACAAAAAAATTGTGAGTCTAGTCATTTCAAATAAAAATCAAACAAATACATACATAAATAAATATGTATATGATATTGTATGTATGCATATATGTATTACAGTGAAACCCTCTTAAGAAGTTCTCTCTTAAGACGTTTCGTGGCTTAGGCTTAGTTTTAAGAAGTTTGGTTTTTTCGGTCCCTCGGTTCAATATTGGCCCAATTTTTCCCACATATAAGGTTTTCCTGCTTAAGAAGTTTGTTTTTTCCGGTCCCTTGCAAAACTTCTTAAGAGGGTTTCACTGTATATATGTGAAATGACATTGCACTGTTGGGACCAGAATATTTTCATATCCGCTATCTAAACGTCTGCCAAATTTCGCAATCTTTGCGAAATTTTATCCAAAGTTGGGAATCTCTGGATTAATCTGTAATGTAACGAATCTTTTGAATTAATCTCAGTATGCAAAAGAAATCGGCAGATCAAACTCTGTTATTAATTTCTTTTTTTATGTCATTCTATGCATTATTTCTAAGTGAAATAAGTTTTAATTGTGATTGTGTGTGATGAATAAATTTTTTATTTTATTTTGCTGATAGCTGGTTCTATTCTACTAAAGTTATATTTATAGGGTATGCTCACGTATTACAAGAAAATATGAAATAATAACATATATAATGTTATTCTCTGAAATATGCAAGGAAGATTAGCTGCGTAAATTAGGCGTAGACTGCCAGTAAAAATCACATTGGTTCAAAGTTTTGCAGCGCATTTTTGGCGCTTATCTTTACGCTAAATGTTCACCCTGATTTTCTTTTGTCTTATTTAGGGAATATTTCGCTACCTCTGAGTAAACTGCCGATTAGTGCTACTCTTGTCTATATACTGTTTAAATAGCTTGAATTATCTTTTCCACCACCCCTGGTCGAGGGGTAAGGCTCTTGACTCGCAATCCGAAGGACGCGGGATCAAATCCCGGCGTGGGCAAAAATTTTAATTTGATTGAATTGTGTTATTTTATAATTAATTCATTTAAAATAATATATAGTACATTTGCGGCACGTACCAACTCAAGATACTCTCAGTATCACCCTAATGTAAGACCACCATTCAGAATTAAAACGTTGCTTGAAATGGCTTTAGCCGTGTTTGGTGACTAGATCTGAATAGCCAAGTACTTCCCCACCTTCCTCTGCCCAATCTTCTTCCTCTCCCCACTACCTTCAGCCTAACAACATACCCTAATTAGGGATGCAATAGTTTCACTGACTCCAGACGGGATCGGCTGGGACTCTTGTGAGATATATTTGCGGCACGTAACAGAGTGAAAGATACTCTCAGTATCACCCTGATGTAAGACCACCATTCAGAATTGAAACGTTGCTTGAAATGGCTTTAGCCGTGTTTGGTGACCAGATCTGAATAGCCAGTCCCCATCTTCCTTTGCCCAATCTCCTTCCTGTCCCCACTACCTTCAGCCTCACAACGTACCCTAATTAGGGATGCAAAAGTCTCACTGACTTCAGACGGGATCGGCTGGGACTCTTGTGAGGCATATTTGTGGCACGTGCCAGAGTGGAAGATACTCTCAGTATCATCCTGATGTAAGACCACCATTCAGAATTGAAACGTTGCCTGAAATGGCTTTAGCCGTTTTTGGTGACCAGATCTGAATAGCCAGTCCCCACCTTCCTCTGCCCAATCTCTTTCCTCTCCCCACTACCTTCAGCCTCACAACATACCCTAATTAGGGACGCAATAGTCTCACTGACTTCAGACGGGATCGGCTGGGACTCTTGTGAGGCATATTTGTGGCACGTGCCAGAGTGGAAGATACTCTCAGTATCATCCTGATGTAAGACCACCATTCAGAATTGAAACGTTGCCTGAAATGGCTTTAGCCGTTTTTGGTGACCAGATCTGAATAGCCAGTCCCCACCTTCCTCTGCCCAATCTCTTTCCTCTCCCCACTACCTTCAGCCTCACAACATACCCTAATTAGGGACGCAATAGTCTCACTGACTTTCCAGACGGGATCAGCTGGGACTCTTGTGAGGTATTCACATAAAAAATAAATAATAAACACGCTACTGTCAAATGCCTCTTTTTACTGCAATGTTAATTCTATGCTTAAAGTGACTTGATGGGTAGTTACTCGATAGTTTACTCAGAGGTGGTGAAATACCCCCTTACAGTATTTTTGATATTTTGTCAACCTTGTTAATTGTGAAGTTTTTGTAATCTTGAATAGTTCCTAATCGGCCTCAACTAATGAAATAGGATCTTAGATAAAAAAAATTAAAAGGTATTTTTTGAAGTAACAGCACGCACGAGACATCACTTAGCACTTTTTTAATGTAATTAATCTTGTTGATGCTCTTCAATTTTCTTCATTAATGGGTAAGCACATGATCAGACGAACCTAATATTTAGAAGGGCGGAGAATCGGTGGTTACGGGAACCGTTATTTGAAGTGTCAATTTCAAAAAAGAGCCGATTTGTTGTCAATGTGCATTGTCAAATCGGCCGTAAGCGCCATTTTGAATTTTTTGAAGTTGGTTACTTTTAAAAAAAATTTTAAAAAGGTCTCCGTTAACCACCAATTCTAGGCCCTTTAGGTTTAATGAGTACACATTCCTGCCAAATTAGGTTTAATGAGTACCCATTCCTGCAAATCTATAATTTGGGTGGCAGGAATGGGTACTGCCATCCCGGGAACTATTTATTGGTTAACCAACACCTCTGTCGTAGGTTACCCCAAGTGGTTCGCTCCATTTGGTGACTTAGCAGGGGTGTCTGGGTTCTTGGGAAGAGCTGAACACTGAACCCCAGTTTCCTACCCACCCCTCATATCCTTTTCCTTCCCTTTTTCTTCCTTTCCTTAAAAAGACCCTCCGCATAGCATCCCCAAAGATGACATAGGCCCTGAGAGTAATTATTTTCCTCAGGGTCTCCAGTGTGGAGCTGATTTTTGTCCATTAATGAAGCTAACTGAATCTTCCTCAAACGGCCTAATGACATCTCAATGAATATTTAAAAAATGTAATTGTTGAGTATTAAAACTCACAAAATATAGTGCTAGTTATTAAACTAGTTCTTACTAGGCTCATAGCAAAACACAACATGTTTTAGTTTTGTAATAATGTATTTTTAAAGTATTGAATTTCTCAAAAATCTATGCCTAAAATGAATCTCATTTTTTATTACGTACTAAATAGTATTAGAATAATTTACTTATGTTTTAGAGTTGAACCAGATTAATTATTATTAACCTATACCCCGCTAACCGCATCATATGGTGCGCTAATAATCCATGTCTATAGCCCTAATCGCATTGCATGTTGTGAAGATAATCTTGCCGTTGAAAGCCAAAAAAAACACAAATAAACAATGATGCTTGCGCTATACACATAATATTGTGGGGTAATTACTACATCTAGATAACTTTGAAATCAGCTTTGTTGGGAAATTGAATTATAAGATGGAAATCATTCTGATAAATCGTTTGTTGGATATTTATTCTGATAAGTATAGTTAAATCGTAGATTGATTTGTTTGGAACCGTAATACATACTTATATTTTGGAAATAATAAAAAGGCTAATCATTCTTTTATGTATTTGTTTACAAAATGGAATGACTTGCCTAGTTGTCTCGTAAGACAACGGAAGCAACTTAATCAATTCTACAAATTTTAGTGCTACAACTAGCTAAATCTAGTTGCTTAATTGAAACATTGGAAAAACACTTGTGGTAACTAGAGTTACCTAATTATACCGTTTTTTTTAGATATATTATACCCACAAAAAAAACAATTTCAAATAATTTGATGATTCCAATGCGTTACGACTTTTCTGTTTGTAGCATTCATAGACGAGGAAATAGAGTTGTGCTTTTAATATGTAACTCAAAAACGCTGATTTCGGAGTTGCCTATTTGCTGTAATTACCTCATGATACAATGGGCAAATAATCAATGCTTGAACTCTGCAAGTAGCATATAATGAGGTGTGGGTTTTTGGCGTATTGTATAATGCGTCTATTGCTAGAAGCACCGATTATTTGCATGGACGTGTGTACGCATCATTCTTTTGATCAGAGTTATGGATTATTCACGCTTCATATAGCATCACATAAGTTAAGGTAGTTGGACTTAAACCGTGAAGAGTTGAGGTACTGATAAACGAGCAAGATAAGTTGCATATTATTGCCTATTGCCGAACAATATTCTTACCCGTCAATAGTCTTGCCAGGCAATGTGTTGGCCGTCAAGGTTTCCGTAATATTTAAGACAATTTTACAACATAAAAAATTATATCCTGCAAAAGCTTCTCCAAACTTGTAAATATCAAAAACTTGGAAGTAAAATTATTTATTATTGTTAATTGCATCACAGAGAACGGAGACACATGTATGTAACAGAGATTGGTTGAGGAAGATCTAACTTAGACCTCTAAAGCCGTACTCTCTTAACCCATCGCCTTTTTCCTTCTCAGAACTTCCT
Organism: Glyphotaelius pellucidus; assembly: GCA_936435175.1. Classification (NCBI taxonomy): domain Eukaryota; kingdom Metazoa; phylum Arthropoda; class Insecta; order Trichoptera; family Limnephilidae; genus Glyphotaelius; species Glyphotaelius pellucidus. The sequence goes on along the minus strand of OW386560.1, from coordinate 4,244,184 downwards.
CTTCTTCCTTTCCCTAAAAAGACCCTCCACACAGCATCCCCAAAGATGATACAGGCCCTGAGGGAATTTTTTCCTCAGGGCCACCTGTGTGGAGTAAATGTAAAAAAAAAAGCGAGAAGGAAATAAATTTGATCCAACAATATTGCTATCGATAATATCAGTAGCCGAACAAACTCACCGTCAAGAAAAGGCAATACATCGACAAGAATGGGCAATACACGACAATCTTGCCTGAAAATGCTCACCGGAGCCTTTAATCTGGTTCGACTCTTAAAAATGAACTTTGTGATTTTATACACTGATCTCAAAGCGAGTGATATTTTTTTAATAGCACGGAACTGTAAATATGTATTACATCGAAATTAGTTTTTTTTCAAGTCAATAGATTTTTTTTAATGATAATTTTAAGTTCCTTTTTCTGAATGATATTAGTAGTCAGTAGGCTTAAGTTTAGCTACAAAAATTAATAGAAGATTACAATCTGTATTATCTATTTTCTTAAAATTCTTATTATTGTTTTCTGATTAGGAGATATGTACTGTTAACCTGTTAACTAACCTTGTCACCTTAAGGTGCCAATGCCGGCATTTACTAGTTTTATGTGTTAATAAATACATCTTGATGAAAGAATTACATTATGTGGAAAAAGTTATAAATTTTGATTAGTAAAAAATAGGCACGCTGCTCGTAATATTAATGTGTACGCCTTTGTTCTGGAAAAAAATTATATCGTAACACTTTAACCTGTCATTTGCCGACGGCCGCGAAATTTTTTTTGCTTTTTTTTTTTAATACGATTTTAATCCCTATGTACCCCTTAAAACAATCGCAAAAAAGCGATTCCTTTGTTTTTAAATGGATATTTGATCAGAAAGCAACAAGGTAAAATCCGCGCGGTTTTTCAAAATAGCCCGGCGTTCAACAGGTTAATTAATTTTTTAAATTATGGAAGTGTGAGTAAATTCGGCATTTAGCGACTGGGCAGTTAACGGGTTAAATCAAATAATTTGTACAGATTTGTTTATATTTAATTATGGTGCGACAAACACTTAAAATCTGTAAATTAAAACTCATTTAAATTCACTAACTCATTTAAATGTATACAAAAACGGAGTTATCCAAATTACTCAATTTAAAAAAAAAAAATTATAATTCTTGCCTAAATCTGGCTTTATTTGAAGCATAACTTAATTCAGGTAATTTTACTTTAATTTAATATGCTGTAATTATCTTCTTTTATAAAATTAAAAGCACTAAAATACATAGATTTATATTTTTCACATAACTATGTTTGTTATAGGCCCCAACTTGCAATATTAGTTCATATTTAATAGAATTTTTTGTACAAAATTGCAATTACAAAATATTTAAATTGGGCCTATCTGTATATTTTATACCTATGGCTTATAAATTTATAAATAAAAATTATGATATTTGGAAAGGGTGGTAGAAGTTCGATTCCAAAAAATTATATTATTTTGTGAAAAACGGTGTCCGCATTCTCCAAAGAAAAGCGACCCGAGTGGTTATTAAAATATTTTCTTGTAAAATTATTAAAAACGACACAATAGTACGAAAATACTTTGTTATTAGTCCAAATTTAAGTCTTTGTTTGATTGATTTAGACAAAAGGGCTTCGGACTTTGTCTTTGGACACTATTAAATTGTAATTCCAGCTTTTTTTATTTTCGACATATAATAATTGCATAAAAAAAGCTGAGAAGTTTAAAACTAAACACTGTTTTCATTCTTGTCAGACATTTGCATCTAGTAACTTTAAAAAAAAATGTAAATTACTAATGTTTTTTTTTAATAACCTCAAAAAGAATATTCTGGATCATAAACAAATTGCAATGGTGGAAGCAGATCTCAGTGTTGCCAAGTAACGAATATAATTTTCAAATTATGAAACTCGTATTTTAAATTTGGAGCAGTAAAATTTATTGTCTATGCTCTGATTCCGCTCCAGCTTCCTGCAAAAACTCACTGTTCTCCGCTTTATTAATTGAGTCAAAGCTTTAGGTGAATAATAAATGTCTGTAGTTAAGAAGAAATAAGCATTCCAAATAGTATTTTTGTAGTGTAATAAAGTGGAGGAATAAATTATTATTTGGTGTATTTTTAATTTGAATGATTAAAAGCTGGGACCATGCAACTAATAATGTAAAGTTTAAAGATAAGTATGTGTTGGTAGCTTGCCAAGCGGTTTCTTACCCTCTGCGGATTTTTAAATGTCGTAGATAAATCATAATTTTGCGCTGAACACGATAATAATTCTGCCTAGTGCGCTTTAAAAACAAAAAATAAAATAACTCTTTAAAATTACAAGGGTTTTCTTAGTTTTAATAATTCACATCTTTGAAAATGGCCAATATTTCGAAAATGCCGCAAAAGCGCAAGTATAAATTTATATGTACATTACTTTGGTATTCTTCCTAGAATGTAAAACTTGCGAAAATTAGCTAAAACATGGCAGGCGCTACATGAAAAATTTTATTGAACTTCAGCTGCAGTTGATTGATGAAGTCTGGTAGTTAAACAGTCACTGAAGAGATAAAATGTGTCGTGGGCGTGTCTGTGTGCCCAAAGTGAGCTCAATTTTTCCTTACTTCTGATAAAATTGATCTAACATTTTCAAATATCAATCACTTCTCAAAAATTAAATGTCAGACAATCTTCAAATTTATAAATCTTGTATAGAAAATGTATAATTTAATATGCTTTTGCTTATGTATAGGATTTTTCAAAAGGTGTATTATTTGAAAAAGAAATAATAACATTAGATAGATGTGATTAGGTGTAACTGTAGTTTTAATAATGTAAATTATTGTAAATGTGTTTGTGAAATTCATAATAATGGATATGTTATATTATTTTTAACAGCCATTAAATAGAGGTGAATGAACATTTTACAGGTGAAAATGTATTTTTAAAAGAAAACGCTTCATTTTAGTCAAAATTATACTACCAATATTAAGGCTTTATTTAATGTAAAGATAGAAAATTAGTTATGCAATTTTTAAATGGTAAATTGCCATTTTGTTTTTCTGGCTCTATTGTTTTGTGGTGAATTAATAAAATATGTGTTGTATTATTACAAATTGCTTGCCAATAAAAATGTGACATTAGCTAATCAATAATAGGCTTTTTTTAGGAAACAACAAACAACGAATATGTATCATTTTAAAAAGCTCACAAATTAATACTTTTTCACGATTTTATACAATTACATGTACTTACCTCAAATTATATTCCATTCTAGCCTTGAGTAAAATAAATCTATTTGCCTTTGGTAAAAATAAGTTTTTTTTATTCTTTTGTGAAGATCCACGGCCGATTTTAGTTGAATCGGAAAGTTTTTTTTTCTGTTCCGTTCTTGAAAAACATAGATGGCATTCATCTATGGTATTGTCCATTTATCTATGGTATCCCACGTTGGCTATGGTTTGATTTTATGTAAAATAATAGATTATTGTATTTACTGCATTTATTTTTTTACAATTGCAATATTGCTGTTTTACCTAATGGGCACTATTTTTGTAGAAACTTCCTAAATAGAACACAATATTTTTATCATATATTTTGTAAATAAAATGTTGGGTAAAATTCTAGACCACTTCAAAATGCACAAATTTTTGAAATAACACTCCTTTTCAACTTAATTAGTGTAAGAAACAATTATTATCGTTGTGGGAGATGGAAAAAAGCAAATAGGTTCTTAGTTTGGGTTATTGAAATAAATTGTGCTTATTAAGATTGTAACGGAATCTTCCGGCAAACTTCACATTATATTGACAAGATCAAACATGGTGTCACAATATGGGAAATTTTGAACTTTGAAAAAAAAAATTTTACTGTAATGCAACTTTTACCATTTCCTGACATAAATAGTTGTTGTTAAAGTTGAAACAAAGTGTTATGTCAATAATTTGTACATGTTAAGATTGATGCTGTGAAATTCTAGATGAATTCTAGAATTTTACCAAATATTAAAGCACCACTAAGTTTTCCACTCACAGGGGAGTATAATAATATACATACAAGTTCTGATATTTTATTCTTGTATCAAGCACTACTGTAATGTTTTATTTTTTGCCTTGTACATAAAAAGGCACAAAACCTTTATATTCTATGAAGCTTGTACGTACAGAAGCAATAAATACTGGATTCATATCTATTTTCCTTGTATTTAGCAATTTATATGAAAATATTGAATACATTATAAAATGTGAATGCCTTTTTATAAATTTCCACCCCCTTCTCCTCCCCTCCATCCACCAGAAAAAAAATTAATGCTCAAGACTCATGTGTGTTCATCGGTCCATCCTTCTTACCTCTCCGGAGAAACAGCCTATTAATTCGTTTAGTAACTTTTGTTTTGTATCCTGAGAACGCACTTATTCAGAAAGAATGAACTTTCTTGCAGTTGTAGAAAGAGTTAAATATTTGACGAAGTCACATGACGTGGTACCTCCTCGGGGGCGATGCCATGTCAAAAGTCCCTAGCAAGGTTTGCAAAAATACTAAAAATTCCCTGAATTGAAACAGTTGGTTTTATTGTTAAAAATGATAATACAAATAATTTTATAATATGATAATATAGATAATATAAATGATAAATAATTTTCGACTAAGTAATGGGAAGGTGCAAAACAAACCTTAAAGTTGGACAAAACTATTGAAGTCTCCAAGTTTTTCGCATTTTTGATAACTATTACCCAGAATTCTGTAAAAATGGTCAAAAACAAATCTTTGCCAATAAAAAACTATGTTTCTTTATTTGGAGCTTTAATTTCTCCCTAGACTGAGACAAAGGTTCTTAGAAAATGTATGTAACGGTTCCATGCCAACTGAGAATAAAGCCAACTCAACACCTCCATGAAAAGTCATTAAAAGCTATGAAAAAAAATAATTTTAAATTAGCCGAAAACCCTAACCTAACGTAACCTATTTAACCAATTTTTTATCGCTCTGAATGACTTATCTGAGATGGTTCTGAGTTGGTTTCATTCCGAGTTGTCCGGTCACCGTATATAACAAGGCTTGCTCATATGGACTTTTGGAAGACTTAATGCATTATCTCTGCACTAGAATGATATACGTATGCAGTTGAATTAAATTCAATAAAATGTTGTTTTTTAACAGTAACAATGTGGTATATAGTATTGAATGGTAGAAGAAGCCGGGGACGCCCGAGGAAGGCTTAACACATTAATCTGGTTAACATTATTTATCTCACGAGAACGGGTCGTTTTCACGACTCGTTCTTGAGTGCAACAGTTCGGCTGTGGAAAGATTTTCATGTTTCCTTCCTACAACATGGATTTCTTCAAGACCTATGTTCACAACCTCACCTTCTCAATAAAACCCTTTGCACAGCATCCGCAGATGACATAGGCCATGAGGAATTTATTTTCCCATAGTTAATGTTAAAAAATACTTGTGTCTTTATCCATTTTGAAATTTGGTTTATTTCAGCAGAATTTATGTTGCATTAAATAAATTGTATTATTCAATTTATCTCTGATGAAAAGAGTTTGGGCCATTCGGTATGGGGAGGGGAAAGAAATGGAAAAGAGAAAGGTGGGAAAATACCTGGCTGTTCATCTATGATCACCAAATACGGCTAAAGTCGTTTCAAGCAAAGCTTCAATTCTGAATGGTGTTCTTTCACGACTTTCTCCAAGGCGATTCTGAGAGTATCAATCACCATGTGCAACTCTATGTATGCCAAATGATTTTCATTTTGAAAATTTGAATGTCTTCAAAGGCAATAAATACAAGTCGCTAATAACTTTGATTGTACATCATCACTGCAAATATTCCTGGGATCTTTTCCTTTTATTCAGAACTTGAGTTTTAATTTAAAAAAATTAGTATAATATTACCAAAGTATTATAAATAAATCATTGCAAATACATTCAGAACTGCTTGACGCCACTTGTATTGCAGTAAATTCAAATCTTAGTTGTGGAAAATGGACTTTAAGCTACGTCACGACTTTCTAGCCAATCACCGCTCTACCCCCTCGATGAGCTATTACCCCCCACACGTAAAGTTCGGAGCAAACGTGTCCCGCGCCGCTTCAGGGCGCCGAACAGAGTAGTCTAATAGTGAACTGAGCTGTAAACCGTTATCTTACTTTCGGTTTTTACTTTCTGCCCGGCGGCCTGAAGTGGTGTGGGGCACGTTCGCTCCTAATTCTACGTGTGGGGGGTGCTAATCTTGTTGAATAACACCCTGCAAACCCGCACAGGGCCACTTCGGAGCGACCGAGTCCCGCGCCACTTCAGGCCGCATGTTGCACGTGTTATATTGCATTTTCTACGAACCTAGGACTGAGACCAATAAGAGGCGTTGCAATTTTGTGAAAATAAGTAGTACTTATTTATATAACTCTTCCTGGCCGCTAATATTATGCTTCTATCAGCCTAGGAATATAATATTGTCAGGTTTGCTTTGTTGGCGGCTTTGCCGTATCAAATCGCGCAATCTTCACGTTGTTCACATTATTTTAAAAGTCAAAATGGTCCGCTTACGGGAAGTGTTTTTTGAAATGTTTACTAAGTTTTTAATAGTTTTGATAATTCTGTGCGCCATCACCGCCAGTGCACAGCCTCCAATTAAAAGATTCGAATACAAATATTCGTTCAAACCTCCATATTTGGCCCAGAGAGATGGATCTATTCCGTTCTGGGAATACGGTGGAAGTAAGTCACTTTGTGCTGTTTTTACTGCAATTTTGATTGTTAGTAAATTAAAGTGCAATGGATATTCATTTCCTAACATTATGCACCATATTTCATTTAATTAACATGGTATTTGTCATTATTTCGCACTAAGTATGTCAATAGTGTTCGGCTTTCATAGTTTGACAATATACGTACACGTCAGTCGAAATTTGAATAAAGCGAGACGTACGTCCGACATCTTCAAGACATTTATCGCACGAGTTAGAGAGAGAGACAAAGCTATAAACTGTTTCGGTTCTTCTCGGCGGAAAATTATCCACGAAAGCAGATCGAAAAAATATTTTTCGCTATATTGTCAAACAGATGTTATAATAATGAATTGATGTAGAATTAAGTTATTCATAATATAATTATCTTAGAAACCTGGCGCAATTATATCTACATATTATGATTATATTAAAATTACAAAATACAATGTCAAAGAAAAACTAGAATATTTTTTCATATTTCAGTCCTCAAAATATATTTAAAAATGCCTATTGCTCTTATTTTTATAATAAAATCCATTGCAAGGTTTTTCTAGTATGTTTATTTTCTTTCGTTTGTGCTGATTGCTTCAGCTTTATAGAGCAATTTCTATTACATTATTTTAAAATAGTTATCTCTAGTTAATAAACTACGGGTACCTTAGAAAGTGATACAAACTGACTTGTTTAAAACCTTTTGTTTGTGGCCTATAAAGTGGATGCGCAGAATCTGGAAAACACAGGCTTCCACCAAGCTGAGTTGAACTGCAAAAAAATCCATTATTCAAAATACAGTGTTCATAGAGCAGAAATAAATCTAAAATTGGGTGAAAACCGGAGAAAAAAATAAAGAAATTTTGTTTCTACAGATTCTAAAAATATAACTCATCTCAAATAGATAGGTACCTACCAAAGATATTGAAATATAAGGAGATGTGCTACCGGCAGTTTTTACTGGGTGGGACTGTGCTTCCTGGTGTCGCCGATATTTTTAACCAATACTATTGCACACATTAAAAAAATCAACTAAATGGACTAATTCTTTCCGCATTCAAACTATATTGTTAACCAATACTACTGCACAACTTTGAAAAATCAACTGAATTCTGTATTCAAACTATTCCCATTAGGTAGTAGTTTCGGCGACAGTAGGGAGGACATCATAGCATTTCTCCTTATATTTCAATATCTTTGATACCTACATACAGAATAAAAATAATTGTCTTGTAAAAAATATTATAGGTAGGTACCTACTTTGTAGCAAAATCAGTTCTAATTTCAAAAATTTGTGCTGTAATCACGAATCCCCCTTTCCCAGATGCGATTGCCTCCTCGGAGAATGTTCGCCTAGCTCCATCGCTGAAGAGTCAGAAGGGAGCCGTGTGGACCAAGACGCCCATCACCTTCCAGTGGTGGGAGGCCGACATCATGTTCAGGGTCACCGGCAGAGGCAGGATTGGAGCCGATGGTTTGGTAAATAAGCTCTGGTATTTTTTACGAAACAACTTTTTTTTTTACATTAGCTCCACACAGGAGGCCTTGGGGAAAATAATTCCCCTCGGGGCCTGTATCATCTTTGGGGATGCTGTGTGGAGGGTCTTTTTAGGAAAGTAAGGAGAGGAAGTTATGGGAAGGAAAAAGGTGTGAGGAGTGGATCGGAATCTGGGGGTCAGTGTGTCCAGGAATGACAGATGAATCTATACCTCCCACTGCAGTGCAAGGTGATGTTCCGGGAGAGTCCTGCTGGAGAGGTCAAAAAGTCTCCCTTCCAGTCTCTCCCGATCCGGCCTGCCATGCATTAGATGGACAGAAGCATCCGCCTCCAAGATACGAACAAACCTCACCCCACGAACCCGGGCACATAGCATTTTGTTATGTGCCCGGCTAACATAGCAAACCACTTGGAGTGACCTATAGCACAGATGTTGGTTATCCAAATGGTTCCCGGGGCGGCGGTACCCAAACTCGCCTCCAATTTTGGTATGTTTGTTGTTTGTACATGGCTTTCCATTCTGTTATTTTTTCGTTTTATTTTTTAGTTTCTAATACCAGACAACTAGTAGTCGGGGTTTTTTTTTAGTGCAGAAATTCTGGGAATAACTGCCATATATATACTTCTCATTGCATGAAAGCAATGACTTCTGCTTATCAGAATGCGACATTAAACAGAGCGACTCAACTGCTTAACGATTCTGCATTGACCATCGACATTTTCAATGTCACTTACAGACTTTTGACACAAAATAGTAAATCTGCCACTATGCCTTTTTTTATTTTGTAATCTCCTCCATGATATATTGGTGTACAACCATTTTACGGATAACATGAAAAATAAATCAAAATCGTGGAACATAACGTTGTCCATTTTTAACCCCCGAAGCAAAAAGAGGGGTGTCATAAGTGACCGCCGTCTGTGTGTCTGTCGGTGGCATCGTAGCGCCTAAACGAATGGACTGATTATGATGCGGTTTTTTTTGTTTGAAAGCTGACATGATCGAGATGATTCTTAGCTACAATTCATGAAAATCTGTTCAGGCATTTTGAGGTCATCAGCTCTTTTTGTTAGCTGCGGTAGTTGTGTCGGGGGTTATTTAAAATTTTACTTACTGTTTTTGTGACCGAGGCAAGTGCCTACCCGAGTTTAGTTTATTTTATAAAAATGCTTTTTAGATGCTAGATTTGAAAGGTTAACCCCTCAGGCTGATTTGTTCACTTTTCGGAACAACTCATTTAGGTCTTATAGAATAAATCATGGTTAGAAATAAACATACAATTTTTTAAGTATGTAAATTTTGCATGCAAACATAAAGTTTTAAAAATGGCTCACATTACGTTTATTCCAACTAAAATTATTGATGACGAAAAAAATAAAAACACATGCGTATTTTATTCGAAAAATGCATTATAAACGTTATTGCTGTTTCACTTTTTTGTCGTTCCATGTAAAAAATTGTAATTTGAAAAAAAATTTCCACATTTTTTTCAAATTACAATCCAAAATTGTGGTTTCAAAAAGATGTACAGACGTACTTCTTTTGTGGCTTACTTTTAGATTTCAATATAATGCGTGGTGTTTTCTCTTTCTAACATCGTTTAACATCTTTCCACATTGATGCAATCACTTAAATGTCTCGGTTTTGTATTAAGATTGTCCAAAGATCTAATGTATACTAATACACTCAAAACGCTGTACATAACACTAATCCGAAGCATTCTTGAATATAATTCCTCTCTCTGGTCGCCTTTACAAATGTACATTCACATAAAATTGAAAGAGTACAGCATAAATTTTTAAGGCATATAAGTTATAAATTACACATTCCAATAGAAAATTTAAATTATTGTTATTTATTGCAATTGCTTTAACTACCTGAATTATCACAGCGAAGAAAACCTGTGATGTTTTATTATTATTTAAAATCCTCAATGGATATTTGGATAGCCCTGAACCAGTGAATATGACAAATTATCAAGTACCCAATAATTACAACACTAGACGCCATGCTCCATTTAATATAGCACTATTTTTATGTTCTACTTTTGTCTTCAGAGATTACATCGTGTGGGGAATGAAAGTTGCTCTGTTGACATATTTTTTTTATAAAAACATCGCTTCCTTTATAAAATGTAATATAATCAATTATGCAACAATCCTTGATTATCAAATTGTTAACAGTAAAAAATTCACTTAACACTGCTCTGTAACCGCTTTAATGTGTAATTGTTGTGTACCTTTTATTTTTTGCTGTATGTTGTGATGCTCTTGTAAAACTTATGTTATGATGCTCCTTTACAACTTACCAATATTACATATAAAAGCCATCAAGGCGTAAATAAATAAATAAAATATTTCTCACTACGATAGTAAAGGAGACACAATGATTTCTATGAGACCTACATGAGTTTTTCCGAAAAGCGAACAAATTAGCCTTAGGGGTTAAAAATTCAGTACGCTTACATCGGCCTTTCTTTATGGTAGATATTTCCCTATTAGGGACAAGCTCAATTTGCACTTTTTATTAAAAAAAACACTTAATATCAGTTAAATATAAATGACAAATAAGTTTTTCAGTTTCCGGAATTGGAAAATAATGCATTTTAGTAGTATTTCATTAAAAAACAGACAACTTCACATCTTTTCCTCATGCCATGTTTTGATATAAAAACATTAAAATAGCTTTTTAGGCTAGTTTTTTTTTCGTTTTTTAATTAAACCCAAACCAAGAACCTATTTTATGGTCATGTGTTAATATTTTGGATTAAAAGAGAAGAAAAAAAACTAACTTCTAAACTTTGACATCAATGACAATGGCCGCCAAGCGAATATTCGTTTTTAATTTTAATGAAATGACTATTAATAAAATTCATTATTTTTCAATTCCGGAAACTGAAATACTTACTTCCCATTATTATCTAACTGATGTTAAGTGTTTTTGTAATAAAAAGTGCATATTGAGTGTGTCCCTAATAGGGAAATATTTACCTTCTTTATTTTTAGGTGTCCTCATTCTTAATATAGTTGTACATATTTTTACACAACATACCTTATGGATTTATGGATTTTGTTTCTACTATAAAATATATTATCTATAATTAATTTATCAACAGTAGAATAAAGGTTTTAGTATCAATCTTAACGTGGAATTTTTTCACCGACAGGCCTTCTGGTACACTGCAGCGAAGGGGGCCTACGACGGCGATGTCTTTGGCTCCTCGGATCAGTGGAATGGCCTGGGAGTTATCATGGACTCTTTCGACAATGACAACAAACACAACAACCCCTACATCATGGCCGTTGTGAATGACGGAACCAAGAAGTTCGACCACCAGAAGTAAGTAAAGTTTCAAACCTTTTTTAATATTGAATTGACAAAATATACCAGTGGCACCACGAAACCACATTCAATAGTTAAAAATATGAAGATTAGTGAAAGAGTACTGTACTCTCTACTATGCCGTTGGGCTGGTCTAACTTATTAACTTACTAGCTGACCCAGCCACGCGTTGTTGTGGCTAACGAAACACAACGCCATCTGTTAATTTGTATGCAAATCAAATCCACACCGCTCGCTTGCCAGCCTGCTCACAGACATTCTTATATATTTCAACTTTACACAAAACCTTGACAAATTATATACTTAAGCCTTCCTCATGAATCACTCTATCTATTGGTGAAAACTGCATAAAAATCCGTTTATTAGTTTTTGAGTTTATTGCGAACAGACAGACGCGCCGTAGGACTTTAATTTATAATATGTATGAATAAACCAACACTCGTTTGACAAAGACAGAGATGTTAAAGTTCTCGATACTTGTAATAAAGGTCATAAACTAGATAGGCTAGAATGTAAAAATAATTACCTAGCAGAACTTGTTTATAAATAAACTGTTTTTTTTTTTTTATAAATTGAATAATAATATTATTAAATATATAAAAGAAATAAAAAAAATTAAAATGGAGTTCTACAAATTAAACTTGATAACAATAAATAAAAAAAAAAAAGGCTAGAATCATTAGAAATAATCCGTCTAACTAAAAAAGTAGACCCTAACTTTGTAATAAATAAGAATTTAGAATCATTTGCTAAATCTCCGCTCCTATATCCATTGTAATTTTAATCATATATATAATAAAATATGTATTTTGTTTATATAATGACCATTATAAGATTATTCTTGTTGCAATGTAAAACATGTGTCCCTTTAAAAATCAATTTATCAATAAAAAAATTCCATATCATCATAAATATAATACCGATTTTCATTAAGAATGGACATGACAACAATAAAATTAAGTTGTTAATAATTCATATTACTTGTAAGGTATTCCCCAAACAATATCAAAAATAGCTACAAACCCGAGGTAATTAAGCCCACTGGGAATAACCAAAATAATTAGAAATTCGACAGTCAAAGCGACTTTGTAACAAATGTAAGAAAACCCTTAAAATTGAATAAAATCTTCGTAAACCACCCCTCTCCCCCTCCCCCATATGTTATTCATCAGTATATTAATATGTGAAGCAAAAAATTTGTACCCCTTTTCGCCCTATTTGTTACCCTAAATTTCGCACACTTATAGTTTATATAGAGAAGGAGTGCAGAATGCTAATATTTTTTTTTAAATTATGCATAAAAAATACATTAAATCAATAAAAAAAACATTGCAATTATGGTCGAATTTCGACCATTGGGCGACAACAATAATTTGTACCCGTCTGAAGATGGCTTTAACAAGCTGAAACCGGTTATGTCAAATAAATTAAAGTGAAAATAAGTTTCATATTTGTTTTACCATATTACTTACTTATAGTTTTTTTTTCCAGTGATGGCTCCACTCAGCTCCTCTCCGGATGCTTGAGGGACTTCCGTAACAAGCCATTCCCCACCAGGATCCGGGTGGAATATTACCAGGACACTCTCACCGTACTGTTCCATAACGGTAAGAACTTACATAAACCTACACCCACCTACATTAACCACTTCATTGCCAAATAAATAATTTTTTTATCATTACCGAGACACAATTATTTTCGCAATTATAATGCAGTGTAAGATCTAGATCCTGCCAGGTAATCTCACAATCCTAAATTACATACTTCCCCACCTTCCTCTTCCCCATCTCCTTCCCCTCCCCACTACCTTCAGCTTCACAACATACCCCAATTGGGGATGCCATAGTCTCACTGGCTTCAGACGAAAGCAGTTGGGACTCTTGTGCGGTATTCATATTAAAGAAAAAAAATTTATACATAATATATATGAAATTTTTTAAAGATTATTAAATATTTAAGTATAAGTCCACGAAGAGTGTTGAAACGCGATCAAAGCCGTAAATAATAGTTAATTTATTAACCTTCACCCTTTGACGTCATAATTTATAATTACTTCTTCAGAGCAATCTGTGTGTAAATTTTTGGGCAACATGCTTGTTTTATGTACTGAAATAAAAAAAAAATTAAAAAATTTCAGGAAGGGAAATGTGTCATTAAACGTAAAAAAAAAACTTGGAATACCAATAAAATAATGAAATGTTGATATAAAATCGATGATAACAATTTTATATGCAAGATAATCCACAGTAATTATAGATATGTTGATAATGTTATATTGGTTGTCTTTTTAATCCATTCGGTAGGTTGGTAGATTGTGGGATAACGGCACATTTGTATTTGAAATGAATATGCATATAATTTTAACCGTTTGTAATCTTAATTTTAACTGTTTTACGTTATACATTGCATTACCGATTACTAGTATTATTTTACATTATAATGCAAGCTTTATTTTTTTATTTGCTCTTTGGTAGCCACTCGAGCGTTTGCATTAATAATAATTGTAATACAAGTCAGGCGACAGTTATTTCTGAGCCTTTGAATTTATACGTTAGTGTGTATTTTATATAGTTTTAGTCAGGGAGAGAAGGGAGGGCAAAGGCGGGGAAGATGGATGTGGAACGTGGAAGGAGGGGGGGAAGGGGACGTGGGAGAGTAACGTTGGCAGGAACGGGGATGCACGGGAAAGAACGGAGATGACGGAGTGATGAGGGGCGAGGGAGGGGCAGAGGGAGGGATTGCAAAGGAGACATAGTAGCGGTAGGGGGCAGCAGGGGGTAAATTTGGAAAATCCACGCTTCTCACACTGACATGGCCTGCTCATGCGTCGGAAAACCTTCTGATTTATTCGTGTACGCACCAGACGGAAAAACAAAAAATATTGTGTATTCAACAGCACTTAATAATAATATTTGTCTGGTTTATAAAGCGCCGTTCTCGTGAAAAATCACTTCAAGGGCACTGTACATATTAACACATAATAAAATAAAATTAATGTGACTGGCTTACAACTTAGATTTACAATTTTAACTAGTGACTTACATCTAAAACTTGTAGCTAGTGAGTGACTTATGACTAAGACATAACTATTGATGTAAAACTAGTGTCTTGCGTATATATTTACAACCATGACTTAAAGTCAGAGATTTACAACTAAAATAGGTATTTAAATTTAAAAATAAATATTTTCGGTTTTGCCAAGGTTGACAATGATACCTTTAAAATCCAAGTAACAAACAAAACTCTGTAGGTATAGGTACAAACACTTAAATACTACAACACTAAATATTTTATTTAGTGCATATTATTCATAACTAAGAATCAAAATACAAACACTTTGAGTGGCATTGCAACGCATTCCGGGTAATCGCTAGTGTGGTATAAAAATTCAAATATAAAGTAGTAAGTACCACTCCATACCGCCGGCCGGTGTTTATATTCTGTAATGTTTTATCTGCTCGGTAATACTTCATTTCGTTAATGTAAACATCGTCCCAAAACAAATATTTTGAGTTATTTATTATTAGTTAAGATATGAATGCAAAGTTATTTTACACAAAGAATGTTCATGTGAAAAACATTTAATTACGCTTTCAAAAGATGTTATTGGTCGGCGAGACGAGATTAAAAAATGCGCCGCGTGGTGGTGACATCATCCATGCATTCGAACACAGTCTGAAGGGAAAAATAAAAATATTATATGTATATAAGAAAATTATTTTACATACAGAGAAATGCACAATGTCTTTAAAAAGTATAAATGAAGTACGTCCAAATTATTGTACCTTAAGGGGGGGGGGGGTTAGGTTTGAAAGGTGACAAAAGGCATATTTTCATAATTTTTTTTGGAGATATGAGTAATGATGGTTTATTTATTTCATATACACGTTATAGTATAACATCTGAAGTAGCTTTATCTGAAAAAAATTTCAATTAAAAATATCAATAAATAAGTCTGTGAGAGCGAATCTCCCGAGGCGCCTTGAAAAAAAGTTGTTATGTGTTGAACTCCTTAACTCGTTACCGGATCATCTGAATCAAATAAGTCGAAATGCGTTTAAAAGGTGATATGTTTTCCTAAGTAGCCGGAGAGTTTTTTTTTTTTTTAGACTTTTGGCAGTATTTTGAAGTGAAAAACGCGATTTTTGCTAAAAAATTTCGGTGAATTTGTTATTATAAAATGGTAAAAAAAAAAACGTCTCTAAATACCTGTTTATTTTTGTGTAGAAATAGTGTACAAAATTTCAAAAGGATCGGTCAGGTAAATTTTGAATTATGATCACGAACTTCAAAAATGTTGTTTGCAAGAAAATCGATTTAAAGTTTTTTTATACTCGAATCGAGCATAAGGGCCGGTTGCTAGAAACGCTGTATCTTCGTTAGTTTTGCTTCGATTTACTTGAAATTTTAACCCAATAATCTCGACATCTGAACGAGATGTTCAGAAAAAAAAAATACAAAAAAAGTTTTAAAACCTTACCCCCTCTTTAAGCAAGAAAACCTTGTTCATATATGGGATAAATTGGGCCATTCAATTTTCAAGTGACCAAAAAAATCAAACTTTAAGCACAAAAACTTCTTAAAAGGGAACATCTTAAGAGGGTTTCATTGTATCCGCCTTTGAGGGTTGACTACTTTGTAATATTATGTAAGTTACATTCATGTAACTTTGTAATATAACTTTCAGAATTCCTTTGCTTCTACCTTTGAATTTAATTTGATTTGCGTCTGTACATAACAACAGGCTATAAAAATGATTAATGCATGCTTGCTCCATAATTCTATTTTGATTTATTGTGAAAAGTGATGGGATAAGCAGAAATACAGTAAAATTTTTTTTTATTGATTCAATGTTATTTAATGTATTTGTGACTGCAGCAGATTGGTTTATAAAGCAAAGCAACCATATGCAAGAATTTGCTAACATTGGATTCAAAAGGTTTTGTATTTATTTTAGGATAAAATATTAATAATCCCTCAGGCTAATTTGCTTTTCGGAACAACTCATATAGGTTTCATAGAAATCGTTGTATCTCCCTTACCGTCATGATTAGAAAGAAAAAACACCTCACTTTAATTTGAAATTTAAAAGTTAACACAAAATAATTAAAATGCACATACACCCTTATGAAACTAAAGTTTCCAACTGCAATTTGACAAAAATTTATGAACTTTTGATGTACGATTTTAGATTTTCACGGCCAAAAGTATTTTCGTTATTTGTTTTTGGGGTGTTATGTCGTGTTGCGCTACCTCCTTCTTTAGCCAACGTTTCGGACAGCGTTACAGTGTCCGTCGTTAGGGCAGATGTGTAGATGGGCAGGGCAGACATCTGCCCTGATGATGGACACTGTAACGCTGTCTGAAACGTTGGCTCACTCACTTTTTTGTTGTTTCATGTAAAAATTATTAATAAAAAAATATCAAAAGGTTTTTAGTTATTTGTTTTTGGGGTGTTATGCCGTGTTGTGCTACCTCCTTCTTTAGCCAACGTTTCGGACAGCGTTACAGTATCCATCGTCAGAGCAGATGTGTAGATGGGCAGGGCAGACATCTGCCCTGAAAGGCTATTCCCTAAAATTTGTGATAAGAGATCGTTTTCCAGCTGTTAACCTTTACTAGTCTGTGACGTGTAAACACTACACGTTGCTTCTAATAACTTTTATATCTCTATAAATATAATGAATTCTGGGTTCAGATTTTAGGTATTCCTCCGTTATACATTTAAGCACCGAATTAAAAAATAATATTTCAGATAATTAGCAAATTCAATTCAAAATCAGATATATTTTGTTAAATATCGGGAATAATCCACAAATACAATGAAACGTGTGCCAGTGTGGACCTAGTATAATCGCATATAAACATTTCGATACGCATAGAGTGTGCGGGGAGATGACACGCTATGTGACATCTCGCTCTACTTCGCTATACGGGAACACGAGGAACAGAGAACGCAGTCAGCAGTCGCGGTTGTGTTTCGACTATCGATATCAACACAGCGCTGTAGCTACTTCTCGTGCCGAACTTGGCAGTGGTTCTAAAGTGAATCATTATTTCCGTTCATAATATAATAATAATTTTTGGTTAGTACTTTTTCATGTGTTTCCGAATATTGTATTATATTAATACATTATATTATATTATTGTAAAGCATGTATTACGTAACTATTTCTCCGTGCACATTCGTCATTCATTCATTTATCTGAGATTTTTTTTTGAATATTTATTTCAAATGTTAGATTTTTTATCTGTTATTCATTACTAGCTGGTTTCCGGCATGCGTTGCAATACCATTCAAAGAAATAAATTGTTTCTCCCTGCATGTCCGTTCCCATACGTCCCGTTCCCCTCCCGTGTCCCCTTCCCCTTACACTCTTGCGTTCCCCTTCCACCTTCCTCGCCTTCCCGCTCCCTCGTTACCCTTCCAGCGAACCCCACCTCTTTCGTTACCCTCCTTCTCCTGCTTTCTCTCCCTGCCGCTAAAACATATGAAATACACACATTTTCATTCACTCACACACCACCTGAAGTAATTTTTTTGTACAAATTTCATAACGCCAGATCTTACTATAATACATAGAAACACTCTTCTTCTAAAATGCAATGTTCTGTAAACATTGTGATTCAATCGTCGAAAGTCGAAAGAAAGGCCTTTGTTTAGTAGCCAGTTTGGTTTTACACCAAATAAAACACTTGTGTCGTATGTGCTTCAGCAAAATAAAGCAGTTTTGCTGCTATCAACTCAATTTCTTGGAAATGAAGTAAGCCAAACCGACACAAAAAAAAAACAGAAATCATACTACATTACAACAAAACCAAAGGTACCGTTGACATAGGCGACAAAATGACATCCGAATATTCGTTATTCGTGTGTAAGATCAACAAGAAGATGGCCGTTTCGCTTATTCATGGAAATGTTAGATATCGCCGCACTCAACCTGTATTTTTATGGATTGAGAAGTATCCGGAATGGAAAAAAAATAACAGGAGCAAAAGAAAAGGCTTCACAAGAGAGCTTGGTTTAGAGTTGGCTAAGCCCAATATATTAAAAAGAAAAAACAGTACGGTGAATTTCACCAACAACAACAAGATGTTTTCGATACTGTTTTAAACCCCCGACGCAAGGAGCGGTGTTATAAGTTTGACGTGTCTGTGTGTCTGTCTGTCTGTCTGTCTGTCTGTCTGTGGCATCGTAGCTCCTGAACGAATAGACCGATTGTGATGCAGTTTTTTTTTGTTTGAAAGTTGAAATAATAGAGATGGTTCTTAGCTACAATTCATGAAAATCTGTTCAGGCGTTTCAAGGTTATCAGCCTTTTTTTGTGTCGGGGCTTTCTTAAAATTTTGTAAATTTTACTTATGTCCTATTATCAACAAACACCACCCGCAACTGCTGCTATGCTTCATATTCCAAATAATCCACCGGGTGATTCAAGAAACGTACCACTGTCCCGAGTACCATCGAAAACTTGCAGATTTTGCCCATACAACGCAAAAAAAAGAAGCACTGTACGCACAAGCCACAGAAAAGAAAAAATATATATTTCCTGCCGCAATTGCGATACAATTGAGATTTACAAAATATTTGGTTTATTTCTGCCGTTTGGTTTTGTACTTTGTTATATTTAATTTGTAATATTTACTTTGTTATATTTTAATATAAAACATGTGAAATTTTTCTCAATATAATATTTCTTATAAAACACCATTAGTTAATTTTGTTTGAAAAAAATAAAAGTTTTGAAACTCCTGGCAAAGACCATACTGGCCTCATAAACATGCATGGATGTATGCGTGTATTGAGTAACATTCCAGCGCCGCAGTCGTTCGCGGGCAGTCGTTTGAGATGGTCTCCTCGCCCGTTTTTTGAGCAAATGCCGATGGTTTTTTCATGTTTTCAGCAATTTAATTACAATTATTATCACTTTTAATAAAAATTATGATTAACAAAAGCGATTCGCTATGAATAATCATACATTTCCGATATAAAATCGTTGATTTGGACGCGTGTGTTGATTACACAGCACCGTAACGCGCGGATTTTTTTAGCACAGTAAGGGAAAGGTTAAAGGAATAAATAATCATGCATACTTGCAGGACAGCTGAAATTTTGACATCGGCCGATAGTAAAAGCAAATAACTGTCGTAGAAAATCACACCAATCTGACAGCACTTTTCGCGGGAGAACGATCTTTTATCACAAATTTTAGAGAATAGCCCTTCTGATGATGGACACTGTAACGCTGTCCGAAACGTTGGCTAAAGAAAGAGGTAGCGCAACATGGCATAACATCACAAAAACAAATAACTATAAGACTTTTGATATTTTTTTATTCATAATTTTTACATGAAACGACAAAAAAGTGAGTTGACGATAACATTTATAATATGTGTGCCTAATAAAATATGTTTTTGGTTTTTTTTGTTATCAGTAATTTCAGTTAGAAAAATGTAAGGTGAGCCATTTTTAAAACTTTTTTAAGTTTGCATTAAAAAATTTTGTATTTCAAAAATTATATGTTTATTTCGAATTATAAAATTTGAAATCACCTTTTAAAAACAGCTCTTAGTTTTCAAATGCGTTCAGAAATATTTCATTTATTTGGATTTTATTGCAAAACGGAAATATTTTGACCTTCAACAAAATAGGCCAAGCTTAAATTCCACATGTGACGCAAAAATGACATTTTTTGAACACATTAATTTTATTCATTAGGTTTACATCAGCCTTGCATTCTTTCCGGTTCTCCACTTTTGTAACATGATTTTAGCACACAGTATGCCTCAGGGATCTCATTTCTACAGCATTCAATTTACTTTCATTCTTCCTCTGCCAGCTCCATGCCTCTCTGCCATATATCAGTGATAGTATCGGCCCTCCATTGTGGACTGCTGCTTTGCTGAAACGAAATGACAATCTTGAATTGAAGACCCCAGAAATGTATAACATGTTTTTATAGATGTATTGATGTGATTGTTTGTTTTCCAGGCATGACCAACAACGAGGCTGACTACGAGATGTGTTTCCGCTCCGAGGGCGTTCGTCTGCCGGTCGGCGGTTACTTTGGAGTGTCGGCGGCCACCGGGGGGCTGGCCGATGACCATGACGTCATCCACTTCCTCACATCCTCGCTGCACGTGCCGGGCGTGTCCACCACGCGTACGTATTCATCATTTAATTTACTACTAAAAAATACATTTTCGTCCACACCATCAATAATGACTTTAGCACTAAAAAGCATGAACCCAAAAAGCCCTGGACTGAGCTCTTCGAGAACAATTAGAAGCGGGGTTAGGGAGAACTATTAATAACTATATAGTCGAAATTCGACCATAATTGTAATGTTTTTTTTTATTGATTTAATGTATTTTTTGTGCATAATTTTCAAAAAATATTAGCATTTTGCACTTCTTCTCTATATAAACTATTAGTGTGCGAAGTTTCACACTCCTCTGTCTGCGCAATTTTCATAAAAAGGAGCACAAAGTTTTTGCTTCACATATTAATATGCTGATTTCAGTTGTTTTACTCAGAAATTAGTAAGGGCGTAGGTAATACGCACTAACACATTTCATGTTCAAATACAAGAAAAAAACTTTTTTACATCACAGTTACACCACCAGAACAATAACCAAACGACACTACAATGTTCCTACACTACGCACCACATCAGCTCAAAGACATTTCATGTACCTAGCTCCTAAAATGTTTAACCTTCTCCCCGAGAACCTAAAATCCGAAACCCAACCCCATATCTTTAAAAAAAAATTATCAAAATGGATCCTTACATTCAGTAACGATGATAAGTAAAAATTTGCTATTTTAATTGAATTGTAATATAATTGATACAACTTGTAACATAAATTAATTTAATGTGTTAATTAAATTACTAACTTAATTTGTTACTAAATATGTTACTTAAACTACTTAAATGAATTGCATAAGTTAATAGCTGTACACTGTACCTACACAATCTGTAAACTTCATCCGCCATATCACAGGGACATCCCTAGCATGGCGGATGAATTAACACAATTTTTTGTTCATTGTATAAACTTCTTTTAATAAATAAATAAAAATAAATAAATAAAAAATAATAAAAATAATAGCAATAAAAATTTTTCGTCATAAATACCTATCTAGAAATAATATAAATACATCATCTGTAAGTGGTATAACCACAGTTTGATAATGCCTTCAGAATGCGTAATAATAATTACGTAGCAGAACTTGTTCATAAATTAACTGTTCTTATAAAGTGAATAATAATATTATTGAATATATAAAAGAAAAAAAGAAAAATTGTAAAATCTTGCAAGAGTGTATAAATGAAACTGATGTTTAAATAAAATAATTTGTCAATACAGAGACATCTGTGAACCAAGAGGAGCAGCTGAAACTGAGTCAAGAGTACCTGGACTACCAGAAGAAGTTGGACCAGCATAAAGAAGATTACAGAAGAGATCACCCTGATGAGGTCAGTCAATCAGTCATCATGATTATTTCAATTAAATAAACAATTTTTGAAGTGAAACTTCTTTAGCCCAGTTAGTGATTTGAAATTCGAATGAAACGGAAGTGCATCACTAAAATTTATTATTTGACGGGTTGTCGGTTCTAATATAATGCGGTGAATTCCCGCCACAAGCCTCCCATAGCGCAGCGGGTAAGGCGCTTGACAAATCTCAGCGGCCAGAGAGACAGACATCCAGCAAACGGAGGCTCGATTCTTATGAAATTCAAAAAATGAACATTTTTATTTTTGTGAAATCAATATCCAATCTTCAAACCACTTTAAAATAAACAGGCAAAAGAAAAGAAAGCGACATCTAGCGACTTTCTAGTTTCACTTCTACCGCGTGTGAATTGCACACTCTGATTGTTTTCTTGGGTTTTTGATGTTGATTATGACGTCAAATTCTTAAAATATGAAGATGAAGAAATAAATGTAAAGTTTACTTTTGTCAGTGAATTAATTTAATCACATAGATTAATTTCGGTTGTGGTCTGTCTGTGAGTGATTGTAACTCTGGTTCAATAAACTCGAATTTGTTCTGAATTTAAAAGGGTCATTTTCAAAATCAGAACTAATTGTGTCAAGGATTCAGACAAGCGATATAGTACCTAACCTATTATGTAAAATTTTAACAACAAATTGTTTGTCGCTTTGAAAATTGAAACAGATGTGTCAAGAATTCAGACATAATTATTTGTTAATTACATAATAACTTACATAACTGATCAAGAAAAAATTTTCATGAAAATTTTTGTTATTAGAATTGCTGCTTTAATTTTTTTTTTTCATTATTCTGCAGCAACCATCCTTTTTTTCTGATGTGTTCTTTATAAATCGTACAGTGATTTATGCTAGTTTACTTAAATTTTCATTGTAAATTATCAGGAGCGCATATCAAAGCAGTGTAACAAAGTTAATACATAGCAATGAAACTTAATACATACATATTGTGTAATATAATGCCATTGTAAATTATCAGGAGTGCATACCAATGCAGATTAACAAAGTTAATACATAGTAATGAAACTTAATACATACATATTGTACAATATAATTTCATTGTAAATTATCAGGAGTGCATTTCAATACAGAGTAACAAAGTCAATACATAGTAATGAAACTTAATACATACATATTGTACAATATAATTTCATTGTAAATTATCAGGAGTGCATATCAATGCAGAGTAACAAAGTTAATACATAACGATGAAACTTAATACATACATGTTGTGTAATATAATTTCATTGTAAATTATTTGGAGTGCATATCAATGCGGAGTAACAAAGTCAATACATAGCGATGAAACTTAATACATATATATTATGTAATATAATTTCATTGTAAATTATCAGGAGTGCATATCAATGCAGAGTAACAAAGTTAATACATAACGATGAAACTTAATACATACATGTTGTGTAATATAATTTCATTGTAAATTATCAGGAGTGCATTTCAATGCAGAGTAGCAAAGTTAATACAAAGCAATGAAACTTAATACATATTGTGCATTTTTATTTCAGACCAAGGACAAGGAGGGAGAGTTTGAGGACTGGTTTGAGAATGATAGCCAGAGGGAGCTGCGTCAGATCTTCCAGGGACAGACTTCCATCTTTGAGGTGGTCAAGGAACTGCACAAGAAAGTTGACGAGGTAAAAATTTATATCTAAACCATTAAGTTTATTTATTATATTACAGTCTCCACTGGACCTGGACTGGGAGACCTCCATCCAGGAAAAGAAGAAAATCTTACAATCCATTTAAACTGATGTGATTTTATTTTTTCACAGCCAAAGGTATTATTGTGATTAATTTTTGGGTTATTAAAGGACCATCTCCAAAAGGATCTCGGAACATTTTTGAGCATGCAAAATCGGCCATCCAGACAAATCGACAACTGCCGAGCATTTGACTGAAACCGGCCATTAATTTGGATTTGTGCCTAAAGTGCTGGGAAGGCCCAAAACGCATCCAGAGTGCATAATTACGGAGCCAATTGAAATACACAAAAACTCCTTAACTATTATAGTGCGGCCCAGCGCTAAAACGCTGCAATTTTTAGCGAGCATTTGTCAGTCCTCGAGAGAGCGCATGCTCAATTTGAGCGCGATATATTGCAGTTGGCGCGTGTCTTGATAACTATATTTCTTGTTTATCCTGTTAATACTGTCGGAAGTTAGTTCTACTGCAGACAATCGGGATCTATCAAATGACAGCGACACTACGGACGATGAGACATTTGTTCCGATAAATGGAGGCAGTGATGACAGAAGTGACATTATTGTACATCGCAATGCATCAGAATCAAAAAAGAAAAGCCTTCAATGATTCATGATTGCAATAAATACACGAGAGGTGTAGACGAATCGGATAAAATGTTGTACATGTAATTGGATGAACGAAGCTGCACTCAACAATCGAAATAATTGTGCTAAACGCTTATGTTTTATATAAATTCAATGTGACATAAAAAAAATGACCAGATTTCATTTTGTATCTGAAATTATAGAAGATATGGCTGAATATATCTGTAAAGAATGGATGGCTCACAAAAACAGTGAACCGATACAACTAGCTTCATCCAATAAAAAAAAAAATTTGAAAAATTGCCAGCGTATAGTGTGCAACAAAATAAATAAGATAAGGCGGCCAACCTCATATGCGCTCGCTTTAAAAAGGTACTACATGAACTTCGCACTGGTAAACACGTAGAGTGAGATAATCTTAAATTTTTATTTTTTTTTATATCTTTTGTAGTTGTAAATGTGTAGTTTTTTTATTAGAAGCATAAAATATCATTCTTTATCAGTATAATTGCAGAAAGAATCGTTAAAATCGTTATATTTGTCCAAGTTATTGCTTTCCTTTTTGAATTATTATTGAATTTCCTATTGAATTATTTATTGAATTTCCTTTTCCTTAAAAAAAACCCTCCGCACAGCATCCCCAAAGATGACATGACTCCTGTGAGGAGCTCATGTAAAAAAAAAAAATACCACTTTGGGAGGCGAGAATGGGTACCGCCGCCCCGGGAACCTTGGTTGATAACCAACACCTCTGCCATAGGTCACACCAAGTGGTTCACCACGTTTGGTGATTTAGCAGGGGTGCCCGGGTTCATAGGGTGAGGTTTGTCTAGGTCTTGGAGGCGGATGGCCAGGAAACATTGAACCCCAGTTTCCTACCCACTCCTTTAACCCCTGACGAGCCAGGAAAAAACGAAAAAACGTCAACTTTAACGTATTATTTTGCAGGTTAATTTTATGCCATCTAATGTAATTTTTACTGAAACACATTCCTTGAATACTAAACTATACATAAGAACAATATTACTTGCGTTTATTCAATGAATTTATACTTTTTACTACGTTTCAAATAACACGGAAAAAACGAAAAAATTTCGCGATGTTTTGACTTTTACGTAATATTTTGCAGGTTAATTTTTATGCTATCTTATGTAATCTTTACTGAAACACATTCCTTGAATACTAAACTATACATAAGAACAATATTACTTGCGTTTATTCGATGAATTTATACGTTTTACGATCATTTCGTCGCCCGCGACGCGAGACTTCACAGCCGCCATTTTGTCCAGCCGGGCGACGCGCAGCCTCGCAGGCCGTGTCATAAACAATCTCAAAGAAATTATATCGCTGCTCTAGGTGGGTTCATGGTATCTTATACCTTATGAACAAGAATGCCCCAAGCGATTCTGACCTTCTTCTTCACACGTTTTCTTTATACATAAGGGTTAAAATCGCATAACAAAATTATTTTTTAGTGATTATTTTGGTTTGCGTCGATTGATCACCGGTGATCGAACGGCAAGTAACGAGTTAACCCTTTTCCTTCCCAGAACTCTCCTTCCTTTCCTAAAAAAACCCTCCACTCAGCATCCTCAAAGATGACATAGGACCTGAGGGAAATTATTTTCCTCAGGGCCTCCTGTGTGGAGCTCATGTAAAAAAATATTTTTTTTTGCATGAGCAAAAAAAAAATTTTTGCTTGCAAAAAAAGCATAGCACTAAAAACCGTTAAATATTAATAGGGGTGCTAATTCTAGGGACTAATAGTTCTTGGTGTTCGGTATTAGACGACCACACCAAAATCAAATGCGGAAAACCCATTGACAAACTACTATCTAATGCAATGAAATTATATTACTTTAATAAAAAAATATAGATTCTTCACCACAATCTACACACCTGCCCTGATGATGGACACTATAACGCTGTCCGAAACTTTAGCTAAAGCTTGCAGTGCAACACCGCACAATATCCCAAAAATTAATCAAAATAATGATATTTAACAATTTTATGTTTCATAACAGAAGTTGTTTAAAAAGCAGTCATCGAAGGCAGCCTTGCTGTTCTGTTGTTAATGAGTTATTGTTGTGTTGCAGATAATGGGCAAGCAAGTGAACTCTCTCAGCATCATGAGCTCCGTGTACCAGATGCAGCAGAGCCAGGGCGGAGTACCCCAGGGACAGGTTCCCCCGGGACAGGTGCCCCCACAAGTGAGTTCAAAATATATTATTACCACCGTCAAGAAGACATACATATTTCATTACATCACAAATTTCGAATACATGAAAAAAATGTCATATCACTAAATGTAGTGTTTATTTTCAGATTGGAGGTCTTCCTATTCAGAGGCATGAGGTGGAGTCCTTGTTGGGAACTCAAAATGTCTTCCTGGCTACTCTCACAGAACTTAAGTAAGTTATTGTTCTATGTTTCTTCGTCCCGAACACAATGTACATTGAGCGACATTGAAAAACCATAGGTCAGTATTGTAATAGCAGAAAAAAGATGCCTTATATCATCAACGCCATACAACAAGGGTTCCCCATTTTTTTTTGCAAAATATTTTTAAAAATTAACACATATTTTTTTTTGCATTTTTTTTTGCAAAATATTTTTAAAAATTAACACATATTTTTTTTTTAAATTCAATGGCTTTATGCTAGTATGTCGAAAATCTATTCATATAAGTGATAAACTCTAACACTTAAGTCGTGAGTCCTAATTAACATAACAGCCGAGACCCCAATCAGTCTGTGTTTTAGGCAAGGAATGAAGTTTACTCTTCCTGTCACTGACATCTCCATAGACAACCTGGTGATACCAGTGCGTAAAAACACAAAGACAATTTACTGCCTGTGAATGTAGGTACCTCTTCATGGTTGCATAATTTATATGTAACATCCTACCTCTTAAGTTCAAACATTACTAATAGTGTCATGATTCTTAAAGTTATGTTCAAGAAAAAATTTAGATATCCAACTCATTTACTTTACAAGGAATGCAATGTCATGAATGTAAAACAGTTATATATTACACAAACTCTTTGTAGATTTTTTAATAATATTAATATGGCAGAAAGAACACAGCAAATTCGTACTACTAGAATTGGCTCTGGTCTGAACTTTGTTGCAATTCAAACTAAAACTTCTTTTGGCCAAAGAAATTATTTTTATCAGGCTCCGCTCATTTTTAACAGCCTTCCAGAAAATATCAAGTCATCTAATTCCTTGAGCACTTTTAAAAAGATTGTCAAATTATTTATGTTAGCCGAGGATTGCCAATTGATTTTTTCAACTTTGTCCTTTCTAAATTATTAGCTAAATGATTATGTTTATAGTAATAATAAGCCAAATTAGTATTAGCATTCTTCTGTCAAATTTAAAGCATATTATATTATATACATATATTTATTATTTACAACTTCATCGTTAAAACAAAAAAAAAAAACTTTTATTTTTTACTTTAAATCAGTCCTCAAAAAAATGGTCACCCTACAAAAGTCTACATGTTTACATGAATGTACTACCTAGCGCCAGCAGTTTAGATTTAATCTCAACCTGTAAGAAATGCAACAATATTGTTCTTTCAATATCTGTATAATTTTGTGTTATTTTGTTAATTGTAGAATTGTTAACCTCAACACAGGCTTGTCCTAGTGAGGTTGCAAATTGTTTTGTAAACATTTTTACCTGCAATGTAAAGATACAATAAATAAATAAATAAAATAAATTGCAGGACCTACCTGATAGACGTGTCGCGCAAGACAGAGTCCATCATGCAGGCGCAGGCGCGCGCCCCCACGGCGCAGGTCCAGGCCGTGGGCTACGAGTCTCAGGCGGCCATGAACGAGCTGCGCGACTCCATCAACTCTGTCAAGCAGAACATTGCCGCCATCGGACAAAGGTGATTGCCCAATATTTTGTCCAATTACCAATTATTATGTGATTACCATACTAGAGTTGGCTTCGAACCCACTACCTCTGTACTCAGAGTCAAGGATTTTAATCGCTCGGCAACGGAGGTCATCTATTTGTGAATAGTAATGATAACCGGGTAATGAATGAAATATGTTTGTTGTTTGTTCTTTTTCTTCACTTTTCTCTGATGTTCTGTTTTGTTATGGAACCGTTAGCCGACAACATTATCGTTAGTGGACATCTCGCAATGTTTTATATGCTTTTCGTGTTCCAGAATGGGAGCTAGTGCCCAGACCTCGTGCCCCGATACAAACTGCGTTTCGGCGGGCCTGTTTGGTCTGCTGCTGGCCGGGCATCTGGTGGTCATGTTCCTCTACAGCTTATACAAGTGAGTCCAACAGCTACATTATAACTTATAGAACATAATTTATTGGCACTTCAATGCGTCATTCAAGAAAATAATAACAAAACCGTAAAACAAAAGAAGACTTTTCTTACCATGCATTTTTAAATTTGAAATTGGAGCAATAAAACTAGATTGGGTAGGTACCTTCATTTTTCTTCTATTTTATTTTATGAGTGTAGGTACTTACCCAACACAATACTTTTTAGTTATCCATAGAAAGACTCCTAGGAATTTTTTTTATCATCTTTGATAAAATGCACAATGATTAAATATGCATATTTCTTATGATTTATTTTTCTTCTAGGGAAAGGAAGGAGTCGCAGGCTAAGAAATTCTACTAAATTTTCCCAGTAGATAATTTACTGAGTCAATGTTAAAAGGTGTAGACTATTACGGAGGAGTTTCCTAGAGAATTTACTGAGGAATGTGGACTTTTTTACATGGTGGTGTCAAAGAATTAAAGTGACACAAACTGTTACTTTTGGATTGTGTCGATTAGCTCTGTCCTTCTTTAATTCAAGAGGGACAGGGCTTTAAAATATAGTAAATTATTGTATACAGGATATAAAATAGTTTTCTTTTCTATTATGCAGCATTAGTTTGACACCATGAAGCTCTCTTCAAGTCACAATTTTTTGGAATAACAATTTCATCAACGCCGTCTGGTGGAGTAAAACAAAACTAGAACCTTAATATAAAAGAAAATTTAATTTCTGTTGTTAAATTGTTACAATTTTCTATTAGTTATTATTGTAATTTACGTTTCCAAATAAGCATTTTTCTCTCAAGAATCCATGTTTGTATATTTGTTTTTAGTAGAGCAGTGTTTATGGTACGTGAATTAACATGGTGCATAAAAAACTCTTCCATTTTTTTTTTCTTTATACATTACAATTTTATAAACCATAGATAAATCGTACTGAAGATGTCGAGTGTGAGACTTTTAGATTAAACAGAGATACAAGTAAATGTAGATAGTTCACTTGAGATTTATAATAATCTACTAACCCTTAGAAAATTTTCCAATTATTATTGCATATTTATCGCAATTTTGAAAAATGTATTATTTTTAATTAACTAATTTCTTATTCAAACTTTAAATCAAATAACACGATGTTGTGATATCCCATCATGGCAATATTATTATCCATACCTATAGTTTTTTTTAAAACATTTTTTCCCCTTTATTATTGCTGCAAACGTCTTTAAAGATCTCTTTAGGAGATATTATATAATATTATTGTAGGTTTCTTAAAATTTATATATGATTGTACTATTTATGACATGTGTTTAATACATGGGCCGGGATATATTGTGTATTAATATTTTGTGGAATTTATAACTTTTTCGGTGATTTCTTGTAAGTATTTAAAACTCTTCCGATGTTTAAGTCTTATTAGCACGTCTTCGTTTGCATTAATCAGTAAAAAGAGCATTAAAAGATAGCTAAATGAATTCAGAAGTATTAAAAAATAAAGATTTTTTACCAATTTTACAAAATATGTGGAGATAATTGTGATACAATTTAGATTTCGACAGAATGACCAAAATACGGAGAATGCAGGTTTATACAAGGTGGTTGATAGCTCGGTGGATGGGACACTGAACCAGCAGTTGGACGGATCATGTTCGATGTCCACACCGAGTTAACTCCTTTTCCGAAACAAGTTATGCTCAAAATAAAAAAAATACTCCCAAAGTGTTTTTTCCGTAATATTTTATAAAATACACAAATGATTTTGACAGTTAAAATTATTCAATTAGATCCAGGAACCTTAACCGGTTGCTTGCCGATTACGCGCCGGCTCGGGCCAGATTTGAGCCAAATTAAACTCTAAAAAATATTTTTTGAAATGCGATTTTAAACCTTAATTATAAAGAAAACGTTTGAAGGTTAAGGTCAGAATCGCTTGGGGTATAGAATGCTTTGAACACATCTATGGAACGAGAATAATTTCTATGAATTCTTTATGGATTTCTGGCCGAATTTTTTTTGGAGCATTTCATCTGACAGTTCGGTTGCATCATTCTCATAAGAAAGATCGTAAACATATGAATTTGTCAGATAAACGCAAGTAATGTTGTTATTATGCATAGTTTATTGTTCAAGGAATGTGTTTTGGTAAATATTACATAAGATAGCATAAAATAAACCCACAAAATATTACGTCAAAGTCAAAACATCGCGAAATTTTCGAGTTTCCTCCAGAGGCATAGGACGAGTTAATAATTGTTGCGTGTTACATTCTGAACTATATACTGGCCCATGTAAAGAAGGGCTTGTCATTGAACAGAAATGGCCTAAAATGATACATTTTACTACAAAAAGTGGAAAGTTGCAATATTTTTCTACTATTGCTTTGAAATGATCAAAACTTTTTCGACAATCCACTGTCATACTTACAATGTTTTATGAACAAAAATATATGTAAACGGTAATAATTATTACCTAAAAGAACAATCAATTAACTTTGATCAAACGCCAAGATTCCGTCACAAATTTTAAAAACTTTTGCATTTGAATATTGCATTTTTCTGTCAAACAACTACTTGAAGTATATACTAGGGGAGATTTGAAACCAACTACGTATATCCTTTTGCAAGTGGCAAAAAAATTCCAAATTTTGATAGGCCTCTCACTAGTAAAGCTCATATTTGTGATCCCACAGGGCTGGGTGACTTACTGGTTGAAGCATGTGCGCGAGAAGGTTAGAATAGTTCCCAAAAACAGATTTATTTTCTGTCAGCATATTTTTCAAAAACAAACTCACGCTCGAATGAAGCTGGTTGTAAATGGATATACATAATAATATCTTTTGTCATTTTAAAATTGACTACATACAACATTTGATTTTTTTGGTTTAAAAGATAGAAATTTGTTTATAACAATGGTCACGATATATAATAATGGTTGTTAATATGGTTTAAGTTTGTTATTCTATTTTTACCGTACAGTCTGCTGCAAAAATTATGAACATTGACAATGAATAACAATATTAATTTTTTGTTCAATGTTTGTATTTCTTTGCAGTTGACTGCAATAATTGTGTTCTTGCAATATTATTTTATAATATGTATTATGTTTATATATGTAATTTGTAATCTATGGTCTCAACTAGGACACAAAATATTTAATTTTTTTTTATTTAAGAACAATGAATAAACAAATTTTGTTTTAATCCACGTTTCTCTTTCCCATCCATATTTCTTATTTATTTTCCTCTCCAATCAACGAAGGAACATTTGTGTTCACTCGGCCTATTCAAGGAAATGTGGGATAACAAAAATAATTGCCTTCACTACAGTGGCCTCTATGGTCGAGGGGTAAGGCTCTAGACTTGACTAATCCGAAGGTCGCGGATTCAAATCCCGGTGTGTGCAAGTAAATTTTATTTGATTGAATTGTGTTATTTCACAATTTCAACATTTAAAATAATGTAAGGTATATTTGCGGGACATTCCAGAGTGGAAGATACTCTCAGTATTGCCCCGTAAGATCACCATTCAGAATTGCAACATTGCTTTAAATTACTTTTTAGCCATGTTTGGTGACCAGCTCTGAATAGCCAGACACTTTCCCACCTTCCTCTCCTCCATCTCCTTACCCTCCTTTTCCTCCAGCCTCACAACGTACTCCAATTGGGATACCATAGTCTCACTAGCTCTAGGCAGTTGGGATTTTTGTGCGGAATTCACATAAATCAAAAAAGGGACATCTGTCCACTTTTTAGTGTTTCATAGCCAATTTTTTTTTTTTTAATTCCGAATTCGAAATTCGGAAACTAATTACGATTATTTCGTTTTATTGGTGCTATATTGCTTCATTGACTACTCCAAAGCATTTGACTGTGTACAGTGGAAGCATCTGTGGATCCAAACGAAAATGAAGTTCAAATAGATGTTGTTAAAAATAAGGGGCAGGTAGATATTTAAAAAAAAATATGCTGTAAAACAGGATCAGCCCACAAACAGCATGCATGTTCACAAAAGTCTAATTTAAATAGTCACATACTAACTCACAATGGAGAAAACCGTTCTCATGTCTCGACTGCAACTATTCATTTTCAGAAAAGCCCGATTTAAGAGGCACATGCTGACTCACAGTGGAGAAAAACCACTCTCATGTTCCTACTGTAAACTATTCATGTTCACAATAGACTAATTTAAATAGTCACAGGAGAGAAAGACCAACAAATAGTGGGAGGGTGAATGGGTATTCACTCTCACTATTTTTACCCAGTGGTAATGGCTTCTGAAATGATCCGATTTCTCCTTCCTGAATCTTCCAGCATCCGTGAAACATCTAAATAAAAATTTAAAAAAACCTAACCGAGAAATTAAAATACCTTATCCATACCCAAATTCCGTGTACGAACAAGATGTAATGAATTAAAACCGACTGGAAAAAAACGTAAACAACTAACAAAAATATACTAAAAACAGTGCTCTTTTTCATTCAAGTTGTTTGTGAGATCGCTATCCCAGTTCAAATAATGTTAAAATAAACAATCTTCATCCCATCAACTAATATAACAAAACTCTTCAACCAATGAATAAAAATGAGTCTGTTTTGGTGTGATGCAATCCTTGTCTCCTTAATGGCTGGTTAACACCACTTGAGGTTGTCGCAGACGGTCTGTTTACAAATTCACACAAAGAACATAGATTATGTTTAAAACTATACACATTATTAACTTTTACAAGTATGTCTGACAAATTTCATAAAGGTAGCTTGAGCAAAACACTAGTTATTTGAAAAACAAGTCAGGATCAATGTATACACGTCCTGTTGGAACCTCACATCACTCAAACTCCTGTAGTGTGTGCCCCATTGAAATGGAAATAAAATCGCCAAATAAGAATCATGCTAATGTGTAAACTATGGCCAAGATCTAAAAAATCAAAATTCACATTGTAATTGTTCCATACTGACCGAATAAATTTCGCTACTTTTTTCTTCAACTTCTTTGAAAGTAAGCGTTATCTATTTAGGGGGTTAAGGCCCGTACTTGATTTACTTTTACCGGTGATTCCAGGCATTATTTTGAATAAAAAATGTAAATGAAATTTTGGTATTTTTTTTCAAAATAAAAAATTCTTCCACATGTCGTCATGGACACTCCGCCGAGTGACCGACCAACTCCTCACCCCGCTCGAACTGTCCAACACCTACTATTTTTACTTTTTTGTTAAAACTTTGTTGTTTTTTTTTACTTTTTTAAAAAAAATTTCACCGGAGCCCAAATTTCGTTTATATTTTTTATTCCAAATAATGTCACTGGTTAAGTAAGTGACATGTATAAAGTAAGTCAATTACGTCCTATA
This sequence comes from Glyphotaelius pellucidus, assembly GCA_936435175.1. Lineage (NCBI taxonomy): Eukaryota > Metazoa > Arthropoda > Insecta > Trichoptera > Limnephilidae > Glyphotaelius > Glyphotaelius pellucidus. The sequence goes on along the minus strand of OW386560.1, from coordinate 4,210,151 downwards.
ACACCCTGTATATATAAAAACGAAAGTTTTTTTGTTTGTGCATTATTTTTTCCGATACCTTTTATCCGGTTTTAAATTACCGTCACGATTCACGGTTACGGTACCGTGGCGGCATAAAAAGGTAATAAACATACGTTCCTTGTCACAATAATGCTGCAGCTCTTTTAAAAGATGAGATAGACAATGTACGTAGGCCTGTTTCCTCCAAAGGAAAAAAAGTCATCATTTTCTTGCATCTCTCTCACACACCCACCGTGACGTCTCCGCAAACCCCTATAATTACAACACTACTACCGTGATGATTATTTTGAAAATATGGAATTTACGTAGTTACAAGGACAATATTGAAGTATGATTGAATTCAAAAACGTAAATATCAATGTGCTGATGGTTTTGCTTTTGTTTTTAAACATATAATGCTGCAGCTTTTTCTTACATACTAAATAACAGAGTAAAAAAAGAGAAAACGGTGGACGTATGTCTGCCCCTCCCCCCCCCCCCCCCCCCCCCCCCCAAGGAAACATACAATCATTATTATACATCTCTCTCAAACGGAGGGGGAAAGCGGAAGGAGACGCATGGTAAAGGACAAGCAGGAGAGGAGTGGGGAACGGGCATAGGGAGGTGTTGCAAAGGTATTTAGATATAGATTGCATAGTAGCGGTAGGGGATAGCAGGGAGTAAATTTGGAAAATCCATGCTTCCCACACTAACAGCCGTATGTGGCCTGCTCAAGAGTCGGAAAACCTTCTGATTTTTTGGTGAACGCAACAGACGGAAAAATAAAAATTGTATATCCAAAAGCACTTTAATAAACAGAATTAAAACACAAAACATCCTCTTTATTTGAGTGGTATTGCAACGCATGCCGGGTACTCACCAAAGCCAAATAATAATTTTTAAAAGCAATATACCCTTTATATTTATTTTCTAAAACACGCAAAAATACTAATTATATCTAAGCATTTACTTAGTGTGAACTGTGCTGAGGTGCCTCTCCACGTTTTGTTTCTTTGTAAAGGAAGAATCGCATCTCGGACAAGGAAAGCGTTTTCTACTACCGTGAGTCTTGGCATGGTTATTCAGAGCACTCTTGTGGTTAAACAGCCTCCCGCAGACCTCGCAGTAGTACGGTTGCTCGAGGCTGTGAACCCTGAGATGGTCTCTCATGTTATTCTTGCGACTGAACAGTTTACCACACTCTGAACACGAGAATGGTTTCTCCCCTGTGTGAGTTCGATTGTGCTTCACTAAATCGCCAGGCATGTTAAAACTCTTGTCACAAATCTCACAAGTATAAGGCTTTACGCCAGAGTGTGTTCGTAAATGATATACCAAGTGATTGCTCTGACTGAAACTTTTGTTGCACTTATCACACGGGAATGGCCTGTCTCCGACGTGAATTCTCATGTGACGCCTCAAGTGTCCGCTTTGGATGAAATTTTTGTTGCACATCTCACACACGAATGGTTTTTCTCCACTGTGAGAACGCATGTGCCTTGTCAAGTGACCTTTTTGACTGAACACTTTGTCACACTCTTCACAATGAAACGGTCTCTCTCCGCTGTGAATTTTAGAATGGCTTTCCAGTTTACTTTTCGATATAAATATTTTTCCACAATCGTCGCAGTTCAATTTTACATACTTCGTGTTGTATTTCTTTGGCCTGTTCGATGTGCTAGGATTTTTAACGCCACTTGCTTTCGCGGAAATATTTGTTTTTGTTAGCAGACCATTTTCATGATTAAAAATGTTCTCCATTCGAGCATCCCTGAAATCTGAAACAAGGGTGAAATTTTAATTGAGAACTGTGAAATTAACTCAGAGAATAGAGCAAAAAGACTTTAATGGTTTGGGGAATGACGGCCAGACGTTTATGCATATATTCTGCAACAACCATGCTGTCAGTTTTATACCATAATGTTAGTAGCTTATTTACCAAACACTCACCAGTTTCGTTAGTTGAATTTGATTCAAAGCTTTCCGAACAATCCTTTTTTACATCTTGTTCAAAAAGGTCAACGTTATAATCAGGAGTTAGTTTATCATTCGTCTCACCACCAAAATAATTACTCTCCTCTATTTTAATGCGACAAGGCAGTTCACCAGCGGAGGTAAAAATGATATCAGATTTTTCGATTGATTCTTGTTCTGCCCCGAGTGATTCCCCCATAATGATCGTTTTACTAAATTTGCTACTTTGTCTGTCAAATTTATTAAAAATGAAATTGCTCTAAAATAATATTATAAACGGTGTGAATCAGACGCCCATACAACAAACCCATCTAACAACGTGTTTAATTGTTGAATTAGTAATTAAAAACTGAGATATTATATTATTTCCGCTATACTAATAAGGTCACCGGCCACCGTAACGTCCGAATATTATTATCCAACAGTTTTGATTTTGGCATCTCGACTTTGAAAAAAAACATAGATTAAAGAATGTATTATAGAAATATTTTATTTTTAAGTGACTAGTGATGGCACAATTTGAACAGATCAAAATGTCGATGAGAAATTCGAATTGAAATTCTAAATATGATCGACCAAATGATTAAAATTCATTCGAAAAAAAATATTCAGAGTTGATACTATTTTTGGGGATAAAAAATGTGTAAACAAAAATTATCAAAAAAATCTTACGTTTCCGAGCGGTGATTTCTAAATACGTGATTATTATTTGCAATGTAAAATATATCAATAAATAATTTCACTTTTAGCACACTTTTCATTGTGACAAAATAATATAGTAAACATGGTACCCCTTCTAACGTTTTGAATGAGTATTACAATATTAAATCTCAACTTTCATTGCATTTCTTAATAAGAATTATTTTATTGTACTAGAAGTGTTAGTTGTCCTTCTTTTCGCCAGAGCAAAATACAACAAATTTGATTTCAAAGATTCAATTCGAAGCGGCATATTTTATTGATCTATTGATGTGTCAAACTTCTACTTTTAGCATTTCTAGGTTAGAGTTCGCTTTCCTGCTGAATATTCTGATTTTTAGTTCATTGTTTATTGTTTGACGCCATTATATGAATAAACGTTGTGTTTATTACGAAAGCTAATCAAAATGGAGTTCCCGACGGATTGGGATGTGGACCAGTACAAAGTAGATCACGAGAGCGATGAACAGTGGAACATGAGAAGAAGTTTTATGGTGCGTTGGAAAGACAATTTCCCCGAAGACAGGCTGGTCTGCCTGGCACGGGTGTTTACCAATATAGAGTTCCTCGGCTGCCGCTATCCTTCGGAAGTCATGAAGCTGGTTGCTGAACTATCTAAAGAGGTGACTTTATTTTGTATACTCTTGACTTATTAACGGCTTGGCTAATTTTGATATTGCCATTTTTGTATCATCTCAATAATTATTTTAATATAGAAATAGATCTTGGAGTCATGTTTAAATGTAACAAAACACAATTTGTTGGTAAATATGCATTTAAAAAAGTAAATGGCCATCATGGCAGATGTGAAACATCGAAAGCAGGGGGGGAACCGAATGTAGTGTCTTTCCGTCATACCACATAGCTTTTGCGGGCGGGCGGAAAGAGCCGATGAATAAAGCTTCCGCTTCTTAAGAGTCGATTTTACCGCCCCGTGCGCACCAAAATATTTTTCATTTCAAATAATGCATACGTTTACGGCAGCACCGTTTTTGGTGTATTATTTGGTTAAAACACCATAAAACGATGTAGCATTAAAATTATATATATCAACTTGTGTCTTATCGATTGTGGGCTATTGGTATATTGCTAAGACAATAAGTTATGTATTGTTGGAAAGTAAACTAGACAATCAACATAGTTTTATGTTATTGTTTTGATGTTTTATTTACCCACTTTATTGAATAATGTTGATTTATGTACATTTTATTTATATTATTGTTATAAATTTCCCGTGAACGACCTCTAGTCTTGTGGCTCCCTGATAATTAACCCTTTATATACTTTTGACCTGAATATTTTCTACCAAGTATTTTTTGTTTTAGGTGGCAGCTGACTACAGAACCGAAAAGAAAAAAAAGCTCCAACGAACATTTGTTTCTGCGTCTGACGCAGCCGAGGACCGAGCCAAAGGGGTGAAGCGGCCAGCTAACGAACAACCAGCCGCCTCATCGGCTAAACGAGACCCCAAAGGTCCTAAATTATTTGTCGCCGCACAAACCAGTGACAAAGATCACATGAACCAACAGAAAATAAATGAAAGACCTTCTTTTCAAAGTGAAAGACCTTCGTTTCAAAGTGAAAAGCCATCATTTCAAAGTGAACGGCCTTCATTTCAAAGTGAAAGGCCTTCATTCCAAAGTGAAAGGCCTTCTTTCCAAAGTGAACGGCCTTCAGTTCAAAGTGAAAGGCCTTCGTTCCAAAGTGAACGGCCTTCATTTCAAAATGAAAGGCCTTCATTCCAAAGTCAAAAGCCCTCATTCCGAGGTGAAAGGCCTCTCTTTGAAAGTGAAAACCCATCTTTCCAAAGTGAAACGCCTTCTTCTCAATATGATAGACCTTCTTACCAAAGCGGAAGGACCCATTTTCAAAATGATAGACAGTCTTTCCAGAATCAAAGACCTCCTTTCCAGCAAGACATGAACAATGAAAATCGATGGGGTGACAGAAACGACAGGGTACAGAGGAACTTCCAGGGTCGGAACGATGGAAATGAAAGAGGTAGGAATCGCCGAGATCGAAACCGGAATAGCCAGCAGTGCGCGGTGGATGACAGCATCATAACCTCCAAATATGGGCGGCTGGTTCTGTTTGAGAGGCCTGGGGCGACCACGCATAATTTATATGGTGAGTTTATGAATATTCATTCATCAATTATTCTTCCTGTAACACAGTCACAAAGCTAATAAACACACCATTTTTTAAAAATTAAAATTCACTATTATTGTTTCATCATCTTTTAAAAAACATTTTTATCGTGTTGATAGAAACTCCGCAAAGTGCGGAGATTGTCCTGCCTCTGGGCGATTGATTGTAATCTCTCTTTCTGGTAGGTGTGGTAGATACTCTAGTATCGCCCTTTTTTTACATGAATACCTCACAAGAGTCCCAACTGCTCACTTCTGAGAGTATCGCATCCCCAATCAGGGTGTGTTGTGAGGCTGAAGGTAACTGGGAGGGGAAGGAGATGGGGAAGAGGAAGGTGGGGAGGTACCTGGCTATTCATATCTGGTCACCAAACACGGCTAAAGCCATTTCAAGCAACGTTTCAATTCTGAATGGTGGTCTTACACCAGGGCGATACTGAGAGTATCTTCCATTCTGGAATGTACCGCAAATATACTGTATATTATTTAAAATGAATTAATTGTGGAATAACACAAATTAATTAATTAATAATTTGATAATAAATTAATTGACTAATTAACTTATTATCCTGACAAAGAAAACATAGTTTTTGAAACATGTCGATATTGTTAATTAAATAGTGGTGTACACAAAGTTATTTGTTTTCATTATTAAATTAATAATGACGCCACAAAGTGAATTTGCGAAGTTTGAAAAAGTAATATAATTTTGTTCCACAGGTTCCTGCCAGCAATCCAAAGCGTCCTTCACAGCGGAATGCGAACAGATTGGAGACCAGACCCGCTGCCGGGCGGTGATCAACGGCATAGAGGTCACGTCAGCCGTAGGCCCCAATCAGAAGGAGGCCAAGGAGGCGGCCTGCAACGAGGCGTGGCGCATCCTCAAGCGGCACTGCTACACGCTGCAGGTGCTTGCCTCCCACGTCAGCCAGGAGGACAAGAAGATCTCCGTCAATGACGTGGGGACAGGCGACACCAGTCTGGAGGACGGGCTGGATACGAGGGTTGATAGTGCTGTGGCTACCAGGTAGAATATATTATTATATTCGTAAGGATAGCTCTCTTTCAAAGATATTGAAATATAAGGAGATATGCAATGATGTCTGTCCGACTATCGGCAGATTACGATCTAATGGTGCTAGTTTGAATACGGAATTTAGTTGATTTTTTGATGGTGTGCAGTTGTTAGGAACTTTCTTTGTAGGTGGGAAAATAGGAATGGCGTAAAAACTCACTGTAGTTAATGTAGCGGGCTGGGTTGATGTCCACATAGGAATTCACATAAAATGTTCCAAACTGTACAGATTGTATGATCACCATTTGAAGTTGTTGCATACACAGTAATTTGCACTTTGAAAATATGAACATAATAATACACTGCCTGCTGTTCGAAGGTTGTCACTGCACTGACTTGCGTGTGTAGGTAGAGGGAGGTAGGTAGGAATTTTGGGAAAGGTCAATTATATTCCAGACAGCAGTAGTATTAACAGTGTACTTTGAATAAGGAAAGAATTTGTTTATTTAGTTGATTTTTTTAAGGTGTGCAGTAGTATAGGTTAAAAATATCGAAACCATGAAGCACAGTCCCCACCCAGTAAAAACTGTCAATAGCCCATCTCCTTATATTTCAATATCTTTATTCTCTTCATAGCTCCGATGCCTATTGTGCTATCTCTCTTGTTTACTTCTTCCCTAGCCTAGCCTTTTTAACCCTGCGGTCTTTTGAAATATAGTCGTCAAGTTTAAAAGATCTGTCAGATTGATGATTTATATAGCAATGTTCCCAGTTGAGACTCATTTTCAAATAGATTCCCCTTTTTTGACACATCCCAAAATGAAATGCTGTTTTTAAAAGCAGATGAAAGACTCTTTTAGATTTTAATGTTACAAACGGGCATATAATAAGCAATTAAAAATTTACTTCCCAAGTTAAAGAATTTTTTTACAATTGTTTATTCGCTTACCAATTGTTCTTTCTTGTAAACTGTAAAATGCCACTTTATGCAAAACTAAAAAACATATTTAATTACACAAGCAGGTTATAAAAGGTATTATTACTTCACTTTTTTTCATCTCGTATAAAAATAATTCACAAACTTTGACAAATCTTTTGCAAACATGCTAGGAATGATTCCCTTTCTACGGGATGTGCTAGGAATTCATCATGTTCTAGGAATGATTCGAATTAGATCACTATCTCCAAGAGATGTTGCTATTGTCTATTTTTTACAGGGCCGTTTGTTTCATCAATTTTCTTTTGTTTTTGCTCTCCTGTAAAATTAAATTTTTTTATTTACGACCCCGACTTTCTATGGGATGTGCGATAAATTATTATGAGTGTTTACATTGGGCCTTAGTCATTGACCTAGTATACCCTAGACAAGCCGTCTCATAGTAAAAATCTGAAAAAACATAACCCCAAGTATCAGTAATTTCGCAATACAACTCTCCTTCGAATTCCGCCGTCTTGCATGCGAATTCTCGACAATATAAAACTGAGCACCGACTCAATCCCATAGTGTAATTTTCGAACTAATACATCGATAGGTGATCACGTGTTGCATGCGTGGACATTTAGACAAGCTGTGTTGTATAAAAATGGTTTTCAAAGTGGGGATCGCGAGACATTCATAAATTTAATTAGACAAAAATATTTTTTTACTTTATTATGACAAGCGATTCAATTTCGGAGGCGAGTATGGGTACCGCCGCCTCGGGAACCATTTATTGGATAACCAACGCCTCTGCCATAGGTCACTCCAAGTGGTTCGCTACGTTTGGTGACTAGGCAGGGGTGCCCGGGTTCATGGATTGAGATTTGTCCGGGTCTTGGCGGCGGATGCGTCTGCAAATTTTTAAATTTTAGTTTTCTGTTGAACGTATGGCTCGTTGTCAACCACCAAGCAGCAATTTCGTCGGAGTGTCCTGTCGAAAGCGGTGTACACTGCAAACCATACTTTAGATTCGTGTACAAAAACTTGTACACGGTCCCGTATATGTATATATTGACCATGAGTTTTAAAATAAAAAAAATCCATTTATCGTTTGCTTGAAAATAATGACGAAAAATTCACCCTTTTACCGCCCACGCACCGTGGGCTGCCCAGGTTGGTTGCTTATCATTAACACAGTGATGAGCAACCAGCAGCCCGCAAGCCCATTTACTGCTTTCCGGACTTTTGACTACAAAAAATATCAAAAAAATTGCACTAAAAAATATTCAAAAGCTTCTGTTCTGTTTTGCAAAATGTCTTAGCCGAATCTTTCTTAAAAGTTTTGAATCGGCTGCTCAAACATTAAGTTTTTTTTGTATATAGGTAATAATTAAAAAATGACAGAAATTTGTAGTTAATTAAAGCCCGTTAGTAAGCGCTCAAAAAGAAGTGGAAGGTGAGATATGTAAATACCAATGTTAGAGGGAGCGCGAAAACGATAGATAATATTTAATAGAAAATGTTTAATTAAACATGACTCGTTTAAACTATTTTAAAATAGAACCAAAATCCCGCGGAAAATGTCATAGCTTTAAAGATGAATTATGATTTTTTGCATATATATAACTTGTAATGTAACAAAAATAAAGAGCTTATAATAATTTTCGAAATATACGATTATACGATTTTCTTCTATCGGAAGAATTTCATTAAATTACCGTTTCGGCGTGGCAAATGTATAGATATTATCGTCAAAAATAACATATATTTTTAGAAACTTAAAAACTTAAAGTGTTCTAGAGAAATATGTTGTAAAACGGTAGAAATTCGGAATGCTATGGCTTAAGATAGGTTAACTTTCGACCTTAATTGAAAAATAGTGCAGCGGTTTTTTGTTAAGATCTGCGTTTAATGTATTTTAAAGGTTTCCGTTTTATACAACCGGGTCGCGTTTTTAAAAAGTTTAAAAACCATTGCCATATCGTGCCGCAAGCCCTTCGTCTATGTGTTAGTATCGGTGTGTGGTGACGTCACAAGCATTTGGGTGATTAAGTGACGTCAGAAACTTTGCTTGCCAAAAAAATAATACGTCAATATTATTACATTTATTAAAACGCTGCCTTAAAGCTATCGGTAAGGAATACTTTTTTTTGTGTATTCAGATAGCTGGCTACATTATCAAATATAAAGTCCGCGGACTGTACCTTGTACAATATTCGGAAGTAGGATATTTTTGTGTTTGAAAAAATTAACTCCGTCAGGACGGCTGGGACAGCAATTAGTTTCAGTGTGGACCGATAAAAGGTAAAACACAAAGCACTATGCGATCTAAATAGTACGAAACAATGCTCGCACTTTTTCATAAATGGGCCTTGAGCCAATTTTATTTGGTTTCTGGCGTCATTTTTAAATTCACAGGGCACGTCTAGATATACTTGGTCGAAGGCCTTAGTTAAGATGATGTTAATTTATGTGAGTGCGTGTGTTTGTTTAAGGATAATGAAGATGATGGGTTGGAGTGGCGGTGGCCTCGGCAGCACTGGAGATGGAATCCACGAGCCCATCGCTCCTCATCTCAAACAGGTAAATCTAACTCCTCTGTTCTTTCATCTCGTGCAAGTGTGAATCGTCCCCTAGTTTGTCCAGCCAAAAATGGCCATCTCTACTACAAATATAATTTTGTTTTAATTTCCAAAACGAAAAATAACCCTTTTCTTTATAACCACTCTCATAATAGCATAATCTTCTGAATGGTTGTATCTGTATTCCCGACATAATACAAAAATTTGAGTTTTATGTTTCCGACAATTTCACAAGAGCGCGAAGGCACAGGAATCTTGTTGTTCCGAGATGCAGAACTAGCCTACCGTTGGTAAAGCCACTCGAAAAAAGGATTCTGCTTTTCAGTATCTTGTTCCCTGACATTTTGTGTGTTCTAAAATTTAAAAATGTAATTATTACTTTAATATAACCAATAATAACAAATACATAAACATGAGAAGGTATAACAGAAGTTTCATAATATTGACATTCGTAGCAATAACCCTCATAAATGTCGTACTGAAGTAATACGTAAACCGAAGTAATGATAAACCAAAGTAATGCGTAAACCAAAGTAATGCGTAAACTAATGTAATGCGTAAACCGAAGTAATACATAAATTAATGCACGAGTATTGGAGCATCTTCTGTCCTTATCCTATATTCGTCTTTCTCTCCCCTTTACCTACTTGTGAGACAAAAGATTGTTACATATTAAATATGTGTGCAGATAAGACGAGCGGGTTTGGGCAGCAGCGCGGCGGGCGCCGGCTCGGCCAGCGCCGTGGAGGCCCTGCGCAGCACCATCGAGCAGTTCAGCCGCGAGGGCGACTCCAACTATGACCTGGTGTTCGCCAACGACTTCACCAAGGAAGAGCGCGCCGAAATGCACAAGATCGCCCTCCGCATCGGCCTCAAGTCCAAGAGTTATGGGAAGGACGATGACAGGTCATTATTACCTTTCATTTTATATGTTTACATCAGGTAGAGATAATTGTATTTATTCTACAAAGCGGCCAGCTGCCGACGCAAGACAATTCTCAAAATAATCTAATAAAAGTTGCCATCAGTTGGTTAACCCCTCAGGCTAATTTGTTCTCTTTTGGCAACAGCTCACATACGTCTCATAGAAATCGTTGTGCCTCCTCACTGTCACTCACATGGTGAGATATTTGGTCTAAACGGTGTTAAAAAGAGTAAACACCACGCTTTATATTAAAATCAGAAAGTTTACCATAGAAGAATTAGAGTTTTTTTTTTTACATGAGCTCCACAGGAAGCCCTGAGGAAAATAATTTCCCTCAGGGCCTATGTCATCTTTGGGGATGCTGTGTGAAGGGTTTTTTTAAGTAAAGGGAGGGGAGGAGAGTTCTGGGAAGGAAAAGGGTTTGAGGGGTGGGTAGGAATCTGGGGAACCCGGGATACACGAACAGAGATATCATAATATGCCACTGATTTTCAATTTGGGAGGCGGGAATGGGTACCGCTGCCCGGGGAACCATTTATTGGACAACCAACACCTCTGCCGTAGGTCACCCCAAGTGGTTTGCTACGTTTGACGACTTAGCAGGGATGCCCGGTTTCATGGGGTGAGGTTTGTCTAGGTCTTGGCGGCAGATGACCTGGACACACTGAACCCCAGATTCCCACCCCTCATACCTTTTTCCTTCCCTGAACTTCCTTTCCTTAAAAAGACCCCCAAAGACGACATAGGCCCTAAGGGAAATTATGTTCCTCAGAGCCTCCTGTATGGAGTTAATGTAAAAAAAAATCTGAGGAGTTGGGACACGCAATATTAAAATTGTTGAATCTTTTAACTTCCCTCTCTCCTTTCAACCCTTGTAAATGAACATTAGGGGCCATCCATAAATTACGTCATACCTTAGGGGGGGGATGGGTGTAGAGAAGTGTGACATTGTGTGATAAGGGGTATGGGGGGGATCATCAGCTCTGTGATGTCACATGTAAACATCTGAAATTGCAAAATATGTAACGTCACACTAGGGGAGAGGGGGTCTCACAAATGTGACGATGTGTGACAGGGACGGGGGGGGGGGGGGTCAAAAATCATGAAATTTGTGTGACGTAATATATGGATGGCCCCTTATGCATATTTAATTGTGTATTTTGTTTTGCAGATATATAGTGATCAGCAAACGCCTCCAGCTCTCTAACCTCGTGAGGGCCCTCGTAGCGGTTGGCGGGGCCAACGACAAACACAGGCTGATACCTCCTTCAAACTGAATACAAAAAGTAAACGCTGAACTTTAAAATAAACTTATACCGTTGCAGAAGACAAATTGATTGAGTGGGACGTGTAACCTCTTTGTTTGTGGCTAAGTAATATGAAGCATCAGGTTTCTACATTCAATGTTTGTAATTGTTAAGCGTAATCATTATTCAAGCAATTATTAGCTTGATAACCACTCGAGCATTCATGTTAACCCTTCAAAAATCGGGAAAACGGAATGGAACCAGTAGCAGATAAATAAAAATTAAGTAACAAATGTACATGTGGAATAAAACTCTTTAAAACAAAATAGCTAACTTATTTAGCGGCACCATTTTAATTAAAATTAATCAACACTTAATTTTAACCACTTTTATTGTTTAAAAGCAGCCAAAAAATAAAACTGCTTTAAAGTAAGCGTTGATTATTTTTTATTTAAATTTTTTTTACTATTTTATATATTAACATAACATATAATAATTGATACTGTGATTTTTGTGTAATAAAAAAGAAAAATTATTGTAAAAACAGATCATAAATGTTGTTAAAAAAGGATACTTGAAATGGAGGTATTGTCAATTTTTTTTTAACTCTAACCACTGGAGCGACCATGCGAAATAAATAAATTTGCCTCGATTGCTCGGGATTTCCAGATTAAATTTTTCGCCAACTTTAAAAAAATCATACGTTTGAATTTTCATATGGAGACAAAACTTATTATAGTGCTATATAGACAATGAATTAACCTGTATTTTACCGTTTATCTCATATATGTAGGATTTATATAAAAAATATTAAAAAAACGTAACATTTATAACCGTGCTAATCCTGCGTGTTTGTTTCTTGAAACTCCGTGAGAGGTACTTATTCGAACCAACGTAGAATATTTTCGATTTATGTATGTTGTCTGTGGTATACTTGTTAATGAAAGGTGCATGTCTATGGAAAAAGGACTTAATTTTAACTGTAAACAGCTGATCAGAAATTCTGCATGAAAAAAATATTTTAAAAATTTATTTTTAACGTCGTTCTAAAATAGTCTACGAAGTTCGGATTTGCTTCTATGGTCATAATAGATAAAGCATTTCAATAGCTTTAATTTAAAATAAATGGCTGAACATGGAAATGTTTTAAATAATTATAATAAATGTTTTACGAATGGTAGGAAAATGTGGATTAATTTTGGACCGCTATCAATAGCAGAAAAATAAAAGTGGTCCATTTTTCGACCATAATCGCTCCAGTGGGTAATATAACTGCAATCTGCATTCAAAACATTTTTGTAACTTCTCTATGAATATTGTCAATAAGTTTAATTAATTTGTCTACGAAAGACAGACCACGAATAATAAAAGTGTAGAATATTATTCTGAAGAAGAAGAGTGTTTAGACTTCTTCTTGTGTTTGCTCTTACATTTCTTCTTCTCTTTCTTAAGTGACTTCTTTCTTTTCTTGGCTTCTTTGTCCGAATCGCTGCTGTCTCTGGGAGACCGAGATCTGCAACAATTTTAACATAAATATTTAATTCAATTGTGTAACGAACGAGCAAATGACATCTAGTATAAAGGAGACAATTTCAATTTGGGAGGCGGTGGGTACTGCTGCCCCAGGAAACATTTATTGATATCCAACACTTCTGCCATAGGTCACCCCAGGTGATTTGCTACTTTGGTGACACAGCAGGGGCACGGGGGAAGGTTTGTTTAGGTCTTGGTGGCGGATGCGTTTGCCCACCTACTGTGTGGCGGGCCGGATCGGGAGAGATGGTCGAGGAAGACCCAAACTATCTCTCCAGCCGGACTCTCTCAACCTATCGCCTTGCACCGCTGTGGGAGGGATGGATTCATATGTCCGTCACTCTCATTGATTTCTACCCACCCCTCCTAACTTTTCCCTTCCCAGAACTTTCTCTCCTTCCTTTTCCTAAAAAGACTAAAGCTAATGTAAAAAAAAAAATCAAATTAATAAACCAGCCAATCGAGAAGGCGGCCTGACCGTCTCTCTTTCTGTAATTTGTCAACAAATAAATCTAACCCTCAATTTCTACCGTGGGACACACTTGTGATTTGTACAGGGTTAGCAGTTGTGTACTATTAAAGTATCTGCGGGCCCTGTACAGCATGCCCAGTTTTTGAGAGACTAACTTAACTCTGGCTTACCTGAGCTGATTATGGTTAATGTACAACTGATGTCTTAGTTTATTCAAAGCATTCTCGAACTCTCTTGATGACAAATATATTTCCTTCCAGCTCATTGAAATGGTACCCAGATTTCACATCAGAGCTACTCTTATAAATTTAGATGTCTGCTGCAAACTGAAATTTAATTTATAAATCTTTTTTTTTTACCTGTCCCTCTTCTTCTTGTGTTTATCCTTGGACTTCTTCTTTGCCTTCTTCTTGGCGAGCTTGGCTTGCAGCTCCTGCTCCCTCAACTTCTGCAGCGGAGTGATGGTGTCGTCCTCGGTGTCAGAGCTAGTGCTGGAGACGTCCAGGACTATCTCTTTATTCGGGTCCACCTGTAACAGCAGTCACAATCTATATAAATATGCATAAAGTACTGGTTTCTTCAGATCAGAGATGAATCTTCCCACTTATTTCAAAGACTCAAGTCCGATTCCGAGTTCATCCAAATGCACTTATTCCTTGGATTCGCTATACATGTTTAAGTTGTCGCTATGCATCCAATATCTATGCGCATGCAAATTGCGCTATGCATCCAATATCTTTCGATACTATCAATGTGCGCAACGTGTCTGCTTTAAAATGATTTGCCTGTATAACTGAAGTAAAAAAGTAATATTTGAAACATAGAATGATGCTTAATTGATTGGTGACTCAGGTCAAGCCCAGTCAAACTTACGATATTAGAATGTCATTTCAATATAGTATGATATTATATATCGACAAAAAAAATTATTCAGTAGAGATCCCCTTCACGCCAAGTTACCGCCGACACAATACCTTTGAAGTAAAAAAACACAACTGGGCTTCCATCTTGCATATATAACGCAAAGAGCTTGAGTGAGACGCAACGACGTGAGTCACCATTCTTATATTCTGCTTGCCCAAATGCAAGTGAAATCTTTTATTGAGAATACGTGACATAACACGCGTTTGATTGTATTGGTGAATTTTTTCCCATTTTTCAACAAAATACTTCCATTGCGACCAACAAGAGTTTATTATTATGTTAATAAATTCGTAAATATATATGGAAGAATTAGCCACAATCTGAATCTTGTATTTACTATATTTTAAGAGATATTTACATATTTTGAGGCGATGTGTAGCAGTTATGCATCATCAAACAATCATCCCCCCTAACCGGGACACGGTAAAGTTATGAAACATTGACTGGTCCGCGGCGATAAAAGGGTTGGGGACCACTGACCTATATATTTGGGGCAATCTTGTCTATGGATTTATTTAAGAAGTAGTTAGCTTAACAGACAGGAACATACCTTGATAAAGTTCCTGCACTGGTAGGTGAGGTGTCCTGCATAGCCACACTTACTGCAGGCTGCTCTGGCCGTGTCCTTGCCCTGTGGCATCAGACGTGACATCACCTCCTGGTCTCCCATTCTGGCTGCCAAACAAACAACACAACTTTGTTGAAAATTCTCTCTGACAACATTGCACTTCTTCTGCTTTCCCATTCTTAATCTTTAACTAAGAACTTATAACTAGTGACAGTAAAATTTCCGTACTTCAATTATGTAGTTCTAAATACACCCTAATTATTGTATTTAATCTTCTTTTCAACTTAATTAGCATAAGAAACAACTATTTACGTCGGGGAGAAGGAAAATTGTGTGTCCAAAGCTTGTGCTGGTACATACCCGGATGTATGGCAGTGAGTCATGGAACTGGCAGAGGAAGGATGAAAGTAGACTGAATACTGTAGAAATGATATCCCTGAGGCGTACGAGTGTAAAACCATGTTTGATTGTGCGAGAAATGTTGAAATCCGCAAAGAATGTAAAGCTGATGAAAGCGTAATGAGTAAAATTAAGAAAGGAACCCTCAGACGGTTTGGGCATGTAAGCGAATGATCGAAGAAAGGAGTGTAAGGAGAATATATGATGCAAATGTGAATGGTAGAAGAAGTCGGGGATGCCCGAGGAAGACATGGCACGATCAAGTGAATTAGATACTTGAGTTGGGCCATATCAAGAGTCAGAATAATAGAATAGTATGTATGAGATGATGTATGAATGTGAAAGAGTGTGTGCAAAGACTAAATCCGAACCAAATCGACCAAGTCCGTGCGGCCTACCCCTGCGGAGAAATGGCGTAGTAGTTAGTTAGTTAGCTTTCCCTCAGGTCATTGGTCAATGGCCTCCCAAAATTATAAGATAACAATAAAACACCATATTGCGAAATATTATTCAAATCAAAACAACTGGGATTATTTTAAATATTAATTTATTCGAAAATGCACCGCGAGATAGCGCACAGCGGCAAGTAGTGACATCTAACTTCTCAAACAGAAGCTTCAAGGGAGAGTTATAGACAGATTATAGTTATAGATTTTATTTATTTAGCGTTTCAGATAGTAAATAACCTGTTTTGTACGTGTAAATAGTTGTTTCTTGTAGTCATTGTTATAAAAGTGCAATTTCCATAAGTTAGTGGAATCAAAATGAGTTACGCGGGTTATATAATAAGCGACGATGTGTATTATATGTCATTGAGCAGAGTACAGAGATTTTATCCTAGTCACTTATAATTTACAATTGATATTGTCCTAAAAGACCGCATAACAGTTATTCGAAAACTTACGACTTACTTAAAACTTATTTATTTCTTTTCGGCAAATATATGAATACCGTTTACTTCGTATCACGGTACGCAAGTGCCTAATTTCAATAGTTTTTCAATGTTAGAACGGAGTTAAAAAGTTTCGACCAAAATAAATTCATTAAAATATTTTAGGTTATAAATTAAAAATATTGAAAAAATGTGTCACTGAATGTTAAAATTGAGGCTTACCTTAAAATCGGGGCTACCTTCTGTCACAAAAGCTTTAAATGTAGATATAACGTAGTTTCTTCTGTTTAATAATTTATAATACGTAAATTGATCATCATAAACGAGCAACACAACGTCAAAAGTGGTCAAAAGAAAACAAAGCGGTCCATGCGGTAGTGATGGCACAATTGATGCAGTTATTGACTTGGAAATGTTTCGATTAAAATTCAATCGAAAACCGCATTACTGAATTTAAATTCTCTATAAAACAACAATATACATGAATGAAATTTATGCCCAGACAATATTGTATTGCCCCAGCTCCGGACCTATTGTCCTAGAGTGGAGGGAAGCTTGGATCACGCGTACCGAGTAGACGGGCGAGACGGTGCTCTCGGTACGAGTTTTACATGTGGGCTCGTGCTTACACCCTTACACGTACCGAGCACTCGGCCGAGAGCACTGTCTCGCCATCTATTCGGTGCGTGTGATCCAGGCTTAATAGCCTGTCGTTCCGGGCGTACGTATCTCGGCGCTTGAATCTCATATTTCGGCTAAAAATGTTGCGTAAATGGAACCGGGAAAAAATACTAATCAATACTTTATTGTATACTAATAAACACTATATTTTGCAGACGTCTAAAGCTCACAAAAATGATATTGTCATTTGCAGCTTAACCCGAGTAGGAATGTTTTCTCTCATTATTGTATTTTCGCGTTAAATTTTTGGCGAAATTACTTAGTAAGTAACAATTTAAACTGCTTTAGTGACAGACAATCCAAATAAAGATCGCCCCCCCCATCCGATTTCTAATCCACAGCTTTTTTTATTATTTAGTTCATCCTCCAACGTTACAATACATCAAGACCTTATATTTTTCACGAACTCGCGGAGTTCCGCTTTTGAACTATTGTTGAATTGTTGCATTTTTCCATTGAGCTATCTTGCACGGTCGAGGCTGTTTAGGAAGTTGGAGCGGAACAATTTTGACCTGTCTTGTGTACTGTCTTCGTGTGACTCGGCCATATACATTCTGTGTTTTTTTTTAAAGAATCGGAAGTTTCGAAATGCATTTTTCGATCGCGCTCATCTCTAAAAATAGTTTCAAGATCAATAGACAATTCATCGAGATAATATCTATGGAGTCGCACTGTCAGTTCGTCGTCAAGGTGGGGGGTGGGGAATGAAAGTTGTCGCGATGTAGATTTTCGAGAAAAGCTTTATTTTGAGTAGGTAAAGTGATAAACCGCTTTTTTCCGTTATACTATTTAGCTTCGATTTTTAAATTTAGGTATACGATTCTAAAAATATGCTGTTGTTCGTAATACGTGCACTTTCTGGAAGTTGTTATGGTCATGGATAAATAAAATCAATAGTTGGTGTTGATTTGTAACGGCTTTACTAAATATATAGATACGCGGAACACGAGCAATAAGCACATTTTATTTTATCAGTTAGATAACAATGAGAAACAAAACAAAGACCGGTCAGTGGTTGAGTGGGCATCCCGTTTGGGTCCCATCCGGGCGTCCCGTGTTCGATTTCTCGGCTGGCTAAGTCCTCCATCACAACACAAGCAACATTTTCGGCTTTCTGTGGTGGTAGTAGGAGATTTTCAAACATTGTTGGGTTATTCGTAACCTGGGAATGTTTGTCTTTCTTTAAATATATATATATATATATGTAAAACAATTTTCTCGGTTTACCCGCGTAACGTAGTCCTTAAAAGGACTTTTTATCTCCTGACGTTTCGGACAGATCTCACTGTCCATCTTCAGAGGCCTTATGTCTTGGCTTTTGTCTCAAACTGTTCGCTTTCGCGTGTCCGTTCGGTTCAAAAGTCAAAACCTAAGTGAGTGCTTGTCAATTTTTATGTCTCGATCGAAGTATGCGAGTAGAAGGTGATTTGGCTGTAGAGGGGGTGGGGGCGGGGGCGGCAATATCAGGCGGATTACGTGTAGAGATTTGATTGGATTGCTTTAAGTTAATTGGATGTATTATTTCTGAGGATTTTGGAAATGCCGTTTTTTGGGGAATTTGATCAATTATGACTTTCCAGGTGTTGGGGATTCTAATTGAGTCATTTCTGGTGTTCATATTATTTTTATGTTTATAAATTTCTATGGCTTCGCGGTAAATTCTTTTCGATTCATTGTTTATGCTAGCTATTGGTGTGGCGTTGTTAAAATCTATTTTATGACCTTCATTAAGGACATGTTGAACTATGGATGAAATTAAGCGTTTGTTAGTGACATCTACTTTATGTTCTGCAATTCTACAAGATATTTTTCTATTACACCGTCCAATATAAACCTTTTCACATGCCCCACAAGGTATTTTATAAATACCATGTGATTCAAGTGGAATGTGGTCTTTCGGACTTCTTAATAGAGACGAGATTTTATTTTCAGATTTATAAATGGTTTTGATTTTATTTCTTTTGAGGATTCGACTGATTTTATCTGTTGAGCCTTTGATGTATGGGAGAATTGCTATAGAAAGAGGTTCTTCTACCGTTTCAGGATTAGTTTTTTTGCGTTTATTTATGGATTTGTCTATTAAATATTTGGAGAAGCCGTTTGCTTGAAGAGCATTACTAAGATGATCTAGTTCTTTATGAATGTGATCTTTGTCCGCTAGTCGTTTTGATCGGGTGACTAAGGTATTTATTTATTACAGATGACAACTGAGATGGGTTGTGATTTGAGTTGGCGTTTAAGTATCTATTCGTATGTGTCAGTTTACGATATACGGTGTGGCCAAGGCTGCCGTTATTTTTCTTTTTAACTAAAATAAACCGAGAAAATTGTTTTACATCTTACACCCGTGAAAACCTTAACCATAACATATATATATATATATATATTATAGTAACCGGTAAATGGAAAATAATGCATTGGTATACTTTCGAAATCTGGATACGCTTAATACGAATATTTTTTAGAAAAAATCCTTTAATTACCTGACAAATACAGACTGAAACCACTCAATTTTATAACTATTTCGGAAAAAAAACGCTACGTAATATGTCTAATTACTTCATATCAGTCAAATAATTCAATTTAAATATGTAAATGAAATCCTCAGCACGGGAGGTCCAGTGAGGATATCTTTATCTCTATTTGTAACAAAAAAGGAACATAATAAACATTTATTATTAATAACAATGGCCGCCATAGAACAATCAATTTTCATTCGAAATAACTGACGCATTATTTTCCCTTTCCGTTTACTGAAATAGTTTATTTTTTATATGAATACCTCACAAGAGTCCCAGCCGCTTTCGTCTGGAGCCAGTGAGATGGCATCCCCAATTGGGGTATGTTGTGAGGCTGAAGATAGTGGGGAGAGGAAGGAGACGGGAAGAGAGGAAGGTGGGGAAATCCTGGCTATTCAGATCAGAAGAACTATTCTCTATCTTTTGTGAGAACGAGATCGTTCTCCCGCAAGATGTCCTGTCAGATTTGTGTGATTTTCTATGGCTGTTATTTGCTTTTTCTATCAGCTGATGTCAAAATTTCAGCTGTGAGCTTTCACGTATTTTAGTTTGGGTCGTTTTAAACACGAATTCCTGCAAGTATGCATGATTATTTATTCATTTAACAGCTGTAGAAAATCACACAAATCTGACAGGACATCATGCGGGAGAACGATCTTGTTCTCACAAAAGATAGAGAATAGCTCTTCTGGTCACCAAGAACGGCTAAAGCCATTTCAAGCAACTTTTCAGTTCTGAATGGTGGTCTTACTCCAAGGCGATACTGAAAGCATCTTCCTCTCTGTTTGTTACTGTTACTGAAATAATTGTTTCTCATTTATATTAAATTGATTCAGAGTGTTTTAAAAATAATTTGTTCATATTAATCATTTCCCGTGTATTGTATATCTACCATGTAGTGTATATCTACCATGGTTTTAAATAAATATTTATTATGTTACATGTTAAAGTGTTTGTGGTGAGCCAATTGAATTCGAAAGTTTGATTGCTGTTGTCGCTGTAATATCGATATAAAAATCAATAACTCTTTTTTTAATTTTTAAGTGTTGCATGATTTAAATTTATGTATTTGTTGAAGCACACTCGGGTGCGCACAGTTAAAATAATATATTTATTACTCTATTTCATCAACTACTTTGTTTTATGTGATGTAGGCAAATTTCTTTTGTGTATGTAGATACTTAAAAAATGCGCTTCTTGATCTATAGGCTCTTCAAAATGGATGACTCAGTCGAACAGGCACCGGTTATCCACAAAAACTACAGTGAAAATATTTATCAGGTTTCAGAAATTAAGGAAGAACCTGAATGTATTCTAGTTTCTACAATTCCAACATCAAACGGCACTTCTCCCATTCCTGCGATCGGTCAGTACCTTGACAGTATATTTATATTATTGGCAATGTCACTTTTCAAGATGTTTACTTCTTTTGAATATGCTAATTGATTTCTAATAGAATACGGGAGTGACTCTTCTTGAATATTAATAGAAGGTAAAGAGTTTTGTTCTTTGTTTCAGATCAGAGTGATTGCTTCGTTAAATCTGAAACATCGCCTGAATCTATTAGTCCGTCTAAACTTACTTGCGAGGTTTGCAAGAAAGTATTTTTGTGGAAAAGCAATTTGACAAGACACATGCTTCGCGTGCACAAAGATGAAAGAGCATTTGCGTGCGAACAATGCGGTAAAGCATTTAATGAAAGACCGAGTTTAATACAACACATGCGAATACATTCAGGCGAGAAACCTTTCGCATGTGTTGAATGCAACAAAGCATTCAGTGATAGAAATAATCTCGCAAGACATGCAAGAACTCATTCCGGGGTCAAACCTTACGCCTGTGATGTTTGCGGAAAAGTATTCGGACAAAGTAGTCACTTAAACCAACACATGCAAGTTCATACAGGCGAAAAACCCGAAACCTGCGAAGAATGCGGTAAGTCGTTTGGGAAGAAAAGTTCCTTAATTCAACACATGAGAACTCATATTGCAAATAGACACATTGACTGTGATGAATGTGGTAAGACTTTCAGCCACAAAGTCATTTACTTGCAACACAAAAGAACCCACAGTGGCATCAAGCCATTCTCTTGTAAACAATGCAACAAAACATTCAGTCAGAATACTCATTTATTAGCGCATGCACGAATCCACCAAGGCGATTCTTTTATCTGTGAAGTTTGCAAAAAGATGTTTCATAATAGGAATGACCTAGTACGTCACGTTAAGAGTCACGATGAAAATAATAAACCGTTTTCTTGTGAGGATTGCGGTAAATCGTTCAACGATGGAATCACCTTACTCAAACATACGCTAACTCATAAAACTTTTCCAAAACAATTTGCTTGTGAAGAGTGCGGTAAATTGTACTATAACAAAAATAGATTAGATAAACACGTTAAGATACATGAATGCGACAAGCCCTTTTCCTGTGAAGTTTGTGGTAAGTCTTTTAGTTTGAGAAGTCTGATGATACCGCATATGAGGGTTCATACGGGAGAGCGACCCTTCAGCTGTGAAGAGTGCTGCAAGACCTTCAGCGACAGGAACAACTTAAAACGGCACATGAGAACGCACACCGGTGAGAAACCTTATTCCTGTGATGAGTGTGGTAATGTGTTCAGCCAGAGCGGTCATTTGATTCAGCACATGGTAGTTCACGAGAAACCCGCTACGTGCGTAGTATGTAGCAAAACCTTCTTCTTGGAAAGCCTTCTATCGCAGCACATGCTTTCACATCATGGTGAAGGGATTACGAGTAGTATTGAATGTACTTAACTAGCAAAATGGAATGGTTCGACGATAAAGCAAACCAAAAAGTCATATTTTCGGAGGAGTAAGCAGTTAGGATTATTTAATTAGTTTACACTCCTCCATCGTAGAATGTGCTCTTGATTCTTCAACATTCAGACATCATCATATTCAAGCTAGAGTAATATTCCGTTTCAAGTAACCTTTTGATTGAACTTCTGTCACATTTTCTTTGGCTATTTAATCCCATAATACCTTAACCGAAACAAAATAAGTAACCCTTTTTCGCGTATTACGCTTAAATCGTTTATTCCGTTGACATCTTCATTTATTTATTAAAATGATATTATTTTAGATCTCTTTTCAACGAACAACTGAATGCGTGAAGTCGTTTGTAGTAATCCGTCATTGATCGTCAAGCCGCATTTACACAATGTTGAAACACAGATAATATAACAGTTATATAGACCGGCTTTATATTACAAATCAAGAGCTATATTAAAGCTAGAAATGAATTTCCCATCTGTTATCGGTAAGATCAAGGGAAGCTCGATTTTTGTTGTTTTGTTGTCTTGCACAACTATATGTTCCTTGCTCGCTATCTCAAAGTAAACTGGATAGCTGCTACAGTTACCATTAAACTTTTCGCTCGTACTATAAACGTTTTTAATCCGCCATAATTATCCGAATATGATATCTAGTTGTTGTGCACTGCGTAAACGCGGTTTTAACCTCGTTATTTTGGTTAGCCTTGTGCAAGTTACATAAATACTGGGTGGAGATACATTTCGATTATATATCACTCGTCCTCATCAGGACTACACTACATGTTACCTGAAGCAAGCTTGTGCAACACGTGCAAGTATACCTTTGTATAGTGCGTAGGTTACATGAACAGATCATATCTATTAAATACTATTTGATTGTTTCTTTTACAGCAATCCAATTAGAATTTGATGATTTGTGAATTAAACCTACGAATTAGTTAAGTCTTGGTTTTAGGTTTAAGCATAAAATTCGTGTTCGTCAATTTATTTGCTCATTGCTTAGTCAGAGTTTTGTAGTTTCGTGTTTTAAATGATAGGAATGGTGTTTTTTTGCTCAATGATTGATCTCATTAATGTAGGTAATAATTCCAAAGAAATGCCATTTTACTGTAAACTATTGTAATTGCTGTTAAATTTATTATGAAATTGTGATCGCATTAGCAGAATGCTGCCTGCTCATTAAATAATAAGGGGCGTCGCCAGCTTCCAAGCTAGAGGGTGGCAGGTCAACATTTTAGGGAGCTTATAAGGAAGTAGTCAGAATAAACTACAAATAACCTAATTATAAATAATTTATTATTATCGTTTCGTTTCAAATTGCATCAGCTTATGAGTCAATTTTATCGTTGCATTCGGAACACAAGACTGGTTTTAACTTAAGAGTGATTCTGCGTGCAAGTATACTAGCTTAAATTATCATTGCACTCAGAACATGCGAATGGTTTTCCTCTGAATTTTCAAGCGTGTGCTCTGCAACTAGAATTTCGTAACCACACGTAACATGGGAAGCACCGTAATTAAAGCACGGGAATTATTTCCCCCGAATAGCGTCAGCAGATGAGTACCTTCCTCCCGGCGATGCCCTTGACTTTTAGTAAACAATTAAGTTTTTTAGAGTTGATTTAAGACCACGACAGGTATAATTTTGATAATTTCAAGTGGTCGGCACCGACAAATTTCTATGATCTCTCATTTTTATTTTTTTGTGTGATAGCTGATTAATTTTACTTAAGTACATATTTTACGTATGTTCAATATATTTACTTTTACAACTTTGAACTACTATCGTGATAGATTACTCGTTTCTAGTCAATATTGTGTGTTTAGATGGTGTAACGATCGCCTGGGCAGCAGAGCTGATTATGAAAAGGTAGCTTAAAATCTTTAAACTATTTGTGAAATGCGGACTTTATTCCAACCAGCCTGCCGCCAATAATGTTAAACTGTCACTAGATTTAACAACATCTGATTTGACGATCTCCAGAGTTGCAAATAGCAAGGAAGATTACGTTACCAATATAATTTTTTTTAGAGTTCGTAGGAAATTGGTGAAAATCAGTTCAAAAGCCCTTTTTTAGAGTTCGTAGGAAATTGGTGGAAATCAGTTCAAAAGCCCTTGTCCTGAAAATTCTCGTTACGTCACCTATTTTAGTGTGTAGATATTTAAAGTACAAATAAATAAAAGTGGAAACCAAAGTTCGTTTTTCTTATCCTTTTACCTCATTTTAAAAACTGAACGATACGTCAGTTCTGTTTCCAACTCTCCACATTGTCTTTCCCTCGCACAATCCATTACAACTCACATCATTTCCAAATTAGAGGCATCAGATCCGCCTGTAGTGAGAAATTTGCGGTTGGCTCGCAATAGAACATTAGAGTGGCTAAATGCCGGGTATAAACTGAGGCCCTGTCAAACAATGTTTTAAGATATATACATTCATTGTATAAAATAAAAAAGATATTCTGCAATGTGAAGGCCGGTATTCAAATTTCGCTGCTGTAAGCTGTAACTAACCCGCTTTTCAGTACAACCTTCATTTGTGCAAGGTCTTGAACCTAAGACCATCACAAGAACCTAAGATCACTTCAATTTTTATTTATAAGACAAAACCGATAAACATTAAGTCAATTTCATCTGACTTAATCTTGGAACACGCTTTGAAATTATTCACAACCATAGGTATTCGGAAATAAAACTATTTGCGGGCACCGAATGAAGGGGATAATAATTGGGAAGAATATTCCTCAAAATCGATAAATACGACATTCCATAATATAAGATAAAGTTCCATGTAGAATGCTGAATCCTGAACCACAGACAAGTAAACTAGTGATGTACATTCATAGCCGACACCTCACTTCCGAGAGTAATAATCGAATCTGTCAATGGGGCGTTTCAGAGTAGTTCCAAAATATCCGCTAGATGAAAGGCGGTCCTAGTATTCTAGCTACTCGTTGTTTCTTGTTTCCTTAGAAACCAATTTTCCCAAACTTTCATTCGAAATATTTTTTGTTTGTATTTTGTTCAAATATATTTATTTTTATGATTTTGTGTGGAATATAAAGAGATTTAGATGTTTTATTGGTAATATAACGAAGTTTTGAAAGATACAATATTATCATGGCGCTGAGTAATGATATGACCGAATTAGAAAGTGAGTTTAGGATCCTCAATCAGGAATTAGAATCAAAAACCGAAGAGCTTCTTAAAAGAGCAGATAGTATTGTGGTAAGTACACTCGTATTATTCTGTTTTTACTGGCCTTGAACCAATTTAAGTGGGCCACGATACAGCCAACTTATGTACTTGTGGTTTTTCATTTATCTCGTGAAGGGTTCACTTTTCTTCCTATGAAACTTTTATTTAAAATATAATATAAAATGTGCTTTTATATTAATTACATTTAGGAAACATACATTCATATGTATTGTAGTCTATTTTGCAGTACAGTGGGGCCTCGCTAATCCGAATAGGGAAAAACAAGACCCTTCCGAATTATCGAGGCGTCCGGATTATAGTATTTAATATTTTAATAGGAATAAAACACATTTTTAACTTGGGTTTTATTTATTAAAGTAAAAATTTAAACTCAATTTAGACAAGAATATGTATATACTCATAAAAAAAATTCAAACATGTAAGAAATTTCCGCACTTAACATGAAATTTAAAAAAAACTAAAAGTTAATTCTTCTTGAAAAGTCTGTAATATATTTATTATATGTATATTAGGCGGCAGGAACATTGCAAAAGTATTGCCGTCTTCGGACATAACGTCCCCCCACGCTGTAATCAGGACAGGCGAGAGGATCGCCTCTCGCCTGTCCTGATTACAGCGTGCACCGAAGTAACGGGGGTCCGGAATAGCGAGGCTCTACTGTAGTTTCAATTGATGATGAATAGGATTGTTTTGGTTAATATGTATTATTAAGTAGGATAACCTGTTAGTATGAGATTCCAAAAAGCTGTTGGATTTTTTGCATATCAATGGCTTAGATATAAATATTATATCTCCAATTTTGGTGAAATTGCCTGCGACTGACCATTTTTGCCACCCACCGCATGAGATCTGTCGCCGAACAGTAAAAGTCAAAAGCTAGTCTACTTTGGCGCTTGCCTTTACAGTTAACTAGGGCGTGTTGAGACAACTTTTTATCGACTAGTTCTTCTTCTTCTTTCGTATGGTGGGGGGGTCAGAGGGGGACATCATCGACTAGTGTAAATCCCGCATTAGTCTCTATAAGTCCCTTCCTTACCCCTCGCTCCTTTTCCATTTGCCACTTTGCTGTTATGCTTTGCTATTGCGACTTTACTATGTATTAAATGTAGAGTCGTTTTTATTTAAAAAAATTAGAGTCCTTGCAAGAAACTTGAAGGTTAACCATCTGTTACCTTTACCAGAAAGGCTATTCCCTAAAATTTAGAAAATCACACAAATCTGACAGCACTTCTCGCGGGAGAACAATCTCTTATCATAAATTTTAGGGAATAGCCTTTCAGGCGGGTAAGTGGTGCACTTTGCCACTCCAATGCCACTTTGCTACTGAATCACGGGATCTTGCCAATGAAATTCTTGTATAAAAAAAAACGTAATAAATCATTGAATAATTTTTTTTTCAGAAACATCAGGAGAAGTCAATGCAGGACTTAGTAACCCCTTTCACAACTGAAAGGGAATCAAATCATGACGCCCCTAATCAAGAAGATGAAAATCTAAAAGAAAAATCAACGAAAAACAATAACTATTGTCACTTTTCTGACAATTCACGTTCGTCATCAGCTTCGTCACACAGACAGCGGTCATCGGACGATGAATCGATTACCAGCGAGAAACACATCAAGCAACTGCTAGAAAAGCGTTTGAAACTCAGAAATAATCGAGGAGATTTTGACGACCGGGTGTCCAGTGCTCGGGAAGCTCTCGAAGTGATGAAAAGTCTGAACAACATCGAACTTGAGAACTTTGATGACGATTCTGAGCTGGACGATGTAGATGGAATGATGAAGGTTCTGAGAGATCAGAAGCGATACAATAAAAGCGTCATCAGTTTGATGCACACGAGGGACTCTATTAGAAATAAGGAGTTTACTGATGGAGGTTTTGGGTTTGATTCTAGTCGGAAAAATGCTTCGGATACGTCTAAACAAAGAGCAGAATTAAGGTTGAAAGGTGACTATCGGAAAACTGTGGATGACTTGCCTAATCTTAAACAAACAGGTGAATACATCTATATAATATATATATTATATAAAAATTTTGATTCCATATGTTTGTGTCCGCAAAACTCGAAATGTAATTGATGGATTGACTCAAAATTTTTACAGAACATTTCATTTTAGCAGAAGAGTGTTTCTATATATAATGGTAAGCTCTGGGGTTATGAAATTAGTATAAATGAAATTGGGTATTAAGCCTCAATTACATTGAGCGAGTTTACAAGCTACTAGCCGGTAAGTTTAAAAGCGGGTGAATCGGCGAGTGAGATTGTCATGATGACACACAAAACTGCCTACTTGCTCAGTAACGACAGTAGCAGCTGAAATAAAGACTCTCGCGCGAACCAACTCGGTCGACATTTTGTAAAAAAACTTGAGCTCGCAGCTAGCGCCACCCGCTAGCCAGTAGTGAGAATTACGGCTCCCGTGTGAACTAATTACGAAATCAGCTGTTGGTAGGCCGCCATCTTGAGAGAGTAGCGAGTAAAATTGACCACCTTTCAACTATTTTTGTAGATTGTCCACAATCTGCTAGATAGATAGCAAGTAATAAGATGACACTGAGCGAGTTTACTAACAGATGGTGAATTTCCCAGAAGTATATTTTAGCGGGAGGGAAGGGGAGGGTAACAAAGGAGGTGGGGTTCACGGTAGGGGCGACGAGGGAGGGGTAAGGCGGGGAAGATGGAAGGGGAACGCCGGAGGAAAAGGGGACGCAGGAGGGGAACGGGGAGGAATGGGAAAGGACATGCAGGGAGAAACAATTTATTTTTTGAATGGCATTGCAACATATGCTGGGTACCAGCTAGTAATGTTTAATTTTCATTTAATTATGACCATTGCTAAAAAATTATGTGGTTTAACTTCTTCAAAAAATATGTATTTTACTGTTGTCGTCACTTGGTATTCTCTTCGGTAGGACTTAGGACTTATATGTTAGGTTAGGTTAGGAAGGCGGGTATGGGTACCGCAGCCCCGGAAACCATTTATTGTATAATCAACACCCCTGCCATTGGTCAATACACATTGAGGGAGGCCTAACCTAGACCTCTCCTCCAGCCGGACTCTCTCGACCCATCGCCTTGCACCGCAGTGGGAGTGATGGATTCATACCTCTGTCACTCCTAGACACATTGACCTCCAGATTCCTTCCCACTCCTCAAACCTTTTTACTTCCCAGAACTTCCTCTCCTTCCTTTCCTTAAAAGGCCCCTCCTCACAGCATCCCCAAAGATGACATAGGCCCTGAGTGAAATTTTCTTCCTCTGTTGTGAGGGTGAATGTAGTGGGGAGGCGAAGGAGATGGGGAGAGGGAGGTGGGGAAGTTCCTGGCTATTCAGATTTGGTCACCAAACACGGTTAAAGTCATTTCAAGCAACTTTTCAATTCTGAATGGTGGTTCAACACCAGGGCGATACTGAGAGTGTCTTCCCTTCTGGAACGTGCAGCAAATATATTATATGTTATTTTTAATTAATTAATTGTGAATAAATGACGGCCTCCGTGGTCGAGGGATAAGGCTCTTGACTCACAATCAAATCCCGGAGTATGCAAACAAATTTTATTTGATTAATTTGTGGTACTTCTCAATTAATTCAATTAAAATAATGTATAGTATATTTCCGGAACATTCCAGAATGGAAGATACTCTTAGTATCGCCCTGGCGTAAGACCACCATTCAGAATTGAAACGTTGCTTGAAATGGCTTTAGCCGTGTTTGGTGAACAGATCTGAATACCCAGGTACTTCCCCACCATCCTCATCGCCATTTCCTTCCTCTCCCCACTAAATTCAGCCTCACAATGTACCCCAATGCCATAGTCTCACCGGCTCCAGATGGGAGCAGCTGGGACTCATATAAAAAAAAAATCAAATAAAATAAAGATTTGGACCCGCAACATTTAGATTGCTAGTCGAGAACCTTACCCCTCGACCACAAAGGCTGTTATCTATCTACCGTAAACTTTGCTTACTTGGGACATGCGGTTATTGAGTACGAAAATGTTTGGTCCCGAAGTGTCACAATTACCTAAGTGGTATCGACTGTAGCTACCTAACTTTTGACCTGAAAAAAAATCACTTTAATTCTTGCTACGTGTCTTCTGAAATGGAAGTGGGCAGAGCACGTAGCGAGGCTAGAGGACGACAGGTGGACCAGCAGGGGAACAAAGTGGAATGGTCCATACGGTAAGCGAGATGGGCAGATGAAATAACAAAAACAGCTGGCCCCTGCTGGCCGCAAATAGTTCAAGAGAGAGATAAATGGAATTCTTTAGAGGAGGCCTTCACCTTCGCCCGAGAGAGGGGTTCTTGCTTACGAATAATTTAATATACCTATATTACATTTTCCAACAAGATTATATATAGCATTAATTATACTTTTTCCTACCTTTTATAACTCTTTTTTTATTTTTTTATTTTTTTTTATTTTTTTATTTATTTCTATACATTACAGTATTTACCTTTATAATTTTATTATGTTGGGTGTAAGGTAGGTTTGTGAAGGTGAAACTGTGGATAGGTATTGTTGTATGTTTCGTGAACACCTCACTAGGAGAACCTGTGCTGAGGTGTTTACGTGTTTATTTATGTTTATGTGTGACAAGTATTTATGTGTTGTAATATAAAGTTTTATAGTTAGTTATTATTATATTATATCCTGATGAAGCTTGGTCGAAGCGAAACCGGTAGATATACAAAATAATAAATTCGTGGTTTAAATACAAAGTGTTTTAATTCTTTTAAATAAAGTTTTATATGTATTTTTTTTCAAATTTTAACAGTTATTGTACATTGGTTATATAGAAGAGAAAAAAAAAGTATTTAAATATATTAGAGGAATATAAAAAAAATTATATATGTATATATATATATATATATAAACATACACATACATACATACACATCCATATAAATACATGTACCTGCACACATGCATATGAATATATATATACATACGTATACATCCGCATACACATTCACATACACATATATATATGTACACACATATATAAATTGTAAGTGTATGTATAGTTATTGGATACTTGAAAAACTACTTAATTTTTAGGTTTATTTAATTTTATACTTTTTATAGTTTTGTTATGTTTGGTTGGGAATAATAATGTTTTGTATAAAGTTAATATCTTGATTTTTAATCCAGTCAGTGATATGTTTTTTATGAATGTTTGTAGATGTATTTGCAGATAGTATTTGTTTCAAAGTAATGGGCATGCAATTAAAAAGTTTGGTTGCATAATACTGAAAGTGTCTTTGTCCATGTGTGGTGTGGGTTATCGGTATGTTCAGTGTTTTATTTGTTGAGGACCTGGTTTTTGTTATGGTTTTTGGTTGAATTGGAATGTGTTGTTTGTTTTGGACAAGGTATATTATAGCAGATTTGGCATAAAGTTGTCTTATTGACATGACTTCTAATGCTTTGTAGATTTCGCTAGAATCTGTGTGAAATGGTACTTGCAGGATGAGTTTAATTATTGCTTTTTGTATTTTTTGAATTGGGTCAATTGCTATGTTTGTAGCACTTCCCCAAGCTAGTATTCCATATGTGGCAATGGATTGACAAAGTGCAAAATAGATCGATCTTAGTATTATTAGTGGGAAGATGTTTTTAACGTACTTTATTAGGTGCATTACTCGTTTCAGTTTATTTGTGATGAAATTAATGTGGTCAGTCCAGCGTAAGTGTGAATCAATAATAACCCCCAGGTATTTTGTATGTTTTACCCTTTCTATATGTTCGCACTGGCAGTTGGATAAAGTACAGTCATGTAGAATCAAGCCTATGTTTGATGGAGGTTGACCTCTTTGTGTAATACTATGAGTTATATATTTTGTTTTGATTGTATTAACTGTAAGAGTATTACTGTTTAGCCATTTTTTGACGATTGATAAACTTTTTTCGTCTATAATATTTTTTTACTCTATAACATAACTATTTGCAAGAAATAAAAGGCTTATTATTATCTTTATTATTATTACATGAACGACAGAGTAAGGAAACCAACATATATATTAAGATATTTAAGAGATATTTTAAAATATAAATTACTTAGAAACACATACTTCGCTTTCTGTCAATCAATTATACAACATGGCATTATAGGATGGGGCGGTACATACAAAAATCGAACACAAACAATTTACATATCACAAAAACTAATAATAAAAACAATTTTAAAAAAACCCTTTTCATATTCGTCAGAACTTTTATTCAAACAATTTAAGGTCAGAAAATTAAATGCATTATACTTTTACCACGCAACATTACAAATTTATAAATATGATATTCAAAATAAAGTTGCACCCTTTAAAAATAACATAAATCTTAGGCAAACATCAATACTTCCTACTCCAAAATGTAAAAAAACAATAGGACAGCTAAATCATAAATATCTCGGTGTTAAATTTTTTAATTCATCAACATTACCAGAAAATTAGAAACATGAATACTTATATAAAAGAATTTAAGACTCACCTTAAAAATTATACTGAAAACTTGAACTGAATCACGTCAAATAAAACTAATGTGATAACACCCCCCCCATAAACACAAGCCCTGCTTATTTATTGGGGTACATCAAATACATCTATTATGTAATTAATTATTGTATGAAATTTTGTTTGTAATACATGTATCTTTTTGACTAATAAATAAAAAAAATGTCTTTGAAGTTACTATTGTATTATTTTCAGGAATATCTCCACATGAACATTTAATGGTGAAAAGTCTACAAGCAAAGGTCAAGACTTTGCAAGAAGAGCTGCAGAAGACTAAAGATGGTTTAAAGAAAAAGGTTTGTAACCATCGGACATGATTACTAACTTTATAAAATGTAATTATCATTGTTAGTTTGAATATTATTTGATTGTAAATGATTGCTTTTAGAGCTCCGAGTGTGAGCAGGCAGTCAAAACAAACCAGGGATTGGTGGAGAATAAATTGAAACTGTTGGCGCAAATAAACTCACTGAGGAACCAAAACATAAAGCTGGAGACCAAGATGTCCGGGACAGTGTCCAAACTGCAGGTGAAGTTTTTCAAGGGTTCAGTTGTTAAATATTTCCATCTTTATATACTTAACAATTTGGGAGGTGGGTATGGATACCGCCTACGTTTGGTGACTTAGCAGGGATGTCGGGGTTCATGGGGTGAGGTTTGTTCGGATCTTGGCGGCAGGAAGACTGGTTGAGGGAGACATTTTGACCTCTCCAGCAGGACTCTCTCGGAACATCATCTTGCACCACGGTTGGAGGGATGGGTTCATGTGTCGATCCTGGACACACTGAACCCCGGAGTCCTATTCACCACCTTTTCCCTCCCAGAATTTCCTCTCCTTCCTTTCCTAAAAAGACTTTCCGCACAGCATCCCCAATGATGAAAGAGGCCCTGAAGGGAATTGTTTTCCTCAGGGCCTCCTGTGTGAGCTAATGTAAAAAAAATTACTCCGTTGATAATAAATAACATATGCAAGAAACTCGAAGAGATTTCTTTCGAAATGTAACATTGTTTTAAAAGTTCTAATGTAGATAATGAAACTATTTAGGGCGCCGTGCCATTTATAAGTTACGGTCAAGTATTTTAATTAAATAAAGTTAAAGGTGAACCATGATTAATAATCTATTAATATAAATTGGTTGAATTAAGGTTACTTTTGATTTCCTTAAGAGTCTCAAATAAGTCCTTCCTTTAAGTCTGTCTGATCTCAACTCAACCATAGAAAGAACCTGTCTGATCTCAACTCAACCATAGATAGAACCTTTTGGTATCAATTCAACAATAAATAGAACCTGTCTGATTTCAACTCAACAATAAATAGAACCTGCCTGATCTCAACTCAACCATAGATAAAACCTGTCTGATCTCAATTCAACCATAGATAGAACCTTTCTGATATCAATTCAACAATAAATAGAACCTGTCTGATCTCAACTCAACCATAGATAAAACCTCTCTGATCCCAACTCAACCATAGAAAGAACCTGTCTGATCTCAACTCAACCATAGATATAACCTCTCTGATCTCAACTCAACCAGGAAACGGAGTTAGATGGTTCAATAATCCAAATCATCCGTTACAAATTATGCTGACCGTTACACTACCAACTATTTTAATATACTACATTTAATATAATACATATTTATAAATATAAATTCATTATGTTATGTACTGAAAATATAAAAATTATGTTTTTTTAATTTTAGAAAGTCAGGAAATTGTATTGTCAAATTGTTTGTCGCTGGGCAGGTGAAGGAGAGTGAGTGCGCTGCACTGGCCGCGGGGAGCGCGGATGCTGCGCGGGCACTTCGAGCGGCGGGACAGGGGGAGGCAGGTACCGCAGCGCGCCTGGCCAAGGCCACGCAGGAGTTATCCTCCCTCAGCGGACAGCTGGCCGCCGCC
Organism: Glyphotaelius pellucidus; assembly: GCA_936435175.1. Taxonomy (NCBI): domain Eukaryota; kingdom Metazoa; phylum Arthropoda; class Insecta; order Trichoptera; family Limnephilidae; genus Glyphotaelius; species Glyphotaelius pellucidus. Next base: position 4,176,225 of record OW386560.1, on the reverse strand, counting down.
AAACTCATGGAGAAGGTAACTTCAACTAATCTTTTTACCTAGTTTTTTCCTTCAGTCGTCAATTTCCTTGGTGTACAGGGATCTTCCACTCCTCGCAGTTCTGCGAACTAAAATTCCGAATTAATGAAAAAAAATGTGTGCAATTCACATGCGGTAGAAGTGAAACCTTCAGAAAAGTAAAGTAGACAAGAGTGGGGAGGCTACGAAGCACCGCACAAAAAGGAAACCGATTATCTATCTAATCTATCTCATTCTCTCGCAGGCTAAATCCTATAGATGTATGTGATTGTCTCTTTTTAGTACCGCTTTTTCATTTCATCAAGTTTCAAATCACAACGGCGCAAAAGAAGTTTTCACTTCAAAAATTCTCCAAATAACTGCTCCCTAAATATTAGTTGACCCTTTTTTTTATCAAAAATATACTATATTTATTTAATAAACTAAACGGTTTTTAGTTTCTCCTGACAACCTGTGAAAAATGAGTAAGCCCACGTCCAGCCCAGCCCAAGTACACGTCCTTTTTTTTCAACGGACAACAGACAGTTTCTTTGCCAGACTCGCAGTGTCGTATGCGAATGTTGTATACACTACGAATCCGGCAAAAAAAAAACGGTCCATTGTCCGGTGAAAAAACGGACGTGGACAAGCGGGCTTATGCGGTGTTATAATGTGTGTAAATTGGAGCTTTATTTATTTATTAATAAACGCCCTTTTTCGGGGCTTTTACATTGCGTTGAGAAGATCAGCTTTGTTATAATATAGTCAATAAGACGATTTTAAATAAGTTTGATATCTTTACTTATCCAACACATGAAAGCGGTGTTTTGATTTCGGAATATTAAATATATCAGCGTATTATTTTCTCAAAGGATCTACGTGAAGAAAGCCAGAGAAAACTGGAGCAACTCTCCGCCGCGCTAGTCCGCAGTGAAAAGAGCAGCCAGGTGGCGACGCGCGCCATTCGGGGCCAGGCGCTGCTAGCCGACAACCTGCGGCGACAGGTGGCGCTGCTCTCCGCCGGACGGGAGGTTCGCACCATCGAGGGGCAGCTGGACAACCTGCTGCAGTGGGAGAACTAGCCGGGGACAACAAATTTTGGAGTCAAATCCATCACAGACGAGGGAATCCCGTTATTCTTTCTTTCAAATCCAATAAATAGTTTTATTTAACCTTTTTACCACGCTTCCAATAGACTTAAACATTTGTAGTACTCTTTTTGGCGGTTGTACATTTTATACACATTTCAGGCAGGCTAAAACAAGGAACCCGTTGGAGAAAATGGAGTTTGTTTTAAACCAATATATCTTCAAAGGTTCCATGATAGTTAATCTGCCGACAGTTGGCTCCCCGGCTTATATACAATATGCAGTCGGTTTAGGGAAAATGCGGTATTCCTACTTACACAAAATATAGCTAAGTTACCCAGAGATGTGCAGAGAGGATGTACCGCCGAATAACAAAGTATTAAAACATATTTTCATTTAAATGCATCAAGGAAAAATCTACTTGTCTGTATACTGTGTATACCAGCACATAAGTACAAAAAATCGACACGGTATTTAAATTAGTTTGAAATTCATACCAATTTATTATTAACCCTTTGATTGATGCGGCGATACTCCTCAAGGGTTAATGGTATTTTCCTTAAGTCGATTTTACATTTTAAATTAGTAAACAAAGCACAAAAAATTATAATTTTATGGTAAATATCTTTTCTGGGGGCCAATTGTCGGCGAATCAACTGTCGGGTCACCATTTTAAAAAATAATATATATATACATTTGAATGATTTTTTTTCTAAAGTACTCACCACATCCCAACTATTCAAGTATTACTCCCTTTATTCATATGATTTTCATAACTTTGTATTTATCGAATGTAAAATTGGGAAAAATAAAGGAAAAAAAAAAAATTGTTGTCCAAAATTATAATTTACTTTGTAATAGGACTCCTTAAACAGAAGTGAAAGTCAGTGTTAGGCCATTTAGTGAAGTTTTATGTCTAAAAATGTACAGTTTGTCAAACAAGAGTAGAAAACATAGGAAGGCGCCTCTGTTGTTCACCTATATTTTTATTAAAAATTAAAAAGGCATAAAAGTGAAAAAAATATTTTTTGCAATATAGAAATCCACTGATCTCAAAATTAGAATTACATAAAGGCATATTATTGTTATACCTTTGCAATTTTAACATAATGAAGAATAACGGTATTGTAATAAAATATAAAGCACACTTTAGAAATTGCTCACATTTACTTAATATTATTAACCTAGCGTTGACCGGGCTTTAGATTATGTCTCTAATTTTAGATCTGAATATATTTAACTCATTCAGATCTAAAAGTAGTGGAACTAAACTCACCATTAATTATTCTTCCTTTTAACCTACTGTTAAATTAAATGAAACCAATCGTAAAACATAATTTGATCAAATTTATTTCATTAAGTAAATACCTTAACAACAGTGCTTCGTCGATTTAAATTATTTTTATTTAAATGTTTTTTTAAATGTGCATACAGTGTTCTGTACTTTCAGTGTCATTGCACTTCAAAAGAATATTTGACAGGTAAATTGGTGTTGCCAGCCTACAAATTTTGTAGTTCCATTTTTTTATTTTCTACTCTTATTTGACAGACAGATATTTTATTACTTAGGTAAAAAATCGGTTTTCATTTTGGCACAAATCATTGAAAAAATTAACAATTTGCGCACCTCCGGTGCCAAAATATTCTTTCACACAAAAGACAAGCTTTCCTTATCTTGTATCACACACATAGGGCCCGTATATCAGTTTCTGCTAAGGAGCACATTCCTCGCTCAACTTAAACCGACCAAATCGGCCGCTTAAGCCGCAGAATAGTTCCATTTCTGGACGCGATGTGGCGCTATTGGCAATAACACATCTGTCAGATTTGACATTTGACAATGGTTCGATTTCGATATGCATTTGCTACGTACGTAAATTACATTTTAGGAATAAAATAACCAACAGCATGGAGTTTGAGCTTTCTTCGAGCGTTGAGGATTTAGATATCGATAATTTCGTATAACATTTAAACAGACCACGCAAAGTGCGAATATATAGAAGCAGGGCTGACACTTCCTGGCGTGGATTAAATTGAATTTCATAACAGGTCTCGTCTCTCCAAAAGGGTCGTAAATTGCTTGCTAGATTTGATAAGGGATGACATCAAATCTAAAATGAACTGGTAAGTGAAAATGCTTTTTAAAAGGTATAAAAAAGTAGCTAACAACGCAAATACCTATCTACATAGTGTGTTTTCATTTCAGGAATAAAGCACTCACTCCAAAACGCCAGATACTTTTAACAATCAGATACCTAGCATCTGGCTCCATGCTGATTGCTGTGGATGACTTTATCAGAGTTCACAAAACCCCGCAAGCAAGCACATTTGGATAGTTTTACAATCAATTGCACATTGACAGAACTGCTTTCATTATTTTCAAAAATGATCCTGAAAGTTTGGAAGAAAAAACAAAGAAGGTTGCAATAGCAAGAAGGCGTGCAATAGCACGCTTCCCCAAGTGACTGGTACTCTTGATTGCAGGCACATGCAGTCCTCCGATAAGTTATCCAATTGCTTGTCCCAATATCAACAAATATTACACCAAAAATATATAATGCTTTCTATAAGGCTACAGAAATTGATTGTAAAAATATATCCACCTACAGCAAGTATAAAAATGTATTAAAAGTCTTGGATAAATACCATCGACACAAACATTTACTTGCTGTAACACCTGATCTGCTGTAACTTAACAAATTTTTATTAATCTTTATGAACATGTCTTTTGAATATGTATTTCAGTAAACACTGAATCTATTTTTTATGTATTTAATTTAATTTTTTTTTAATCTTCTACAAAGATAGTGTATGTTTATGAGTAAATTTCTGTATAAGTATAACCACGAATTGGCGATGCCTATGTGGGATTTTTTTGGTTAATCTGCTAATCTATTTGTATTATTTCTCTACTTCTTTAAAACTGTTTATATAAAAAGTTTGTATTACAAAATTTTACCAATTGTACCAAAAAAATTGTTAATAAATAAAAAAAAAATGTCGCCCCTTTGCTTGCTTACCTTATTCAACTCATGAATGCGCAGACTAATCATTAGTGTACCATTATTTTAGGTGGAAGCAACTTGGGATTTATCAGAACCAAAAAGGTTTCTTTTCTGTCAACCTGCAAGCTATTTGTAATGCTGATCTCAGATTCACCGATATTGTTTCAAGTTGGCAGGAGTTACATGTTTTATATTAGTGTAATTATTTATCTTTTGCATTAAAGTAGTTGTAAATTTATCCCAGGCCTCCTCAATATACTATCATACTGTAAAATGTAAATTAATAATGTATCAAAATAAAAAATTGTCTGAGAAAGTATAACAGGGTGTTTTTTTAAATGTCTTTATTCAGGTGTAATATTCAAAGGAATACAAACAAATTACACAAAAGAATTCTTAACAGACTACTCCAAAATGAAGACATTAAGATAATGATAGATCAAAACCTGGATATATTTCAGGTGAAAGCTATCACCGACAACAAAGAAATAGTCAACTTTATCTAATGGTTACTAAATAAAGTTGAGTTATATTGTCATGCTTGTTAATTGTGACAATCTGTATAGTTATAGTAAGTATTATGTATGTCATAATTGATTACATAATACAATTGCAGTTTAACGGGAATGTACCTTGAAAAACAATAAAAAAGGTAAGTATTTTAATTTGAATTATTAATGTTGTTATTTTTGGGTACTAAAGTACAAATATTAATTCATATGGAAGTAGTATTAGTTCTTAAGTTTTTTCTCCTCATCAGCAGTTCCATCCTGAGGAGGTGCTCCTCGTGTTCTTCCTGCATTTGGTTTTGAAGTTTTCGGCCCTGCAATGCAGATGTTCTTTTTCGTCTTCCTGGCGTTTAGCCTTGAAGCCCTCCACCTTGAGGAGATTTTGGAGATTTGAAGTTTAATTTTTTATTTTAAATTCTGCCAGAGAGCTCCACTGGTGGTTGCGGTGGTAGATTTTCTTTTCGTTGGAACAGAAGAATATAATATTATAAAAAGTTGTACATGAAAATACCAACAGTTGGTTTAACCCATGTATTTTGCAACATAATTGTTCAAAAAATTTATATTATTACATACATGTATGCAAAATAAACATTTCGTCCTGCCATTTTGTGTTAAGAACCTAAGAATCTTCTTTGAAGTCAACTGATCAATTTGAAAAGTGATGTAGGAATTAACTAACCTAAATTTCAGCGGGCAGAGAGGACAGACCGTCACACAACTCAGGCTTAGCATAAATTCCTTGCTTCATCCATATTCATACATACTCTTATATTATACTGTATTTAAATCATCCATGTATATAAATTTCTGGGCAACATGCATGTTTTATGTACTTAAATAAAAATAAATAAATTAGTCTGGTTCTTGACACGGTCCGACTCGCCATGTCTTGCCGACTTCTTCTACCATTCATATTTGCAACATATATTCTCCTAACACTCCTTTATTCGTTAATTCGCTCTACACACCCATGCGACCCTTTCTGTATTATATTACAAATAACGCAGGTTATTTTGTTATGAGTACTAAAAATGCATTATTGAACAGTAATAAAATTAAACAACACAATTATAAAAACTTTTCTAAATTAAAAAACCTATCACTTTGGTGATACATCCACTCAGAATCCAAATGCTATTTGAAATCAGTGGCAGTCTGTGACCTTTCAGTGAGCAAGTTTTTTTTTTTTTACATGGGCTCCAAACAAGAGGCCCTGAGGGAAATTATTTTCCTCATGTCATCTTTGGGGATGCTGTATGGAGGGTTTTTTTTAAGGAAAGGAAGGGGAGGAGACTTCTGGGAAGGAAATGGGTTTAAGGAGTGGGTAGGAATCTGGGGTTCAGTGTGTCCTGGCAAGGTGGTGTGAGAGCAAGTGTGCTAAGATATAATACAAACCCCGGTAGCTCGTACTGGATTGATAGTGCTCTCATCGTTTTGGTGTAATTTGGCTGCAATTCTGATCAATTTTAGAATGCTAAAACAAAAATAGTAATATTACTTACCAAAATGATGTAAAATAGACAAATCTTTAACATGCCATGAACACCAGAAATGGAAACAAAATTTTTTATGAGTTCAAATCAATTTTAAGTTAAGTAAGTAACTAACTAACTGTCATATGAGAGAAAGAATCGCCAAACGTGCACAACTCAGGCTTAGCATAAATTCCTAGCTTCATCCATATTCATAGTTATATACAGTTATATTGTATGCATAGCTATTTAGTATATTCATACATACTCTTATATTATACTGTATTTAAATCATCCATGTATATAAATTTCTGGGCAACATGCATGTTTTATGTACTTAAATAAAAATAAATAAATTAGTCTGATTCTTGATATGGTCCGACTCGCCATGTCTTGCCGACTTCTTCTACCATTCATATTTGCAACATATATTCTCCTAACACTCCTTTATTCGTTAATTCGCTCTACACACCCATGCGACCCTTTCTGTATTATATTATAAATAACGCAGGTTATTTTGTTATATGAGTACTAAAAATGCACTATTGAAAAATAATAAAACTAAACAACACAATTATAAAAACTTTTCTAAATTAAAAACCTATCATTTTGGTGATACATCCACTCAGAATCCAAATACTATTTGAAATCAGTGGCAGTCTGTGACCTTTCAGTGAGCAAGTTTTTTTTTTTACATGGGCTCTACACATGAGGAAAATAATTTCCCTCAGGGCCTATGTCATCTTTGGGTATGCTGTGTGGAGGTTTTTTTTAAAGAAAATGAGAGTTCTGGGAAGGAAATGGGTTTAAGGGGTGGTTAGGAATCTGGGGTTCAGTGTGTCCTGGCAAGGTGGTGTGTGAGCAAGTGTGCTAAGATTGAAAAATATTTATAACAGTAGTACCTAGTTGAAAATGTATTTTTATTTCAAATTTTTTGTATGATATTTTGTGGCCCTGCTTTTCATATAAAAGATTAAAATTTTCAAAAAAAAATAAAAAAAATTGTTACAACATTATCAATTGGTATTTTTCAATCTAACCACTCCAGCTACGAAAAGTCTAGAACTGCCCCTGCTTCAAATGCTTTAGCTTTCTTTGGTGATCATTTCAGATAAGTCAGGTATTTCCGTACCTTCCTCTGCCCTAACTCTTTCACATATCCATCCCATTTACCCCGCACAACATACCCCACAGAAGATTCCATCTCGCTGGTTTCAGTGAGCAGGGAGAGGTTGGGACTCTTGTGCGATATTCACATTAAAAAAATTAACAACATATTACAAACCCAGGTAGCTCGTGTTGGTTTGATAGTGCTCTCATCGTTTTGGTGTAATTTGGCTGCAATTCTGATCAATTTTAGAATCCTAAAACAAAAAAGTAATATTACTTACCAAATGATGTGAAATAGACAAATCTTTAACATGCCATGAACACCAGAAATGGAAACAGAATTTTTTATGAGTTCAAATCAATTTTAAGTTAAGTAAGTAACTAACTAACTGTCATATGAGAGAAAGAATCGCCAAACGTGCACAACTCACGCTTAGCATAAATTCCTTGCTTCATCCATATTCATACATACTCTTATATTATACTGTATTTAAATCATCCATGTATATAAATTTCTGGGCAACATGCCTGTTTTATGTACTTAAATAAAAATAAATAAATTATTCTGATTCTTGACATGGTTCGACTCGCAATGTCTTGCCGACTTCTTCTACCATTCATATTTGCAACGTATATTCTCCTAACACTCCTTTATTCGCTAATTCCCTCTACACACCCATGCGACCCTTTCTGTATTATGTTATTAATAATGCAGGTTATTTTGTTATATGAGTACTAAAAATGTATTTTTGAAAAATAATGAAATTAAACAACACAATTATAAAAACTTTTCTAAATTAAAAAACCTATCACCTTGGTGATACATCCACTCAGAATCCAAATGCTATTTGAAATCAGTGGCGTTTCAGTCGAAGTCAGTCTGTGACCTTTCAGTGAGCAAGTTTTTTTTTTTTTACAAGGGCTCCACACAGGAGGCCCTGAGGAAAATAATTTCCCTTAGGGCCTATGTCATCTTTGGGGATGCTGTGTGGAGGGTTTTTTTTAAGGAAAGGAAGGGGAGGAGAGTTCTGGGAAGGAATCTTGGGTTCAGTGTGTCCTGGCAAGGTGGTGTGTGAGCAAGTGTGCTAAGATTGAAAAATATTTATAACAGTAGTACCTAGCTGAAAATGATTTTTTATTTAAATTTTTTTGTTTGATATTTTGTGGCTGCTTTTCATATAAAAGATAAAAAATTTGAAAAAAAAAAATTTTTTGTTACAACATTATCAATTGGTATTTTTCAATCTTACCACTCCAGCTACGAAAAATCTAGAACTGCCCCTGCTTCAAATGCTTTAGCTTTCTTTGGTTATCATTTCTGATAAGTCAGGTACTTCCGTACCTTCCTCTGCCCTAACTCCTTCACGTATCTATCTCATTTACCCCTCACAACATACCCCACAGAAGATGCCATCTCGCTGGTTTCAGTTAGCAGGGAGAGGTTGGGACTCTTGTGCGATATTCACATTAAAAAAATTAACAGTATATTACAAACCCCGGTAGCTTGTGCTGGATTGATAAGTGCTCTCATTGTTTTAGTGTAATTTGGCTGCAATTCTGATCAATTTTAGAATGCTAAAACAAAGATAGTAATATTAGTTACCAAATGATTTTTTTTTTTTTTTTTTTTTTTTTTTTTTTTTTTTTTTTTATTTATTTATTTATTCCATTTTTACAATTTTACAAAGTTAGGTATAAGTACAATTATTTTTTTAATTATGTACATGTAATGCAAATATTTTTTAATGGTGGTAATAATACCTCTCTAATTGAGAATTTCTCGTGTTTAGGGAGGGAGTACTAACACAATTGATATTTTGATGTATGTTTAATTGATGCTACCATGAGCATATTTATGAAAAAATAAAATAAAAACAACATGTATGTAAAATTATATACCTGTGCACTATTTCAGGAAGAAACTTTTTTTTTTTAAATTAAATTATAAAATATAAAACCTGTGTACACATTGAAAATATAAGTGGGCGTAATATAACACAAACATGAAGTTACCTACTGGTGAAATGTATTTTAATTTTTTTCTTAAAAATTTTATAATTTTTTTCGGATTGAATATCTTTAGGGAGTTCGTTAAAGCATTTTATGGCTGAGTATGTGTAGTGGTGTTGGGCCGTTGTAGTATTAAGTTTAGGGATTATTATTTGTCCTGTTGTTCTCGGCCTGGTGCTAAATGAATTTATTGTTAGTTTGTCTTTATGGATTTGGAGTAATGCATTTTTTTGATAGATTCTGTTTATTTGTAAAACTTTGAATTCTTCGAATATTTTTTGAGTTGAATAGTCTAAAGGTTTTTTTAGTATAATTTTGATAAGTCTTCTATGTACTATTTCAAGTGGGGCTAAGTTGGTTTTATACGCTCCTCCCCAACCTATTATTCCGTATTGCAGAACTGATTGGGCTAATGCATAGTAAACCTTCAGTAGTATAGATTTATGAAGTATATTTCTTAGTTTGAGGAATACGTAAAAAAGTTTACGTATTCTGTTTATAGTTTGTGCAATATGTTCTGTCCATTTAATATGTTGGTCTATTATTATGCCTAAATATTTAATGTAGTTCTTTTTTGAAATTTTTGTGCATTTAGATGAGTTGCAGTTGTCAGTATAATTTTTACAAGAGCTATGAATAGTTATATTGGAATTTATAATTGGAAGGAATTTGTCTGATAGTGTAAATGTCATGAAGTAAGTTTTGTCAGAGTTTAAGGAAAGATAGTTGTCATCCAGCCATTGTTTTAAGTTGTTTATTTCTACATTTGCGGTTCGGTAGGCTTCATCCCAAGTTTTTTTTTCTATGATTAAGACTGTGTCGTCAGCGAAAGATATGATTTTTCCAATTTTCGGTATTGTAAGCATTTCATTCACGTAAATGATAAACAATATTGGACCTAACACTGTCCCTTGAGGAATTCCAAATTCTGAATAGGTGGGTTCACTCAATGTATTGTTAATTTTCACGTGTTGGTGTCTTTCATGTAGATAACTTTTGAACCATTCTATAACTGTTCCTTGAATTCCAATATTTCCTAATTTCTTGATTAGTTTTTTGTGGCATATACTGTCAAAAGCTTTTCTTAGATCAATGAATATACTTAAACATTTATTTCCCGAGTCAAGAGCATTATATGACAAATAGACAAATCTTTTGAGATGTTTTGAATGCAGAAATATGCCGTGAATAGCAGAAATGGAAACATAAATGTTTATGAGTTCAAATCAGTTAAGTAAGTAACTAACTAACTGTCATATCAGAGAATGAATCGTCAAACGTGCATACATCATACCGTACTGTGATTCTGACTATTGACGTGGTCCAACTTAAGTATTAGAGTACTTGATCAAGCCTGATGTCAACCTCGGCTTCTTCTACCATTCACATTCATGCCATATATTTTCCTTGCACCCTTTCTTCGTTCATCCTCATATACCTAGTCAATTGATATGACAAACATAATAAGTTAGTATTTCATATTACAATTGAATTTGAGGGGCTTTTTTCAGAGAGGCCGCTCAAGGGAGTTTTGAATAGCCAAAATTTAAACTTTACAATCAATGAAATGTCCCTTCGACAGCTGTCAGAGTTGTGAATTCTAAAAAATTTAAAATTAAATTCCTTGGTTACTTGATATGCATACTTAATAATAGTTACCTTTGAGGACTCTTGATTCTACTCCGGTCGACTGGGTGGGCAACAGTCCCATTATACTCCCATCGATCTGGGTGTACCTTGCATCGACAGCAGGCCCACCTGTCTGATACGATACTTTATATTTGTGGCAAATTTTCGCCTCATGTTCATTTTAATGTTGTCCCACTTTTTTTCCAATGCATCTGCCGAAATTGAATTCTCAAGTCAGCTCATTCGATTCCAATTGACCGCATTGGCCGCTTTATTATCCAGCTCTCTGATGAGACCAGCTCCACCAGCAATTTTATCCCCTGTCTTCCGCGAAGTTCGGTGTTCTAGTATTTTTGATTTCTGAAATTATTCACGTAAAGCAAGGTAAACAAATAATTTCAAACTCGTTATTCAACTAGTCAATTTTAATAATTAATCTAAATCGAAGTAAAAACATGAAAACTATAGTGAACAACAATGAATAGAGCTTTTAAATACACAATTGTGCATAAAACTTACCACAAATTAATAAAAGCATTGACACTTGACGTTGACGCCATTGACGTTTGAAGTTTGAAGCTTACCATAGAGTCAATAGATATTAACAAAAATAGATTGGTTCGACATAGAAATCCTCGATTAATATCATAGACTAAACGTTTAAAATTGGCCAACTCTAGGTTTACGACTGATATACGGATTACGTGCAAAGCCCGGCTTAAGCCTCACTTTGCGTCAAAGCCGAGCTTTGGGACAACTGATATACGGGCCCATATACGGTTCCATGCCAGGTGGTAATATGGGAACTCGCCATATGAGTTTTGGGAAAAATCTTCCTCGGAAAAGACACTTCCTTATATCATGATTCACATCATCATAACTCACCCTAGTAACGATTCAGAACAGACAACAAGATGGCTAATCACAACACTTTTTGCTGATTCACAGTTACCAACAGACACGCGCAAAACTGAATTAGTTGCGTTTATTTTATGGCTATTCAAGCTTGTCAAAACCATAACAATAATTATTTAGAATGTACGTAATAATTTAAAATATCGCGTGAAAAATGAGAAAAATGTGAATTTCGCATTATTTGCGTGGAGATGACTAAATTCACGAAAGTATTTTTCGTAAAATTGACGCATTTTGCGTGAAAATGACAAAATTCGCAAAACTATTTTTTGCAAAATTGACGAATTTTGCGTTTTATAATCATTCATTCTAAAAATTGTAAATTATATTTTATATAATGCGGACTGTGCAACTAACCACAAATCAAATAATGAAAAGGAGAGTGTCTGTGACGGGCGGTCGAAAATGCAGTAAATATAACCATTCATTCTAAAAATTGTGTAAATGATATTATATGTAATGCGGATTGCACAACTTTTTATTTTTTTTACATGAGCTCCACACAGGAGATGCTTACCCTAACCACAAATCAAATAATAAAAGGAAAAGCGTTGCAATTGGTTGCAATTTGAACCCCCTCCCCTCCCTGCCGCTGTCAAAGTAATTACGATCAAATAATAAGATCGGTAATACTGCCCAGACGCAAAGTAATTACGATCCTTTCTAAATACATCGTACCTATTGTCAAACAATCCACTATAATTTGGAAGGCAGGAATGGGTACCGCCGCCCCGGGAACCTTTATTGGATAACCAACACATCTCTGCCATAGGTCACCCCAAGTGGTTCACTACATTTGGTCATCTAGCAGGGGTGACCGGGTTCATAGGATGAGGTTTGTCTAGGTCTTGGAGGCGGGTGACCAGGACACACTGAACCCCAAATTCCTACCCACCCCTTTAACCCTTTTCCTTCCCAGAACTCTCCTCTCCTCCTTTTCCTTAAAAAAACCCTCCACATAGCATCCCCAAGGATGACATAAGCCCTGAGGGAAATTATTTTCCTCAGGGCCTCCTGTGTGGAGTTCATTTAAAAAAAAAAATGGATTGATTCGTTTAGCCAAGTTTCGCATATTAGATAAATATCATAATTTAAAAAAAAAACTTGATTTAAGAAATTGTGAGTTTTTGTGCGAAGACTTTGCACTTTGAAAATATATGTTAAGCATTTTTATATTAAATATTACGTTCATAAAATTGATTAGAAAATATTTCGGAAATATAAAATAATTATAATCATTTTTGAACATCAGAATTTTTTGTTTGTTTGTGGTATATTATATTGTTTATGGTTTCAAGAGGCTCTAGGATTGGTTTATTTTTATTGTTTTGACAGATTGAGTTGTATACAACAGATGATGAAAATATGTTGACATTATTTTAAAAGAGTTTGAATGAAATTTGCAATTAACAAATAATGACGATTCGATTAAGGAGAAATTTGTATAACATCAAGGTACTGCGAGAGGTTAAATTTGATATAAATAGTAATACGTTTGACCTATTTTGTAAATTCAATTTCATAAAGGGACGGCAGATATAGAAGCGTCTTGTGCGAGAATTGTCTAATGTTGTGAGTCTGTTGTCATCCTGATCAACAATCAAAATTATGGGGGTTAAGATATTCATTACAAACCAGTCTTCTAAGGATGAATTGCTGACGCCTGGGGTCAATTTCAATGCCTCAAGCCGAGCGTGTCTGATTTTGGTAAAGAGAGCATCAGTGACTGTCTGGTGCAATTTGATGATCCCAATAAAGACTCCAATGAAATGCTTGGAGTAAGTATATCAAACCGGCTCCATAGAAGCCCTAGTAAATCTAACTTCCAAGAAACTGGGCGTCCTATACAGGGCTAGCAGATTACTCACTAGTGACCAGCTGCCAACCCCACACAAATCTTAAGTACGCCTATAATTGAATTGGGAGCTACCTATGGGCTGAAGCCCCAAAATTCTTGATAAACCTACTTGATTCTGTACAAAGGGTCCGATTGACAACCCATTGTTCACAGATACAATGTCGCTCCCTTAATCTCTAATGCACAGATGCAATGTAGGCATGCTAAGTCTGTTCTACAGGTATTTTTATGGAGCCTGCTCTAAGAAGCTTGTAGCATTGATCTTCGGTGAACGTGTGTGAAACTTGACAGACACAAGCAAAACACCTGTTCACTGTTGGCTTCATGAGAAGTTGAGGTTGCATCTTTTACTCATTTTTGTGTAAGTTGGCTCGTACATGGAACGAGCTACCAGCATCTAATTTTCCTCCTTCATATAATCCAGCCTCTTCAACACCTCTAAATAATTCCCTTCCCACAGCCCCCTTAATCTGTCTCACAATGCTTCATACAGACAGGGACACTCTTGTGAGGTGTCACATAAAAAAAAAAACAAAATCTGTGTTGTAACAGTGGTGGTAATTAAATAAAATTCGCACTTTTATTCTCTAAAAACAATTAGTCTTTATTGCGTGGGTACAATCAATTAACAAATAGACACAGTTCAATAATCGAAAAACTGCCCTATGTCATCTTTGAGGATGCTGTGTGGAGGGTTTTCTAGGAAAAGGAAGAAGAGTAAGTTCTGGGAAGGAAAAAAGGTACGAGGGGTGGGTAGGAATCTGGGGTTGGTGTATCCAAGAGTGACGGGCATATGAATCTATCCTCTCCACTGTAGTGTAAGGCAATGTTCCGAGAGAGTCCTGCTGGAGAGGTCAAACGATCTCCCTCAACCAGTCTCTCCCGATCCGGCATGCAGCAGTTGGTGGGCAGACCCATCCGCCGCCAAGATTTGGACAAATCTCACCCCATAAACCCCGGCACTCCTGCTAAGTCACAAAATGTGGCGAACCACTTGGGGTGACCTATGGCAGAGGTGTTGGTTATCCAATAAATAGTTACGGGGCGTCGCTACTCATACCCGCCTCCCAAATTGAGAAAGATATTAGAAGTACAAGTCGGTGAAGTGTGTTATAGGATCAGAGGACACATACTTCAACGTATTTGGCAGATTTGATGATGTTGTGTTTATGATGTTGTACAGTTAAAAGTGGCATCAGATGCCAGTTAAGATGCCTTGCCAATGCTTCCTACAGACAGGGACACTCTTGTGAGGTGTCACATAAAAAAAAAAAAATCTGTGTTGTAACGGTGGTGGTAATTAAATAAAAATCGCACTTTTATTCTGTAAACACAATTAGTCTTTATTGCGTGGGTACAATCAATTAACAAATAGACACAGTTCAATAATCGAAAAACTGCCCTATGTCATCTTTGAGGATGCTGTGTGGAGGGTTTTCTAGGAAAAGGAAGAAGAGTAAGTTCTGGGAAGGAAAAAAGATATGAGGGGTGGGTAGGAATCTGGGGTTGGTGTATCCAAGAGTGACGGGCATATGAATCTATCCTTACCACTGTAGTGTAAGGCAATGTTCCGAGAGAGTCCTGCTGGAGAGGTCAAACGATCTCCCTCAACCAGTCTCTCCCGATCCGGCATGCCGCAGTTGGTGGGCAGACGCATCCGCCGCCAAGATTTGGACAAACCTCACCCCATAAACCCCGGCACCCCTGCTAAGTCACAAAATGTGGCGAACCACTTGGGGTGTCCTACGGCAGAGGTGTTGGTTATCCAATAAATAGTTACGGGGCGGCGCTACTCATACCAGCCTCCCAAATTGAGAAAGATATTAGAAGTACAAGTCGGTGAAGTGTGTTATAGGATCAGAGGACACATACTTCAACATATTTGGCAGATTTGATGATGTTGTGTTTATGATGTTGTACTGTTAAAAGTGGCATCAGATGCCATTTAAGCTGCCAGTTCTTGTCATTATTTAACTGTGTTCTGGTTCCCGGTGTGCCGGCTTCTTCAGCAGCTTCCACAGCCTCTTTGCTGCTTTTCCTCCACTGCGACCACACCAGAATCCGCTCCCAGAGTTCGTTGTTGGGCTTGATTTTGGGCTCAATTGATGTTGGGCTGATCTATAGACTGACACTGAGGGGAGATCGGTTGAATGGGTCGGATTGATCGCTGAGAAGATGACTGCAAATACAGAATGATTAATGTAAATGTGAAACCATTTAACAAATATTTAATGGGTTTTTCCACCTCACAGATATACATATAGATATACAGCAAAAAGAATAGAAGAACTGAAATGGGAATGGGCAGGGTGTGACGAAAGGAAATGAGATTGTTGATGCAAAACTCTGATTGAGTGGACGTACAGGACGCCAGTGATAATTCCCTCCAGCGCATTGATGACCATCCTCTGCTTCCTCTGCCAAACACTTTGCCAGTGTCTATGTGTTTCTCCAAGTCGGAGTCTTCAGTTTGGCGAGCAACATGTCTAATGTAGATTAGAAAAAGTTGTGGGCAAATAATTGAAAGCTTATTGTGGATGCTCAACTCTTCCACTCTACGTAGGAGGCCTTAAGGTTTCTCTCAGGGCCTCTCTTTGGATATGCTGTGCAGAGGGACCCATTCCAAGTAAGTGGGAAATATAAGCATATTTCTAACTGCTGCTTTGAAATATGATATCATATTTAAGAGACAATATCTTATACTCCTATCAGAATAAAAATATTTGTTTATTCGAGCAACCTTGCAATGGTAGTCCTGGAGCTGGGCAGGTTGACGGGGTCCAACATGAGGATGTTCATGATGGGATCAAGGAACTTCTCGGAAGCATCGGTCAGCGTCTCCTCATCCTCCAGCTGCTTGCGTGCCAGGTGGCATACCTTCTCCTCCACTATAAACAATTAAGAAATGGAATGCAATTTTATTTTTGCGGTGAACCTGTATTCCATAAGCACTGGTAGTTGCAGTAGTGCATAATGAAGTTTAGAGTCTCTTCATCGCCCCACTGAGCCATTTTGATTGCAAAAATATCAACTTACAAAAAGCAACAAAACAGCGCTAGCTACTGGCAGAGCGCTTTCAAAGACATGCTGCATCCCCCACACTCCCCCCACCTCACACCGCATGTCACTGACATACAAAAAATTGAAACGCCATACGTTATTGAATGGCATATGCTTTAATAGCAGGGACACGATACACTTGCCCCTGGCAAGCTGAAGGCCACTACTGGCATGCTTTTGATCATGTTACTAGCATGTTTATCTGCGGCTTTACCACTCGAACTCATAAGCTTGTTTTCACGATAATATAACGTTACCAGACATATGTATGACGTATGGGGCGTACCTGATTTATGAAAGAATAACACAAGAAGTGTCTTCTGGGTCACAAGTGTCTTGTGGGTTTTTTCATGGTTCAACCAAGGCTTAAATTTCCAATACCGTGTTTACGAAATTCAAATGGGGGTGGAGATCTATGATTTCCGACGCCTGCAAGTGAAAGTGAGTGCTGGGCTATTGGGTTAAATGGAACAATTGTTTCCACTCACATTTGTATGGAAGGCCTTTCCAGTTTTCTTCTTTATTCTCCTTTGAATTATCCTGGTGATCCCATTTGAAACTATTTTTTGTCTGCACTTTGTAGAATGTCTGTACTTTGTAAACACTTGCTCAAAAAAGTATATGTAAAAGGCTATATAAAGGCCTTATGGGCGTATAACAACAATAAATAAATAAATAAAAAGAAAAAAAAATACATATTCAGCATGGTATTGCCAAAAATAATGTAATATAAGAATACCTTGAAGATCTTCTAATTGGGCCCCACCAGGTATAGCAGGAAGTAGTTGAGGATGGAGGCGATGCCGCCGACCATGGTGGGATGGCTGATTAGAAGGTGACTTGCATTGGTCGGTGAGGTGCTCCTGTGTCCCTGCCAGGTGTCAAGATGCCAGGATTTTGCCAAGTGCGCGATGATGCTCATGGGGTGCAGACTTGCCATTCATTGTTTTCACTAAAGAACAAGGACAGTAGTTACAAAACTGCACCAGAATCTCAGAGTTCAACATCCCGAAGCCAGTTGGGAAGCACCTGGCATATTTGGTTAGAAAACAAAGCTCTGTCTAGAAACAGGAACACCTCCGAGTGAGACAGGCATAGCAAAAACCATAGTAATATTTGTTATCAAGATTAATCAATAGAGGCAATTTGGGAGATGGGTATGAGCCGATCTGGGAAACATTTCTTGGATAACTAAAATCACAGAGGTCACCTCAAGTGGTTTGCTGCATTTGGTGACTTAGCAGGGGTGCCTGGATTTGTGAGGTTTGTTCATGCCTTGGCTGCGGATGCACCTGCCCACCTGCTCCAGGGAGAGTCCGGTTGAGGAAGGCCCTTTGGCCTCTCTAGCTGGACTCTCTTGACCCATCGCCTTGCACCGCAGTGGAAGGGATGGATTCATACTTCCGTCATTCCAACACAATAACCCCTAGATTTCTACCAACTCCTACCCTTTTTCTTCCCAGAACTTCCTTTTCTTAAGACCCTGCACACAGTATCCCCAAAGATGACATAATTCCTGAGGGAAATTATTTTCCTCAGGGCCAATGAGTGAAGTTATTCTGAATAGTGGTTTTCCACCAGGGAAATACTGAGTCTTGAATGTGAAAGAAATCTGGGTCCGGAGCCTGGGAGCTTATTGGTGAAAGAGACTGTTAGTGTGAGTTACCATTACATTTTTTTCTTTTTACAGGTATTGAATATTATATATAATTTAATTTCGGAAGAAATCTGTAAATAAACTTACTTAAAACACAAAAAGCTACCTTGCTAAGTATATAACTGAATAGACATACGGAAAAAATAATTAGTCTATGTGTAATGTACTAACCAAACTGCTCTCAGAGAGCGTATGTGCACCATGTTGCTTAGAGCCTTCCAATACACATTCATTCTTTCACACATTCCACAGTACAAGCCATATCTTCCATGTTAGCCTCAAGGGACCGAAAAAACAAAACATTCTCAAGCATGAAAGTTTTTATGTGAGTTTCACTGGAACTATTCAAAAAATGTTAATATTTATTTAACATACCTGAAACAATCTGTTTTTTGATTTTCCACATGAAATCCATCACCAGATACACATGACCGGTTAAATTAATGGTCTGATTGAACTTTTGACCTGTCACTTCTATTTCAACAAACACATCCTGCAGACGGGACAATCTGAAAAACCAAAATTTGAAGTTTTAATTTTAGGAAGAAGAAAAATATATACATTATTACAAAGTTACTGAGACGGAGAAATGTTATTTTTACATTCTTTAAATGTAATATATGACTGTACTGCTGTATGTGCAATGGTTTTGGATATGGATGTTCCTTCTCGCTAAATAATTCGAATGGTCGCGGTTTCAAGCGATCGAAATTTTGAATGCAGTATTTTCCATCACTTCACATGCAAAAAGTTGTCTATTATGATAATTGTTCAGGGGATCGTTCAGGGAATACTAAAAACTAATTTTTGAGAGTTTTAAACAAACAAAAAGTATTAAATTGTGAAAGAGCCTCCACATTTGCACGGATTATGCAAATCACACTTCATTTCAACAATTAACACAAGTAACAACTATTTACGTACACAAAATAGGTTATTAGTTTAGGTAATCCATAAATAAAGGTAATCTAAGTGAATTAAGGCGTATTTAGTTTGAAACATAAATATACCAATCCCGTTTGAAACGAAACTTCGCAAATGTCAAATCCAAACAAACACAAAAAAAATGGCGGCAACTGAAATTTCTTTGATTGAATGAAAATCGAATTAATGCATATTTTCCCATCTATCCGTACTGAACCCGACGTTTCTGTTGGTAATTAAGTTTAAAAGTAGCAAAGCAAAAATAACAACATTTTTAGGTTAATTTGAATACCATCATTGGTACGTTATTCTTACCATAAATTGACAAATTCCACGAGTCGATAATATTAACCATTTAAACACGGCATCACTATTAACAAAACTAGGTATTGTGTCAGTGTAAATAATACATTTTATTATGTAATTTCAAATTACAAACGATAAATATTCCAGCGATATCATCTTGAAATTCGGACTACATTTTGACACATGACACATTTATGCCATGTGTGGCCATGTGCCATGTATGGGTTGGTATCATTGACTTCATATTCTTTAAAATCATAAATCCTCAATTCTCAATTATTACCGTGTGAATCATGACGATCTCTATGGTAAAATTATTAGGTCAAAATTATGGAAACTCATATACCTAAAAAGTCGCTACCTAGTTGGCCGGTCACCGTTATTTTTATTATTGATAGCGAATTGCAGTATTTTTAGAATCATTTTATAGACTTGGGAACCCTTAGAAATATTTTTGGGTTCCAAATACATGTGTAGATTGAGATGTATAGAATATTATAATAAATATGGATGTATAAATAAATTGCCTCGTTGTTTGCTGTTCTTTTTATTGTAGGATCCTTTATTTTTTGAAACAGGCAATTAACAGGAAATTTTGGATTGCTACTAAAAACTATGATCTTTATTAGAACCTAACAAAAAATCTGCCAAAGGCAGCTTTGTAGAAAAATCATCTTTTTAATTGGCATAAGTTTAGGGTTGAACTTTAAAAATGGTGTTATCAGGCTCTATGGCACCGAACCGCCTGAAATTTTGGATTCTGACTAAAAACTATAGTCTCTATAGGAATCAATTACAAAATCTGCCGAAATTAGCTTTTCTGGATAAATAACCATTTAATTTAAAATAGGTGTAATGTAAGGCTTGGGGTCGAACTTAAAAAGTCGTTTTATCAGACCCTATGCAGCCAAACCGACTGAAATTTTGGATTCTTATTAAAAACTATAGTCTTTATTGGAATCAAACAAAAAACCCGGAAAAGTGGCAATTGAGGAGAAATCACAATTTTTATGGGCGTAATGAATAATTTTACTTGGAGTCGAATTTTAAAAATGGTGTTATCAGGCTTTATAGCACCAAACCGCCTGAAATTTTGGATTCTGACTAAAAACTAAAGTCTGTATAGGAATCAATCATAAAATCTGCCAAAAGTATTTCTGGATAAACCACCGTAAGGGCTTGGGGTTGAACTTAAGAAGTCGTTTTATCAGACCTTATGCAGCCGAACCGACAGAAATTTTGGATTCTTATTAAAAACTATAGTCCATACAGGAATCAATCAAAAAATCTGCCAAAAGTAGCATTTGTGGAAAAATCTTCATTTTTACGAGATCAAATTGGGGTCGAACTTCAATAGAGGTTTGCTCAGGCTCTATGGCACCGCTCCGCCTGAAATTTTGGATACTTACTAAAAACTATGTTCTTTATTCATATCCTTTATTGGAATCAAATAAAAAATTTGCCAAAAGTAGCATTTCTTGAAAAACCATAATTTTTCGGGCCCAAGGTAACAAGAGCTGAGACATCAGTCGTGCAGCATGCTTAGCGCAGTGTAGTTCAGGTTTTTGTATTGTATGGAAGTGTACGGAGTGACGTACACTGAGAAGCAGACACATGTCGGGCTGACAAGTGTGTTCTCGGCTCTGCATCGAGTCGCGGCCGCGACGCAGTTTCTGCGGGACACGCGAGCAGGCGAGCAGAGTATTTTGTAATATAATAAAAATAGATAATTCTATGTAAGTTAGATAATATAATGTAATTTTTTGTCCGAATAAGAGACCCAACTGCTCCCAACCGTCCGGAGCCAGTGAGACTATGGCATCCCCAATTTCGGTACATTGTGAGGCTGAAGGTATTGGGTGGGGGGAAGGAAATGTAAAAAATGTATCTGGCTATTCAGATCTAGTCACCAAATATGGCTAAAGCCATTTCAAGTATTAAGTCTAATATGTACAAACACTGTACACCAGCGTAAAAATACAAAAAAAATCATGTAATAAAACTTATTTTATCCGAATAACACACAAGAGACCCAACAACTGCTCCCAACCGTCTGGAGCCAGAGAGACTACGGCATCCCCAATTTTGGTATGTTGTGAGGCTGAAGGCAATGGGGAGGGGAAGGAGAAGTGGAAAATGTACCCGGCTATTCAGATCTAGTCACCAAAGCCATTTCAAGTAATAAGACTAATATACAATCTTTGTACACCAGCGGTAAATATACAAAAAAATATTAAATTAAATAATTAAATAATTTTATCCGAATACATCACAAGAGACCCAACTGCTCCCAAGGGTCTGGAGCCAGTGAGACTATGGCATCCCCTATTTTGGCATGTTGTGAGGCTGAAGGGAGTGGGGAGGGGAAGGAGATAGGGAAAATGTATCTGGCCAGATATTTTTGCCAGAAGATTTTCTGATAGATTCGTGTACAAACCTTGGTTTGTACACGAATCTATCAGAAAATCTTCCAAAATAACGATTAATGGAAAATTCATCATTCTTACGGGCGGTTGAGACACTTGGGGTCGAACTTTAAAAGTCTTTATCTCGGAACCTATGAAACAGAACCGACAAAAATTTAGGATTCCTTCTGAAAACCAAAGTCTGTACACGAATCAATCAAAAAATCTTCCATAAGAACAATTTTTGGAAAATTCATCATTCTTAATGGCGCTTTGCAAGACTTGGGGTCGAACTTTAAAAGTCTTTATCGTAAAACCTATGGCACTGAACCGCCTGAAATTTTGGATTCCTTAAAAAAATCAAATTTTGTATACGAATCAATAAGAAAATATTCCAAAAGAACGATTTATGGAAAATTCGATTTTCTTTAGGGCCGTTTAAGGCTTGGGGTCGAACTTTAAAAGTATATCGGCACAGGACCCCCTAGTGAGGAGGACTAAGAATTACAATATTTAACATTAAATTCATCATTTTATTTTGTATGTACAATTATTTTATATAGTTGCTAATAAAAAAAATAAATTTATCTCAGAACCTAAGAGGCACTGAACCGATTGAAATTTTGGATTCCTTCTAAAAACCAAGGTGTGTACACGAATCAATCAGAAAATCTTTCAATAGAACGATTTATGGGATATTCGTAATTCGTATGGGCCGTTTAAGGCTTGGGGTCGAACTTGAAAAGTCTTTATCTTAGAACCTAAACCACTGAACCGACTGAAATTTTTGATTCCTTCTAAAAACCAAGGTTTGTACACGAATCAAACAGAAAATCTTCCAAAAGAACAATTTTTGGAAAATTCATCATAAGAATGGGCGGTTGAAAGACAAAGCACGGTCTGTACACGAATAAATCAGAAAATCTTTCAAAAGAACGATTAAGGCTTGGGATCGATCTTTTAATGTCTTTATCTCAGGTCCTATTTCAGTGGCAGTGAACCGAATGATATTTTGGATTCCTTCTAAAAACCAAAGTCTGTACACGAATCAATCAGAAAATCTTCGGAACCTAAGCCACTGAACCGGCTGGAATTTTGAATTCCTTCTAAAAACCAAGGTCTGTACACGAATAAATCAGAAAAACTTCAAAAAGATCGATTTATGGAAAATTCGTAATTCTAATGGGCCGTTTAAACGGCCTTTAAACAAGCCTTAAGGCTTGGGTTCGAACTTTTAATGTCATTATCTCAGGCCATATTTCAATGAACCGCATGAAATTTTGGATTCCTTCTAAAAACCAAAGTCTGTACAAGAATTAATCAAAAAATCTTCCAAAAGAACAATTTTTGATAAATTAATTATTCTTACGGGCGGTTGAAAGGCTTGGGGTCCAACATTAAAAGTCTTTATCTCAGAACCTATGGCACTGAACCGCCTGAAATTTTGGATTCTTTCTAAAAACCAAGGTCTGTACGCGATCAATCAGAAAATCTTTCAAAAGAACTATTTATGGAAAATTCGTTATTCTTATGGGCCGTTTAAGGCTTGGGGTCGAACTTTTAAAATCATTTTCTCAGGCCCTATTTCACTGAACCGCCTGAAATTTTGAATTCTTTCTAAAAACGCGGGATCGAATCCAGGCGTGGAAAATAAATTTTATTTGAATAATTTTGGTTACTTCACAATTAGTTCATTTAAAAATAATATATAGTATATTTGCGGCTCCACTACGAAAGATCTTGGTATTGTGTTTGATAGTAGGTTAACTTTTCATGATCATATCGTAATGACTTCACTGAGGATGCTGGGTTTTGTCCTACGCATTGCGAGAATTTTCAGAGACACCCGGGATCTCACAGTACTATATACAATGCTTTGGTTAGAAGTAGGCTTTAGAGTGGTTCGGTGGTTTGGAGCCCACACCAAGTGAAGTACTCCCTCATGTTAGAGAAGGTTCAGAAGAAATTTCTGAGATTTCTTTACCTGAGGGAGTACGGCTACTACCCGTGGCTCTACCTTCCGACTTTAGCTTAGGCATGCTCGGTGTGAACCGTCTACGAGTCAGAAGGGATGTGCTCATTTTAACATATTCCTTCAGACTGATTCGTGGACGGTTCGAAAACTCGGCTATCATGGAGAGCATTAGTTTCTATGTTCCCGATGGTTATCTCCGTCACCGACAGCATAGACTGTTTTATCTCCTAACTTGCAGAACTAACTTACCAATGGTTATGCTAGTCGGGAGAGCAGTCTTGATGTGAAATAGAATCACTTTGAATATCAATATGTTTAACATCAATGAAGCACAATTTAGACAGCAAGCTTTATTGCTGTTAGTCTGATTGTGCTTCATTGATGTTTAAATTGTTCATTGGTTTAAATTGCTTAAATAAGCTTGAATCTTAATATTTTATCTACTTTAAAAACGATTTCAAATTTTAATTTTATGTTTTTAAAGTGAATAAATTGAATTGAATTGTCTATCCTTCTCCAGCATGGAGATTCTTTGTGCAGCAGCCAAGAGCTTTGGGCGGTCCTCTCGACCGCAACACGACCGATCATTTTGAAAATTACTACGATCGTTATATTGTACCTTGGACGTGATTCTTGCCTTCTTGGGAGCTGACTGGGAATCATCCCGGAGGTTTGATTGGCATCCAGAGTCATCCGCCTGTCCTGCTTCTGGAGGATCCTTTTGGCTGGGAGCCAATTCTCTGCAGTCCTGCTATTTTCAAGATGTGAAATTCGTTTCACAAGAGGAGATTTCGTCATGCACACTTCAGCTTCATTTCTACTTACCACGGTATCATGAATGGTATCATATTATTAACCTAAGCAAGCCCTTTAAGCCAGACAGCCTTAGATTTCAGGATTTCTTTTTATTGTAATACACTTTTTTTATTTCTAATATCTTCTTTTCTTCCAAAACCTATAACCTGTACCTAAAATCTGCCATGCGAGTCCTCCTTGCCCAAAATAATCAGCATCACTAAAATGTACATTGTTGCCACCTCATTCCCGGTAACAACTATTTGGGAAGTAGCACCGTTATATATTGAACTTAATATATTATACTATGTTTTTATCTACTGGATAAAATAAACAATCAAATTTAGAAAATGATTTATTTTATAAAAATGTCTTATAAATAATTTACTTAATTTTTCAAATGCAAGATGTTTCAATGTTGGATGACCCTAAGCGAGTCACTTTTTCATTGAAATGTGTTCGCAAGACGGTGACCCCAACAGTTGATCCCCCAACAGTTGATCCCCCGACAGTTGGCCCCCGGAAATGATCTTTATTAGAAAATGATTATTTTTTGTTCATTATTTACCAATTTCAAACCTAAAACCTTTAACCTCTGAAGTGCACTAGGTATTTTTAGTCTAGTCAAGAATATTTTTAGTCTAGTTTGTTCTTTTCGGAACAACTCACACAGGTCTCACAGAAATCGTTGTGTCTCCCTTACCATCATGGTTAGAAATATGATATAAACGGTGTTAGAAAGAGATAACACCAATCTTTAAATTCAAATCTAAAAATTAACCCCAAAAATAATTAAAATGTACACCTTCATGAAAGCAAAATTTCCGATTGCAATTTGAAAAAATTATGAAACTTTGAGAATTTTTTATTAATTATTTTTACATGAAACAAACAAAAAGTGGATTGACAATAATGTTTATATACATTTGCCAAACAAAATATGTGTGTTTTTCTTTTTTTCATTATCAATAATTTTAGTTAGAAAAAACCTAAGGTGAGCCTTACGTTTTTTCTGTGTGCATTAAAAATTTTTATATTTCAAAAATTATATTTTTATTTCGAATTATAAAATTTGAAAGTGTATTTTCATCACCTTTCAAAAATAGTATATAGTTTTCAGATGTGTTCTTAAATATTCCATTTATTTGGATTTTGTTACAAAGCGGAAATATTTTGACTTTGCAACAAAATAGGCCAGAGGTCTGAGGGGTTAATAATAAGTAGGTATGGATACAAAACGAATTTAATTAGTGTCGATTTTTATACTGGTACTTGCAGTATATAGACAATTAGTTCCTTGATTGATTTGAATGAAAATAGTTTTGTACTTTTGTTATTCGGCGGTACATCTTCTCTGCACACCCATTTGGGACACTGAGTTATATTTTTTTGTGCAAGTAGATATACCGTATTTTCCCTAAGACTGAACATTGTATATAGGTATACCGGGGGAATAAATCTCAGGATCAACTGTCGTGGCCAGAAGACAACTGCTGTGACGTCTGCACATGGGGCACAGTCGCTTGCACCTAACTGCTGTGACGTCCGCATACAATGGGTTGCACATACAAATTTTTAATATTTACATACTATATACTAAAACATATATTTGACATATTATATGGATAAACAATCAGATTCTACATATTATTATTATTATTATTTCATTTGTCTTTTCTTCACTGATTAAGACAACAGACATTTGGATCATTGGACAAATCTAATGATGATAACCTAACAATCCGTATCTATGCGTTGATTCAGTCTATGGAGGAACACAGTTTGTTTTCTTTATGAAAACTTCAGTGGTTGTTATGTGTTGATTTCTACACTCCAAAAACCACCGCACCTGAAATAAAAAAATTTAAAATCATCAAAACTTGTGCTTTTAAAAATTAGACAAAAAAGTGTATTTATGTGTGTATTTGCTTTCTTCCATTCATGATTATTCGTATTTTCTCCAGAAATCTATTGATCACAAAAATTATCTTTTTTTAGTGTACCTGTTTTACCTCATAAGATTCAACTGTCCCCAACAGTCTTTTTTATTTTTTATGTGATTACTGCACAACTACTCCCGTCTGGAGCCAGTGAGACTATGGCATCCCCAATTGGAGTACGTCATGGGACTGAAGTAGTGCAGAGGGAAAGAAGATGGGGAAGATCGAGGTGGGGAAGTACCTGGCTATTCAGATCTGGTCACCAAACACGGTTACAACCATTTCAAGCAACGTTTCAATTCTGAATGGTGATCTTACACCAGGGTGATACTGAGAGTATCTTCCACTCTGAAACGTGCCGCAAATATATTACATATTATTTTAAATGAATAAATTGTGAAATAACACAAATTAATCAAATTTACTTGCGCACGCCGGGGTTTAAACCTAGCTTTAAAGATCTGGTCACCAAACATTGCTAAAGCCTCAGTGATCTCATTTCTACAGCATTCAGGTCTATTTTCATCCTTCCTCTGCCAGTTCCGTGCCTCATTGCCTTACATCAGGGTAGGTACCAGCACTCCATTGTGGACGGCTAGCTTCGCTTCTTTGGACTGTTTTTTGTTGGCGCCAACACCACTCGGTCCTCCATTAACGGAGTTACCTGCATTTACTCTTCTTTCAATATTTCTACCAGCCCTCCCATCTTTGGTAAACATACTCCTCAGATACACAAACTCATCCACCTGCTCCAAGTATTCATCATTCACAACTATATTGCACATTATTTTCTTACTCTCTCTTTCAAATAAAATGTCACATATTATAATAGGTTTGTTACCTGCAGGCAGACAGCCATCTCTGGTCCCAGGCGCGTATTGCGGCGCTCCGTTGTAACGCCTGGCGAGAGGCCGCAGCCCCACATCGCCCGCAACGCTTCACCCACAGGGGCCGGCTGCCCAGGTGCAAATGTCTGCAACATTCATTACATTATTTAATTTTTATTTTAACTTTATGAGTAAAACCTCAAATTGTAATATTTAATTAAATGAAGACAATATGAGCGAAACTCAATCGAAAATCTGAAAACAGAAAAATCAGAAAAAGATATTGACACCTCTAGGTCACTTATCCAGACACTATCTAGAATGCATTTAGTTCGGGTTTGAATCTCGCAATCATACATAAAGGTAGCTGCCAATAGAATATGCGTTAAGAAAAATGAAGATAGTATGGGTGGTTCTTACTCGAAGTACGATACAGTTAAAAATGACCGAATTGGATATCGACACCGTGGCGCAGTGGTTAGCGCGTTCGCCCGGAAAGCGAGAGGTCCTGGGTTCGAGTCCCAGAAGTGTCAATATCTTTTTCTGATTTTTCTGTTTTCATATTTTCGATTGAGAAATCGTCATACAAAAAACCGATTTTCGAAAAAAAAAAACTTTTTTTTTCGCATACAGCAACATCCATGATGCCATTTTTTAAATATTAGCACCCTAACACACCCAAAAGTCACGAGCCGCCACTGATTGTAACACATGCCGGGAACTCACTACTAGTATATTATAAAAACCGGCCAATTTGTATGTTGCTTTGCATTTTAGTGATAAATAATATTATATTTTCTCAGAGGCTGAATAAAGCTAGAAATGAGCCTATCACTAATCACAATGGATGTACATCATTTACAATGAATAAATACACAATAAGATATCTATACCCAACAACATTGAAAAGATTCAACATAAGTTCCTGAGGTATATAAACTATAAATAGCATTATTCCTGTACAAAACATTAGTACCCTTTACACGCAGAGTTCGGAGCGGTACGTGCCCCGCGCCACTTCAGGCCGCCGCGCAGAAAAGTAAAGACCGAAAGTAAGATAACGGCTTACAGCGCAGTTCACTGTGAGACTTTTCTGCGCGGCGGCCTGAAGTGGCGCGGGGCACGTCCCGCTCCGAACTCTACATGTGGGGGAGACTATTGATTATAATCACATCCTGGATAAAATGTCCATATTGAAATTTTCAGAAAGAAGAATAAGCACAGATTTAATACTATTACATAAAATACTGCATTATAAAAATGACTGTTGGGTTTACCTGATAGAATCCATACAGGAGTCAGATGTGATGCTTCCCTCGAGAGGAGGAATATCTGGAATATACTTCAAGGAGTCAGGTTCAACTCCATATTCCAACTGTAAAAAGAAAGACATTGTTTCAGCCACTGAAGAATTTAAGCAATTTTGAAAATAATGGATGAAAATAAAATGGAATATGTACGTATTGCATTTTACCAGTAATGGCAGATTCTGATAGTTGAGGGCGGGAGTGACGATGCATGTTCTGGGTAGGGACTCGTTTATTTGTGGTATCAAAACTTGGGATGGCAACATTCCACATTCATCTGAAACAAAAACAATACATTACAATATTGTAATGAAATTCGGGTAGGTACTTTCTAGTAATATTTTCAATCATTTTTAAATTGCAGAAAATAAAAGAAGGGGAATATGTTCTGACAGGTTCATTATTGGCGGGAAAACTGGTACTCAGTGAAAAACAAGGGTGTTAGGTTAATTGAGGTTAGAAAAAATGCTGTAGAAATTAAAAGAATGAGCTTAATTTGAGGAGAATAAAGAAAGCATGACATTGTTATTTTAATCAAGATAATTGTGCACAATATATAAAATTGATAATTGAAGAGACTCGGTGAAAAGCAGTAAGTACCAGGTTTGATCTTCAAAATTTTTGTCTAATAAATGACTGTTTTTTATGAGAAACCGTCTTTCAAGAGAAGCTATCTTTCGTAAGTACAGTGAAACCCTCAAGATGTTTTGTGGTTTAAGAAGTTTGTTTTTTTCAGTCCCTTGGCCCAAAATTGGCCCAATTTTTCCCAAAAATAAGGTTTTCCTGCTTAAAAAGTTTGTTTTTCCCAGTTCCTTGAAAAACTTCTTAAGAGGGTTTCGCTGTAACTGTCTTACACAAGAGGCTGTTTTCACGAAAAATTGCCTTTTGTAAGAAACTTTTCAATTTGGGAGGCGGGTATGGTACCACCGCCCCGGGAAGCATTTATTGGATAACGCACATGGGTCATGCCATAGGTCACCATTAGCTTCGTTTGGTGATTTAGCAGTGCCAGTGGAGACAGCATTTGGAGAGCCCAGATACGACAGGGTACGAGGTTTGGCAACAAATGCATTTTCCCACCTATTGCGTGGCGGGCCAGATCGGGAAAGACCGGATGAGAGAGAAAGGATGTTTGACGAACCTTTACCTCTCCAGCCGGACTCTCTTATCCCACATCGCCTTGCACCACAGTGGAAGGGATGAATTCGCATGTCCGTCACCCCTGAACCCATTGACCCCAAAAATCCTACCGTTTTCCTTCCCAAAACTCCATCACCTTCTTTTTCCTAAAAAGACCCTCCACGCAGCAAACACAAAGATGACGGTGACCGGACAACTCGGAATAAAACCAACTCAGAACCATCTCAGATAAGTCATTTAGAGTGATACAAAATTATACATAAAAAATTGGTTAAATAGGTTACGTTAGGTTAGGGTTATCGGCAAATTTAAAATTATTTTTTCATAGCTTTTAATGACTTTTCAAGGTGTTGAGTTGATTTTATTCTCAGTTGGCATGGAACTAAGATGACATAGGTTAGCATATGTAGAGCTAATGTAAAAAAAAAAAAAAAACTGTCTCAACCCTTTACCAATCCAATTCGGAGTTCCACAAGGAAGTGTTCTAGGCCCATTGACCTAGTATACCCTAGACAAGCCCTCTCATAGTAAAAATCTGAAAAAACATAACCCCAAGTATCAGTAATTTCGCAATACAACTCTCCTTCGAATTCCGCCGTCTTGCATGCGAATTCTCGGCAGTATAAAACTGAGCACCGGCTTAATCCCATGGTGTAACTTTCGAACTAATACATCGATAGGTGATCACGTGCTGCATGCGTGGACATTTAGACAAGCTGTGTTGTATAGAAATGGTTTTCAAAGTGGGGATCGCGAGACATTCATAAATTTAATTAGACAAAAATATTTTTTTACTTTATTATGACAAGCGATTCAATTTCGGAGGCGAGTATGGGTACCGCCGCCTCGGGAACCATTTATTGGATAACCAACGCATCTGCCATAGGCCACTCCAAGTGGTTCGCTACGTTTGGTGACTAGGCAGGGGTGCCCGGGTTCATGGATTGAGGTTTGTCCGGGTCTTGGCGGCGGATGCGTCTGAAAATTTTTAAATTTGATTTTTCTGATGAACGTATGGCTCGTTGTCAACCACCAAGCAGCAATTTCGTCGGAGTGTCCTGTCGAAAGCGGTGTACACTGCAAACCATACTTTAGATTCGTGTACAAAAACTTGTACACAGTCCCGTATATGTATATATTGATCATGAGTTTTAAAATAAAAAAAAAATCCATTCATCGTTTGCTTGAAAATAATTACGAAAAATTCACCCTTTTACCGCCCACGTACCGTGGGCTGCCCAGGTTGGTCGCTTATCATTAACACAGTGATGAGCATTAACCAGCAGCCCGCAAGCCCTTTTACTGCTTTCCGGACTTTTGACTACAAAAAATATCAAAAAAATTGCGCTAAAAAATATTCAAAGGCTTCTGTTCTGTTTTGCAAAATGTCTTAGCCGAAAACTATAATCTTTCTTAAAAGTTTTGAATCAGCTGCTCAATCATTAAGTTTTTTTTTTTTTGTATAGGTAATAATTAAAAAATGACAGAAATTAGTAGTTAATTAAAGCCCGTTAGTAAGCGCTCAAAAAGAAGAGGAAAGTGAGATATGTAAATACGAATGTTAGAGGGAGCGCGAAAACGATAATATTTAAACGAAAATTGTGAAAATGTTTAATAAAACATGATTCGTTTAAACTATTTTAAAATAGAACCAAAATCTCGCGGGAAATGTCATAGCTTTAAAGAAAAAAATGAATTATGATTTTTTTCATATATATAACTTGTGATGTAACAAAAATAAAGTTCTTATAATAATTTTCGAAATATACAATAATACGATTTTCTTCTATCGGAAGAATTTCATTCAATTACCGTTTCGGCGTGGCAAATGTATAGATATTATCGTCAAAAACAACATATATTTTTTTAGAAACTTAAAAACTTAAAGTGTTTTAGAGAAATATGTTGTAAAACGGTAGAAATTCGGAATGCTATGGCTTAAGATAGGTTAACTTTCGACCTTAATTGAAGAATAGTGCAGCGGTTTTTTGTTAAGATCTGCGTTTAATGTATTTTAAAGGTTTCCGTTTTATACAAACTGGGTCGCGTTTTTAAAAAGTTTAAAAACCACTGCCATATCGTGATGCTAGCCCTTCGTCTATGTGTTAGTATCGGTGTGTGGTGACGTCACAAGCATTTGGGTGATTAAGTGACGTCAGAAACTTTGGTTGCCAAAAAAATAATACGTCAATATTATTACATTTATTAAAACGCTGTCTTAAAGCTATCGGTAAGGCATAATTTTTTTTATGTATTCAGGTAGCTGGTTACATTATCGAAAATAAAGTCCGCGGACTTTACCTTGTACAATATTCGGAAGTAGGATATTTTTGTGTTTGAAAAAATTAATTCCGTCAGGACGGCTGGGACAGCAATTAGTTTCAGTGCGGACCGATAAAAGGTAAAACACAAACCACTACGCGATCCAAATAGTACGAAACAATGCTCGCACTTTTTCATAAATGGGCCTTGAGCCAGTTTTATTTGGTTTCTGGCGTCATTTTTAATTTCACAGGGCATGTCTTGATATACTTGGTCGAAGTCTAGGCCCTATTTTGTTCCTCATATACATCAATAAACTCTGTAACCTACCCATAACCGGAAAAATAATATCCTTTGCGGATGACACTGTGCTTATAGCTCGACATAAAAATTGGAAAGGAGCATTCGACATAGCTCAATATGACATAGGTCTGGTAAAGAATTGGTTAGATGATAATCTCCTCACCCTCAATGCTGGTAAAACTAAATTCTTAACCTTCAGTCTATCTGCTGCAACCCAACCTTCTATCAATCAGAAAATAACAATTCACTCCTGTCCAAGTCCCTACTCTTCCTGTACTTGCCCAAATTTGGAAAAAGTATCTCATATAAAATACCTGGGGGTCCTAATTGATCACCATCTTCGTTGGGATCAGCACTTAGCCAGTCTAACTCCCCGAATTCGCAAGCTCTCTTATGTTTTTCGAACTCTAAGAAATATACTTACTCCTATAACACTAAAAACGGTTTACTATGCTCTCTGCCAATCCCAGTTAGCATATGGCATCATAATTTGGGGCGGCTGTGCTCTTAATTTTATTGATCCTCTGCAAAAAGCCCAAAAAACGATTTTACGTGCTATCAACAAGCGACCAACAAGATATTCCTCCAATAGACTCTTCACAGAATATAATGTCTTAAACATACGGCAACTTCATCTAAAATTTACACTAACACATTTCATGTTCAAATACAAGAAAAAAACTCTTTTACATCACAGTTACACCACCAGAACAATAACCAAACGACACTACAATGTTCCTACACTACGCACCACATCAGCTCAAAGACATTTCATGTACCTAGCTCCTAAAATGTTTAACCTTCTCCCCGAGAACCTAAAATCCGAAACCCAACCCCATATCTTTAAAAAAAAATTATCAAAATGGATCCTTACATTCAGTAACGATGATGAGTAAAAATTTGCTATTTTAATTGAATTGTAATATAATTGATACAACTTGTAACATAAATTAATTTAATGTGTTAATTAAATTACTAACTTAATTTGTTTCTAAATATGTTACTTAAACTACTTAAATGAATTGCATAAGTTAATAGCTGTACACTGTACCTACACAATCTGTAAACTTCATCCGCCATAACACAGGGACATCCCTAGCATGGCGGATGAATTAACACAATTTTTTGTTCATTGTATAAACTTCTTTTAATAAATAAATAAATAAATAAAATAAATAAAACAACAGACTGTTTTTCACGAGAAACTGTCTTTCGCAAGTGATTATCTCCCATATGAGACTGAAGAAATCCTGGACTCAAGAAAATCTGATAAATATTGAAAGAAACAAAATAAAAATTTAAGTCTCTTCAAAAACAGAAATTGGCAGAGAACTGTCCATCGTGAATATGAATGCAAAGTGAACTACAAAGCAACGACAGACAGACCGAGGATATCTAGTACGCACCTAGCAGTTTGTCATCGGGCTCGCTGCCACATTGCGTGAGCCTCGTGATGAGGCGGTAGAGTAGGCTCAGCACGTCCACACCCTCGGTGGAGCGCGTAAACACGGGCAGGCAGTGCGGCCGAAGCAGGCCCCAAACTCTTACAACCACCAGCAGCTCGCGGAGGGTGCCCAGCGCTGTGGGGTCGCGCGTCAACTCATACTGGAATATACGATACAAGAAATTACAGAGTGAAAGAAAAACAAACATCACATGCCTGCATACCATATTAATTTTTTTTTATCGTTTATTCCAAATCTCGGAGAGGGTGGTGCTGTCCCACAAGTTCCATATTATACATAGAGTATATCGAAATAAAAATAAAAATATTGCAATATAATACATACAAAGTAAAAAAAAAAAATAATACAAAAACAAAAGAAGAAAATTTGAAAAAAGTAAAGCATTTTAAACATACGTGTTGCCATACGGAAAAATATAAAAACATTGGAAACATACTAGATTCCAAATCTATGAAAATTGTTTATTACTCTCTTTGTCAATCATTGAATATGGAATAATCGCATGGGGAGGTGCAACACTATCAGCTATAGATTCATGAGGCAAATGAGGAAATAAACACATGGGAGAATGCGAAGAAGCAGGCTCTTTTCTCGTATTTTATTGGTAGGTAAAAAAAATTTATCTTCATGAATTATCTTGAAGGAATTTTAGAGTAATATCTATAATGTATACCCCTTGCGAGGAGCCGTTGGTGGGCAGGCGTGCCATGGCAGCCAGGGCCACCTCCACGGCCCACTGTATGAGCTGCTGCGCCGACTGCAGGGTGGACGGCTCCACGGCAAACTCCTTGGCCTCCAGGTGGATCAGCGCCTTGTCGATGTCCGCCACGGGGGTGGCCTGCTCCGATATCACGGCTGAAAGAGAAATGCTCAAATTAATAGTGTAGGTGCATGCTTACATACGGTCACCAAAGCTGATTAATTTATTCAATTATTTGTAAGAAACAACCAGTTTATACATATTCCTATGGCAGGGGTGTTGATTATCCGATAAACGATTCCCGGGCAGCGGTACCCATTCCAAATTGGCTTATCGGGCGGCCCCAAATATCAACATTTTCAACCTATATCTTCGGTACTGTTAGACATTTTCCAAAAATTCATAAAGTTTAGCCCTCAGCACGCTCTAATTCATGGATTCTCAACCTTTTTCTGCCCACTGTCCACTTTGAGAACATTTTTATTCCTAGGGCCCCCTTACTCGTCACAACGAAGGGGGCGTAATGGGATACCACGACAGGGTGCCACAATGGAGGGGGCGTATCGGGATACCACAACAAAAGGGGCGTAATGGGATACCATGACGAAGGGACATACTGGGATACCATGATGAAGGGGCGTAATGGAATACCATAATGGGGTTACATTTGCCACAACGGAAGGGGCGTAATGGGATAGGGAAAATATTTTTGTGGATGGATGGCCCCTAATGGGATGGGGTGGGATGGGTTTCTCTGGGTCTCCTACCGCCCCCTTGAAAGTTTGAAACGCCCCCCAATTTTCTCTTGGTCTTCTACCGCCCCCCTGAAGGTCTGAAACGCCCCCAAAGAGTCATTATCGCCCATGTTGAGAACCTATGCTCTAATTGATACAATATAAATAAATATAATTGATACACAAAATAATTATATGTAATTTTTAAGTTTAAAACTACTATTATGTAATGATATTATTTTTCTTACTTTTGTACTCTATTATATGTTTATTTATAAAAGGCAGTATAGCCGTTTATGTATTTAAAATATAAAATAAAAAATAAAAAATAAAAATAAATAAATTTTAAAATAATATGAATTTTCATTCATGATTTCACCATTTAGATAAGAAAAATTCCCGTGATATTTCCTGCTTCCCCGATATATTCCCAATTCCCGGGTAATTTACCCATCACTAGACAAGCGTCACTGGAATCAAGTAAGAAGCTCAACGATCCGAGACGTGCTCAGCATCAGCTGTCTTGTGAAAAAATCTTAGGTGCATACCTATGTGGGATTTTTTTGGTTAATCTGCTAATCTATTTATGTTATTCTCTACTTTTTAAAAACTGTTTGTATTACAAAATTTTACCAACTGTACCAAAAAAATTGTTAATAAATAAAAAAATTAAAAAAATACCAGCAAGACTCTCGGCAGGCCCCTTGTCGTGTGAAGTGAGGTCGGAGGGACGGAGCAGACTCTTGAAAGCCGTGGCGATGGAGTGCAGCATGAGGAGGGAGGTCAGGTCGGAGGCGCGCTGCTGCCCGGAGGCTGTCATCCTAAGAAAAGAATATTACATACATTTGTTAATGAATGCCATAAACCTACTTCTTACCTTCTAACAATCTAATTGAACAAACTGCCTACAAGCCCTGCCTCGACTTATTTTCGTTTATTTATTGTTGTATT
The DNA here is from genome assembly GCA_936435175.1 of Glyphotaelius pellucidus. NCBI lineage: Eukaryota > Metazoa > Arthropoda > Insecta > Trichoptera > Limnephilidae > Glyphotaelius > Glyphotaelius pellucidus. Next base: position 4,139,877 of record OW386560.1, on the reverse strand, counting down.
CCTAATCGACTTTTTTTTCATCTTGCATTGTAAATAATTTTGTTTTTATGTTGTAGTGTTCATTTAACCGGCTGCTTGCCAATTGCGTGCCCTATAGCCGAATAAAATTTAAAAAATAAACTTTTTGAAATGCGATTTTAAACCTTATGTATAAGGAAAATGTAAGAAGGACAAGGTCAGAATCGCTTGGGGCATTCTTGTTCTTGACGTAACAGATATAAGAAACACACCTAGCCACTCGAATAATTATTTTTGAATATTTCTATGACTTCGCAAATGTCATTTCTCCCGCGATTTGAGCTGTCAAACTGTGAGCGTCGTGGGTCATGAAAAGATCGATAAACCTATTTGTCAAATAAACGCAAGTAATGTTGTTTTTAGGTGTAGTTTATTGTTCAAGGAACGTATTTCGGTAAATATTATATACCATAGCATAAAATAAACCCACAAAATATTACGTCAAAGTCAAAACATTGCGAAATTTTCGAGTTTCATCCGTAAAAACCATGGCTTTTAAGAGGTTAAATGCTCTTTGTCTTAAAAAAATAAATCTATAGGGCGTGAAAATCAAAATAAATAAATATTTTATGCACATATTTGTTTTTACCTAGATAGGGCAGCCCTCAATGTCAGCCACTTGGTGTAGTGATATTGCTGCCAGACCGCAGGCTGTCTCAGAAAATTGTCTGTGAATCTGCAAAAAAAAAAACATTTTTTAATATATATAATATCATATCGGTGTTTAAAATCAGGTGTGGGAAAACGAGAGACACAGAAGACAACTGCGTAAAATAAGATATAAACGCCAGAACTGCTAGAATATTCTAACAAATGTGAATACACGTGGAAACGAGATGGGTAGATGCCAAAAATTTTGGTTTTGACAAGGAGCACCAAAATTTTACTTACACCAAGCGCCGTTTGGTTCAGGGAGCGACCTACCTTTCATAAATGAGCTCGATGGTAGACTGTTTGAGCGCCATCATGATATCCAGAGGGTCGAACCCAGTCACCATGGAGTATTCCAGGAGTGTTGTCGCGTGATGTATTGCACTCTGTGTTCCTAAAATCATTAATTCTTATGTTAATATTTGGATTTTACGGCGATTTTACATACATAGTCAAAACATGACTTTAGCTAAGTTAACAGGTAAGTATCCAACCTTCCTCTCCCCATTCTCCTTCCCCCCTTAAAACACAGATAACAAAAGTGGAAAGTTCAGTACATATTGCAAGCAATTGAAAAAATTCAGGGTGTTCCTCAAGGATCGGTATTGGGTCCAATTTTATTTATATAATTTAAAATTTACTTCCTTCAGCCTCACAACAAAAATTGTGAATACTCTAGTTTCATTAGTTCTGTCAAATGGAAATATTATGCGGTATCGCAATCTTATAATATTTAAAAATAAAAAAAATGGTAGTGATCATCGTGAGACTTGGCTTACAAAGAACCAAATGTAGACTCCTAGAAATGCTTAATAAAAGCATTGTATCGGACGTTTTGCTTAATTAAGAACAATAATGTAAATAAAAATAAAAATAAAGTAATTCACGGGGTCAAGCAGTCAATATTGACAAAAACAAGGCTTGACCCCACCCCGCTAGTATAATTCGTCTACTTTGCACAAAATGGAATTTGTGCAAAGTAGTAGACTTCTTCTTCTCTCCACTGGCCCACCTGCACAACTGAAAGCGCAATTCACAATTCTCAAACGCCTTTCTCAAGGCGCAGGTACCTCGCAAACGCTCTCCTCTACCTCCCTTCCTACCCTTGCCTACAACCCTTCCTCGACCTTATTCCCTATTTTTACCTCGTTTACCCCATTTCTCCCTTTTCCCCACATTTTTCCCGTTTACCCCATTTCTCCCTTTTCCCCACATTTTTCCCGTTTTCCCCATTTCTCCCTAGGCGTCGAAGCGGCCAGCCGGCCCCCTCCCACTTCATCGTCTGTGCGGCTGGCGACTACAGTGCCTGATCCCGTACAAGCATTATGTTCTAATTATACAGAAAAAAGGAAATATACATGGTGATGACAATGAATTAAAGAAATAAAGAGAACCTGTGTCAGTGGCCGGCTGCGGCAGCTTGTAGACGTAGATGTGAGAAGTGCTGTCCACTACCATCAGAACACCTCCCAGCCATGAGGCGTCGCAGCCTGAGATCCAGGCACCGGTTTGCTGCAAGGTGGGCGGCTGGCACTGCGGACAGACAGTTGGGGCTGTTTTAGACAGGGCGTTTTAGTTGCGTGTTTCCCGCTGTGTTTAAAACACTCAGTTGACAAGATGTATGGAGCTCCACACTGTTCTCAAAATGAGCATTTGCCACCGAACAACCACCGAGAATCTCAATTCACTCGTTTTACGCTTGTTTCCCAAACAGCGCATTTCAAATACACTGCCTGAAACAGCTCTTAGTTATAGTGAATGTTTTTGTCATTTATTCCTGTCGTTCGTTACTGCCATGTTATCTATTATTGTCTATTAGTCTGGACGTTCATACCTTAGTTTCATAGATTCCTGTCAGTCTTTTTCATTATAACTTAGCTTCATTGATTCTTGTCAGTCTTTTCCAATTTAGCCTAGATTCCTGTCAGTCTTGTCCATTATAGCCTAGTTTCATCGATTGCTGTCAGTCTTGTACTTTTTAGCCTAGTTTTTGTGATTCCTGTCATTATTATAATTATTATACTACTTTTGATCATTCCTGTAAATCATGTTCATATAATAATATGACTATTTTAGTTCATTTGAAATATTCTTGACTTTTCCTGTCAAAATTTCATCCATTTCTGTCAATCTTATCCACTCATTCATCAATCTTATCTACTCACCATAGAAGGCCGGGGGCTGCCAGGCCCCCCGTGAAGTGGGCTGTATTTAAGCTGCTTGGGAGGCGTGGCCCCACCCACCAGGGTGCCCTCGGAGGAGGCCCAGATCTGCCCCAGAGATGCCGAACACGCCTGCAAGATTAAAAATTTTAATATGATTCAAATCGGTGGTTGCCCCCTTGAGATTTAGTTTAAATCTCCGATATGCTGATGACACTACCCTCATCTGAAGAAGAAATGAGGGAGTGACGGATCCTGCTTTATCAGGGCAATTGGAATAGAAGAAGCAAATTTCAATAATTCATGATAAAAATATTAATGTAAAAAGTTAGTTGCAGTAGCAACATCAGATTGGTTTGTGTCTCGATACAGGCAGTGCACAGTCTTGTCGTTGAGCATGATAAATATGTTGGGCAGCTAGGCCGCCAGCAGGGAGGATCCCGCTACCTGCATCTTGCTATAAGTCACAAATACCACCATTACAGTAGTGCAGTAGCAACATCGGAGTGGTTTGTTCATTTACCTGCTTGAGCGTGTCTCGGTATAGACAGTGCACAGTGTTGTCATTGAGCGTAATAAAGATGTAGGGCAGCGAGGGCGCCAGCAGAGAGGAGCCCGCCACCTGCACCTTGCTGCAGGTCACAGACACCACCTGTGCCGAGGGGGAGCGGTAGCTGCACTGGTGTTGCCACAGCTAAAATAATCAGTGTGACTGTACATATATCTTGCACGCATGTTTTAATTTCTCTGACGAAACTACAAGTACATATAATAATAATTTCTATGATTAATATGTAAATAAAAAAATACTCCTATATTGAGAGGTACCACGTTTTATTAGTAAGTATGGTCAATGATAGCCGATATGTCACAATCTCCACACATAATTGGTGCTGGGTATATGGCAGAGTGAACAGATGACTTTTGGAATTCTGCTATCATTGGAAGGAGTCCTTGGTGAAAGAGAAAGCGAGGTCACCTAAAGATGAGACATTCTTCGTGGGGGTCAGAGGGAACATAAAGGTTTGCGAGGCAGTCTAGGATCTCATCACCTGTGCACCATGTGAGCAAAACAACTATGGGAGCACCTTATCACATTGATAGAGGACTAGAGTTGCTGGAGACAGTTGAGGGAGGCCTTGTTCAAAGCTAGACATAAGAAGGCTTATGAAGAAGTAATAAAATCAGGTTAAGATCAAAGTGGCAACTCACCACTGTGTTGAAGCAGTCGGGGGAGCCTTTAGCGAGGAGGGAGTGCACCGGAAGGGCTCTCTTGACCAGGCCCCACATCTCCACACATGCCCCCCGCCCCGGGGGCCCTGAAGCAGCCACTAGCAGCGAGTCTATGTCCTCCCGGCTGGCCCAGCGCACCTGCACTATCTGGGAACCTGCAATTGTTAAAGCAAATCAACTAGTTCATTAATAAAGCAGGACATGAATGTACTTCTAACTAATTACAGGAAAATAGTTAGTTTACTGAAAACATTGTTATATTTATTGGCAATTGGTTAGGTTAGGGTAGCTTATTTGTGTAAATTTGGGTTCATTTGGCTTTTGGTTGGAGGAAGAATCTGTCAATGCAAAGGAAACTTTGAGACTTAACCCAAAATATACAAATTTGCTCTAACAACAATAGTAATCTCAAAACTAAATTGAGTTATTAATTTGTTATAACATTACTAACTCAATTCGGGAAATGGGTATGGGTACGGTCGCACAGGATACCATTTGTTAGATAACCAACACCCCTGCCTTAGGTCACCTCAAGTGATTCGCTACTTTTGGTGACTTAGCAGGGCTGCCCGGGTTCATTGGGTGAGGTTTGTCTAGGTTGCTTTTGCCCACTTACTGCGCGGCGGGCCGGATCGCCTCGCACCACAGTGGGAGGGATGGATTCATTTGTTCGTCGTACCCACCCCTTGTACCTTTTTAATTCTCAGAACTTCCTCTCCTTCCTTTCCGTAAAAAAGACCCTCCACACAGCGTCCTCAGAGATGACCTTGGCCCTGAGGGAATTATTTTTTCTCAAGGCCTCCTGTGTGGAGATAATGTAAAAAAAAGTAATGATAATGAAATAAAATTCACAGTTAGAATCCTTCAGCGTGCACTCTCTGAGGAAGAAGCTGGGCAGAGGCTGGCTGGTAACCTGCAGCGGTTTCTGCTCGTCCTGCAGCACGCTGGCACGCCGGATGGTCACCCGGTAACACTGCACGGCATGGGACACGTTGCCCGAGGACACGGCTACCAGGAGGTGGCCATCTAGAGGGAGATAACAATAATTAGGGAAGATTGGATTAGGTACAAGATTGCCTTGAAACCTCATTTTGAAAACCAAGAGCTGTGCCAATTGTTCAAAGAGTCTTCAATAATAAGATTTACTTAACGCGTCAGGCTAATTTTTTCACATATAGGTTGCGTAGAAATGCTGTGTCTCTCTTACTATCATGGTGAGAAATATGATCTAAATGTTGTTAGAAAGAGAAAACACCATGCTTTAAATTCAAATCTAAAATTTAACCACAAAATATTTAAAATGTACACCTTTATGAAACCTAAGTTTCAGATCATAATTTCAAAAAAAATTATGAAACTTTGGGAATTTTTTATTAATTATTTTTACATGAAATGCAAAAAAGTGAGGTGACGATAGCATTTGTAATACATTTGTCTAATAAAATATATGTTTTTATTTTTTTCCTTTATCAGTTGTAAAAACGTGAGCCATTTTTAAAACTCTTTTTGGCATAAAAAAATTTTATATTTAAAAAATGGTATGTTTATTTTGAATTATGAAATTTGAAAGCGTATTTTATCCCCTTTCAAAAACAGTTTTTAATTTTTGGATACATTCAGAAATTTTCAATTCATTTGAATTTTGTTGCAAAGTGGAAATATTTCTGACCTTCTGACAAAGTATAGGATTAAACTAGTATTCGGCGGCCAAAACATAAGGGCTGGTTGATGTGGAAGCGAACTCCGCAATCTTGGACACAAGGAATTGTAGAGAAACAGCGGAGGAGTGACAGGAGTGGAGAGGTCTTCTAGTGGCAGCCAGAGCCCTTCAACGGTTGTAATCTCAATGAAGATGATGACAACAGAAAGTCTACTAAATACCAGACAGTTAGAAGTACTCACTCTTCCCGTAGCAGATGTCCGCAGTGGTGATGTACCCCCGTGTGGAGCCCAGGGACTCCCCGGACACCAGCGGTTGGGGGCCATCGGAGGGCAGGAGGATGGAACCCAGCATGCCCGTGGCTGTGATCACCACGGCACCCTCCGCTGCCACTCCCCTGGAAACAGAACAAATGACAAAATTATTGATATTTTTTTTCAACCCCTCAATATTTTTCTCCCCTATCTTGAGGTCTCAGTATTGATCCTTTCAGACCTGTTTTTTCGTTATTTGTTTTAGGGTGTTATGGCTGCCTCCTTCTTTAGCCAACATTTCGGATAGCGTTACAGTGTCCATCATCAGGGCAGATATGTAAGTTGAACCTGCGGCCCGCGGGCTGCAGGTTCCCCACCCCTGGTCTAGGCCTTGGTGGTGAATGCTTTTGCCAATGCGTTTTTCGTGTGGCAGGCCATCCGGCCTGAGAGACTGGTCGAGGGAGATCTTTTGAGAATGGTTAAGGAAGACCTTTTTTCCAGCCGGACTCTCTCTCGACCGTTTGCACCCCTGGTCTAGGCCTTGGTGGTGAATGCTTTTGCCAATGCGTTTTTCGTGTGGCAGGCCATCCGGCCTGAGAGACTGGTCGAGGGAGATCTTTTGAGAATGGTTAAGGAAGACCTTTTTTCCAGCCGGACTCTCTCTCGACCGATTGCACCGCAGTGGGAGGGATGGATTCATAAGTTCGTCTTTCCTGAACACATTGACCCGCAGATTCCTAACTAACCCCCATACCTTTTTCCCTTCCAGAACTTCCTCTCTTTGTTTTCTCTAAAAACACCCCCCACATGGCATCCCCAAAGATGACTTAGGTCTTGAGGGGAATTTAAAAAAAAAATCAAAATTTCAATTGAAATTGTCACATTTACCCAAAGTTCTTGACGGTTGGAGAGAATCTCTGATACTGAAACTTCTCTGTGCAAGGAACCTCCGATTTCTTCTCTGATTGAAGAGTGATCTTGCGACCATTGTGGAAAAAGGCAGCCTTTATTATGTTCTCGCCTGAAACAAACAAACAAACGTAATTACTCAATTTTTATCAGAACAACCCTCTTTTTTTATAACTTTTGAAGGGTATTCCCATCAACGTAGTATATCAGGGCTCGGCAGTTTGTCAAGTGAGAAGAGCCAATTTGTCAAAGAAACAGGATTACAAATATATCAGAGAGCCATATTATAACAGGTTGGGGGGGGGGGGTTGTAATCGTACTGTGATAAAGATGTGGTGGAATGATAATTACGATTTGCTTTGTGTTATCTACCATTCTTACTATAATATATCATACTTATGCCCGTTTAAATGTTTCTATAAACAGACTCGCGCATAGATTTCTTATCAAATTAAAGCCAGTTTTGTGTTCGGAATGCAAAAAAATAATCGTTAGGTGGCTCCATCTCGTAAGGCTGGTTGAGTAGAGGTGAAATTGAATTAATGTCTGAAGAGCCGCAGATGCCTATGCAAAGAGCCGCAAAATCCGACCCCTGTAATTCAAATTGGAGTCGGAAACTTTGGATTTGTAAAGATGTACATTTTAATTATTTTATGGTTAATTTTAAGATTTGATATAAAGCGTGGTGTTTTCTCTTTCTATCACTGTTCAGATCATGTTTCTAATCATGATAGTAAGGGAGACAACGATTTCTATGTGACCTGTGCGAGTTATTCCGAAAAATTATCAATTTAGCCTGAGGGGTTAAACTTGAAGATAAATATCTGATATTCTCACCTGGAAAACTAGCCTGATGGGTGCACACCCACTCGTTCAACAAATGATCCCTCGGGCTGTAAAACCTGACCACCCCAGCCGTGTCCGCCACCAGAAGACACCGTCCCAGGGCGTCCCACTCCAGAGCGGACACATGCTTGGCGAGGGAGGCCACCAGGTGGCAGGCCCAGGGCGTGTCCAGGTCACACACGTACACGTGCGCGCCCCATGTGCGTCCGCTAGTGTCCTCTAGGCGGGTCAGCGAGGTGAAGGCCGCCACATTGGCCGTGCTGATGGTGCAGAGGGTCGGCCCGCCATTTAAACTGGAAGAATAGAAAGAAACAGGTAGAGGTAAATGTTAGACAGTTGGGTTAGCTAAGAGCTTTCCTGTTTTTCACATAGAGGGCAGTGCTAAGAGCTTGCCTGAAAATCTGCAAGATGGCGGCTAGATTAGTTAGAGGTTAGGGCTCTAGAGGGACGGGGCCAAGGTGCAGGAGCTTCCACAAAACACGGAGGGAATCAGATCTCATTTAGCCAGATTCCAGTTAGGCCGACTATCATAGGAATTTCATGTGTAGGAAGGACTGTGATTGGAAGAATATCGGAAACTGAATAGATATCTCCTGACATGGGTCCCATGGAAGTCCAAAAACATTTCTGAGAGCACGGTTCTGAACCACCTGCAGATCAGCTATCAATTTCTTTGAGGAAAATCCCCAGATACAGCAGAGATAGGAAATGTGTGAATGTACCATGGAATAGTACACTGATGTCAGTAAAGGAATAGTTAGTAATCCTTGAAGTCTATAATGTTGTAATGTTATTTTTTTCGATGCTGTCATACTGTATTGGCTCGAATCAGCTACAGAAATAATATACAAAATATTCTATGAATTTTTGTAAAAAATATTGTAATGTTTGTTTTAACCTGAAAATTTTATTTTACTCACCATTCTAAATTTGGGGGAATGCATTTCAGGGGCTTCCTGTACATGGCATAGATGAGATCCATGATAGGTGTTTATTAAATTGCTATATTAACTGCTTTAATTGTTTTTCACTACAGACCATAAAAATTAGAGAAATTATGACACTTCGTTATAAACACAGTTTCGCAATATGTTATTTTTACAGTCTGCCAACTTTATAAATGGCATTTGACGTATCGCAAATGCAACCAACATTGGAATACGGTACCAACGCTCAAAAGCGTTATATTTTGGCAATATTGTTGGAACGACTCAATATAATATTAATATTAAAATATTATTAATTACTACAGCACAAGTATTTCAGTTCAGCGGCTATTCGTCAAATTGCTATCGTGTAGGTTCCTAGTCCGACTCATAATATATAAATTTATTTTTATCAGATTTTTATCTTGTTTATTATCGCATTATCATGGTTTAATTGTGGGTTATTCTGCCTTCTTTAGCCAACGTTTCGGACAGCATTACTGTATCCATCTTCAGGGCAGATGTAATTTCACATCTGCCACCCAAACCCAAAAATAAATCACGATAATAATGCATATTGTTCATGGCGAGCAACAGTAACGTGAAATAGGAGGGGTACTTTAGTTAGTTCAACATTTCAAAAGTTAAACATTCCTGATTTTACCGAAAAACCGGCCTTCAGTTATGATTAAGCGAACAAATTTTCCTAATCGACTTTGGGGAACCAAGAAAAATATGCCCTTTTTTATTTTAATGCATCGAGCTTTTTGAATATTTCTGTACGTTCAAGAATATTATCAGTAAGCTTATCTTGTCAGGCTTCCTACGAGAGAGCAACTTGACAAAGGTTAAATCTACCAAACTGAGCTTAAAAACTGAAATACCGGCCGTAAAAGTCACGCCTTGTGGATTGTGGGTTATGAAAGCTAATCAATAAAACGAAATAATTAATGTACGACTGCAATCACATCATATTGAACTTGGCAAATACAGCCAAAAAATTTGCATTTGTTACACCTACAGAGTGATAGATAAATGATAGTGATTCTATTGACAAAAGGGTCACTGCTCAGCTGTACATTCTGGATTTCTCTTGGAATGCTGCTGGTTTTCAGCAGTGCCTTTAGTAAGTCAGGTTCATCTCATTCGTCATACATATGTCGTGTAATATTATATTATCGTGAAAACAAGCTTATTGGCCCGAGTGGTTAAAATAATCCTACATAATACATAATATAATTAAAATTAAATCAAATAACGAAAGCTAGTATGACGGTACCATTATCATAATGCATGGGTAAATGAAATTATTATGCCGTGAGTTGAAGAGATAGCTAAGAAGTAAAGTCCTATTCAGATAAAATAAAATTTCTTGTGGCATGCCCATGTTCTATTCACAATTTATTATTTATAATACGTCGTTATTATTTGATTATTCGTCATTATAAAATTGAGCCGCTTGGAACAGCATCGGAGCGTTCCAACGCTTTGTGATTAGTACCCTTTACACGCAGAGTTCGGAGCGGGACGTGCCCCGCGCCACTTCAGGCCGCCGCGCAGAAAAGTAAAGACCGAAAGTAAGATAACGGTTTACGGCGCAGTTCATTGTGAGACTTTTCTGCGCGGCGGCCTGAAGTGGCGCGGGGCACGTCCCGCTCCGAACTCTGCGTGTAAAGGGTACTATTCTTTTGCCACTAGCTTCAGACTAGTACCGTTTTTCACGTTTGGAACAGCGATACTAGCGCCACTTGTGATATTCCGAAACTAGCAAGTGAAGTGAGCCGAGCCGTCTCCGTCTGTATAGTATTTCAAACGGATAAAATCGCGGTTTGGAAGCGAACTACGAGTTCCTTGCTTCCTCAACGCGAGACTGAACTCGAACATGGCGGTGTGTTGTGAGAAGTGATCTGTGTTCTATTCTGACAGAAGCGTGAAAACTGAATGAAATAATGTGCAAAGATGAAATAAAATATCAACTTTAGTGTGTTTAAACAGTGTGGCACAATGTTTCGGACCGGTGCAAAAGGATTAAACCAGAATAAATTGTTATTCTTCACAGCAGCCTGCTTGTTTACATACGTCCAAGGTAAGACTCGAGACTTGCTATTTTACAACTCACAAATGTTACTATTATCCGTATCTTATCGGAGATATTAGATATTGGGTCATCATCCGTTGACACGGAAACATCCATCAATGAAGAAACTTAACTGAAATGACTTGTATTTTGATAAATTTGGGCCGAGTTATCTCCTAAGGACAATGGGCCCATTTATCAACATTGCGTGGATATCTTTCATGTCCGTGACTTGCTGGAAATAAACAGCTTTTAATATCCAAGCCCCTCTCTAAAACTTGTCCATTAAACGTGTGATATTTCAAACTACATAATTTTGTTTATACAAACGGTTTCTGCCAAAGATTTATTTAAAATATTAGCACGGAAATCACTTATTGCCCTCTTGTCAAATTTTGTTCACGTTTCGGGAGACAAAATCCGGTTATTATTTATGATTTGATCGAAATCATTCTGCCGTTTTCCAATTCATCGAATAACCCATTAAAATATTTTTAAATATCCCCTTTTAATTAATTTTAATAATGTAATTATTTGTGTGTTTTATGAGGTGCTCAAATTGAGTGTAAAATTGTTAATAATATTTTTAGTAGGTACCTACCTAGATATCTACCTACAAAAAAATTTCGCGGCAAAATTTGTTTAAAAATAGCTTTGAATCGAATTAACATCGAACTTGAATAGAACTTCACAGAACTTTAATTTTACTTGTAAAATTTGATGATTTGCCTGGGACAGTGAGATTATGGCATCCCCAATTGAGGTTTATTGTGAGGCTGAAGATGAAGCTATACGTGAAATCCTATTTAGATTAATCTTTACGACGAATCGGTTTACATTATGAACATCAAAAAATATATTACGGATAAATTAAAGCTTTTACTAGCTTTTCTATGTATTGGAATTACAATAAAATTGTTATTTAAGTAACAAGAATATAAGCGTAAACCACTAAAAAAAGTTTTTTCATGACCTAACTATGAACTAATTAATATGAGAAACAATTTTTTTTAAATACCCCTTTATAGCTAAGACTATTTTGAGGTTTTGTATGTTCTAACTTTTTTTCATTCTTATAAAATTATGCACAAAATAAATAAAAACCACCATTCCGCTTAGGGGCCATTCATAAATTACGTCACACGAATTTCATGATGTTTTGTCCCCCCCCCCCGTCCCTGTCACACATTGTCACATTTATGAGAACAAAATTAAAAATTTTTTTGCGTTTTAATAATTTAGATTTTTACATGTGATATCACAGAATTGATGACCCCCCATACCCCTTGTCACACAATGTCACACTTCTCTACTCCCCCCCCCTTAATGTGTGACGTAATTTATGGATGGCCCCTTATTTGCCTCGTGCAAATATGATGCTCGATTTTAAATTTCGAACGCAAGAGAATCGAAATATTTCTAGCGTTTACATTCCTATGAATATGAAGGGGTAGGGAAGATTTTTGTTATTGTTTTTGGGGTGTTATGCCGTGTTTCGCTACCTCCTTCTTTAGCCAACGTTTCGGACAGCGTTACAGTGTCTCATCTGCCCTGATGATGGACACTGTAACGCTGTCCGAAACGTTGGCTAAAGAAGGAGGTAGCGAAACACGGCATAACACCCCAAAAACAATAACAAAAATACTTTTTGGCCGTGAAAACCTAAAAACATACCGGGTAGGGAAGAGATTCCGTGTCAACTCAGAATCAAGTCAACTCAACACCTTTTCGAAAACTCAAAGCTATGAAAAAAATAATTTTAAAATAGCCCATAACCCTAACCTAACGTAACCTAGGTATTTAATCAATTTTTTTTTCATCACTTTTAATGACTTCAAAGGAGGTTCTGAGTTGATTTCATTCTGAGTTGTCCGGTCACCGGGAAGGATACGGGGTAGAGGAAGGTGGGGAAGTACGTGGGCCATTCAGATCTGGTCACCTACCACGGCTAAAGCCATTTCAACCAGCGTTTCAATAAAGTGTGAAGTAACACAAATCATTCGATAAAATTTACTTGCGCACGCCGGGATTCGTCGACCTTAAGATTGTTAGTCGAGAGCCTTACCCCTCGACCACGGAGGCCGTCGAATTGTTCGAATTCTGTGAAACAACCCGTTGTGGATAGATTTAGGTAGGTAACAAGAAAATAGAAGTCTAAGCCGGAATGGTCACATAGACCTACCTAACCAATTAGTTTTTAAAATGGTGTAACAACGTATGGACTAGGTACTAATGTATTGGTTTTTTTTTTATGAATATAATTTAAATAACTATATTACGTATAAGTGGTCCGCCCACACGTAAAAGTCAGGTCAAGTTACAAATAATCAGTATTATAAACCAGTCTACGAAATCAGGGTTTCATTGGTTTGGGTCACACTAGATTTGAAAAATTAATAAATAATAAAATTTGCAATCATTGTTGTGATTATTACAGTGGAAAAATATTGGAAACGTGATTAGGGATTTGGGAATAGGGTGTTGCAATTCGGGATGATTTGGGACCGAATTGATAAGGCCAACCATTTGGAACAGGATTATTGGGATGTTTGAATAGTGTTGGAATATTGAAATTTGACAGGAATTAGGAACACTTTTGAAATGTTGCAATTTGAAGGGAATTGGGAACAGTACCGAGATGATTCTGTGATTAGGTCAGAATTTGTATCTGGATTGGGATGTTGTGATTAAGTCAGGATTGGGAAAAGATATTGACAGAAATAAAGAACAGTATTTGCACGTTGTGATTAGGCTAGAGTTGAGAATTTCAATGTTGTGATTAGGCCAGAGTTGAGAACAGTATTGGAATGTTGTGATTAGGCCAGAGTTGAGAACAGTATTGGAATGTTGTGATTAGGCCAGAGTTGAGAACAGTACTGGAATGTTGTGATTAGGCCAAGAGTTGAGAACAGTATTGGAATGTTGAGATTAGGCCAGAATTGAGAACAGCATTGAAATGTTATGATTAGGCAAGAGTAGAGAACAGTATTGGTATGTTATGATTGAAAAAAATATTGGAACGTTGTAATTACGCCAGAATTGAAAACCATATTGGAACGTTGTAATTACGCCAGAGTTGAGAATAGTATTGGAACGTTGTGATTAGGCCAGAATTGAGAACATTATTTATTGGAACGTTGTGATAGGGCAGAGTTGAGAGCAGTACTGGAACGTTGTGGTTAGGCCAGAGTTGAGAATAGTATTGGAATGTTATGATTAGGCCAGAATTAGAAAAAAGATTGAAGTATTGCAATTCGACGGGAATAAGGAATAGGAAATAGAAAGAGAATTGGTAACAGAATTGTAATACATATTACGATTCTACGGAATTTAGAATTTCTTCTGAAATTTAGCTTTCTTTATTACTTATATAATTTTTATTAATTTAAAATGCGAAATAATTTAGCTTGCTAAGCCAAAGTCAACCATAAGCAGGTTTGTGCAGTCCAGTGTCCACAGTTCAGTGTAAGCTCTGTCTCTGTCAGCAGTGCCTATTTCGGAAAGATCGCATTGTAAAGTTCGTTAGCTGTCACAATATTGTCACTAAACGCAAACATTTGACTGAGTGTGAAAACCGTGCTTTACTCTCGCCAGTATAATTCCCATCCCGAACAAACTTTCACAACCTACGTCTAGTGATAGATAATTCCATCACTAGACGTAATATAAACATTTAGAAGTAGACATTCACTAACAAATTCACATATACAATACAAATTATTAATCACATATACAAATTCACTAACATTAAATGATACCAAAACTAAATATATTAAATTCAAAATCCACAACAGGCAGACAACCTCAATACAAACCTAAACATAAAAATTCATAAAGACTTTGTATGTGAACCAAGAAATTCCTTACAACTGCCCAAAATTGAATGAAATACAAACAATAAAATACCCTGGAATAATTATTGACCAAAGCTTAAATTGGAACTCCCAGGTGGAAAATGTGAGCAACAAATTAAAAATAACTAACATACTTTTTCAAAACAATAAGAAACATTTTAGATAAAGAACAGCTAATTAAAATTTATTATGCATTAGCCCAATCTCATCTACAATATGGTCTTATCGGATGGAGAAGCTCGTGCGATTCCACTGTAAAACCAGTCCTCATAGCACAAAGGGCAATTTTGAAAATTATACTTAAGAGTCCCCATCAGAACTCCTACAGACTACGTTTTTAAGGCACTGAATTTAATGTCACTGAAACAATTATATGCAAAAGATATTCTAATATACGCATTCAATAACCAGGATAACTTTGCACAGACAAACTTGGGCCGATTCACAAGATCCACATTACAACATGTATTCCACCAACCAACAATGAAAACTACTTTTGAACAAAGAAATTTGCAATATTTCTCTATAAAATTATTTAATATACTCCCTCTTGCTATAAAAACCGTTATAAAAATAAACGACTTCAAAAGAAGAATTAAGATATGGATTATGGACACGGGAAGGAAGAACATAGATATTTTTGCAACTAAATAAAGATTAATGCTTGTATTGTGCTTTATTTTAGATATAACTTTATAATGTTCCTCTTGTAATATTTTAAAATAGGTATTAACTTATAATTCAAACACAAAAACATGTACAATGTGACCTTAGAACGGGGTAACCCAAAAAGGACACATTCTTTTCTAAAACAATGTAAAAATAAATAAATAAAAAAATGTAATTAATCGGTGAGAAATAGTCTAGTTTATAATGAGTGCAGAAGTAGACATTTTCGACGATAATTTGTATAGTCAGTCAGGGGAGTGGTGACGGTGGGGTGGAGGAAGAGAGAGGGACAGAGGGAGGGAATGCAAACGAGACATAGTAGCAGTAGGGGATAGCAGGAGGTAAATTTGAAAAATTCATGCTTCTCACACGGTTAGATGTATGTGGCCTGCCCACGTGTCAGAAAACCTTTTGATCCACGAACCCACCAAACGGAAAAACAAAAAATACAGAGTGTGCAATTCACACGCGGTAGAAGTGGAACCTTTAGAAAACTAAAGTAGACAAGAGTAGGGAGGCTACGAAGCACCCCACAAAGAGGAGACTGATTATAGTTTCTGATTAAAAATCTAAATCCTGTAGATGCATGGGTTTGTCTCTTTTTATTGTCGCTATTTTTCGTTTCATCGAGTTTCAAATCGCAACGGTGCTAAAGAAGTTTTCACTTCTAAAATATCTTGTATCCAAAAGCACTTCAATAAACAGAATTAAAACACAAACCTTCTCTCGTTAAGTGGCATTGCAACGCACGCCGGGAGCTCGCTAGTAAATAAATAAAATTACAATTACCCCGAGGCGTATGACACACATACGCCTCGGGGATCTCATTTCTATATCATTTAGTCTACTTTCACCCTTCCTCTGTTAGTTCCATGCCTCACGTCATAGATCAAGGTTTGTTTTAGCACTCTATTCTAAATGTAACAATATTAAGATAAAGCAGGTTACGTTTTGAGGCTAAAATATTCTAACGAGTACCTAAAGGGAATTCTGCGGTGGAAAGTGTTCATAATATACCAGTATTTGATAATTTGAACGCTCGGCACGGAGTTTGTTCAGAATGTTTATCCGGGGAACATGGCGGGCAAATAATATAAATCATATTTGCTTTATCTCCGACCTGACTCCGCAGTGGCTGTGCCGTGTTACCTATTATAGGTACACTAATAGTGACTAGCAGCTCGTGTAGGTCTACAACTCCAGCCCAGGGTAAAACTCACCCTTTGTCAAGGAGGGTAAACCTGGAATAAATTATTAACGTGGAATTTTCGTGGATATAATTCACAAAAAATATTCTGAATATTTGGGATTTCTCAAGATGTAAGGTCGATTTTTCTTAGAAATTCAGACTTTATCTAATTATATTTAATAATTATTTATTGCTAATATCCCGTATTTCGTAATTCATATTATTTTTTTCCTGGAAGGTGTCGTTTGGAAAATGAAGGAATAACGGAAAGGAACCGTGTTTTTGAAGTGAAACTTCTTTTTTTTACTTATTTTTTTATTTTGCACACATTACAGATATAAGACAAAAAAGTCACGTTAAACTAAGTTTTTTAGATTTTCACGGCCAAAAGTATTTTCGTTATTTGTTTTTGGGGTGTTATGTGGTGTTGCGCTACCTCCTTCTTTAGCCAACGTTTCGGACAGCGTTACAGTGTCCATCATCACACACAACACAATTACACATCTGCCCTGATGATGGACACTGTAACGCTGTCCGAAACGTTGGCTAAAGAAGGAGGTAGCGCAACACGGCATAACACCCCAAAAACAAATAACGAAAATACTTTCTAGCAGTTTGTCTAACGGGTTCTTTACATTAAAAATCTTATTACAGTGAGTTAATAGTTACATTTTAACAATTATATATAATAAAAAATTAAAAATTTACAGAAATACAGAGAAAAAAAAAACTTATGAAAACATAAATAACAATTTTAAAAATAATAATATGTCATTTTAAGCTAATACAAATTAATTTTTCAGTAAGCCAAGTCTTCAGTAAATTCTTCAATTGTTTATTTTGGGCACAGTTTTTAATTTCAGCAGGTAACATATTTAAACAACTGGGAATCATGTAATTTAAAGTTCTTTGTCCATATTTATTTGTATGCTTAGGTACAATTAGTCCTTCATTAAAGTTATAACGAGTATTATGGCTGTGTCCAGCCTGTTTATATATACAGGATTATATATATGCTGAAATATAATTTTGTACCACAGAATTTCTCTCACTGAAAGAATTTGGAGACTGATAAAAGTATGGAATATTATGCCTTTCTTTGTATAAATTTTTTCAGCTAATAATTGAACCAATGAATTTAGCCCCGTTGTGATTTGAAACTCGGATGAAGCGCATTACAGTACCTACGAAGCGTCAAACTGCGCTCATTTGCCGCTTTGATTATGATCTCACTTTTCAAGGCTCCTATTGGTTGAGATTGTTTTGGTGAAGTTTCGCTTCTACCGCGTGTGAACTCCACTCGATTTTTTTTGCATTAGCTCTAGCTGAGGAAAATAATTCTCCTCGGGGCCTTTGTCATCTTTGGGGGTGCTGTGTGGAGAGTCTTTTTATAAAAGGAAGGAGTTACAATCACAGACATAACCGAAATTAAATTGTTTTTTATTTAGTTAAAAAAAAAGTTTTATCAGAAAATGAAGCCTATCGATGTAGCGGATTTAAATTCCCCGAGAAATTCCCCAAATCGTGTTGTACCAATGGATTGAAATAAATCCGCCTGCGGTGCTCGCAAAAGTAATCGTCGAAAAGTAAATATTGATAATTGTAAGCGGGACCCACTCGACCGCAAAAACCCACCGCACTTATCGAGCAGCCCTCGCCCCTTCCCCGTACAGATTCGAATACGCATCGATGCAGCCCTATACAGAGGGGAGGGGCACTCGAATAGTTGTGTATGCTTTTGACGAGGAATGCCTCGAGTGCAGTTGAGTGTATATGAATGAAAATAATTGCTTTGAGTTATGAAAATTCTCGTTAAAATTATTTGTGTTCAAACATATGGTATAAAGCTTTCTATAGGGGTAGGATGTTATTATGAGTTTTATGCGTTGAACATTTACAATGTACATAATGAATAAGCAAATGTAATAAAATATTGGTGAGTAAAAATTTTATTTTCTATTAGTGTGTAAAAATTATTCTTGTTAGTTTTTGCCTGTATAATAGTATATAAAGTCTTGTATAATATTTTCGCATTTCACGTCAAAGGGGTTTCGGCCATTTGCAATTGCAAAACCAGTATGTATTTCATTTTAAAATTACATCAAATAGTAGTGACTTTTCCATTAGTGTGTAAAAATTATTGTTCCTGTTCAGCTCTTGCAAAGTCTTGTATAACATTTTCGCATTTCATGACAAAGGCGTTTCGGCCATTTGCAATTGCAAATCGAGTATGCGTTTCACTTGAAATTACGTCAAATTGTGATTTTTCTATTGGTGTGTAAACATTGTACTTGTTCAATTCTTACAAAGTCTTGTATAATATTTTCGCATTTCACGTCAAAGGGGTTTCGGCCGTTTGCAATTGCAAATCGACTACGTATTTCACTTGAAATTACGTCAGACGGTGACTTTTCAGTTCTTGCAAAGTCTTGAATAATATTTTCGCATTTCATGTCAAAGGGGTTTCGGCCATTTGCATTTGCAAATCTAGTATGTATTTCAGTTGAAAATTACATCAAATAGTATAGTGACTTTTCCATTAGTGTGTAAAAATTATTGTTCTTGTTCAGCTCTTGCAAAGTCTCGTATAATATTTTCGCATTTCATGTCAAAGAGGTTTCGGCCGTTTGTAATTGCAAATCGAGTATGTATTTCACTTGAAATTACGTCAAATGGTGACTTTTCTATTAGTGTGTAAAAATTGTACTGGTTCAGTTCTTGCAAAGTCCTGTATAATATTTTCGCGTTTCGCGTTAAAGGGGTTTCGGCCATCTGGAATTGCAAATCATTTGCGTGAATAAAACGTGTGTAAACAAAGGATATTAGCTTGTTAATGCAATTCAATTAAATTTATTAACCTCCCAGTCCTCGGGCCTATTTGTCGAAAGGTCAAAATATTTCCGCTTTTCAATCGAATACCTACATAAAATGGAGTAATTCTGAACATATCCGAAAACTAAAATCTGTTTTGAAAGGTGATAAAATACGCTTTCAAATTTTATAAATCGAAAAAACATATAATTTTTGAAGTTTAAACATTTGCATGCCAACATAAAAAAGTTTTTAAAATAGCTCACCTTACGTTTTTTCTAACTAAAATTACCGATAAACGAAAAAAAAAAAAAAAAAAAAAACACATTGCCACCTCATTGTTTTGTAGATCCACGTAAAAATAATTAATAAAAAATTCTCAAAGTTCATAAAAACTTTTCGAATCGCAGTCGGAAACTTTGGTTTCATAAAGGTGTAGATTTTTAATTATTTAGCGGTTAACTTTTACATTTGAATATAAAGCGTGGTGGTTCTCTTTCTAAAACCGTTTAGATCATATTTCTATCTAAAATAATTGTAAGAGAGAGACGACGATTTCTATGAGGCATAATTCGGTTCCGAAAAGCGAACCTGCCTTGTTTTTTTTAAACAACTTGCAGCCCACCCTTTTATTTCTCGAGTTTTTCTATGACATCTTTCTTTACGTACGCGGATTATTGAACAAAAGCCGCTCTATAGAGATATAGTCGTGTGGAGACTGTAGATGTCCTTAAAAATACTTCATAAATCGAATTCCTCGGCTATATATATGGCTTTTAGGTGGGTCTCTGGGTTAGGGGGACTATTTCATAATAGATTGTTCTTACATTTTAGTGCCGAGGAATCTAATAAAAGTAATAAATGCACCCTTCGCGTATGCTGTAATTTTATATCGTTACTTGCATTCAATAAATGGCGAAATTATTGCAGAGGATGTGTAATTAATAATTGTCAAAATTTATAATAAAACTTATTTCGACTTAATTTATTTGTGACCATAGCCGCTTTCAGTCTGTTAAAGCCATCTTCAGACTGGTATAAATGTTTCTTAATCTACAGTTCATATTCATAACATATGAAGCACTTGTCCGCAGCATCTTGGAATATAGCTCCATTATTGGACCCACTCTGAACAGAACCATATCCTAGAAATAGAAAGAGTTCAAAAAAGGTTTATGCGTTACCTGTATATGAGGGAATATACATACTACCCATTCCCAACATCGTTGTTCTTAACAGGAATGCTCGATCTTGAAACATTAGAAGCCCGCCGAAAAATATTTTTGGGTAAACACTTTTTAAGCTAATCTCCGGAATTATGTTGAAGGAGACTAACTTATATGTCCCTAACGCGTACACTCGTGGGAGATCCCACGCACTTTTTTACGCTCCGAAAGCGAGAACTTCTTCCTATCAGAATGCGCCATTAAACAGAGCAATTCACCTGTTAAATGAATCTTTATTGAGCATCGACATCTTCAATGTATATACAGAGAGTTCAGTAACTATCTTCTGACATACGTCACAAGATAGTGAAACTGCCACCATACACTACTACTTTCTTTAAATTTTGTAAACTTCTCCATAATATCTGTATAACTGTTTTATGGAGAACCTGATAAAATAAATAAATAACATATGGGAGAGAGGGAGGGAGGTAGTCTACAAGGATTTTATTCAATTTATATGGTTTTTCCATATTTGTTGCCATGTCGTCTTTGACTATTGGATTTTTAGTTATTTGACTATAAGTGACTATTAGACATAATTTTAGGTATTCCAATAACCACTGGAGCGATCGCGCGATAAAACATTTTTCCCTCCGATTGCTCGCTGTTTTTTTGTGACGATTTTGAAAATTTTCCGCCCACATTAAAAAAATCATACCTCCGAATTTTCATATGGAGACATAAAAACTGATTACAGTTCTACATAGCCAATGAATTTACCTATATTTTACTAATTTTCTTATATTTTTAGAATTGATAGATAAATAATTAAAAAATCTTTAACTTTATAAATGCGCAAAATTTGTGTTGTAGTGATTTGAAATCGCCGCCAGTGGCAGTTTTAAATATCTATTTTGAATATTTTCTACGTTTCTATGTTCTCTATGGCCTGTTCGATAACCACAGATGCAAAAATAAACTCAGAAAACGATTTTTTTACATGCTAATGTCTGATTAAAAGTTTACTTCGAAAATTATTTTAGAATTTTAGTGCGTGACGATGTCAAAATTGAATTCACTAAATTATACTATTTAATAAATTTAACACAAAAAACTGGCATTACATTAGGAAGATACATCAATTGCCTACAATTAACGATGAGAATAATTGCCGTGTTTGGTTTATTTGAATCATTTGATGAATTATACAGATTACCTTTTTCACAATATTAAAATCATGGTGCTTCTTTTTGAACGATTGTGATTTAGAACTAGAAATGTTTATCCTTGTTTTTATATTACGTGATAAAAAAAGAAACAAGGTTTAAAATAAAACATATATCATAGATATACACATTGCCAATATTTCAGCGTGATAGTTTGAAAGTTGATGAAATCGTGTCGCCATTTGTCAATTTTCGACAAAAATGTCATTGACAAGCGACATAATGGTCAATGCACACAGGGTCTCTCATGACCACGTAAAATGATGATGATGATAAAACCGTATATATCAAACCTTTTTTAGGAGTGTCTTTTGGCAAAATAAAACCATAATTATTATTTTATTTCTAAAAGCTGGATATCGAAAAAAATGGGGAGGAAAATAATTGATGTAACAAATTAATGATTTATTTATTTATTTAAGCCCTAATAGGCTTTTACAAATTAAATTAATATTAGAGTTGCATAGTTACATTGGAAAAACAGTATATTGATTGAAACATTGTTTACACCCTTCGTCATAATAAAAATGTATTCAATTTATATTGGTTTTTCTCATAATTAAAGTAAATCAATACATAATATCATTGTGCCTCGCTCTAGAGTGATACTCTCAGTATCGCCCTGGTGAGACCACCATTCAGAATTGAACATTGCTTGAAATGACTTAGTTATGTTTAGTGACTAGATCTGAAAAAGCCTCTTTACAGAATAATTGACAAAATATAATTAACTAACTAACTAACCATCACGCCGTTTCCCCGCAGGGGTAGGCAGAGAGGACAGACCGCCAAACAACTCGATCTTGGCACACACTCCTTGCTTCGTTCACATTCATACATCGTCTCATACATGCTCTTCTATTATTCTGACTCTTGACATCGCCCGATTCAAGTATCTGATTCACTTGGTCGTGCCATGTCTTCCTCGGGCGTCCCCGACTTCGTCTACCATTCACATTTGCGTCACATTTTCTCCTTATACTCCTTTCCTCATTCATTCGCTCTACATGCCCAAACCATCTGAGCGTCCCTTTCTTAATCTTACACATAACGCTTACATCAGCCTTGCATTCTTTGCGGATCTCCACATTTATGTGTGGCTCAGGGATCTCATTTCTACAGCATTCAGTCTACTTTCATCCTTTCTCTGCCAGTTCCATGCCTCACTGCCATACATCAGGGTAGGTACCAGCACTCCATTATGGACGGCTAGCTTCGCTTCTTTTGACAGATTTTTGTTGGCGCCTACGGCGTTCAGTCCTCCATTAATGGAGTTACCGGTATTTACCCGTCTTTCGATATCTCTATCAGTCTTTCCATCTCTCGTAAACGTACTTCCCAAATATACAAACTCATCCACCTGCTCCAAGTATTCGTCATTCACAACTATGTGGCACATTGTTTTCGTACTCTCTCTTTCAAATACCATCACTTTAGACTTACTTACATTCATCATTAACTCATTCTTCATACATACTTCGTTCATCCTAGACACGAACGACTGTAGATCTTCCATACTGTTAGAAATCAGCACCGCATCATCAGCATACAACAGGCAACATACTTCCAGATCACTCAATTTCGCAAAATATAATTAAGACATAAAAATAAAACAAGTTATTATTTAATGGGTACAATAAACAGGGAAAAATGAGAATACCTGTGCATTTTTTAACACGCACATTTCAATGATCAGAATTGAAATATACGTATTAAATGTCCACCGAACCTTATCAGATAGAAGCGAAAGTCGAACCTTTGAAGACAACTTAACATGAGGTGTGAGTATGCGGAAAGAAGGGTCTTAATGTTCAAACAAAGTTAATTAAATTTATTAATTAGAATTTCACACCTAAAAAACAAGAAAAGAAAAAAATTGAAATTAAAAAAAACCCTCAGCAATTCAATACTGTAGTGTGATATGGCTTCATGCAATCATAGCATAAAGCCACATCACACACATCACACTTTGTGAGGGTCCTTTTAAAAATGTTATTTAAATTGCACCACGCACATTTCACTTTTTTCCCACTACGGACCACGAAGTGGTTGCCTTTCAGGATAGGTCGCAGAGCCTTTCCTTCAGCTATTAGGCTAATGGTCCTTACAGTCGTATCAATTCGACTACGACAGAACAGCTGGAGGAGATCCTCCGCAACCTCACTCCTGAAGTTTCGGTGCAAAATGCGTTTATTTTCCTTGTGGAGCTTTGAGCTGTACATTATATACGCATTCTGCACCGAAACATTTAGTAGTCTCCTGAAAAGTTTCTTGTACCAGACCAGGTTTCGCTGTCGTTCAATGGGGAAGCCTGCCAAAAGCTGATCTTTTCGGTCAACTCCCCCCATTAATCTGTTATAGTCAAGTACACGCTCGGGTTTGTATTTAGTGGTACCAAATTTTTGAGCTGACCCGATTTCTGCCGAATGGTAGGTAGACAACATACTTATCACGTTTTTGTCCACCCAAACCAAAATATTGATGTCCCCGCAGTTCGAGTACCCCATCTCACCTTCCCTCAGTGATTTTCGGACATTGGGCTTCAATGCAGAGGGCACAAATTCTCGGTTTAACCGCAATGTGCCCATGCAGTCCATCTCATTTCTTTTGAGGCATCGCGCTAATAATGGACTATTATAAAAATTGTCCATTATTAGCGTATACCCCTTGTTAAACAGAGGGCTGGCCAGGTCGTATACTATCTTTGCAGTGGCCCCAACTGGGCAGATATCGTGACCGCCCGAAAAGTTGGCCCGTGTCATGTCTTTCGTCATGTCTTCCGTCATGTCTTCTGTCATGTCTTCCGTTATGTCATTAGAAGAAAACGATTATAATCCATGGCTTGGCTGAAATAAGGCATGGCGGTGATTGTTTTTGAAAAGAAGTAGCCTTTTTCAACGGGAAGGGGACAAATACCTTGATGCATTAAAATTGCCAAGAATACGTACACTTCCTCTTTATTCGTGGGAGCCCGTTTATTGGTACGCGCATGGCGCTGAAATTGTTTTTTGCAATGCATTGATCTGCATACCCGTTGGTCTCTCTCGCGATTAGTTCAACGAAATCTGCGTTGAAGATTTTTAAAAAGGCATCCACAGGTTTGCCCATTTCGTCGGTATTGAAGGTTGGTCCTGGCATCTGTGTACCTGTGAAAGTCTCCCTTATACCAGTAAAACGTGAGACCTCGCTGGACCAATCGAAAGAGTAACCATCAGGCGGCAGAATCGAACACATTGCCTCACGATCTAACTGGTCTTGTCTACTAAAGTCTGTGGCCGTTAGTGGAATAGGTGAAACGTTGTTAATATTATTATAAGGTATCGGTGGCATGCACAAGGCATCCTCAACGCCCTCTTGGTGGTCGACGTCGCTTGCCTCGTCGTCCACGTCGCTCGTTCTGTCCATTTCTGAAACAACAGAAAACCCAAATTAATTTTAAAGTGTCTGTATTACGATTACCTACTGCCTCTGGTAAAACGTTTCAAAATAATTAACTCTTGGTACGATCAAGTTAATCAAATACGAGGTTTGTTCAAAAAGTAACGGGAATTTTAAAATTTAAGATTGAAGATGACGAACGCCCCGGATGCCCCAGCGCATCAACAAACCGATGAAATCGTGGAAAAAATAAAAGAAATGGTTATGAACGAAAAGAGTGTGTGTGCCAAGACCAAGTTGTCTGGCGGTTCGTCCTCTCTGAGAAATGGCGTGAAGGTAAGTTAGATAGTTTAATAACTCACTTTTCCCGGTACTGACTCTTCTTGATAGAGAGCTGCCTCGTCCACGTTGCTGGTTCTGCCCATGTCTGACTCTGAAATAATAGAAAACACAAATTTACAGTAGAATTCGGATATAATGACTTTGCATATAACTGCCTACCGTTTTAAGCGACGATAATGTAAACTCATGTTAGGTTTCATAGCTTTTAGTAGGAAAACGTATACGTTTAGTATGACTACGTTTTAAGCAACCCATTTTAATGGCAATTTGTCAGGTTAGAATGACATGCAGTGTTTTGTTTACAAAACCCACGCACCAATACCTCACCGCCCCGCGCCTCGCTTGTGACTAGAAAGCTCGACACAATGATTTCCGTGAAGTGAAAGTGTTTTTTCAATTGAAGAAAAAAGTGCTGTATTAAACCGTTTAGAAGACGGTGAATCCAATGAATAGTACCCTTTACACACAGAGTTCGGAGCGGGGCGTGCCCCGCGCCACTTCAGGCCGCCATGCATAAAAGTCTCACAGTGAACTGCGCTGTAAACCGTTATCTTACTTTCGGTCTTTACTTTTTTGTGCGGCGGCCTGAAGTGGCGCGGGGCACGTCCCGCTCCGAACTCTGTGTGTAAAGGGTACTTAACTTATTTAGCGAAGGAGTTCGGCGTGTCTCATTCTACAATATCCACCTGATCTTACTATCGCACAAAAATTGGCCAAAAACAAGGTCAAATTTCAGACTTTCTACGTTAGCAACTACATATTTGCTTGCATAGAATGTAGGTACATTGTATCGTTTCAGATTACAGTACATAATGTATGTTTTTTACGTGGAAAGTTTAAGTTCTACGCTTATTCCCTGCCAATATACCAACAGTGAAACTGTGCTAGGTATATTAATATTCAACCATTGGAAGTTACGCCTATCTATCCGATATTGTAAAGTTATGGATTTCACTATGCTAGAAGAGCCCCTGGTATAACATTTCAAAAAATAAACTCACTGTTCCCAAACGCAGACAATTCTTGGTAGAAAGGCACGTCCACCCACAGCACGCTGTTGTAGCCGGCCTCCGGAGAGAAGAGTTCTCCACACTGGAGTTCCCCACCCCACGATGTCCCAGGTAACGGTTCCCGAGATGCTGCCTGGAAAGGTGCAGCAGGCGGAATCGGTGCATAGGGAGCCGTTGCTTGGGTCTGTACGGGAGTGGACAGCAACGGTGGTGAAACAGGTGGTGGTAATGTTGAAGGTGTCCCTTGTGAAAAGTGACAAGCTATTCTCTTCGGAGATGGATTTCTGAAAACATTTACATAAATTATATGAATCTTTCTCATTCACGCGTGAAACATAATATTGTATCATGCATCTAGATACGATAACTTACTTTTGTTTATTTTTTCTTGGAGGTGCGGTGGGGAGCAAAATGGAAGGAAGCAGGCAGAGACCTAACGGCTTTAAAGGCCTTGGCGCGATCCTCCCTCACCAGGGTGACTGTTAAAATAAATAAAAAATATATAATGAGTTCAATATCTCCACAGCCGTAGCAAAGTACTTTCATAAAAAAACATTAAAAAATACTTACACTCCGGGCCGAGCTGCAAAAGCAGCTCTGCGTTGACGCCCACGTCCACATAGTCCGGCACCAGAAATTACTACTTCTGCAGCTGGTACCCCACCTCTACCTCTCATTTCATATTTCACTTCCACTCTACATATTTCAAATTGAAAACACTTCATGTACTTTAATGTTAAAACTTTTTTAAATACTGCACATTAATATTATAAAATTTAAAAAAAAATTAATCCTGGATCGTGGAGTGCTCCTTTTCCCTGAACAATTACTGTTTGTGCACACATTTGGTTAAAGTAAATAAATTAATTAAGTGTTTAACGAAATAACTGTTAAAATCATTGTGTGGCGGGAGCTTTAGACGAATTTACATCATAAAAAATGTCGAATTTTTGACATAGGACATTCATAATTGGATAGCTGATATCTGGATTAATAACGAACCAATTCAAATAAAACTTATATTTATCTCTTAGTTATGAATCACTCTGATTAAATAACTGCATTTCAAAAGCGAAAGTGCAGTAATTATGGATATTATTGTAAATCAAAAACTGATGGACGTTTTCAGTTGACGCTTGTTACTAAAAACTACCACAGAAACAATATATCATGAACAAACGAATTGAAAACACATTTCAAAGATAGATAATTCATTCACGATTACACTGATATATATTTTTGCGTTAAAAACTCAAAAAATCAATTCCTAACGGCATTTTAAGTCGAGAGCAAAATACGTCAGAATGTTCAAAAGTTTTATGTTGATTTTTGACAGGACGCTCTTAAAAAGCCGCGAAAACTTGCTGTTATTACTTCAAAGACAACCATAAGGTAACCGATAAGGTCATAGACTAAAAGAATATTATATTAACTATTCGAGAAATCAAACGGCTGGCCATGGAAATGTTTTAAATAATTACAATAAATGTTTTACGAGTGATAGAAAAATCGGTCGAAAAATCGACCGACATCAATCAAGGGGTAGGTACAAACGGTCGATTTTTCGACCGAATTCGCTCCAGTGGATAAATACTAATGAAGGAAACAATTACACCAAGTCCGTGGACATCTTCAGTTTATCTTTAGACAAATATAAAATATTGTTACTGAAGCAGTTCAGTTATGTACAATAAATATTGTATTTATTACCATTAATATGTAAAAGCCCTGAAAAAGGGCGTTGATCAATAAATAAATGAAAAATAAATGTTTTATGGTTGAAATTGTACTTTTTATTTTACACGGTCATTTATTTGATAACAGGGTCAACATAATTATAAATAACAAAATTTTAAAAGCGAATCAATTTCTTTTTTCGCACACAACTGTCGCCACAATCGTCCATTCTCACCCTCTTCAGGGGCCTGCTGCCCCCCACAACAAAAGACTTCACAGCTGTGAAACCAAAACTAGCTCCGCCAACATTTTTAGGTTTGGAGAATTGCTGAAGCAGATTCTTCTCTCTGTTGAATCGTTTCAGATTTAGCGGGTCGCAGATTTTTACAGCCCGCACATACCTCCGCAGCCTGTTCCTCAGGACCTTATCTCCGTTGGTGACCGCTGACCAGATTGGGTCTACTTCGGAAGCTGATAGCAAGGACTTATCGTCCAGTTTCCGGAAGATAATGGACGCCACTTCTAGAGGCAATCTGCTGATCAAGTCGCTAGCATCGGATACAACGCGACTGACTCCCATCACGCACAATAGCGAATAGAAAGAGTTCATATTAGATATTGAGGTTGTCGCAAAGGTAGGCAAAAAAATAATTTGGGTTGGTACTAGAATTATCGAAAAATTTTCCACTTATCTGATTTACGTTCTACCGTGCCGCCGGCCTGAAAATTTTTTTTAACCACAGAAAAAATATCAATTTTGACAGGTGATGGTGTTAATCATTTTGTACGAACCTAATTGAAATGTTTATTTATTTACTAGTCCAGTGAAAAGTGCTTCCCGTGAAGAATCACGGGATAGTCCGAATTCTTGGCAAAAGCGTTCCGTTTTATGAAAATGGCACAATTAATTATAATTTGATACTTTATCGCTTGTCTAAATTCTTCACATATTCAATTTTGAAAGTAACACTTAAATTCAAAACAAATTTGAGCTCATTGAAGCCTAGTTATGCAGGACGCTCAAACAATAGAAATTAGTTATTTTTTTCTAAAACCTCAAATTGTAATAAATATTAATTAAATGAAGATACTATGGGCGAAAGTCGATCGAAAATCTGCAAACAGAAAAATCAGAAAAAAATATTGGCACCTCTGGGACCCGAACCCAGGACCTCTCCCTTTCCGGGTGAGAGCACTGTCCACTGCGCCAAGACACCTTGGTGCAGTGGACAGCGCGCTCACCCGGAAAGAGAGAGGTCCTGGGTTCTAGTCCCAGAGGTGCCAATATTTTTTTTTAGATTTTTCTGTTTCCTGATTTTCGATCGAGTTTCGCTCATAGTATCTTCATTTCGTCAAAATTTTAAAGTTAAAAAGTTCCGTTAAGAGTTTAAACGAAAGTTTTCGAAAGAATTATTACCGTTTCAACCAAACAAAATAATTTTTAAAGATAAAGATTATATCCGTTGATAATAAATCTGTATCCTCTCCATTAATACAATATTTTGTGCATTCGACGACGACATTGTTATATGACATAAGAAAAGCATGTTTAAAAATGCACCCCTTATTTTATTGTTGAATATAAATTACGTATCTAATGTTGAGTCTATAGTTAGATAATTTTCAATCTATATTCAATAGAAGCGCACGCGTCGCGTAAAGTGTCACACGACGCGTCATCGGGTTTGCTGAAATTAAGAAAATATGCAGGGGAAGTGCTGAATAGTTAATGAGGTTTTTCAAAAGCAATATTATGTGAATATTGTTTATTTTGTGTTGAAAATAGCAAAAGCTTCAATACGCGCCAGCATTTTTTTGGAGTACTTTTTTGTTTTAAAAATATCATCTTTTTCTATTCTTTAAAGGAAAATTATGAAATAATTGTTTTTAATAAAACATTTTAGATATTGTAATTACGTGACGTCATTTTCTTATTTGAATTCTCAGTAAAAAGCTTACAAAAAACACCGTTGTGATATAGGCGATGAAACGAAAAAGTGACACTAAAAAGAGACAAACACATACATCTATCGGATTTAGCCTGCGAGATAATGAGATAGAATGATCGGTCTCCACTTTGGGCGGTGCTTCGTAGCCTATCGGTCTCTTCTTTGTGCGGTGCTTCGTAGCCTCTTCACTCTTGTCTACTTTATTTTTCTGAAGGTTTCACTTCTATCGCGTGTGAATTGCACATTCTGTTTTTTTTTACATGCACACAGGATGCCCCTAAGAAAATAATTTCCCTTTGGGACTGTGTCATCTTTGGGGATGCTGTGTGGAGGGTATTTTTAGGGTAAGGAAGGAGAGGAAGTTCTGGGAAGGAAAAAGGTATGAGGGGTGGTTAGGAATCTAGGCGTCAGTGCGACCAGGAGTGACGGACGTCTGGATCCATCTCTCCCACTGTGGTGCAAGCCAATGGATCGGGAGAGTCCGGATGGAGAGGTCTAGGTTAGGTCTCCCTCATTCAGTCTCCCCCGATCCGGCCCGCCACGCAATAGGTGGGCAAAAGCATACGTCTCCAAGACAAACCCCACCCCATGAACCCGGGCACCGCCGCTAAACCCCTGTCGTGACGTATCTATTAAAATAAATGAATAAACAATTTGGGAAGCGGGTATGGGTACCGCCGCACCGGAAACGATTTATTGGACAACCAACACCCCTGCCATGTCACCCCAAATGGTTCGTTACGTTTGGTGACGTAGCAGGGATGCCCGGATTCATGGGGTGAAGTTTGACTAGGTCTTGGCGGCGGATCCGTTTGCCCACGTACTGCGAGGCGGGCCGGATCGAATGAGACTGTTTGAGGGAGACCTTTCGATTTATTCAGCTGGACTCTCTTGACACATCGCCTTGCACCGCAGTGGGAAGAATGGATCGATACGTCTGTCACTCCTGGGCACAGCGACCCCCAGATTCCTACCCACCCCACACATCTTTCCTTCCTTTCCCTAAAAAAAGGCCCTCCACACACCATCCCCAAAGATGACATAGGCCCCGAGGGAAAATTGTTTTCCTTAGGGCTATTGTAAAAAAAACACTAAATAATTATGCAAAAACAAAACAAGATCCCATTTGTTTGTGCTCTGCATATCTTTCATTCTAAATTTCGAGGAAAGGCGGGCAAGTAAAGTTAATATGAATGTTTTTATTTTTATTTTTATCTTTTGCATATTAATGTCTGTTTATTGTGTTACTTTATGTTGTAATGTTACACCTTACAAAAATGGCTTCACTTCCGTCGTTAGGGACACTGATGAAGGTTTATTCGGCCTTGTCATGCCAGCTTCCCTGGGGGTACGGCGGGGAGGATAAGAAAAGGGGGGAAGTTGTTTTCCCTCCGAGAGGTGAAACGCGGGGGTATAAAAGCAACTTGGTTAATGTTAAACCCCCCCCGATTTGCTTATACTTATAACTTATGACTTGAACCACCCCACAAAATGCATTAGGGTGGCTTTTACAAGGGTTGTCAGAAATTTAAGTTATAACTTCAAATATTGTGCAATTCTGGGGAGTTAGGGAAATATTGACGCTCTTGCAACTTGGCAATAACAGTTGAAAAGCTTTTACGAAAGTTTTGCAATGTTTGACTTTCTAAAAGATGGCGTTCGGATTGGTGATCGCTGTAATAAAAGTTTTAAACCCTGGGGCTAATTTTTTCGATTTTCGGCTCGTATAGGTCTTTTAGAAATCGTTATGTCTCCCTTTTTTTTAATAAAAGGCGGAGACGGTTTACACGTAGTTCCCGTGAGCACTTAGGCCATAGGCCCATTGTGCTATCTCCCATTTTACCTCAATCCTTTAGTAACAACCCAGTCCCTTTAATAAAGTTCACCAGGGTTGTCACCGGATATGTGGCTATGTCTTCTGGTTCTACTGTGTGTCTCCCCAGGTATCTGAGCCTAGTTCCCACCAGGGCAGGACATTGGCACCATAAGTGAATTGGAGTCTCTTCATCCTCTTCACATTTCCTGCATCTATTGGTGTTTTCCACTCCCTTATTACGAACGTTAGAAATATGAGCTAAACGGTGTTGGAAAGAGAAAATACTACGCTTTATATTTAAATCTAAAAGTTTACCACAAAATAATTCAAATGTGCAACTTTATGAATTCTAAGTTTTCCGCCGCAATTTGAAAAAAAAAATATGAAATTTATTGGATACGTTTTTAGATTTTCACGGCCAAAAGTATTTTCGTTATTTGTTTTTGGGGTGTTATGGCGTGTTGCGCTACCTCCTTCTTTAGCCAACATTTTGAATACTTTGAATTGTATTAAGAATTATAGATATTTTAAATAGGTACCTATGTTAGGCACCTAATTTGATTATAATATACAAAAATGAATATTTGTAATACATGAAAAATTAAATTTTGAATAAAAAATTGTAATAGGTGGCACGCGAGCTGTTTGAAAACTGAATGTACTGGGACTGAATAACGCGGAAGGCGGTTTGGCGGAACGGGAGAGGGAGTATTTAATTAAAGCATCTAAAATCATCACTTAGTGTATTGAATCGTTCAAACTCGGATATCACTATTTCAGCGCGAATGTTATTTTCAGTATCGCCCTTAGAAATTCACACGTTGCCTGGTACAGGATGGTTCATAGGATTTTATTCCAACCCTTAACGGTGCACACACTGCCTACCCCCTGTATTCTATCCGACCACGATTCTTCACAATCAGATAAGGCCCCCTGGGTATTTTTCCGCAAGTCAACGGATGTCTAAAGAGGCTGTTGCAACAATACTATTGATGTTCTGTGCCCCGTGGGGAGGGGGGTGTTTTCCTACCGCTGTGTTTGAACTGTGGAAAAAGGGGTGGATGGGGAAAGTTGAAACTGAGGTAATCGTTGTTGGTAAATTTGTAAAAGCTTTTAGTTTTGCGCTGGTATACCAAAATCAAAATAAAAGTTTTACTTGGAGCTCAGGCTTTGTTACATTTAGCTAAAAAAAATCGGTGAATTTGTTATTAAAAAATGATCGGTCTAGTAGATTTTGAGTTATGATGTTTACGAACTTCAAAAATGTTGTTAGCGATAAAATCGATTTAAAGATTTTTATACTCGAAATATACTCGAATCGAGCATGAGGGCCGGTCGCTTGAAACGCTGTATCTTCGTTACTTTTGCTTCGATGTACTTGAAATTTTGATACAATTTTATAGACATGTTGTAAATCAATTATACATGTACATACATCAATTTGGGAGGCGGGTACCGCCGCCCTGGGAACCATTTATTGGATAACCAACACCTCTGCCATAGGTCACCCCAAGTGGCTCGGTATGTTTGGTGACTTAGCAGGGTGTCCGGGTTCATGGGGTGAAGTTTGTTCAAGTCTTGGAGTCGTATGCGTCTGTCCGGCACCTGCTGCGTGGCGGGCCTAATCGAGGGAGATTGGTTGAGGGAGGCCTTTTGACCTTTCCAGCCGGACTCTCTCGACCCATCGCCTTGCACCGCAGTTGGAGGGATGGATTCATACGTCCGTCACTCTTGAACACACTGACCTCAAGATTCCTATCCTCCCCTCATACCTTTTTCCTTCCTATCCTTCCCTTCCTTAAAATGACCCTCCACACAGCATCCCCTAAGATGACATAGGCCCTGAGGGAAACTATTTTCCTCGGGGCCTCCTGTGTGAAGCTAATGTAAATTTTTTTTTTTTAAATGCAAAAAAGTTTCAAAACCTTACCCCCTCCATTAACGCTCTGTATACTATATGGATATTTATTATGTGTATGATATTTTCTAACCCACGACTCCTGGATGTGGAGCCAAGAATCTTAACCACTTGACCGCGGACGTTGGGCTGTCACACGGAATCAACTAAGTGTTGAAGGTCAACAAATGATGTACTTGTGTTCCGTGCTTACGATAATAGCGTAACAATATTTTCAGATCATCTTTAATGCAGTTCCCTAGTCTCATAAATTGTCCAATAAATAAACACTTCATTTAAGCGAGTAAATAATGATTTCTCTGGAAAGAAAACTATTCTTCGTAATGCAATCTATTCACGGAATAAACACCTTTCGATCCAATCACAATTTTTCTTCCGATAGGAATAGAATGCTTTTTTTCTGAAATATATCTTTTATTATTTGTACATCAGACGCTGATAAAGAATTTTCTAGATTAGCTAAAATAAGCAATAGAAAAATAATAGGAATCGAATTAAATTTAGTAAATCATTGAAGAAGAAGACAACAATAATAATCTAAACGAAAATGTGAAAGAGAACAAAACACAGAAAATTGGGTCGCAACTGGGACTCGAACCCAGAACCTCTCGTCTAACCAGGACGTGCGCGTTTACCAATTCCGCCATTGCCACTACTGTCAAACCGTCATATTAGTAAATCTCATATTTAAAATTTTAGAATTAAATTATAATGTAAGGAGTTCACAACAATCGAATTTTTTTTTTTTTTTATATTTCAACTTTGTTTTGTTAAATTTTTTTAATAAGTCTCTATTTTCCTAACCTTCAAAAGTATACCTCGTGGCAAATAAACGATTGATTTTACAAAAATAAATACAATACGTGTTAAGATTTTCACGGCCAATAGTATTTTTGTTATTTGTTTTTGGGGTGTTATGCCGTGTTGCGCTACCTCCTTCTTTAGCCAACGTTTCGGACAGCGTTACAGTGTCCATCATCAGGGCATATGTGTAAACGTTGGCTAAAAGAGGTAGCGCAACGCGGCATAACACCCCAAAAACAAATAAACAAAAATAATGTAATATGTTTTGAAATTTATTACGTAGTTTATAAGTTATCTGATATATTGTTATTCATATATATAATATAAACATATTTTAGCCCACGGGTGCTGGACTCTTAGGATGGGTTGTTTCAAATAATTTGATGGATTCATCAAATATTTGAAGTTGATTTTCACGTTCTGTGTAAGTTCTATTCAAGTTCTGTTATTACATTGTTACAGGACAGTTGCTTCACTAAACTGAAATAATCACAGAACTTGAATAGAACTTACACAAAACGTGAAAATTAACTTCAAATATTTGATGAATCCATCAAATTTTTTGAAACAACCCGTCCTTAGTGTTTTGTTATAATTTTATGTTGATGATAAAATCAGTCAGTATTGTTTATAAGTTAGTTATATATGGATGAAAAAATCTGTTGATTTTCCAAAATAAAAAGATGGTAGCCGTATTTGATAGTACGTTTTTATTCCGCCAGAGCGCAATAATTACAATAAAAACACATAAATTTTGTACACCACTTTTATTTTATTACACTAGTTACAAGAATATTGTAACTCTAGTTACAACTATTGTAACTCTAGTTACAACATTCTCCTGACGAAGGAAGGGCGCTTCCGAAACCCCTAGAGTGTAATGAAATAAAAGTGGTCTACAACAAATTTGTGTTTTTATTGTAAATTATGGCGAGCCACAAAGTTAACGTTTTTTACAAATATGCAATATTATATTGTTCGATTATTGTTAATATTCTTGCGATGATCAATATTATTTTTTATCAAAAACAATCCTCTATACGTCACAATTTTGGTTACTACATGCCGTAACATTTAATGACTGGAAACAATGAAAATATTGTTAGTCTGGTTTTCACACAAATCAACTTTTTGATTTGTGGTCACTTTTGATAAAGCGAGGACAATCTTGTTCGGTTTATTCCGATATCGTCGAAAACAACGTTTGTGATATTTTCCGATAAATCATATCTGTTATATTCCAACGAGTTCCATATTTTCTCATTCCTTATCGGTTAAATATCTAAGAATAATGTCGTACTCGACTCAACGACAAATAGATAGTAGAGAACTTGTTTCATTTGTTTAGGCAAAAATTCGTCTCGTTCTGCAACTACTGATATATTTTTTACGTTAACTCCACAAAGGAAGCCCTGAGGAAAGTAATGTTCTTCAGGGCCTATGTAGTAATATTTGGAAATCCTGTATGGAACTTTTTGAAGGGAGGAAAGACTGAACTCCGAGGCCGATTGAAGCCAGGTACGACTGTGTTTTTTTGTGACGCCGCAAAGAGTTTCAATTGCTCTTCACTAGTTGGACTATGACTATAACATTTGAAGAACGTTATGAGGATAAAGGAAATGGTGGATCATTGTGATTATGATATTTATTTTATCTATATCTATAGCAAAACGCACGGCTAGAAGTAAAAATTTGAATGTTAGACCTGGGTCGATCGACCGATCATTTTACATGCGAACTAACTTGCGAAGTGATCGGTTCGATAGTACCCGCTCTTTGATCGGGTATTAAACGGTGACCCGACAGTTAATCCCCCGAAACGATAATTACTATAAAATTATTAAATTTTATGCATTATTTACCGATTACAAACGTAAAATATATTTAGTTCGACTTAAAAAATTCCCTTAATAATAAGTTGGTATGAATATCAAACGAATTTATCTACATTGTCGATTTTTTTGTACTTATTCGCTGGTATACACAGTATATAGAGAAGCAGATTTTTCCTTGATGCATTTGAATGAAAATATGTTTTATTCTTTTGTTAGTAGGCGGTACAGCACATCTCTACGGGATCACTTAGTTATATTTTGTGTAATTAGGTATAACGTATTTTCCCTAGAGACTTCACATTGTATACAAGTACGCCGGGGGACCAATTGTCGGCGGATCAACTGCCATGGACACAGACGTAGAAAAATGCCGTAGAGTGGGGAAAAGAGACCGATGTGCCCGCTTCTCGCCATCAGCCGCCGTAAGTCGAAAGTATTCGTTGTACTCGACCAGATCTTTGATCGGGTACATTCGTTTGACGTAGGTAGGTATAAGGTAAAATATAACCTATTTAAGAGTTCACGTATCTACGATCTCTATTTGTCTGTCGCGGGAACGAGATTCAAGATGCCCGGTCTACAAAATTCATAAATCTATGGTTGCTCGCCACACCGATAGTCATCACTGGACATGGATGCAGAAAATCGAATTTTTTTTTTTTTTTTAAACCCGATCGCTCAATGGTGGTTTGTGAGCGGGTTACAATGATCGGTTAGTTCACGATCAAACCAGGACTAATTTGAATTGCGTACTCTAAATCCAAGCAATTTTTGTATGGTTTTGTATCCGCGACCCTGAATCGTGAACCAAAGAGCTTACCTCTCTGCCACAAAGGTTAATAATGGCTTAAATCTGCGGAACGGATATTATCGGCAATTCTGAAACTTTAAAAAACCTTTTGATGTTTCTAACAGTTAGACTCGGCGACAGCGGATCACTCTTGTTCCGATATGCAGAACTAATTTCCCATTGGTTCTGCCTTTCGGAAAAACGAGCAAACTGTTCTGTTGACTGACCTTGCTTTAGGTACTGACATTTTCCAACTCGACATTGCACAATTTAAGTATCTGGTATTTAGGTTACGTACGTGTATTTATTACATTTTGAATATTTTTGTACACATTTTTAAGATCGTCTCGAACTTTTGATTCTCAAGCAAAAATGTATAGTCAAATTTGAATTGAAGGGTACCGCCGCCCCGGGAACCATTTATTAGTTAACCAACACCCCTGCCGTAGATTACCCCAATTGGTTCGTTACGTTTGGTGACTTAGCTGGTGAAAGTTGTCTATGTCTTGGCGGCCATGCGTTTGCCCACCCGCGGTGTGGCGGCCAGATAGGGACTCCTAACCTAGACCTTTCCAGCCGGTCTCTCCCGACCCATCGCCTTGCAAAGTGATGGTAGGGATGGATTCATACGTTTGTCACTCCTCGGCACATTGACCCCCAGATTCCTACACACTCCTCACACCTTTTTCGTTCCCAGAACTTCCTTTCCCTAAAAGACCCTCCACACAATATCCCCAAAGATGACAGGCCCTGACATTTTTTTTTCTCAGGGCGTTCTGTGTGGAGTCAACTAAAAAAAATGTTCAAGTTTGTTTAGTTGTGGTCAACGCATTTGATTGGCAGGTTCGATTCCCGCACGGCGCAAACATATTAATTAAACATGTAAATGTGATTTTATCATTTTATGTAATATTATCACTTTCAGACCCGGAGCATTTGGAACTCTAATACGGAATCATAAATCTCATTTTGTTGTAAGGTGAGATATATGATTTAAATACTGTTAGAAAGAGAGAGTGCCAAGCTTTCAGTTTGCATTAAAAAAGTCCCGTTTTTTCCTATTTTTGGGAGATATTTCTCCCAGCCTAATAATACGGACTCATAAAATTCATTTTAACTCATTTTATTATACGGTGAGATATATGATTTAAACAGTGTTAGTAAAAAAGAAAACCACGCTTTCAGTTTGCGTACAAAAATTTCCCAAAAATTTGAGTTAATTGTATGAAATAACATTTAGCATTTCAAAAAGTTTTGTCAAGGTTTGCAAATTTTGTAATAAACATTTTTATATAAAATGTAAAAAGGTGAAGTGACGATAACTATTTATAACATGTTTTGT
Organism: Glyphotaelius pellucidus; assembly: GCA_936435175.1. NCBI lineage: Eukaryota > Metazoa > Arthropoda > Insecta > Trichoptera > Limnephilidae > Glyphotaelius > Glyphotaelius pellucidus. The sequence continues at coordinate 4,101,362 of OW386560.1, read as the reverse complement.
TTTAGTTTCGTGTAATTACGGTTTATACGATAAAATCCATCGGCAAACGATTATAAAAACTTTATGCTTGCGATGTAAATTTTAATATTTTTAATTGCGTAAATCGATTTGTAATACTTAAATCGGAAAGGGACTTTCGTTGGCTATCAAAAACAGTATTTTATTTTGAAATACGTTAAAATCAGTGAATTTATCAGAAATCGAATGTCAGACAGAATATTTGATGACACGATATCGTGGGGTTATTACTGTAGCTAGGTAACTCCGAAATCAGAGTGTTTTTCCATTTTTCAATTTAAGAAACTAGACTTGGCTAGTTACAGCATTAAATTTGTGGATTGCTTTGTTGCATTTTTGTATGGGTAAATCAATCCATGTTTGTAAATAAATAAATAAAAAAATGATTAGCCATTTGCTTAACTAACTAACTAACTAACTACCCATCACGCCATTTCTCCGCAGGGGTAGGCAGAGAGGACGGATCGCCAACAACAACATGGTTTTGGCGCAAACTCTGCCTCACTCACATCGTACATCGTCTCATACATACTATTGTTCTGACTTTTGACTTAATTATCTGATTCACTTGATCGTGCCATGTCTTCCTCGGGCGTCCCCGCCTTCTTCTATCTTTCGCATTTGCGTCATATCAACGGTATAAATAAACCATAAACAAAAATTGCATGTCACAATTAAATACAATCATAAGACGATAGTAAAAATAATTATGAAGTGAGACTTCTTTAGCACCGTTGTGATTTGAAACTCGGATGAAACGGAAACGAACTAAAAAGAGACAAACACATACATCTATAGGATTTAGCCTGCGAGAGAATGAGATAGAATTAAACCTAACCGCATTGGCCGCTTTGATTACGAGCTCATTTTTCAAGGCTCCTATTGGTTGAGATTGTGTGAGCGAAGTTTTCACTTCTACCGCGTGTGAACTGCACTTGATTTTGAAGTGAAAACTTCTTTAGAACCGATATGATTTGAAACTCGATGAAACGAAAAATAGCGACACTAAAAAGAGACAAATACACACATCTATAGCAGTGATTCCCAAAGTGGTCCACGTAGGCGCGATAAATGGAGGTTCACAAGTTGTAAGTGGGGGTCCACGAACTGGTTTCGATTGAGACCCATCCCGTGCCCCATATCCATATCCCATTCCACCCCCCGTCAGATCTTAAAACGCCCAGCTAGGCAAGGGGGGGGGGGGGGGGTCGTAATGGGATGTGGATGTACTGTACTAAGATGGGAACATACCCCTCCCCGCTCCATATCCCATTACACCCCCTCCGTCGTGGCAAACTTCAAAAAAATTATGTGTGCAATTCAGGCGCGGTAGAAGTGAAAACTTCAGAAAACCAACTTCCAGAGAGTGAGATAAATGCAGAGTGTCAGGAGTAGGTAATTGCAGGGTTTATTTATTAAAATATTTATATTTTGTATATTCAAGCTGCATCCTTTACATTTTTTCTGTCTTGCGTATATAGACCTACCTGCGGACCAGTTTTAAATTTATTTATTGCACCAGATAATTTGAGTTTATGAGAAATACACTCCTGATAACATAATGTTATTTATTCACAATCTTTAGACTGATAAAGTATTATAGGACTGATGTTTTTATTTTTTTATAAAAAAAATGAGGCATTTTAAAATGGAGACCTTTAGAATTCAATGAACTCGTTTTGATAATATTCCTTTGTTCAGATATTGTGAAATTTTTAATCATAAAATTGGTTCGCAATCTTATTTACATACATTAGTTTTCTTTTTATTTCTACATTAATTATATTATTTATCAAAAATGTTAATAAGGTAAGATTTTTGTAATAGCGCAATAATTAACTAACTCTACATGCAGAGTGATAAAAATCATGATTTTTTTTATCACAAAAATCGGATTTATTTGTTTTAAATCGGATTCATTTGATTTCAATCAGATTTTTATTATTATTTTTAACATTTCGTCTATTTTCATGTGTTTGCTACTGCGATATGCAAATGTGTTTTCTGCAGACATATTGGCCTAGGGATATTTATATTTTAATTTGTTTTAACCCACAAGAATGTTCTATAAATATCCTGTTTGTGTCTCAAATAAATAAAATAAAATAATATTAAATTTATTTATTAATTTGTAAATTTCAAAATCGATACACCAGTATTTCTAAAATGTCATTATTATTTATTTATTTAATATTTTACTGTACATAAACATTTTTTAACTTTATAACTTTAAAAAATTAACCCAACATAACAAAAAAGAGCGCAAAAGGTAGGGGTTTGTATTTTAGAGAAATTTCTTCCAACCCTTCTGCTATAGGAAATGTGGTTGGAGAATTTTTTTTTTAACAATAATATTTGCTTATTCAATAAAAAAACAACAAATAAGAAAATTAAAAAGACGTGAGATTATTAACAATGAAACAAAACCATTTGGGTATCTTGTTTATGTGGTTTTGTGATTTGTCCAAATTTAGTCTTTTCGCAAGGAAGACTAATTTGCCCGCCTTCTCATTGCCTAATCTATTTCTTATTTTAATGTGCACCAAATTGAATGCTGAAAATATTCTTTAGATCGCAGCAGAAGATGCAACTGCACTTAGCAGTTGATTGATTATTTCCAATTCTTCTTTATTTATATTATATGACGAGTTTATAAAAGGTTTATTTATTTAAAAGTAATAATTATGTCCTATCTGCTCTAATGTAAATACGACGACATATTTAAAATTAACAATAAAAACGGATTTGAGGTGATATTTTAAATTCAAAATTTGTATTTCAACGTGAATCGGTCTTTTTTGTTTATTTAAGCCTATCGTAACTAGCTGACATGACATTTCTCCATAAAATGATACATAACGAAATAGACTGCCCAGAACTTCTATCCCAAATAAATTTTAACATCCCATCTAAAAGAACTCGCCATAATAAGTCATAATACGGCCGCTGCAGCCAACTCCCCCATTTCCCGCGTCCTTCAAACATTCTACTCAATTCAAACAAGCACAAATACCGATATATTTTTTGATTCCCTCCCTCTATTTAAGAAAAACATTTCTAGCACACTGAATTCGCCCACATAACACGCGCGCGCGCGTACACACACACACACACACACACACACACACACATACACACACACACACACACACACACACACACACACAAACACACACACAAACACAAACACACCCTCTCCTTCAATAATTTACTCACTAACTTAATTTAGGTAAAATAATTTGTCACACAAAAACATATTATGTTGTATAACAGCGACATGTCACTGGTAGCAATTATTGTATTAAGAGCCCAGCAGAGAAATCGATTTTGTCGAAATTTGCCAAAATAGTTAAAAAAATTAGTCGCTTGTGTCGCCCCCGTCGCATTTTTAAGTGGATTCCGCAAAATGTTATTGTACTTTGTTACTTGACATGGATTTGACCCTAGTATCTGCTCGTAAAATCCCGAGTTACAACGATCATTCCCGAACAAAAATTAAAAAATGACAAATACATCTTTGCCGATTTCGTGGATCGCTAGATTTCGATTTTTCCCTATAAAGTGGGGAAATTTCCCTTGAGATTCCCCATTAGAATGAAAAATAATTTAAAAAAAAAAAAAAACAGTTTTTTTAATCGGCGAATATTCACGATTCAAATAGTATGATTTTAAAAATAAATTGCGAAATGTTTATGGGGTTTTAACTCTACAATCGATGTTTATTTTTAATTTTCAAAATAATAACGACAACAAGTTCTTTAAAAATATGCATCTTCTAATTATAAAATTAATATTGGAGGTGTATTGATTTATTTTACATGTTTACTAATGTTCCCACATTTTACAATATATACCCAATTTTCCATAAATTCTGGGAATTTTTCTGAAGGCTTCCAACCCAGAAGAACACCTGCTTGCCCGCCGTCTCCAACCGCCTGTCTCCAATTGCGTCCACTTACTTCTGGACTGTTAGGGCTGTCACAACATGGAAATATAAAACACCGTAGAAAAATAAACTTATTTATTTGAAATTTTAGGTTGTATTCTAAGTAGCCATAAAATAACAGTTTTTATAACACGAAGAAGAAGAAAACATAAACTATTATTTCCACCTTAAAACTACACCCAGTTTTCAGGTATACTAGAATTCTCAACCTCAAAACTTTGTACCAAACCATTTACAACCCCGAGCCGTATTTTTACGCGTGTACTGAAAAAGATGATGAGCTTATTTAAATTTGTTTAAAACCAAGGGCGCATTTAATAGCTTAGTTAAATAATTTATGAATAATAATAATTTATTATGAATAATTATTAAGAAATAAGAATAATAATAATCAACCATTTATTTGCACAGCCCTTGTGAAATTTGAAACCTGACACTCGCTTTTTAATAAAATAATATATTAGGACGACCCGTTGAAATACTTACATACTTCGAAATACTGGGACGACACGGATATTTATTCATTATAAACACCCTGATAAACTTTTACAAAGTGTTTATTTTTAAATGATTTACTGCCTGATATGACGACATCGAAAAATATTATACAGTTAGGTACAGTTTTGACTCTTAACTATTTAATAATAATAATAATTGGATGATTCGTGTAGCGCCGTTTTAGTGAAAAATCGCAACGGTGCTTCGCTCGATCGTTCCATGTCTTCTCCGGACTTCTTTTACCATTCACAATCGCGTCATATCCTCTCCTTACACTCTTTTCTTCGTTTTTCGGCTCTAATTGTAGAGCGGAAATTTCCCTTTGTATTGACATTAATATTGATTAAATTAACTATATAACATATCAAGAAAAAAATAAAGCAATATTGTTTTGGCCATCACTTATAACAGCTGTTTTGCCTACCCAATAGCTGCCAACAATAACTGTTGTCTTTACGCATATAATTAAAAATAGCTTCTAAAGAACTTCTTCTTCTTCTGTAATGTATTTTTTTTATTGGCAAAGTTTTTTTTGATACATATTCATACAAGTACATACATAATCATATAAAATACAAGAGAGTAACAAAAAATCCCACATAAGCGAAGCCTGTGCGTGAGTATTATAGTACGAGTAAGTGGATATTAAACAGTAGTGGTTAAATAAAAAAATGAACAAATCGGCATTTAGCACAAAATCGGGTTTATTTTAGTTTTTATTACTTCCGGGCTCTGTTTATAGAAAATATTTATTGTAGAAATTGACATTTTTTACGTTGGGTTTCACATATTTCACACTTTACAGATAGTTTTTTGAATTTTTGAAGGAGCAAAATTTGGACTTGTTTGCTGTTTGATGTTTAGGTATCCTTTATGAATATGAAAATTTTAAAGATAATATTAAAAATATTTTTAAAAGCGCGATAAACAAACACAAATAAATAAATACAGTAATTAAAAATCATTTCGTAAAACCGAGTGATGACTGTACTTCGTGCTTTTACCAAATTTTCGACCATTTTTAGAAGGGAGCACGTGGAAAGGACTAATTTGTTCCGGGCACTGACGTTGATATGATTGTCTCTTTTGACATATTACCTTCAAATCGGCCACATTTGGGTCCCTGTGCGAAGCTACCAGCGAAGATGTGAGAAGGTACAAGGTGCTATAGAATGTCACGTATTCGTCACCTTCGTTACCTAATTCCTTTTGACATAATTCCTTCTAAAATATATTCTTCATAGAAACACGCTAATAGTAGTGAACATGTAAAAAAAATATAAGCATTTAATCGTCCGTGTCGTTGCCGCGCACGTTTTCGAATAACTTTTTGACATGCTTCCTTCAAATTACGCGAATAAATTCTATTGCTTGATTTGATTCCTCTAATGTATATGTATTCTATCTTAGCACAAACACACAAAAATATTTTCAACACTACTTTACAGAACATAGCGCCGCGGATGACCGCTCGTGGCGAAAGATTTTCGCATAATGAAAGTTAATCGAAGATGTCATCGTTTTTATGTCTTTTGGTGCATAGAAAAATTATATATTACCCAATACATCGCGGTTTTTTTTAAATTTAGTTTATTAATTTTATTGTTAAAGTACTGTTTTATTAGGTAATATTTTTAATATGCAAAATTTTTTGTTTTTTAGTACAAATAAATGGTTTTAAACACTGTTGATTTACGTAGTTTAAAAAAATTAAAATACGTCATTATTAAGCTACAATATAAAATTATATAAATGGGGTGGTATAGGCCAAGATGTTTTCTATTATTATAATTTTTTTTCATATTGTATATGATTGTAGATGGAAAAAATCTGAAGGTCGATTGACGATTTATTGAAAACTAACATTTTAGAAACTGTTTTAAAAGTAAGACAGTATTTTTTATAAATATTTAATTTTATCTGGTGGTATAAAACACACTTGTATCTAAAAAAAGAAATATGTAAAAAAAAGTTTTTTTGCCTCTGTTATGTGCACGGGTGATTTTAAAGATACGCAAACAACATAAAATATTGAAAATCCCTCGTGCTCTCTTAAATTCTATAACTTTGTAACTATTTTCTACTGTGTAATTACGTACTGTTTGTTTCTGCAAAATAAAAAAAGAATGCGTTTTTGAATAATTTTGTAATAGCTATCAACTCACTAATAATTTCCAAAGTAACTTCTAAAATCATCTCAATTGCATCTGAACCGACATTCGAAAGATTTCTGATTGGATACCAACTTTTACCTGCGAATATCGTAGTTGTCTTAGAATCTAGAAAATCTAGATCAAGGGAATTGGCTACGAGTAGCGGTGATCTCCGGATTAGAGTTGACGCATTTAGATAAAATTCAACCTTTTACCTTGTCTGAGATTTGCCTAATGACGTCACGGAACCGCCGCGAGATTTGGTTCCGAGTCGATGATCAAATTATGCAAGTAATGTAATAGCAATCCCCCGACTTTTGGTGGATATTGCGTAGCCTGTGCGGAAACGACGCCGTTTTCGCTCGGCATTTTGGCGGGAATATTCAAATGGAATTTGTAATGCGTTCCTCTAATTTGAACCGTTTTAATTAGGGCTTAGTAGTATCTTTAGGGTGTTCTTTAGAACGCGACGACAATATTTTTCTTTTCTCATCTTCGAGGACCTGACGCCTCCGTCCATTGCAAGTTCAACCTCTCCTCGCACAGCCTCGCACGTCATTGCTTTCGTCTTTTTCTTTGGTGCATTTTCTTCATGTATTATTATTTTAGCTCCACACTGGAGGCCCTGAAAAAAAATAATTTCCCTCAGGAATATGTCATCGCGAGAAAGCAATACTGCTGTAACATCCAAAAACCATTTTTTTTAAATTTTATTGAAATCAAATTTGATAATTTTATTATCAAGTTCTGCAAGTATTTTAGTATGTTTTTTTGTTACAGCTGTTTCGGTTTACAAGACCATTTTCAAACTGTGGTTAATCCACTGTTAGGCGACTTATTTATAAGATTTTTGAGTTTCGAAAATTGAATTTTGATTTAACAATCGATGGTTTGCAAAATGTCATTCTCAAATTGTGATATTTTTGACAGTTTTGTAAGTTTTTGTAATAATTAAAAAAACTTTTCAGATTTATTGTTAAGTTATTGTAATAATCCAGAAACCTTCGCGAGGACGGAAAGAAGATATTTTGAAAGTTTCAAACATTTCCTATGCTTTATATAGCAATACAAAGACAATTCTTATTTATATAGATTATATTTAAATTAAATCAAAGATTGGGTAAGATTCGCTTTTAATTACCATTAGCTCACAAATAATTGAAAAGATGCTTCTAAAATCGAAAACCAATTATTTAATGGCTTGTAATTATAATTTAAGTATCCATACTTATACTTTACTTATAATATTATAAATGCGAAACTGCTCGAGTTTGTTTATGACCTTTTCACGCATAACACAATATAAAGACTTTAATAATTCTTTCACCAATATAAAGCTAAATTATATGCGCAGACTACAGGTTGTATATGATGGTCAGCTCTGTCGTTATGAAATTATTAATATTAATATATTATATTTGTTATACGTTTTCTGTCGCTAACAAAAGCGAGTTTTTGCTAACGTCAGAAAAAAATCTTTTCCATGGAAACAATGTTGATATATTTTTGGGCTCTATGCTGGTAGGTACTCAATCTACTGGTCAGCTACTACTGCAGAAAATTCAAAAATTAGAATTAGGTTTTTTTTTGGACAAGCTTGGAATAAATGTCAGATGAGAGTTCCTATTTTAAAAATATAATTCGTAACGATTATAAAGACTGAATGATAAATAGAGCATTTTTTTAATTATATTTACGAACTTCCAAATATTTAAATAAAAATAAACATCCGAAATAAATTAAGTAAGCGCATAAATTCCGAACGAATGAACAAAATTGGATAAGTAATTCTTTTTTTCTTTGAGCTATAGCATTATGAAATTTAGGTGGTAGGCGAGATGTTTGAAAACTGAATGTAAGGGAATGAATATATGGAATGCGGGAGGGGGTGGGGGTGGGGTGGGGGGGGGGAGATAATTGATAAGAGCAAGCGCTACAGTAATTTCCCGTAATACCATGCGAGCGAAGCCGCGGGGAAAAGCTAGTAAATAAATAAAGTGTCACATATCCGTACTGCATATTTGCTATACCTTTTGTTTTAAAAAAGAATTATTCGTTTGATTATGAATTTTGCCCTCAAACCCGAAATTAAGTTTTATATGAAAAAGGCCGCGAACCGTTCCTCTTAATAAGGAATTATTTCTATTGCGGTCCACTTTATTATGAAGGAAAACTGGCCGTGTTAAAAGTGAAAATTTAATGTTTTTTTAATGGCCGCATTTATTGAATAATGGCCCTCCGGCATGGCACGTTACCTAACCCTCTATTTCCCTAAATTATTTTGAATATATTAAGTTATCAATGTTCTCACGAAACACAGAGCTTTCCTGCCACAATAATTGTTATTCACAAAACTCGGATACAAAATGCTTATTTTAATATTTAGGTCCATGCGTGACCTTAGTAAAGCTTTTGGTTTTCAAAGTTTTTAAATATACATAAGTGTATACAGGGTGTTAAGGGACGTAATTGACTTCTTTTACCAGATATTCCTGACATTATTTAGATGATAAGTTCTCAGCCTTATTTTCCCCACCGCCCACTTTTATTTTTTGTTCATATATTGATATTGTTTTTTCTATAGCCCCCCAATTTTTGTTATTGTGGGTGGGAGGGGGATTAACAGATTACCATGTTTTTTACCTGCCCTCACACTGTGGTGACTCACTTGGTCTTCTACTGCCCCCTGAAAGTGTCAAACGCCCACAAAGGTAAATTTACAGAAATGTTAATTTGATTTTGTTCTCCGGTGACATTTTGGTGTTTTTTTTAAAGTGAAAACATCCTTAGCACCGTTGTGATTTGAAACTCTATGAAACGAAAAATAGCGACACTAAAAAGAGACAAAACACATGCATCTGTACGATTTAGCCTGCGAGAGAATGAGAAAGTATAATCGGTCTCCTCTTTGTGCGGTGCTTCGTACGCCTTCCCACTTGTCTACTTTAGTTTTCAAAATTTAAAAAAAACGTAGCACGCTATGTTTTTTTAAATTTTTTTTTATTTAAAACATAAAAATCAGTAGATATTGGGCATTTAGGGCCGGGGTGACGGTTTTGATCGAGAGAGAATGGTTGAGGGAGTCCCTTTGAATTCTCCAGTAGTACTCTCTCGGAACATCACCTTGCACCGTAATGGGAGGGATGGATTCATACTCCTGGACACACTGACCCCCAAATTCCTACCCACCCCTATTACCATTTTCCTTCCCAGAACTTTCTCTCCTTTCTTTCCTAAAAAGCTCTCCACACAGCGTCCCCAAAGATGACGTAGGCCCTGAGAGAAATTATTTTCCTCGGGGCCTCCTGTGTGGAGCTAATGTAAAATTAAAAAAAAAAAAACGGAAAATATAAATTTTTCTCAATTTACTAGTCACTTGCGCCACAACCCTTGGGCCACGAGATAAATTTAAATATTTGGCTACAACAAAAGCGTTTCATCGCTAACTCTGGCGGGGCCTACGTATTACTTGGTATCTTTTTAAAAACGTTTTCACATTAAAAGAAAAGAAAGGGTTTTTCAAGTGGATTTTATCAATTGGGTTTTTCGGGTCGGGGAAAATCATGGCAACCCTGGTTCGGAGCAAGTGGATGAGTTTGTGTACCTATGAACACATATGTTCGCGAGAGACTGCCGATGTGAACATTGAGTGAAGGGCGAGTGCAGGAAATTGAATTAACGGAGGACTGAATACACTAGTCACTAATGAGAACTTGTCAAAGGAAGCGAGGTTAGAGGTCCATAACTTGCTCCCAATACTAACCCCGATTTACAGCAGCGAGGCGTAATAAACAAGATTAAGAAAGGGATGCTTCAATGGTTCGTACGCGTAAAGGGGAAAGAAATAAGCGTGCGTATGGCATAATCAACTTAATCAAATGCCTTACTCAGGTCATGCCAAGAGTCATGATTTATTAATGTGGCTGAAGCAAGGATTTTAGGTCTTTCTTTTCTCATTTCATCCATCTGCCTACAGGTCTTGCGACAGATTTTGAAGTGTCGCGTGATCAAGTCAGTGCCATCGAGCAACGACGGTTTGCAGATGACGGCGATTGTTGTTGATACTCGTTTTACTGCTGATTTGTGTGTTGTTTTACCGCATGCAATGTTAAATTAACCTGGTGATTAGACTATTTTTAACAGTATAGTTTACTTAGCGACAGCAAGCGTGATTTACAGGTCGCGCGCCCAGGTCTGTACTTCATAGGTTTACTCAATTCAAAAAATTCAAATCGACAACTTTCGCCGGCTTCTGTGTTTCCTCTTCGCATTAACATCGTCTTTTCAATTTCATCAAAAAGGCCCTTTACACTGTTGGCATTCCCAAAGATAGCACGAGCCATGTGGGATACCCCGAAAGCTTCCGAATGGTTATAAAATATTGTCTATCTATATGTAAAAATTTATGTTTCTGTTATTTTTATTTCCAGTACCGTTCCTCCGATTGCGATAAAACTTTTGTGAGTTGCTGTGCGTACGCCCGAGCTCTGGCGTTATGGAATTTGTATAAATATTTTACAACAGGTGGTGAGCGATTGTTTGAAAAACTGTGTGTATTTCATATAGTTTAGTGGCAGGGAGGGGCAGGGGAACCCGGAAGGGGAAGGTAGTTGTTGCGCCCACGCCCGCGAAGATTTCTAATGGTGCGCTCTAGCGTTATGAAATTTGTATAATTTTTATTATTTTTCCCGGTACTCGCTAGTATTATACAAAGAAGAGTGTTCCGGTGTGGCGTGTGGCTTTGTTTTTTATACAAAAACAATTCTATTTCGAGATTCATAAAAGTTTGACACACTTAACCTTCAAAACAGCAGAAATGTCACTGTCTGTGAGATTTCCAAAAACCACCCCACCCTAACCAACACCCTTTTCCTACAGCTTAAAGCAGAACTTTGATATGTCTTGATGAAATTTTGCACACTTGATGTTCAAAATAAGAGAAAATTACTGGCTACATCTGACTTCAAGCTTGTAAAGCCAAATATGTTCATCTTGAAGGTAACCGTTGTCTTCTTTCGTTTCGCCTTAACATTTTTCTTTCTCAACTATAATTTGTGGCCAAGATAATAAATTTTCTTTCATTCTCTCCTACTTCTATCAGAATCCGTTGAATGCTGTTTTTTCATCCGTTAACCTCTTGTTCCTCCTTTTCAATCAACGTTTCAATTCTCCGGGCAGTCCTTACCTTACCTTCATCATTCTTTCTGCATATTCTTCTTATGTATTTTCTGCAACGGTCGTAAAAATTTCATCAGAACTCCGCGATTTTTCGAGGGGAACTCGCCCGTAAAAAGTTGATAATAATGTAACAAATGCAAAAATATGCGATTGATTTTTGTGTGAGAGAGACAGCATGAAAGAAGGACACCAATGTGTAATATGAACATGCAAGGTTGTTCAATTTTTTTTCGTCATCGGACGTTGGTCGCACAAGAGTCCCAACTGCTCCCGTCTGGAGCCAGTGAGGCCATGGCATCCCCAATTGGGGTATGTCGTGAGGCTGAAGGTAGAGGGGAGGGGAAGGAGATGGGGTAGAGGAAGGTGGGGAAGTACCTGGCTGTTCAAATCTGGTCACCAAACACGGCTAAAGCCATTTCAAGCAACGTTTAAATTCTGAATTGTGGTCTTACACCAAGGCGATTGTGAGAGTAACTTCCAATCTGGAACGTGCCGCAAATTGACTATATATTATTTTAAATGAACTAATTTTGAAATAACACAAATTTATCAAAAAATTGCGGATTTCGAGTCAAAAGCCTTACCGCTAGACCACGCCGGCCGTCTGATGACGCGCCCTACGCAAAACCATCTTCGTATCTAAGTTTGTTAAAAAGCTGCTTTTGTAATTCGGTTTCAAGCACGTATCCAATAATGCTAAAGAAATAAGCCACTTACGTTAAGAGATCGCATGAGGACTTGTCGCTGTAAAAGTACTACGGATTTGTAATTTTGAGGATCTCTCAGGACATGGAGAGGTTGACGCTAATATGATTATTAATTATTATTTTAACTGGCAGTTGTGAATAACAGTACCACGCGGCTTTATATTACATATGACGTCATTGCCTGCCACGGTTACTTTGTCCCGGTGACTAGTTGTCACTGGATCACAGTGGATCCGAGGAATCGGCTGTTTTTGGAACCAGTTTCTATCGGATGTATAAAATGATCACCAATACTCAAATTGGGCGAAGCTGAACCAAAAGCCGCCCGCAGGGCCTTGCAGCAAAAAACCTGCTGAAAGGATTTTTAAGGAGGTATTATATTGTATATAAGAAACAAATTTGAATTTAGACCAAAATCGTTCCAATCACAACATTTTGAAAATATAACAGGAAAGCTCATACTCCAGGACGAAACTAAAGTTAATATAATAGCTATCTATAGACCTCCTAATCTCAGTAAATCTTCATTTCTAACGGAATTATCAGCACATCTTGATACAATTAATGTAAGGAAAATATTATCTTACTCGGAGATCTAAATCTAAATTTGCTAAATGACCAAGATTATATCATAACTTCGTATGAAAACTTACTTACTAACCATTATTTAACTAAATGCATCAATATAGTAACCAGAGAAGCTGTATTAAATGGACAAATAACTCGCACTTGTATTGACCATATATTTGCTAAATTTAGAGGCAAGAAAATAACTGCTTGCGTCTGCGAAAATAATATTGCTGATCATTTTATCACTGCTATTAATATAAAATCTCATAAACGTCAGATAGACTTTGCAAATAAGTATATTCATCTCACAAAAGGCTATTGATAGATATATCAGAGATTATAACTGGAGTAAACTTATAGAGGAGAAGGATTGTATTCTATTATATGAAAAAATAAAATCTTTATTTAAAAAATTTTACAATAGTAGTTCAAGAACGATAGTGCAAAAACCGAAAACACGACCTTATGCAATAAATGAATGGGTAAGCAGTCAATTATTATGTAATATAAATAAAAGGGATAAACTATATAAAAAATGGAAAAGTACACCAACAAACAAAACATATGAAACAGAATACAAAAAAACACGAAACCTTGTCAATAAACTTATAAATAAAGATAAAACTAAATACTATAATAATAAATTTAAAACCTGTTTTAATGATACAAAAAAAACCTGGGATGAGATTTTAGGACGTAAACCCAAAAACGATTGTTATGTAACTATAACACGATACATGTTAAAAGATATAACTGAGGATTCTGTGGCAAATGATTTTGTGAATTACTTCTCGGATAGCATCAGCAACATGTTACATAAATGCAATCACAAAGCTTCTAATATAGTACTGGAAGAACTACCTCATAGTTTATATATACCAAGAGCAACTATAACTGATATTGAAAATATCGTTAAAAAAATTAAAAACTCTAAAAGCACAGGTATTGACAATACAAGAATGTTTGATTTAAAAAGAAATATAAAAACTCTTGGGCCAATAATAAATCATTTAATCAATATGATAATAAAGCAAGCAAAAATTCCACAAGAATTTAAATGTAGCATCACTAGACCAATATTTAAAGGTGGAAAACACATTGAACTGGGAAATTATAGGCCAATCAGTATTCTACCAGCATTAGAAAAAATTCTTGAAAAATTTTTATCAAATAAATTAAATAATTACATTGAAAAATTCGCTATCATAGATCCAAATCAATATGGCTTCCAAAGAAAAAAAAAACACTGAAAAACTACTGCAAGATTTTTCCAATTATATAAATAATCAGTTAAATAATAAATTACATGTTATTGTTTTATTTATCGACAACTCTAAAGCTTTTGACACAATAAACTCTTTAAAAATGCTAAAAACTCTAGAAAAAATTGGAATAAGAGGAAATTTGTTAAATTTATTTAAAGATTATCTTACAGATAGAAAAATATGTACCAAAATAAATAATACATATAGTAAAACAAAAAATATATCTGCAGGAGTTCCACAAGGTTCCATATTGGGACTTACACTAAATATAATCTATGTAACTATAATGAAAAAACTTTTCTCTTTTGTAAAACATTTTGTATTCGCAGATGATACGGCATTGGTCATATCACACAAAGATCTAAAAATTGCAATTGAACTCTTACAAATTGACTTTAATCAACTCTGTAAATGGTCACATGATGCAGGGCTATTAATAAATGCCAAAAAAACTAAAGTAATGCATATAAGATCACCTAATGCCAAATTTCAATTTAATCCTTATATTATTTCTCATAACTTTAATTGCATCCACAAAAATATTCAAATTAACTGTAATTGTGAAAGCTTAGAATTAGTTACTGAATATGTGTATCTTGGTGTTACAGTAGATTGTTTTTTTAAATGGGACAAACATATTAAAAAACCTGTAAAAGACTCAGATCAATTGCTAGCAGAATGTACACATTAAATTTTTTCCTATCAATTGATACACTTAAAATAATTTATATGTCACTAGCAGAATCAATAATAAGATATGGGTTAACAATATGGGGAAATACTACTGTAACCAACCTGAAACAAGTACAAGTTGTACAAAACGCAATTGTAAAATTATTAGTTGTCCCTAACATTTTCAAACAAAGACACAATACTCCGTTGATGTTTCAGAGTGCAAAAATTTTACCTGTGAAGGCAATACTATGGTATAAAATTAAAATTCAGCATATATTTACCCCGCAGCATAAAGAGAAACTAGATCATAAATATAGCACTAGATTCACGCGTAACGACGGGTTAATAGTTCCGAAATTCAATAATAAGTACGGACAGAGAACGTTTGAATACAACATACCGAAGATATTTAATTTATTACCTGACAATATAAAGCAACATAATTCTATGAATAAGGTTAAATATATGGTGTAAAATTGGTTATTGGAAAAAGAATATTTATTTTGATACTTACGATAAAATTTATGAAAAAATGTTTAAACTGTAGATAAAAGATGTAAATTATAACTTTAAGTATATTTGTAAGTAATTATAAGCACCTGCTGTCAAGCCAATTGTAATTGGCTTAGCGGGACTGGATTGTTGATTTATAAAATAAATAAATAAATTTAAAAAAAAAAAAAAAAAAAAAAAAAGATCGCATGAGGACTTGTCGCTGTAAAAGTACTACGGATTTGTAATTTTGAGGATCTCTCAGGACATGGAGAGATTGACGCTAATATGATTATTAATGATTATTTTAACTGGCAGTTGTGAATAATAGTACCACGCGGCTATATATTACATATGCCGTCATTGCCTGCCGTGGTTACTTTATCCCGGTGACTAGCTGTCACTGGATCACAGTGGATCCGTGGAACAGGCTATTTTTGGAACCAGTTCATATCGAATTCATAAAATGTCACCAATTTGAAGCCGAACAAGCAGCAGCAAAAACCTACGCTGAGGGTTTTTAACAGCTAGTCACCTTAATTCATTGTGTTATTTACTGTCTGTTGATTATTATTCCACCATCCCATTTAAACAGAAATCTCATGTAAATCTAATGTAAAAGGCCACATACGAAAGTCATTTGAGATAAATGCATTTAATTTGTTAATTATTATCATCTGTTGACTAATATTCCGCCATCCCCTTAAAATTGAAAATGTAAAATGCTACATACAAAAGGCATCCGAATTACTCACACTGTGTCAATTACACTCTGTTGACTATTATATATATATTTTTTTTTTTTCTGTTGACTATTATATATATATATGTATATATTTAACGATTTGATGTGTTATTGTAATGTTTTATATTGTATTTTATTCTATGTTATTGTCAAATGTTATATTGTTTCAAATATTTCACGGTTTTACGCTATATTCTTCAAAAACTACCTTTATATTTTTAAAATGTTTTCATTTTTATAAATTTTGATTTAAATTCTATGTATGTGTAATCCTCGATATCTTAAATATTATTGTATAATCTACGTAAAAGCCCATATGGGCGTATAACAACAATAAATAAATTATTCCACCATCCCATTATCACAGAAAAATCTTAATATTTAAAGGCCGCATTCAAAAGGCATTCGAAAAAAATGCATTGATAAATACATTAAGGGGGTATTTCACCATCCTCCTCATAGCTTATCCATACACATAACGAATATTAATAAATAAACAAATAAACACTAGTAACTGGTAAAAAAAACTCGGCTAACTTATCCTGTATGCAGCCATCAAGTGCCCAATAGTAAAATCAGACTTTTTAAATAAATAAATCCTTTATAATTAATCTTAAATGTACGCTACCGTATGAATAATCTATGAGGAGGATGGTGAAATACCCCCTAATTAATACAATTAGTTGACTGTTTTTCCGCCATCCCAAAGGTCATCATACAAAAGGAAAATAAATACATTATAAAAAATATCAGAGGATGTTGCGGTGAAAGTGTTGAGGTACTCGCCGGTTAAAAATCCCCGAACGACGCTTGACACACATTGGATCGCGTGTTCACCTGTTATAAGTTGAGAGCCCTTGAGCATGGCCAAACTACCCTTAACTAGAAATAAACTCCTACCATTCTCATATATTATTGTATTTTATATAGGGTGATTGTTAGTTGATGCTAAGGGCGGGCTGTTTCATATAAATTCAAATGTAACAATGTAACAAGTCCGTTTCTGCTTTTAAACAAATTTTGATCAGAAGAAAATAACTATCGTGTTGTTAACCCCTCAGGGCATATTATGTCGAAAGGTTAAAATATTTCCGCTTTGTAATAAAATCCAAATAAATGGAATATTTCTGAACGCACCCGAAAACTAGAAACTGTTTTTGTTAAAATTTTATAATTCGAAATAAACACGTAATTTTTTAATGCAAATAAAAAAGTTTTTAAAACGGCTCACCTTACGTTTTTTTGTTACTAAAATTACTGATAATAAAAAACACACGCATATTTAATAGGTAAATGTATTATAAATAATATCGGAAGTGACCTGCCAGGTAAGTATGTTGAATCTATTTGTAAATAGTAAAATTAGATAGAACCTAAAAATTCTTCATAAATTGTACAGCGCCCTTGAGGTGATTTTTCGCAAAAACGGCGCTCTACAAATTATCCAATTATTATTATTACTATCGTCTACTCACGTTTTAGTGGTCAATAAATTGCGTTCGGAAACTTTGGTTTCATAAAGGTGTACATTTTTATTATTTCGTGGTTAGTTTTTAGATTTAAATATAAATCGTGGTGGTTTTTTTTTCTTTCAAACATCGTTTAGACCACATTTCTAACCGTGGTGGCAAGGGAGACACGATGATTTCTTTGAGACCTATATGAGTTCTTCCTGAAAGCGAACAAATTATCCTGAGGGTTAAGCTTGTCAGCTTATAGTTTAAAAAAATGCAAACAACTAGAATCGGCTTTAAACGGGGACACGGAAATCGCATCTTCCGCAGCGATACGGGTGTGTTTTTCCGTTGTGTTTACCATTTTCGGAAAGAATTTCATTACGACCCTAAATGTTTCGCATGCGGTTCCGTTCACCCTGTATACGCATACACAACGATAAGAAATGTAAAAATACCTTTATTATAATACGATATGATACGAAGTTACTTTCAACAAACTTGCGTAATCCTTATCAACAGTATGTGTATTAATATGCACGGAATTTGATAATATCATTTTTTTCACGCTCTCGTTTGACATTATAGTATTTTTTCTAAAGATTCATGTGGAAGGATTTGATAGAAAACCTTTAAAATTAGTTTGAATAATTTTTATTAACTTTTTGGGACTTCCTTGATTTTTTCTTACTCCGCATCTGTCAAAATAATTGACTGCAGCCTACTCACCATCCGATTTGCAAAACTGCTTGCAGGACTGCACGCAGAATCTCTGCAAATCGGTTAGTTTGTAGGCAAGACCGCCAGTCGAATTATTATTATTCCCTTTGTCGGGCCGTCGCGCGTCGGAATAATAATAATTCGGTTGGCGATTCGGCATGCTGTCTTCTGAAAATCGGATGATGAGTAGATCCTAGCGTAGCCTTGCGAATTCGATCATTTTGCGATTAGTATGTATGTAAACATGTTTGTACGTTCCGTTTCTGTTTCTAGGGGGTGGCCATTCTAATGGTTCAGTAAAGATTCTTTTTTTTCAATACGAAATCGTGTTTATTTTGACTTTCGTGTTCGCATTTTTTCAATATTATGTTACCCACCTGAAGAAAATTTGAAAAATGAATTGTTGATGACGTTTCTCTGGACAAATTGTATAATTCCTTATTTGAAATTAAAAAAATATATCACAAAAAAATTATAATTAAGTAGGTAGGTGTTTAACCCCTCAGGCCAACTTGTTAGCTTTTCGGAACCTTCAGTATTGCCAACTCAGCTTCTTTATGTAACTCCAAAATTGTAGATTATACCCAAGATAGTCAACCTCCGACAGGAGAAGATACTAGAAGAAGAAGACGGTGGCACCACATTTTTTCACTAGCGGTGCATACAGCAAAAACTTAGCAAGGTCCCCGCGACCGTGCACTTAATTTTGCAGCTAGGGTGAAACTTTGAGCAACTGGCATTATTAACTTTCCTGTTTTTGGAAATTATGAGTGTTTCCCCTATACAAATTGTGACTTTACTGTTAAATAATTGAATACAATCCTCGAAGATATCCGATGTTATCGCTCTTCTAAAAGTTACACCATCTCCCCTCAGAAATTTCACTCTTAAAACTGGGGTGGGAATAGGTCCTTAGAGACCATAATGTTCCTCAAAAACACTTCAACGTCACACCAAAATCAACTTTGCGACCACACTTCCGCATACTTTTTTGTTAAATTTCCGTTGACAAGAAAATTTAAATAATGCATACTAAAAAGGGAAATCTTTTATAGGTGTGGTCTAATGTTCTTGCATAATATCTTAATTTGTAATGTCTAAATCAGTGATGGGCAACCCGCTGCTATCCAAGTTTTGCCGTAATGCCGTTGAAAAACAGAATAGAACTTTTCAAAATTGTGGGCGAACAAAACTAGTTTCATGGAATATTTATGAAATAAGTTTGATACATATTTTAAAAAGACATTGAATTAGGGATGGATTTTTACAGTCTCTGAATTGTCACAAAACGTTAGGAAGTGTAAACAAAATCATCCTTAAAAAATCATTTTTTAAAAACTTATCGGCAGAAGAAGATGCAAAAAGGGTAAGAAGAGGCAAGAAGAAGCAAGAATAGCCGAGATGAGTTGAAAAGAGACAAGAGGATTCAAGAAGAGGCAAGAAGAGACAAGAAGAGCCAAGAAGAGCCAAGAAGAGTCAATAAGTGACGAGAAGAGCCGAGATGAGTTGAAAAGAGACAAGAGGATTCAAGAAGAGATGAGAATATTGAAGAAGAGACAAGCCAAGCCAAGAAGGGGTGAGAACATCCAAGAGAAGTTAGAAGAGATGATAAAATCCAAACCGCAAAGAGGCAAGAAGAAGGATAGATTAAAGAAAATGAAGAAAAAAAAAAGCAACGCTCATTCCATTCCTTTATTCCTGCCCAGCCCATATTCCAATATTGACTTATTAGGTTGTCATGTATACCGTTCGATTAAACTCCAACCTTCTTCCCATCCTCAGAGCACGTGTTCCAAGTCCTAACAAATCAGTGCCCCTCGGTGTTCCGGTCTCACCGAGACAGGAGTGCTCCTGGTTGGGGGTGCAATCGTAACGCATCGTATATTTAAAAACTTCTCGGCAGAAGGGGATTTTGAATTTTCTCAGTTAAGAAGCAATGCAAAATTAACGTTTTTGGTTTATAAATTTGATTGCTTAGAAATATTTTGGATGCTTTAACCCGTAAGACTCGGCCATATTTTACCAGAAGGTTAAAAATGTTTCCGCTTTGCAATAAAATCCAAACAAATGGAATGTTTCTGAACGTATCCGAGAACTAAAAACTGTTTAAGAAAGGTGAATGAATTTTGTTATTCGAAATAAACATATAATTTTTGATGTACAAAATTTTTGCATGCAAAAATTAAAAAGATTTAAAAATGGCTCACCAAAACTCACGTTTTTTCTAACTAAAATTACTGATAATGAAAAGTAAATAAAATCGCATACATATGTATTTTATTAGACAAGTGTATTATAAACGTTATATTTTTTGTCTTTCCGTTCGTTCCCTAAAATCGGAGGCAATCTAGGGTGCTCCCCACCACTGCCCCGATATTGCCCCTAGATCACCGGGTGTGTAAAAAAATCAGCTCTAAATTTAAAATCGTTGCTGGCGATCCCGCGATATCCCCCGATTGTCTCCGATTGCAGGGAGGTGTGTAATCCTTTTTACTCTTAAAAAGGTTTTGCATCACTGGTTTAAATGGTATTTTCCCCTCGAAATGACAGTAAAGGGCGACATCTACCGAATGAATTAATTAGTTAATTAGGCCGGGACCCCCCCCTCATTAGTTAAATTACATTATTATTATCTCCATGTGAAGTGTAGAGAGAAAGTTTCTTTGGCGGGGATGAAACTAATAGAAAGCCACGAAGCTCGCTTCTGTGATCCCAGATTAATAATCTATTACTAGCAGTTAAAAACCTGCGGCTTTTGGTTCGGCTTCGCCCAGTTAGTGTTTGTGTTTGACCATTTTATTCCAATAGGAACTGGTTTCAAAAATATCCTGTTCCTCGGATCCACTGTCATCGAGTGATAGTCACCGGTACAAAGTAACCGAGAGAGACAATGACGTCATATGTAATACATAGTACTATAAATCTTTCCGTATCCGGAGAGATACTACTTTTTAACAAATTCAGTTATACCTTTCATCTTTCATTTAAAGTATACCACAGACAACGTACAGAACTCGAAAATATTCTATGTTGACTCGAATAAGTACCTCTCACGGAGTTTCAAAGTAACAAACACACAGGATTCGCGCGGTTATAAACTTGACGATTTTAATTTTTTTTTTATTAATCCTACAAATATGAGATAAACGGTAAAATACAGGTTAATTCATTGGATAAATAGCACTATAATAAGTTTTTATGTCTCCATGTTAAAATTCGAAGGCATGATTTTTTTTTGTGTTGGCGAAAAATTAAAAAAATGATCTTCTGGAAATCTCGAGCAATCGAGGCAAATTTATTTATTTCGCGTGGGCGCTCCAGTGGTTATAAATCCATTCATTCGGAGAAAATATTTATGTGCAAAGCCAATTCAGATGACTATAAAGTAGAAATTACAGTTTTTGAGTTTGTTTCTGCAAAAGAAAAACCCGTACAGTTCGATTATACGTCGTTTATGTACACATATTATATTCAGAAAATGCCAGAAATAGAACCCTCGCCGACTGCATCGCGCTTGGATCAACAACATGTGTGTGTAACTTGAAGAAGGGACTTCAGGAAGAGGTACGATCGAGGAGAACGGCCGATTCAACGTAACCACATTTCAAACTTTTCACAGTGCTTGATTCTAGATGCCCTTGTGAAAGACTACCATTCATAATCAAAATTTGCTTTATGGCAGTATTCTCGTCTAGAAAAAAAAAAAAATTTTTTCTTCATACTTCCAAAGTTTAAATATTCAAAAATATCTCCTTAAAAGGATTTTTCGAAATTCGAATTATTTTAAAAATTATAACCATTTTAATGACGCGGTTTAGACGGAATCTAAATAAAACATAATTTTAAACTTATTTTTCTCAAAACTCCTTTTTTCGAGACGGTTGATACGATATCTCAAGTTCTACTAAACCAATTTACTTGAAATTTAGTGTGAGCCTTCTCTATACATCACTTTATCGCGTGAACCAGAACTATATCCAAATTTAAATTTTTACTAATCTAAAAAATTTCGGAAAAGTCGAAACTGTCGAAAAAACGACCCGTTCTCATGTGACAAATGTCAACCGTGTACATAATTTGGGCGCGCGTTTGGCGTGTCTCCCGACTATGCACCGGTGCCGAAGGGATCTATGACGCTAGTTCCTCAGAGCATCTTCCATTGAAATACCGGTAGAACATGGATAGCATTCCCACCCGACGCCTGTGCTCTAAAGACTGCAATCCGTTCGTTAAGATGGGAGAATCTATCAAACGGATCGCCCGTTTCTGCACAGTCGAGGGTATTTTTCAAGTATTTTGGAGCTCCAGACCAGAGGTGGCTGTCAAATTCAACCGTGGGGCGCACTTGCGATTTGTACAGGGTTAGCAGTTGTGTACTATTAAAGTATACATTCTTTACCCACACCGAAGATATTTTCTAGTGTATGTAACCTTATAAATCGGGATTAATTCTTTGAATTAACAATGTCAAATTTTTTTAATATATATTTTTCATTTAACCCATTGCCCTCAAACCCCGCCAGCCTTGCGGGTGTACAATGCAATGGCATAAACTCCGACCACGGGCCTCATAGCTTGGGGGGACTGAAATATGTCGGCTTTAAACCGAAAAACGGACAAATGCATAACATCTGTTTTTCAAATTTAAAAGCCAAACGCATTATAGATATTAAAGCATTCATTTCGCAGTATTGGCAATAAAACTTTCCTAAAGTTTTTTTCCTGATATTTACGAATGAATTTTTGTTAGCGAAGTTTGAGAGTTTGTCAAAATGGAGAGACTTGTTAATTTTGCAAAGTGGTCCTCCATGACCCTGATTGCTCCGAGGACAAGTATATAATATACGTTAAAAAAAATTATGCCGCTAGGATTGATTGACCAATGCAAATTTTTTTTATCGAAATAATTTATTTTTTTTAAAATGCTTCTTTTTTAAAAATTCATTTTTATATCCAGATTTAAACATTACAATTTTATTTTAAAATACAAACTATATGTTTTACATACCTTGATTCAGTACACAAGTAAATTTAAAAAAATATATTACGATTAAACATATAGTTTAAAAGTTATATTAGATTTAGTACACCACTAAAGATTTAAAATGCTTGGTACAAAATTAATTCGGATGTGAAGGCCAATTTTTTAGCTTAAAAATTCCGAGGCCAGTGGGTTAACGTTGAGTAAAACGTTAAAATTTTACTATTTAATCATTGAACACAATATTAGCGATTATTACACGAAAATTTGAAACTGAAAAATCAGGAAAAGATGCGGTCGCATCTAGGTTTTAAACCAGGACTTTAGTCCTGCCGGGGCTTTGCTCTAACCACTGGGCTAATTCGACCCTATCCCTATCCGTCATATTTAACTGTATCATCATAGGTCGACTAAGAAAACATTATCTTCATTTTTTTAACGCATAGCATTAGCACATAGCACCATTGAATAACTAACAAAAACAAGATTGGTCCTAAGTGTGAGCCTTGCGGAACGCCACTCGTGGACGGTTACTTTTGAAGTAGTTGAACTGGTAGATGGCACCTCAGGGCTCGTTGTCCGCTGCCCGCAGTCCTTTTGGCAAAGATCAAAGAGTAAAAAGGCGTTATGATTGACGGGCCGATGCAACTTCTACTTTTATGTTTTATGACCGAACTGACGGCGGCGGAACGGCCGCTTCAGCATGCAAACGTCTTTGAGCCAGGCTTGGAAAATTATAATTATGTGTATTTATTTATTTTGCCAAAAATACGTGATTTACTTGAAGTAAAAATTCTACTATTTCTGTTATCGGTTTTCATTGATAAGTTGGATAAAATGGTTCCATGACTGTTGATCCGCCGACAATTGGCCCCCTGGTACTATACTAATATTTTATTTTCAAATTCAAATTACAGTTTACAAAACCAATAACAAACATACATTTTATTTTATTAGCAATAATAGCGTTTTTGAATATTTAGTTGAAAAATATCTATATCAGGGGACAGGTAATTTAGTAACAGAATCATTTTTCCGAGCGGCATTACCAATGATAAGTTAGTTCTGCATCTCGGAACAACAAAGGTTCTGTGTCTGCGCGCTCTTGTGAAGTTGTCGGGGACATAAAACTCAATTTTTTGTATTTTATCGGGAATACAGATGTTACCATTTAGAAGTTTATATGTTTTTGTCAGTAAAGCAGTTTTTCTTCTATCTGCGAGGCTACACATCTTGTAAACCAATAAAATAGCTGTATTTTTCTGTTTATGTTTATGTGTTTGTATGACTTGTTGTATGACTTTTATCTAATGTAGTTTTATTTTTATTATTTCCTTAGTTTCAAAGTATCTGTCAAATTAAAATTACACTACAAATCATGTAAAAGCCCTCTGGGCTTTAAATAAATAAATAACTCAATGACCCCGGAGGATGTGGAAAGAAGATGTACCGCCGAATAACAAAGAATAAAACATATTTTCACTAAAGTGCATCAAGGAAAAATCTTCTTGTCTGTGTACTGTGTATACCAGCGATAAATTCGTTTGATATTCATACGAACTTATTATTAAGGGTATTTTGGAAGTCCATTTTGCGTTTGAAATTGGTACATACATTGGCACAAAAATAATAATTTTATAGTAAAAGCTGGTTCACACTACGCTATCAAATAAAAAAGATCATAGCACGCCAAATAACGCTCTCCATACAATCCCATCAGACCGTTCACACCTAAGCGATTTTAAGCGCAGATCAATCATAGACAATGCACATCTCAGAAGTAACCGCTCCAGAGGCGATATCCCCGAATATAACTCTCCCCTTCTCCGACTAAAACAGGAGAGGGGGTCATTGTAATTACAGAGCTGCCTAGACCCGTGGATGACAGATGTCAAGTTGACAGATTTCAGTACAAAAAATATGCGTTACGTTGCCGCTCCCTAATTCGACTGACCCCCTCTCCTCTTTGATAGCCTCGTGTGAAAGGACAAAAGATAAGCGCTCGCGAATCAACAGATGTCTGCTCTCAGATATATAGCTCAGTGTGAACTAAGCATTAATATCATTTCGGGGAGCCAATTGTCGACGGATCAACTGTCGAGTCACCGGATAAAATGGTGACCGGACAACTCAACAGTGTGCAACTTCATCACTTCTTTGAAAAGTCATTAAAAATTATTAAAATAGCATTGTGATGGGCATAAATTAAATTACTAACGACTGATTTATTTTAGAACACAAATTTGTCATATGTAAATAAAAAAAATTAACCAAAAACATTTTTTTACAGGTATGATTTTAGGTTTTCACGGCCAAAAGTATTTTCGTTATTTATTTTTGGGGTGTTATGCCGTGTTGCGCTACCTCCTTTTTTAGCCAACGTTTTTAGCCAGCGTTACGGTGTCCATATACACATCGTCGTGTATATACTCATCTGCCCTGATGATGGACACTGTAACGCTGTCCGAAACGTTGGCTAAAGAAGGAGGGAGCGCAACACGGCACAACACCCCAAAAATAAATAACGAAAATAGAAACTAAAATAATTGCGTAACGTGATAATAACATTATTAAATTTAATTTAAATTAAATGGAGTTCTACGAATTGAAAGTTTTGTTGGATGCAGCATTATTCCATGCAAGGTCTCAAATATTGCATGAAAAACACGCGAGAAGTGGTTCGGTAGGTTCTGGGAAGTATTCTATAATTATTTTAAATAACATTACTAATAATAAGAATATGTTTAAGAAAAACTCTTCCAATGAACGAATGAACAGTCGTAATTCTATTTATAATAAAGTGAACACGAGTCTTGTAATGGTTTACTTGAAATAAAACTAAAGTGACTTTTCTCTGTAAAGTTTTATGAATGTGGGTCATTGCCTTCAGCATTTTCTCTGTCGCTTTGTTTACTTTCGTAAGCAAGGCATTTTTTTAGGTAGGTTTGAGAAGGTAAAACTGTGTGTGGGTAATATTGTGTTTCGTGAACACCTCACTAGGAGAACCTGTGCTGAGGTGTTGACGTGCTTATGATTAAGTGTGACAAGTATCAATGTGTGTTGTAGAAAATTAGTTATTTAATTATTATAATTTATTTTTTTATACATTTTATACATTATTTTATACTTTACAAGTGAATACCCGGCTTTACCCTAGTTACAATACTCTTTAAAAATTTTATTATATTTATATATTTTTAAACCATTGAACATGTGACGAACCAAATAGCACACAATTTGCAATTTTTAATACGCTGTTGTGAATACTATTTTAAAGCGCTATCGCTCTTTGTAGAAATGATATTTCAAGCTTAAAATAGCTGAATTGCGCTGGATAATCCAAATAGAAAAAATCTATGCAGATTTCAATGCGCCAGAGCTCAATGTTCGAGTTTTAGCTTCACTCGTATCTTTTCAAAATTATTACCAAGTGTCTTTTTTTTACATGAGCTCCACACAGAAGGCCCTGAGGAATATAATTTCCCTCAGGGCCTATGTCATCTTTGGGGATGCTGTGTGGAGGTTTTTTTTAAGGAAAGGAAGGAGAGGAGAGTTCTGGGAAGGAAAAGGGTATAAGGGGTGGGTAGGAATCTGGGGTTCAGTGTATCCCGGTCATCCACCTTCAAGACTTAGACAAACCTCACCCCATGAACCCGGGCACCCCTGTTAAATCACCAAACGTAGCGAACCACTTGGGGTGACCTATGGCAGAGGTGTTGGTTATCCAATAAAGGTTCCCGGGGTGGCGGTACTCATTCCCGCCTCCCAAATTGATTATCGTCTAACATTATCGTAGAACCATTTCTCTGTATAATGTCCTTCGAACTTAATCATCACACACTTCTAACTAACTAACCATCAAGACCGTTTGCCGCCGGGATAGGCAGAGAGGAAGGACCGTCAAACAACTCGGTCTTGGCACACACTCTGCCTCATTTTCAATTAATTTTTTTTTAAAGAGAACATATATTAGATTAGATAAACAGAATTAGACTAACAGCAACAAAGCTTGCCGTTTGAATTGTGCTTTATTGGTGTTGAACATATCGATATTAGAAGTGATTCTATTTAACAACAAAACCGCTCTCCCGACTGGCATGACCATTGGCAAGTTAGTTTTGCAAGCCGGGAGATAAAACAGTCGGTGACAGAGATAACAATCGGGAACATAGAAACTAATGCTCTTCATGATAGCCGAGTTTTCGAACCGTCCACGAATCAGTCTAAAGAAATGTGTTACAATGAGCACATCCCTTCTGACCCGTAGAAGGTTCATACCGAGCATGCCCAAGAGAAAGTCGGTAGGGTGGAGCCATGGGTAGGAGCCATACTTACTCCCCCAGGTAAAGAAATCTCAGAAATTTCTTCTGAACCTTCTCCAACAAATTCATTCATTCATTCAACATTCATTCACATTCACATCGTCTCATATGCTATGTCTTCCTCGGGCGTCCCCGAGTTCTTCTACCATTCGCATCATATATTCTCCTTACACTCCTTTCTTCGTTCATTCGCTCTACACGCCCAAACCATCTGAGGGTCCCTTTCTTAATCTTACTCATTACGCTTACATCAGCCTTGTATTCTTTGCGGATCTCCACATTTCTCACACGAACAACTTATATGTATTAGGTATACCGTTTATTTACCTTTTTTACGTCAAATCATTCTCTAGTAT
Organism: Glyphotaelius pellucidus; assembly: GCA_936435175.1. Lineage (NCBI taxonomy): Eukaryota > Metazoa > Arthropoda > Insecta > Trichoptera > Limnephilidae > Glyphotaelius > Glyphotaelius pellucidus. Next base: position 4,073,282 of record OW386560.1, on the reverse strand, counting down.
GTACTAACCCCGCCCGGTAACATGTATATAACCACAACGGCCTCCGTGGTCGACGGGTAAGGCTCTCGACTCGCAATCTGAAGGTCGCGGGATCGAATCCCGGCATGGCAAATAAATTTTATTTGATTAATTTGTGTTATTTCACAATTAATTCTTTTCATTATTATTTATTATTTTAACTTTATGAGTATAACCTCAAACTGTAATATTTAATTAAATGAAGACATTATGAGCGAAACTCAATCGAAAATCTGGAAACAGAAAAATCAGAAAAAGATATTGGCACCTCTGGGACTCGAACCCAGGACCTCCCTACTTTCCGGGTTGGGCGCTCTTATCCACTGAGCTAAGGTGTCGATATCCAATTCGGTCACTTTTAACTGTACCATACTTCGACTAAGAACCACCCATATTATCTTCATTTTTCTTAACGCATATTTTTATTGGCTGCCATCTTTTTATGAATGATTGCAAGATTCAACTCGAACTAAATGCAATCTAGATGGTGTCTGGATAAATTATTATCCATTTTATTTAATGTGCGACATCTATTGACTCTTCTGCAAGTCTGGGATGAATATTATTATTTATTATTTTAACTTTATGAGTAAAACCTCAAACTGTAATATTTAATTAAATGAAGACATTATGAGCGAAACTCAATCGAAAATCTGGAAACAGAAAAATCAGAAAAAGATATTGGCACCTCTGGGACTCGAACCCAGGACCTCCCTACTTTCCGGGTTGGGCGCTCTTATCCACTGAGCTAAGGTGTCGATATCCAATTCGGTCACTTTTAACTGTACCATACTTCGACTAAGAACCACCCATATTATCTTCATTTTTCTTAACGCATATTTTTATTGGCTGCCATCTTTTTATGAATGATTGCAAGATTCAACTCGAACTAAATGCAATCTAGATGGTGTCTGGATAAATTATTATACATTTTATTTAATGTGCGACATCTATTGACTTTTCTGCAAGTCTGGGATGAATATTATTATTTATTATTTTAACTTTATGAGTAAAACCTCAAACTGTAATATTTATATGCATATCTCTCAGTATCGCCCTGTTGTAATATCACCATCCAGAATTGAAACGTTGCTTTAAATTACTTTAGCCGTGTTTTGTGACCAATATGACCGGTCAATAGCTGAGTGGGCATCGCGTTCGGGTCCCACCCGGGCGTCGCATGTTCGATTCCTCGACTGGCTAGTTCTCCATCACGACAATTGGGAATGACATAGTTTCACTGGCTCCAGACGGGAGCAGTAGGGACTCTTCTGAGGTATTCACATTAAATAATAATAAAAAACTCCCCAGATATTTCATCCAGACATTTCATTGGTACCGACCGTTGTATAAATTTCTAAAACCTTGTAAATTGTTTAAAACTCATTTTATCATCTGTGTACTACTGTTTGCTTCTGAAACAATAAATAAAATATTTACTCTGCTACGGGAATCGAATCCGCAACTTTACCGCTCGAAAGTCAAGTGCGTCGAGCACTAAGCTACGGATGCCTCCTATATTGCAAACTAGGTACGCTGATGGGATAATATATTTTTTCTGGGCACGCTTTTTTTATCAATTCGTTTCACAATAAATCCGACCCATCTAAGTGGCTCAAATTTTTATCGAGTTTTTATTATGAGGGTACTAACCAAATACTAACTTACTTATTGGTCCACAGTGGCGTACCGTGACTTTTCTTAAATTTTTCAACATATTTTTTGTTTGTCTGTTTTTTTTTTTAAATCTAATAGCAATCACAACAAAACGTGGGAATTTGAATGTTTCGGAACTTATTTTATTGTAAACAACTGACATAGGGAACCCTTCGCCTCGGCCATATTTTGTCAGAGTCAAAATATTTCCGTTTGGCAATAAAATTCAAATAAAAAGAGAGTTTCTGAAAATATCCGAAAACTAAGAACTGTTTTTGAAAGGTGATAAAATACGCTTTCAATTTTTATAAATCGAAATAACACATAATTAGTTTAAAAATTTATAAATAAATAGTGTAAAAAATTTGCATGCAAACGTAAAATGTAAAAACGTAAAATGTTTTAAAAATGGCCCATCTATCGTTTTTTCTAACTAAAATTTCTAATCAAAAAGGACACTCACATATTCTATTAGGTAAATTTATTATAAATGTTGTCAAATCTTTTTTTGTTGTGTTTCATGTAAAAATAATTAATAAAATAAAATTTTAATTTTAATTTTTTTTTTGAAAATACGGTCGGAAACTTTGGATTCACAAAGGTTATTGAGTTATTTCGCGGTTAACGTTTAAATTTGCATATTAAGCATATTTTTGCATATTTTCTCTTTCCAACACTGTTTAGATCATATTTCTAACCATGATAGTAAGGGAGACACAACGATTTCTATGTTACCTACAGGAATTATTACGAATTAGCCTGAGGAGTTAACGTGAAAAAATACAAATAAATAATATAATAAATTAAATCTGTGCTGCAGTCTCCCTGTTCCCTTCCCCCCCCCCTTCCAATCTATCGTGGAATAATCCGTTAGACAGGTCAACGAAATTTGTATTTTAGAAAAATCTAAGATATCTACAAATCTATGTATATCTAAGACCCTAGTTGACTTTACGATAAGATCATTTATCTGAGCACCAAAAAAATGTATGTCTTTATATATTTCTACAGCTGCCGGCTATATTTATTTATTTTGAATTAACGCCGATTAACGGCTTTACAAAGGAATTACAATAATTACGTGGATTAATTACATGGATACAGAAGAAACAGGATACATGGATACAGTTAAGAAAAAATATTCATATGCCAAAAAATTAAAAAGTACATATTGAAGTGACAGCATACAGTAGAAATAGAAAACTTCATATACATGTTGTTTGGTTCTGAAACAGTTTTTAAAAAAAAACTTAATCCATATTCCCCAAGTCCTTCCATCATGTTTTCCATTCTCTTCCTCCTTTCCTCAAAGTCTCCACCAGGAAAAGAAGAAGATGTTCTGACCTACATGTTGAACAATATTGCCACCCAAGTTTGCATTACCTACTTGGAACAGTTGCAATTTGATAGTGACATGGGTCACAACTCGCTCTTTGAAAATATCGCAAATAAAAGAAAATTCTATTTTTTATTAACTCAAAAGTGTCGTGGCTTGAAACTTGTGTTGTGCAAATATATTGTGAAACCAGAAACGATCCGGAACAGCCTTAAGAAGCCGTCAAAGGTAGGAGACTTTCAAAACCTATTCTCCTATGATCATACTTCAGAACACAATACATGGTTTATTCGTCATCAAAAAGGATTTACAGTCCACATTCTCGTGTCGTGGCATCGGCTGCGACACATGTATACCTACAAGGTATTTTGAACTAAAAAAATAACTAAGTAAAAAACTAAGTACGTAACAAAAATAAATTTAGAAATCCAAATCCAAAACAATAATAAATTTAAAAAAGAATTTAACATTGATGAAGAATATAAAGTAGATTTGATTATAATACAACTGAAAAGCGCTGATATTAATGTTTTTGTCACTTTAATCTAAAATAAAAAAATCTTTTTGAAATAAAAATCTCCGAACAACCTCATTATCAATCAAAACGGTGAATAGAAATACAAAGAAATCATAATCCATACTATACTATACTATTAATTAATTAATTGATTAATTTGATCAATAATATTATAAATGCGAAACTGCTCGAGTTTGTTTATGACCTTTTCAGGCATTAACCAATAAAAAGACTTTAAAAATTCATTCACCAATAGAAAGCTAAATTATATGCGCTGACTATATGTTGTATATGATGGTAAGCTCTGGCGTTATGAAATTATAAAAATTAATATATTATATTTGTTATACGTTTTCTGTCGCTAACAAAAGCGAGTTAATTGCAAATGTCAGAAAAAAATCATTCCCATGGAAACGATGTTGATATATTTGTGGGCTCTGAGCTGGTAGGTACTGAGCCCCCTGGTCATCTACTGCCCCAGAAAATTCAAATATTAGAATATGTTTTGTTTTTATTGGACAAGCTGGAATAAATGTCAGATAAGAGTTCCTACATTAAAAATATAATTCGTAACGATTATAAAGACTGAATAATAAATAGTGTAATTTTGTATTATATTAACAAACTTCCAAATATTTAATTAAAAATAAACATCCGAAATGTTTGTAAGCGCATAAATTCCGAACGAATGAACAAAATCGGATAATTCTTTTTTTCTTTGTGAAATTTAGGTGGCAGGCTAGATGTTTGAAAACTGAATGTAAGGGAATGAATGTATGGAATGCAGGAGGGGGTGGAGTGGGGAGGAGGGGGGATAATTGATAAGTTCAACCGCTACAGAAATTTCCCGCTGTATACGTACGAAGTATGTATGAAGAATGAGTTGATTATGAATATAAGCAAGTGTTAAGTCATGGTGTTTGAAAGGTAAAGTACGAAAACAGTGTTCAATATAGTTGTTAATGATGAATACTTGGAGCAGGTGGACGAGTTTGTGTATCTGGGAAGTATGTTTACGAGAGATGGGAAGGCTGATAAAGATATTGAAAGAAGCGTAAATGCAGGTAACTCAGTTAATGAAGGACCGAACGCCATTAGCGCTAATAAAATGCTGTTAAAAGAAGCGAAGCTAGCAGTCTACAATGGAGTGCTGGCACCTGCCCTGATGTAAGGCAGTGAGGCATGGAACTGGCAGAGGAACGATGAAATAAGAATGATCGTGTGAGAAATGTGGAGATCCACAAAGAATGCAAGGCTGATGTAAGCGTAATGAGTAAGATTAAGAAAGAGACCCTCAGATGGTTTGGGCATGTAGAACGAATGAACGAAGAAAGTAGTGTAAAAAGAATATATGACGCAAATGTGAACGGTAGCAGAAGTCTGAGGAGGCTTAAGGAAGACATGGCACGACCAAATGAATCAGATACGTGAGTCGGGCCATGTCGAGTCAGAATAATAGAAGAGTATGTATGAGTATATGAATGAGGCAAAGAGTGTACACCAAAACCGTGTTGTTTGGCAGTCCGTCCTCTCTGCCTACCCCTGCGGGGAAACAGCGTGATGCTTAGTTAGTTAGTTATCTTATCCTCCTAATTTAAGAAGAAAATCGTTTGTGAAGTCTCTGCACGCCCCTGTAATTTATTCGATCCCACCTCTATACATATTTCATTATTTTTTATTAGCCATCGACTTGAGCCGCTCTATATGGACCGAACCCAATTCGCCGCTCAATTGTAAGGGACGTGACTTATCCCGTTTTTTGAAGATCTGAGAAATCTGGTTCCCGAAATGCTCCTACATAATGTCTGAGGGCTCAAAAGGGCTAATATGGATTTAGCCGGAACGTCCATCAATTTCCTTTTGTGTCACTGATACCCACTTTGATTATCCTGGACTATTTGGGAATTTCCTTATAATAATATTTGGCATTCTATAGCGCCAAAGCTAAGAATGTAAGAATTGACTTTTCTAGGAAATGTCAACGATTCTCGAACTTGGAAAACGATTTTTTTAAACTTAATAATGTTATTTATTAAATTGTGCAAGTATTTTAGTTTTTTTATTTTATTTTATTGTGACAGTTTTTTCGGCTTACAAGGTCATTTTCAGACATGGTTAGACCATTTTAAGACATCTTATTTATTAAACGATTAAGAACACATTAACATTTAATGTTGAAAAAGAGAGTTCAAAGTACACCGCAAAATAGAGAATCTATTGCCACAATAATATTTTCTTAGTGAATCGTTTTAATCGTGTAATAAATCATTTTAAGCACCTTGAAAATTTAAATTGTGTTGGGTAAAAAGAATCATATAAATAAGATATTAATGTAAGGAGTCAGATCATTTATAATTCCACAGTTTGGTCTCCAAAAAAGTCAACGAAAAGGATAAAACTAACAGCTGAAATCATTTTAGGCACTTTGAAATTGGGCGGGGTAAATAAAATAATTTAAATAAGTCGTCTCATTGTGGTGTGCCACAGTTCGAAAATGGCCTTGTAATCCGAAATAGCTGTCACAATAATAATTTAAAAAACAAACATACTTGCAGAACTTGATATTATATAGCATCATTAAATTTGATTTAAATAAATTTTTTCAAAAGTGGAGTTTCGCGAATTAAACACAAAACTAATAAATGTAAATCGAATGTTCCGAACTGTCTTTCTGGCTAGTTTTGACTTTTCTTGTTTCTCATAGAGCATCTACCCTTTGGTTCTACTAGAATAAATCTCTCTAATCGATTGTCTATGACCATTGTCCATGGTGGTGTGTCCATGAATTATTGCGATCGTTCGATTGATCAAAGTGGCTCCGATCGAATTCAGCGAATAATCGCATAAATTGCCGGCTTTCGTACTTAGATTTTGCAAGAACAACAACCGAAATCTTGGTTTACGGGCACAGCAGGGCAGCATTGTATCGGATCCTGAAAAAAGGATTAAAAAGTTAAAGCTAGCAGTTAAAAACCCGCGCCCATCTGTCGGCGGGCGACAAGGCAGTAGCTTTGTAACAAACTCCACGTACGAAGATGGTTTTTCGTAAGGCGCGTCAGATGTAGTGAAGTCGGGTTCTTAAATTTCAACCTTACAAACGCTAGCGTATTAATACTATCAGATTGGAAAAAAATTACAACCTAAATGTAATGTGTCGTAATTAAATTAGTCTATGATGAGTTCTCACATTACTTTAGTTCACTTGCTTTAGCAGAGGTGCCCGGGTTCTTGGGGTGAGGTTTGTCTAGGGCTTGGTGGCGATTGCGTTTCCTCACCTGCGTAGCGGATCTGACAGTAAGAGACTGCTTGAGGCAGGCATATGTAATATCTAGACCGCTCCAGCCTCCAAAATGTGAATAGTGTGTATTGAAAATGTGTGATGCACGATAAATGAAGGAGTTTTGCATAGAATTGGTGTTGCACGCTGGTGGAGACTAAGAATTTTGTCTGATCTTTATTTATTTATTTTATTGTTATTTATAAATTTTATTTTAATTTCATATTGCAAACTCTATTTTTTCTTGTTTTTATGTAGCTACTATTATAAAACTTCTTCCCTGTGTACAGTAAACTGTTCTGCGTATTCGCTTTGTCTTTTTTTTGTAGCCTGATTTCCTTGCACGTCCTTGTGCTATGTGTGTGAATATCCATGTTGTATATAATTTTATTTGAGAAGTATATTGGTAACAGGTTGCTCACTATTTTATGGATAAATATCATCGTATTCAAGGTCAACATCTGTTTCACGGTTAGCCATTTTAATTCCTTTAACATTTTATTTACTTTTGAAAATCTATTTTGCTGAAGTATTATTCTCATTGCCCGGTTTTGGAGAATTTGAAACTTACTTTGTTCTCGTTCGTTACACAGGAAAAGGATAGTTGAGCAGTAGTTAAGAGGAATATAAACGCTAGAAATATTTCGATTCTCATGCCTTATAATCCGCGCGTCGTATTTGCACGAGGCTTGTAAGCGAAAAAGTGGTTTTTATTTATTTTGAGCATAATTTTATAAGAATGAAAAAAAGTTAGAACGTACAAAACCTCAAAAATAGTCTTAGCCATAAAGGGGTATTTTTAAAAATTGTTTCTTAATTAATTACCTCACAGTAAGTCATGAAAAAACATTTTTTTAGCGGTTTACGCTTATATTTTTTGGTATGTAAATAATAATTTTATCTTAATTCCAATACATAGAAAGGCTAGAAAAAGCTTCGATTTATTCGTGTATATTTTTGATGTTCATACTGTAAACCGATTCGTCGTAAAGATGAATCTAAATAGTATCTAAACAGGATTTCACGTATAGCTTCTTCTTAAAGTGTGGAGCAATAATTGAATTATAAATATTGATTGCAGTTTTTCTGGAAAGTTTTTGCCTAATTCTTCCCAAAAAAGATATCTTTTTTTCCAATTTTCTTTTGGGTATATTCAGCATGTTTGTTAATCTGGTACATTTGTTGGGAAGATATTACTTTTAAAAGACGTAGATTCACCAGTTTTCAGCTTGTACTACGAGTTTCTGGACACCGTATACAATGGATAGTTAAATTGGCACCCTCTACTTACAGCCTCCCCTACCGTACCCTGTACCCTGTGCTCTGTACGTGTGCTTCAGAAGGGACGGCCAGTTGCCAGTTAATGAATGAGTAATGAGATTCCCTAACGACTTTTATAATTTGGTTCCTGCGCGTACATGAATATATTAGCCGGTATTATTAATAACACGAAGAGACTTTTCCATCTCACGTTCCGAACACTGACTTAATTGAGTTTTCAGCAGGTTTTTATCATTTATTTCCGTCAGATTTTTCGCTTCCGAATTATTTGACCCAATTTTTTTTATTTCCTTTTTGCGTGTGGTGGAATTCGAAAGGATGGGGTGATAAGTTGCCAACTTCCGAGTTTTTTTACCCCCAGGGCCTATGGGGATGCTGTGTGGGGGGGGGGTCTTTTTAGGGAAAGGAAGAAGAGGAAGTTGTGGAAAAAAAAAGGAAGGAGAGAAAGTTCTGGGAAGGCAAAAGGTAGAAATCTGGGGGTCAATGTGTTCAGGAGGCGTATTTCCAAAAAAGGTTCCATGCCAACTGAGAATAAAGTCAACTCAACACCTTTTTGAAAAGTCATTAAAAGCTATGAAAAAAATAAATTTAAAATAGTCGATAACCCTAACCCAACGTAACCTATTTAACCAAATTTTTATATATATTTTTCATCGCTCTAAATGACTTTTCTGAGACGGTTAGTTGGTTTCATTCCGAGTTGTCCGGTCACCTTCCAAAACCCATACCGGTTCAGTCGCGTAGCGACAATTTACATTTTAAAAACACCTCTGTATTGGTTATTTTTTATCACTTTGCAAAAGAAAATTGTTCTGAAAAGTAGATAAAATAATCTTTCCAACGTTAGAAATGAATAATTTTATTTCTAAAGTAAGTATGAGAAAAAAATCGCAAAGTGTGCTCCGAAAATTATTATAACCGCTTTCTTCTGTTATTTTACAAGTTATATGTATGAAAATTGTTTCTTTAAATGTTACATAAGACATTTCCCACGATATGTTTGCTCTATTTTAAACGAGTTGTGTTTTATTAAACATTTTCACAATTTTCATTTAATTATTATCGTTTTTAATATTAACGCTCTCCCTCTAACATTATTTACATATCTCCCCTTCTTCTTTTTGAAGGCTTATTATCGGGACTTTTAACTGTCACAGTTGACATTGGTAAGTCCTTTTTCTGTGTCGACTTACTGTAATGTCGGTACTTTTAGCGTCAGAATGCCGAAATATTCAGATTGTGCTGTTAATTACGTCAAAGTACCTTAACAGCCAGTCGTTTGTGGTCCTGCTACTGAGAGCTCCGTTATAACGTCTCTTTCTGTTACATGCGTCGTTTATGAGAATGAGGGAGAAGTTACATCGGAGCTATCAGCGATTTACCTTTATTGTGGATTCTCACAGCGACACTGGCGTCCTTTGCAGAACGACAAGATCCTTGTAATGGGCGTTTTACACGATACTCTTTTTCATACCGAATCCCATATTGAAACTATGTATATCGAATCAAATCTGATTCAATTTAGCTAATTTGATTATTTGATTTTGATTATCAAATTCGATTGATCAAACTCTTATTAAGTAAATAAACTTTTACAGTTTGTTTTCGGTGTAACGCATGAAAGAATTGAATTGAATTTAATTTTTATTTATAAATCAAATAATATTCGAGAACGCGTGAGGGGAAGGGGACATGGGAGGGAAAGGGGAGGCGAAAGAGGAACGTGACGAATGGGAAAAGACACGCAGCGAGAAACAATTCCTTTATTAGTGGCAGTGCAAAGCATGCCGGGAACTCGCTATTCTTAATATTTTAAAAAGTGTCTTTCCCTGAAATAATTAGAGCTGGTTCACACTCAGCTATCAAATATAAAAGATCATAACACGCCAAATAATGCTCTCCATATAATCCCTTCAGACCGTTCACACCTAAGCGTTTTTAAGCGCAGATCAATCATAGACAATACACATCTCAGACGTAACCGCTCCAGACGCGATATCCCAGAAGATAACTCTCCCCTTCTCCGACTAAAACAGGAGAGGGGGTCATTGTAATTACAGAGCTGCCTAGACCCGTGGATGACAGATGTCAAGTTGACAGATTTCAGTACAAAAAATATGCGTTCCGTTGCCGCTCCCTAATTCGACTGACCCCCTCTCCTACCACAGGAAGAAATATTTGATAGCCTCGTGTGAAAGGACAAAAGATAAGCGCTCGCAAATCAACACATATCTGCTCGCAGATATATAGCTCAGTGTGAACTAAGCATTAAACTCGCAGCATTTGTGAGATAGTAAGATTATGAATTCTTATAAGAATCTTAGGAATTCATTGGAATGTATTGAATAAAGTTTAGAATTATTTAAATAATATCCCCTCAAGGACGTTTTACAAAACTAAGAAATAACTATAAGTATCTCTGGTTTTACTACATTTATTACACTTAGCTAAACGAGAACTGGTCGGTTTAATACTAGTACGTAGATTTCGCCAGCTGTCAAAAGGTTTCGAAGGGTTTAGCTATTTGAAATAAATTCAAATATTCAGCAGTAATTCTCGTGACTTGTTTGTGACGCTGATTTAGATGGTTATGATTTGAGATTTTCCCAGCCAAAAGTAATTTGTTTTCGGGGTATTGTGCCGTGTTGCGCTACTTCCTTCTTTAGCCAGTTAGAGTGTCCATCTGCAAGAAAGAGGTAGCGCAAAACGGCATAATTCCCCAAAAACAAATCACATTGGCTGAAATATTTTGGAGAAAATTTATGTAATTTTCCGGTATGCCCTCTTTCAGCGAGGTAAGAAAGAACATTAAAAAAAATCTGTTCACTTCCAGAAAATTAACGAAGAAATAGATGCTTCCCAACTTTCCTCTGTCCCATCTCCTTCGCTTTTTCCTCAGCCTCAGATTTCCTCTTTTCCTCAGATGGATTGACCACAGATTCCTACCCACACCTAATATATTTTTCTTTCCCAGAACTTCTTCTCATTCCTTTCCATAAAAAGACTCTCCAAACAGCATCCCCAAAGATGACATTTTGAGGGATCTTTTTTCCTCAGGCCCTCCTGTATTGAAGTAATGTAAAAAAGCGCTCTTGAGGCGATTTTTCACAAAAACCGCGCCTTTTTTACATCAACACTGGAGGCCCCCGGGAAAATGATTTAATAATAATAATAATAATAATTGGACAATTTGTAGAGCGCCGTTTTTGTGAAAAATCACCTCAAGGGCGCTTTACAATTTTTTTAAAAATTCTTAGGATCCATCTAATTTTATTATTTACAAATAGATACAGAAACATACTTACCTGGCAGGTCACTTCCGATAATCACACTTTTTTAGAAAATTTAGGATGGGCGTACGCTGAGACATCGGTCGCGCAGCATGTTCAGCGCAGTTGTGAAATGTATGAGAAACATGCACGTCTCAGCGTACGTCGCTCCATACACTTCCATACAACACAAAAACCAAAACTATCTTGCGCTGAACATGCTGCGCGACCGATGTCTCAGCGTACGCCCATCCTTATGCTTGGGGAAGATACGACTTTGCATGTGGAGGACATTACATTGAAAACTCTGGACATTGCATGACTTCACCTTTGCTACCCTCATCACTGTTGCTTTTACATTTATAATATTAATGGCAAAATTGAATTAGTATTTATTTTGAAAGACTAGTGAATTTAGAGCTCTTTGGGACTGGAAATTTTCATAAAATGACCTTTACAAAAGCTTAAAATAAGAATTTGGTTATATTTTACACAATTACTTATTTAAATTTCCCTCAAACTATCCTTGTTATCTTTGGGGGTACGGTGTGGAGGATCTTTAATGAAAATAATACGTGGACGTCATTGGAAGGACATGGGTATGAGGTTCAGATGGGGCAGATGTGTCCACCAGTGACCGAAATATGAATCCATCCTAGAACCTAATTGGTTCAAAGCTGTACAAACCTTAGTCTATTAATATTATTACTAGCGCAGACCCGGGATAAATCACGGGTTTTATAATCGCAATTTTAAAACGACAATTTTAAAAAAAATCTCTAAAATATTATCGGTAGGTACATTTCTCATGACTGAATTCGTCACAAAAGCAGTTCCAATTTGAAAATGACACCTAAATTCAAAGAAAATTTGAGTTCATTGAGCAGGGCGAACTAATGCACAGCGGAGACAAACGAAATGCTATGTTTTATTATCGTTTATTTATCAAAAGATTCTCCATAAAAAGTGACTATAATAATGTGTTTTTGATCATACTAAATCTCGCAAAATTGCTTCGCTTAGGCTCCTAAAACGATCCTGTAATCCTAAATCGTTTATCTTAAAACAACCTTTATAATAGAATCAAGTTCATCATTATTGCTCGCCTCGCTCCTCGAAGAAGTGGAAGATGCAAGGTGTCGGGGGCTGCCCTGTCCGACACCTCCGTCCGCTACTTGCGCTCGTAGCGCTGTCCCGCTCTATCTCGCACGATCTCCGATTTGACGTAAGGCGGGCGTCGTATCGTCTCGCTCAGGCACGCTGGTTGCGGTCCTTCGGTCTTTGGCTTTCTTGTTTTTGTGTTGTGAAGAAAACTGCGATTTGAAAACATTAAATTTGTTTGATTTTTAAAATACATCGATGAATTAGGAATCGAACACGTCACCTTTCGACTGTCTTAGCCGACTTGTAATTCTTTTGTGTGTTCCGTTTCAAGATGGCGGCCGTTTGAATATTACCCTTTTATCACGTCAGAATAATAGAAGAGCATACATGAGACGATCTTCTATGAATGTGAATGAGGCAAGGAGTGTTCCAAGACTGAGTAGTTTGGCGGTCCGTCCTCGCTGCCTATCCCTTCGGGAAACGGCGTGATGATTAGTAAGTTAGTTCATCACGCCATATTTCGAACTAGCAATCAAACAATGGTGGTACCCAACTGCCTGAAGATAGTTTGAAAAAAAATATCATTTTGTTTCTTTTGACAAATTAATTCTCAGATCATAAAATGTTTATTGTTATATTCCTGTTATATTTCAAAAGGCGCTATATTTTGTATGGCGAGAGTCAGGACGGTTTTTAATTTTTAAGTTAAACCGCTTTTAATATTGAATTAGGTAAAATGACAGCATCTCATCACTGCCGTTGTTGTATTGTACCAAAGTCCAAAAATTTATACGTGACCGTACGTGATAAACAATTTATCAGTGTTCCAATCTTTCTAAATATAAACAAAACGCGTCGGTTCAATCTTTATACAAGATCAGAATGAAATGCGGACTGGACTGAAATGTGGACTCAGAATCAACAGATTCAGTCGAGCCAACCAACGGTGTCGTGACCGGACAACTCGTCAAAGTGGGACTTCATCATTCCTTTGAAAAGTAATTAAAAGCGATGACAAAAATCATGTTAAATAGGTTAGGTTATTTGCTTTTTTTATGGGGTGTTGAAATGCCACTTTTTCGGGTTTTCTTGGAACCATACAAATCATCAAACTATTATTTTTATGATTGTAACTAATGTTTTTTCTTATTTCTTTCAGGTAAGCTTGAACAAATTTCTCCATCGCAGTCTCATCACCTGTTTCTACTGACTTGCTGTTCAGAGCGACAGTTGTTCCATGTAAGTGAAAAATGAAAATTCAAAATCTCCACTCTGCACCGCACCGCAAATATACTATACATTATATTTCGTGATAAATTGTGAAATAACACAAATAGCTAGCAGTCCACAATGGAGTCCTGGTACCTACCCTGATGTAAGGCAGTGAGGCATGGAACTGGCAGTGAAAGGATGAAATTAGACTGAATGCTGTTGAAATGAGATCCCTGAGTAGTATGTGTGTGAAACCATGTATGAACGTGTGAGAAATGTGGAGATCCACAAAGAATGCAAGGCTGATGTAAGCGTAATGAATAAGATTAAAAAAAGGACCCTCAGATGGTTTGGGCATGTAGAGCGAATGAACGAAGAAAGTAGTGTAAGAAGAATATATGACGCGAATGGAATGATCGAAGAAATCGGGGACGCCCGAGGAAGACATGGCACGATCAAATGAATCAGATACTTGTGACGGGTCATGTCAAGAGTCAGAATAATAGAAGAGTGTGTATGAGACGATGTATGAATGTGAATGAGGTAGAGTGTGCTCCAAGACCGAATTGTTTGGCGGTCCGTCCTCTCTGCTTACCCCTGCGGGGAAACGGCGTGGTGGTTAGTTAGTTAGTAAATTTTTCTTGCGCACGCCGGGATTCGAACCCGTGCCTCTCGACCACGGAAGCCGTCCAAAATTGCGATGAAATTTAGTGCTGTACTAGAAATAAGTGTACCAACCACTCCCAATTTTTTGTCCCGGCTACCGCCGAGTTCAGCTCGCCTCACTAATTTTGTTCCCAACTTTTTTTTTGTCGTTTTTTTCTTGGTCCTTTTTTCCTTAGGGCCGGAATAACAATGAGACCGTTTATATTATAATGTTGGTGTTGTTGGATGCGAATGCGCCTCCACCGCTTCACTCGGCCGGGAAGATAACATGTGTTCTTGATTATTTATTGCCAGTGCCCGGCGTTGCCCGGTCAAGTCTCGAGGTACCCCTTAAGGGGGTATCCTAGTCAAGAAGCATGAATTTTAAGTATTTTTTCAGGAGCAATAAAAAAACGAATAATAATTTTAATAGCCATTACTTTATCAAATAATATTAATTAAATATTAAAGAAAACATTAAAAAAAAATCTAAGGAAAAAAAAATTAGTTAAAAAATCTCTCAAAAATAATTCAAAAGGTCTCAAAAAAATGGCACGCCCTGGTTGACACGATTGCAACCCTCCTAGTAATAAAAAAAATAATCTTAATCCAGACAAGTGCTGCTATGGTCCGTACCTCGAAAAGGTAAAAAGATTTTTTTTTGCAAAATGGCAGCTGTCTGAAATAAAAAGAAATTTTTTTACCCGTTTTTTTTTTACTTTTCGGAATTTTTTAAACATAGTAAAAATTAAAATTTTGTTATAATTCTGGTAGGGGCGATAGAGCAATGTGTCGAGAAGGCCCACATCAATTTTCAAGTAAACTTTTGAGATATCGTGTCAACCGTCTCGAAAAAAGTGGTTTAAAGTTTTGCTCTTTTTAGATTTTAGTTAGATTCCGTCTAAACCGGTCAAACTAAAATAGCTCTCACTTTTAAAATAATTCGAATATTGAAAAATCCTTTTATATTTATATTCTTGAATATTTAAACCATCGAAATATGAAGAATTTTTTTCTTTTTTCTAGACTGGAATACCCCCTTAAGTGGAATGTTTGCGCGGCCCTTTTCGGCCAGTTTCAGACAAATCTTGAATTTGGATTTGAGATCAAAATACTCAACCAAACTGAAAAATTATTTTTGTAACCAAAAGGTATATCAAATATCTAGTACGGATGTGAGCTGCTTTATTTATTTTGGCTTTTAATTATAAAATATGGGCCATTAAATATTTTAATGTTTCATGATTTTAGAGGCAATTTAGGCAATTATTTGTGAGTAATAAGTAAGAGACAAACAATAAAAAAATAATTTTACTATCTTTATCATAAAAATAAGATGAAATATAAAATAATAAATCAATTTCAAGTATCCAACAACTATACATACACTTACAATTTATATATGTGTGTACATATATGTATGTGTATGTGAATGTGTATGCGTATGTATACGTATGTATATATATATCTATATGCATGTGTGCAGGTACATGTATTTATATGGAGAACAGCCCTTGAGCATGGCCAAACTACCCTTAACTAGAAATAAACTCCTACCATTCTCATATATTATTGTATTTTATATAGGGTGATTGTTAGTTGATGCTAAGGGCGGGCTGTTTCATATAAATTCAAATGTAACAATGTAACAAGTCCGTTTCTGCTTTTAAACAAATTTTGACCAGAAGAAAATAACTATCGTGTTGTTAACCCCTCAGGGCATATTATGTCGAAAGGTTAAAATATTTCCGCTTTGTAATAAAATCCAAATAAATGGAATATTTCTGAACGCACCCGAAAACTAGAAACTGTTTTTGTTAAAATTTTATAATTCGAAATAAACACGTAATTTTTTAATGCAAATAAAAAAGTTTTTAAAACGGCTCACCTTACGTTTTTTTGTTACTAAAATTACTGATAATAAAAAACACACGCATATTTAATAGGTAAATGTATTATAAATAATATCGGAAGTGACCTGCCAGGTAAGTATGTTGAATCTATTTGTAAATAGTAAAATTAGATAGAACCTAAAAATTCTTCATAAATTGTACAGCGCCCTTGAGGTGATTTTTCGCAATAACGGCGCTCTACAAATTATCCAATTATTATTATTATTATTATGTGTATGTATGTGTATGTTTATATATATATATATTTATATATTTATATATTTTTTATATTCCTCTAATATATTTAAATACCTTTTTTTGCTCTTCTAAATAACCAATGTACAATAAATATTAACATTTGAAAAAAAAATACTTATAAAACTTTCTATTACAACACATAAATACTTGTCATACATAAACATAAATAAACACGTAAACACCTCAGCACAGGTTCTCCTAGTGAGGTGTTCACGAAACATACAACAATACCTATCCACAGTTTCACCTTCACAAACCTACCTTACACCCAACATAATAAAATTACAAAATATATTATGTAAAAATGTTTTCGAAATTGATCTATAGGTAAATACTGTAATATATAGAAATAAATAAATAAAATTCAATCCTCTTCTAAACCATTAAAAACATCACTTACATGGAATTCTTATAAAATTCACGCGGTAACAGTAAATCTTACTATCTTCTATATATTAAGCCGCCGCTATCCGAATTTCAACCGATTTCTTACATATCTCCCTTAAACATTTGATGTTTTTAAGCTCTTAAAAAAAATATATGTTATTTTTGAAGAAAATACCTAAACGCGTTCTACGCCGAAACGCAAATTATAATATGAAATTCCCTCGATAGAAAAAAATTGCAAAGTGTGCTCAGAAAATTATTTAAAACAAGTCTATTTCTATTAATTTTCAAGTTATATTTGTGAAAAAATTCACAATGTTTCTTTAAATGATACTTAAGATACCTTCCACGAGATTTTTGCTCTATTTTAAACGAGTCATGTTTTATTAAGCATTTCCATAATTTTCGCTTCAATTTTATCATTGAAAACATTAGCGCGCTCTGTCCAACATTCGTAAATACATATCTCTCCATCTTCTTTTTCTTTAGCAAAAACTTTGTACCCCTTTTTACGAAAATTGCGCGGACGAAGGAGTTTGAAATTTCGCACACTTATAGTTTGTATAGAGAAGGAGTGCAGAATGCTAATATTTTTTTAAAATTATACATAAAAAATACATAGAAAAAACATTACAATTATGGTCGAATTTCGACCATTGGGCGACCACTAGTCTTACTAAAATTATAATAATAATAATAATAATAATAATAATAATAATAAGGTCTTTATTCCAGGATGTGGGGAGGGGAGTGCAATCCCACACATCCCATATAGGGTATAATTACATATGTTATTATATATGAATATTAATTACATATGAATAAATAAAAAGATAAAAATTAACAAAATAAAAAATTAAAAAAGAGAAGCATCATTAGATACACTATTCACAAAAAATATAGTTAAGTCTTTAAATCAGGTACTTGTTGTTCCATCGGATCTCAGATTGTAGGAGCCAGTGTTTTTCTCCAATATTCATCTATGCTCGATCCTGTAATCAGACGGGCTTCCATGATGAGGATATTACTGGAGTGGTTCATCCTTCCCCTCAGTCCTACAATCCTGGTTCTTAATAGAGCTTCGAATCCTGGAACTCTCCCTTCTGTGAACATTGAAGAGGCACTACAGTACCTGGGAAGTCCGAACATTAGACGGTATGCATTATTATATTGCACCCGAAGCCTTTCCATGGTCCTTTTTTTGAAATTTGCCCAGAGCTCGCACGTGTACAGGGTGGTACAAAAGGCTAGGAAGAGCGTCCTTTTTACCCGTGGGCTGCAGAGTCGAAATCTTCTGCTGAGCATATTGCATTTTATGCTAAGTACTCTCCTCTGCCTGTCGATGTCTTCATCATCCGTTAATTTGTTATTGATGACATGTCCTAGATACTTTGTAGATTCTATTATTTTCAGAAGCTCACCGTTCAGAAAGACGGGTGGAATATTTTTTGGGCCTTCCCCGTGTTTTATGACCAACAGTGCTGTCTTTTTCGCATTGTAAATCATGTTGGTTTCGTGTGCGAATTCTTCACATATCTTCAGGAGGATTCGTAATCCCCTTATTGACGGTGCCATCAAAACCATATCGTCTGCGTAGCTCATATTGTTGACACATTCTCCTCCTATGTGGCAGCCCACTCCAGCATTATTTAACCTGTGGGTTAGTTCATCCATGTATATGTTAAACAGTACTGGGGACATACATCCTCCCTGTCTGACCCCGCTTTTCAGGTAATAAGGTTCTGAAAATCCATCTTTCCACTTTACAAGGTTTTCCTGTTGACGATGCCAAGTTTCGAGAATTTTTACTACTTTCCATGGTATACCTCTTTCCTTTAGTTTTTTCCATAATAAGGGGTGGGAAACACGGTCGAAAGCCTTACTAAGGTCCAGAAAGCATGCATAAGTAGTTGTTTTCTTCTTCCTGTAGTATTCCAACGTCCGTTTTACGCAATATATAGCCGAGTCCGTAGAGCACTCTCTCTTGAAACCCATCTGATTGTCTTTAGTTTTCATGTGGGATCCGACTTGGTCCAAGAGTACTCGTTCAAATATTCTAGCGATGGCCGTGGCGATGGATATTGGTCTGTAGTTTTCCTGTAGAGTTATATCTGTCAGTTTCGATTTTATTATCGGAATGATAATTGTTTTTGTCATGTCTTTAGGTAGATAGCCACTCTTTATAATATCAGTGAACAGTGTTGCCAATAGTTCGATAATCGCTGCCCCTGCATGTTTGACGTGTTCGATGCTTAAACCGTCATGCCCCGCAGACGTTCCAGATTTCATGTTACTAATAGCCGATGTTATCATGTTAGTTGTGACGATGGGACCGATATCATCATAAGCGGTCAAATGCGTTTCGTTTGAATCGATAGTCGGCGTGGTAGTTGCGAAGTGTTCTTTAAAAATGTTTGCAATTACTTCCGGATTCGTCTCTCCGTTTATGTTGCACGAGATTTTACAGCGCAAATTTAACAATTTATTAGACTTGTTCCAAAATTTTTTGAAGTCCCGATTATCTAAATCTCCTGCTATTTTATCCATCTGAAGTTGAGTCGAGTTCTTTTGGCATTGTTTAAGTGCTGTTTTAAAGGCAGCACGCTTTGCTCTTCTATCCTCTGCAACAGGACCCTCGCGCGGTCTCCCGTTAATTAGCCATGTGTGCATCGCTTGCCTAGATTCGTCGTATTTGTCCGCTACAAATTCATTCCACCCACATACTTGCTTATGTTTTTGGGATATACACTTGGTAAATACAGATATGGCACTGCTTCGTAGGGCTTCTACTATACTCCCATAGAGGTATTTTATTTTGTTGCATACAGGGGTGCCACCGTCCTCAGGAAATGTATTTTTTGACCTGATTTTGACGAGACAGCTTTGCGAGCATGAGTTATATTGTCCGATATCCCGTATATTATTCGGATTCCATAAAGCTGGATCTCTCAATACAGAATTAAATACTTCCGTTTTAGCTATCCCTCCCGTTTGTAAGATTAGCTCGAGAGGGCGGTGATCTGTCCAATCTATATCGTAGTGTATTTTCATACCGACAATTTGCTTCAAAATATTTTTTGTAACTAGACAATGGTCTAACCACCTAGTTGTACTGTGTGCGTCACTGATATATGTGTAAGAATCCACAGGTAAAATTTCGATGTCTGCACATGTGTATTCAAATTCTTGACAAAAAGATAATAGCTCCATTCCAAAGAGTGAATCGGGATGGGCGTTGAAGTCACCGATAATAATTGTATTTATATAATCTTTATCGTCAATTATTGTTTGTAGGGAAGCGAGGCAGTTAGAATATTCCTCAAAGTTATCAGATGTACAGGTTGGCATATAGATTGTAAAAATGCTTAATGTTTCAGTTGTCAAACTCACCTCAATTCCGGCGATCCGACAATTATCTATTGGGATTGCGGTAACCCTTAAGTTTTGTCTGTAGATTATCCCCACTCCACCATGCGGTCGTCCGATGATTGGGCCATCGGCAATGTTCACGGCAGATGTTCCCAAGCTGTTAAAATCGGGGTGAATATGAGATAGGAAGTCAATATCTGTAGGAAGTAACCATGTTTCTTGGACTACTATAATATCGTTCAATTCGCAGAGATCATGAATAAATTTTTCAGAGCTGCGAACCGATCTGCAGTTCACGGATATTATTCTTAAGTTATTATTTGTCATTTTGATGTTTAGTAGGTATGCGCGATTCTATGAATCTTCGGAAAACAATTCCCTCCGGCCACAGTTCTTCTACTAAGTAATTCTTTAATTCGTTAGCTTTAATCGCAAGTTTGAATGAATTAAATGGAGTTGGGTGGAAAGGCTTAATTTGTTCTACTCTGAACCCATCTAAGCCGTTATCTTTTAGGTACTTAGTTACGTCATTCTCTGTTGTATTAATCGCAAACCTCGATACATATACTGATGCGATTATATCCGCAGATTTTAGTACGATAGATTGCGCTTTGCCTCTCATATTGTGAATGCGTTTCTTACGCACGACGGTTTTGAAACCGCTCTGGTCGGTGGTCGTTGATTGCGACCCCTGCGTTCGGCCCACCTGCTTGTTTACATCGACGTTTGCCGTATTGGCGGTAGTTGTGGTTGCTCGTGTATTCTTCGTATGCGTATTGTCCGGGGCGCTGATAGTGTTGGTTGACTCGCGTGCATTAGTTTTGCAGGCGTCTACGTAAGATGCCGGTCTTGGGTTAATGTTAATTATTGGATTACCCACATGTTTATCGCCGTTTTGTTGATTTGTTGGTGTCTTCATCTCGTTACGTTTGTTCATCTCCTTCATTTGGTCTCGTAGTGAACAGATTTCTTGCATTATTTCAGCAGTGTTAGTGCTCGATGATTCACTAAGATCGTTCTTAATTTGCCGAATTTCGGATTTCATGGCGTTGAAGTCTTTAAGTAAACGTGAGATGTCGACACTGTCAAAGTTGACGGGCGGCAGTTTATGCAGCTGTCTTGCGACGAACACCGGTAATTTGTCCGGATCTGTCTCTTTCAGGGCCCTGAGGATGTCCTGAAGATCGCGGCTGACCCTGCCGTCGCCTTTACGTAGTGTACGCTTATCAGGAAGCTTATCAAATAATATGTGCTTCGCGAACTTTATTTCCTCCTCGGTGAAGGCGGAAGTGCATAGTTGTGAAATCGACACTTCATCTAGAGTGTCCGCTTTATTTTGCATGAATGCAAGACATTCGTTAATAATTATATTGCACTCGTTACAAGCCATCGCGCTACTGTAAGTATGTCCTTCTGTCACGGCGGTTGACAGATACTGTATATAAACCCGAAAGTTTGTATGGATGTATGTGTATTTGTTACTCTTTCACGCAAAAACTACTGAATGTATTTTAATGAAACTTTACAATAATGTAGCTCATACCAGCTAGTTAAAAAATAAAGTCAGAAATATCTTTTGCAAGACGTGAACCTCCTGTCAACCTCCTCTAAAATGCAACATGGCCAGCTCTTTCGCAGCCATTTTTTATTAGAAAGAATTCAACACAAAGTTTGTAGTCTTTATGCATTGGTAACAAAAACACCGTTTAACGGTTGGGTCCTGTTTTTTTTATTAGTAACACTGAAAATGAGTAACTTGGTTTTGCCATAGTAATGAAAAATGAGTAACAGTTAATAAATTTCTAAAATATCATGCCAATCTGTATTTATTACCGTTTTAGGGGCTTTTACACATGAATAGGATAAATTATACAGTATTTATTATTAATAACTGAACTGCATCCGCAGGAAAAAAAATGTAATTTTTTAGTGATAAATTGAAGATATCGACTGACTGGTATAATCATTTCCCTCCATTAATATTCTGGGCAAAGAGGAATACATATGATAGTTCGTCCCAGAATTTCTGCATTGAAATGAATCCAGACTTCAAGTATTACGGAGTGGAATCCGAAAGCTTATTAACGCAAGCGATTCTGGATTCTGGATCAACTACATCATTAAAATTTTATAGAGAAATATACCAAGTCAGTGAAAATCATTCTGTCTAACAATTTTAAGCATTTAAAAGAGTTTTTTTTTCGTTGTTTGTTTTTGGGGTGTTATGCCGTGTTGCGCTATCTCCTTCTTTAGCCAACGTTTCGGACAGTTTTACAGTGTCCATCATTTTTTTTTTTTTTTTTTTTTTTTTTTTTTTTTAAATTGTACAACCTTCGACCAAGTATATCAAGACATGCCCTGTGAAATTAAAAATGACACCAGAAACCAAATAAAACTGGCTCAAGGCCCATTTATGAAAAAGTGCGAGCATTGTTTCGTACTATTTGTATCGCATAGTGCTTTGTGTTTAACCTTTTATCGGTCCACACTGAAACTAATTGCTGTCCCAGCCGTCCTGACGGAATAAATTTTTTCAAACACAAAAATATCCTACTTCCGAATATTGTACAAGGTACAGTCCGCGGACTTTATTTTCGATAATGTAACCAGCTCTCTGAATACATAAAAAAAATTATGCCTTACCGATAGCTTTAAGACAGCGTTTTAATAAATGTAATAATATTGACGTATTATTTTTTTGGCAAGCAAAGTTTCTGACGTCACTTAATCACCCAAATGCTTGTGACGTCACCACACACCGATACTAACACATAGACGAAAGGCTGGCATCACGAAATGGCAGTGGTTTTTAAACTTTTTAAAAACGCGACCCGGTTTGTATAAAACGAAAAACTTTAAAATACATTAAACGCAGATCTTAACAAAAAACCGCTGCACTATTCTTCAATTAAGGTCGAAAGTTAACCTATCTTAAGCCATAGCATTCCGAATTTCTACCGTTTTACAACATATTTCTCTAAAACACTTTTAAGTTTTTAAGTTTCTAAAAAAATATATGTTGTTTTTGACGATAATATCTATACATTTGCCACGCCGAAACGGTAATTGAATGAAATTATTCCGATAGAAGAAAATCGTATATTTCGAAAATTATTATAAGCACTTTATTTTTGTTACATTACAAGTTATATGTATGAAAAAAATCATAATTCATTTTTTTCTTTAAAGCTATGACATTTCCCGCGAGATTTTGGTTCTATTTTAAAATGGTTTAAACGAGTCATGTTTTATTAAACACTTTCACAATTTTCGCTTAAATATTATCGTTTTCGCGCTCCCTCTAACATTCGTATTTACATATCTCACCTTCCTCTTCTTTTTGAGCGCTTACTAACGGGCTTTAATTAACTACGAATTTCTGTCATTTTTTAATTATTACCTATACACAAAAAAAACTTAATGATTGAGCAGCTGATTCAAAACTTTTAAGAAAGATTATAGTTTTCGGCTAAGACATTTTGCAAAACAGAACAGAAGCCTTTGAATATTTTTTAGCGCAATTTTTTTGATATTTTTTTGTAGTCAAAAGTCCGGAAAGCAGTAAAAGGGCTTGCGGGCTGCTGGTTGCTCATCACTGTGTTAATGATAAGCGACCAACCTGGGCAGCCCACGGTGCGTGGGCGGTAAAAGGGTCAATTTTTCGTAATTATTTTCAAGCAAACGATGAATGGATTTTTTTTATTTAAAACTCATGATCAATATATACATATACGGGACTGTGTACAAGTTTTTGTACACGAATCTAAAGTATGGTTAATCTAAAGAGTGTACACCGCTTTCAACAGGACACTTCGACGTAATTGCTGCTTGGTGGTTGACAACGAGCCATACGGTTCATCAGAAAAATAAAATTAAAAAATTATCAGACGCATCCGCCGCCAAGAACCGGACAAACCTCAATCCATGAACCCGGGCACCCCTGCATAGTCACCAAACGTAGCGAACCACTTGGGGTGACCTATGGCAGAGGCGTTGGTTATCCAATAAATGGTTCCCGAGGCGGCGGTACCCATACTCGCCTCCGAAATTGAATCGCTTGTCATAATAAAGTAAAAAAATATTTTTGTCTAATTAAATTTATGAATGTCTCGCGATACCCACTTTGAAAACCATTTATATACAACACAGCTTGTCGAAACATCACGCATGCAACACGTGTTCACCTTTTGAAGTGTTAGTTCGACAAATCACACAATGGAATTGGACGGTGCTCAGTTTTATATTGCCGAGAATTCGCATGCAAGACGGCGGAATTCGAAGGAGAGTTGTATTGCGAAATTACTGATACTTGGGGTTATTTTTTTCTGATTTTTACTATGAGACGGCTTGTCTAGGGTATACTAGGTCAATGTGTACAACAGATAAATAATCCAATTACCGTACAATTTTCTCATTTAGACAAGCTTAACACCTAAGAAGATGATCATTATACAAAAAAATCTTAAGGCTATCTAAAGAAGAGTTGTATACATCTAGTGTTTTTGATATTTCGTTCAACAGTACCATTCCTCTTGTTATGCTATGCTGTGCTAGAACATCTGTTCTGCCGTATGGTATTTTGAATAAGTCGTGTCGACGACTACGACAGAAGTTTTCAGGCACGTATAAACCGTAGCATTCCAAGAGGAATGGGCTGTCAATATAGTTATGGATTATGTTTTTTTTTTTTTTTTTTTTTTTTTTTTTTTTTTTTTTTTTTTTTTTTTTTTTTTTTTTTTTTTTTTTTTTTTTTTTTAAATTTATTTATTTATTTTATAGATCAACAAACAAATCCCGCTAAGCCAATTGCAATTGGCTTGACAGAAGGTGCTTATAATACTTACAAATATATTTAAAGTTATAATTTACATCTTTTATCTACAGTTTAAACATTTTTTCATAAATTTATCATAAGTATCAAAATAAATATTCTTTTTCCAATAACCAATTTTTCACCATATCTCATCTCATGACTCAAGAACATAAAAAGAATGTTATCAAAATGCACGCAATACACTAGCGGGCAACGTGATGTGTACTAATATTTATCAAAAACACAATTACGCGCTTCAGTTATTGGAAAAAAAATGGCAAAATTTTTATTAGTGTTTTCATTAGAATTACACAAAAATTGTACAGTGCAATAATGAGATATTGTGTGTAAAGTGGATATTGGGGATTTTGTACACCCATCTTCGGGCTGCCTGGGTTAAAAAATGAAATGAAAAAAAATCAGATGTCAGACGCCCTGTTCGCACTCAAAAAAAAAAAAAAAAAAAAAAACTAAGAATTGCAAGATTTGCATAACGTCTAGTTTCCAAACTAAATCTATTTGTTGCCTCAAGTAACTCCATATGGTGCATGAACCTCGGATAAGTTCCGTGCATTCGCATATAGACGTACCTAAGGAATTTTTTCTGGATTTGTTCCAGCATATTAATATATTTAGTCTGGTGCGGAGTCCACACACCACTAGCATACTCCAGCTTACTTCTTATGACGCCATCGAACATGGCTATCATTGCATCTGGGTCATCAAATTGCTATCAGCAAAATCATCAGGGCAGATGTGTAATTGTGTTGATGGACACTGTAACGCTGTCCGAAACGTTGGCTAAAGAAGGAGGTAGCGCAACACGGCATAATACCCCAAAAACAAACAACGAAAATACTTTTTTGGTCGTGAAAATCTAAAAACATTTAAAAGAGTGTTGTGGTTCAACACAATTGCTGAAAAACCTATTTTAAAATTTATGTACGTTTCTATTTATAATTTCACACTGAGCCTATTAATTACCCCGCTCCGCAGGTTTTTGACGCTACGCCCTGGTTCGGCTGTTGGTTCGGCTGTTGGTTCGGCTGTTGGTTCGGCTTCGCCCAGTAAGTGTTGGTGACCATTTTATAAATCCGATAGGAACTTGTTCCAAAAATAGCCCGTTCCTCGGATCCACTGTCATCCAGTGATAGCTTATCACCGGGACAGGAATGACGTCATATATAATATATAGCAGCGTGATACAACTGAGTATTACCGTCAATATTTCCTTATCTGGAGAGATACTACAAATTCACAAATTCGTAGAACTTATACCTTGGGATGGCACATTTCCGTGCGACCTTCTGACATGGTGACATCTATTGACGAATTCTTGAATTCGAAACCGAATTACCGGTAGCTTTGTTTGAAATTTCACGTTTATATGGCGCGGCGCACACGGCGCGGCGTCAGACATGCACTCGAGGCCGCGTTCTTAAATTCCAACCGCGCAGACGCAAGGCTATTAATACTTTTTTATGATGATTGATGTAAATAAAACTAACAAAAAAGTCTACATTCCTTTCTTTGACGACATGACTGATAAAATAATAACAGATCAAAAATAAAATAACAAATAACAAATTGAAATAATAATAATGAATCCCTACTTACGAAAAAATATATCCGTCCCTTTTTCACAATGACCACCATTAAATTTTTCGGACCTCAAACGTTTTATTTGATTATATACGATTAAATCTAATACCCCCTTTTGGTGATGTATTGCTTTCCTCCAAAGCCTCACGTGGGTACTTTATTTTATTTTGTAGAATACCTTCAATAAATTTAGGTGTTTCTATTTAGTTTCTTTTTACGTTTTGAATCATGTATTTGTGTTATTGTAATATTAATATTGTCCTTTGTGTGGGTAAATGGTACTTTTTTTATGATAAAAGACCTCGTATGTACACATCTTTGTTTGATTTTGAAGTCAAATATTTTCGGATAATCTAGTCTCCTTCAGCGGATGCAATCTTCCCAGCAAGTCTTCCATTGACATTTTTGGTGTTACCTCGACCCTTTCTAACGACATGTTAGGTTCATTCTTACTTAAAACTTGAATTTTTATACACAACAAAAATAGTTATTTTTGACGATGCCTGACCGCTATTCAGTTGTCTGATTTAAAGGTAATTTATATGAAATTCCCTCTATAGAAAATAATCGCAAAGTAACTAACTAATCGTCACGCGGTTTCTCCGTAGGGTTAGGCAGAGAGAGCGAACCACCAAACACCTCGGTCTTGGCACACACTCCTCGCCTCGTTAACATTCATAATTTTCAATTTGGGAGGCGGTAATGGGTACCGCCGCCCCGGGAACCTTTATTGGATAACCAACACCTCTGCCATAGGTCACCCCAAGTGGTTCGCTACGTTTGATGATGTAGCAGGAGTGCCCGGGCTCATGGGGTGAGGTGTATCTAGGTCTTGGAGGCGGATGACCAGGACACACTGAACCCCAGATTCCTACCCACCCCTTAAACCCTTTTCCTTCCCAGAACTCTCCTCCCCTTCCTTTCCTTTAAAAAACCCTCCACACAGCATCCCCCAAGATGAAATAGGCCCTGAGGGAAATTATTTTTCTCAGGGCCTCCTGTGTGGAGCTCATGTAAAAAAAAAAAAATACATCGTCTCTCTTGACATGGCCCAAGTATCTGATTCACTTGGTCGGGCGTCCCCGACTTCTTCTACCATTCACATTTGCGTCATTTATTCTCTACTTTCTACTTTCATCCTTCATCTCTGTCAGCTCCATGTCGCACTGCCATACATCAGGGTAGGTATCAGCACTCCATTGTGGACAGCTTGCTTCGCTTCTTAGGACAGTTTTTTGTTGGCGCCAACGGCGTTCAGTCCTCCATTAATGGAGTTATTCGCATTTACCTTCTTTCAATATCTCTATCAGCCTTCCCATCTCTCGTAAACATAATAATAATAATAATTGTAGAGCGCCGTTTTTGTGAAAAATCACCTCAAGGGCGTTTTACAATTTATTTTGAATTATTAGGATCTATCTAATTTTATTATTTACAAATAGATACAGAAACATACTTACCTGGCACGTCACTTCCGATAAACACACTTTTTTAGAAAGTTTATGCTTGGGGAAGATACGACTTTGCACGTGGAGGACATTATATTGAAAACACTGGACATTGCATGACTACCTTTGCTATCCTCATCACTGTTGATTTTACATTTGCAAGAAGATTAATGCCAAAATTGAATTAGTATTTATTTTGAAAGACTAGTGAATTTAGAGCTCTTTGGGACTGGAAATTTTCATCAAATGACCTTTACAAAAGCTTAAAATAAGAATTTGGTTATATTTTACACAATTAGTTATTTACAATGTCGTGGGCCGTGAAGGCGAAGGTGAAAGTTTTTTTTTAACTTATGGATACGACTGTCTGAAAAGATGAGTTTTAAGTTTAGCTCTAAATTCCGCTGAATCTGTGATCATTCTTAACTCGTGTGGCAGTCCAATTCAGGCTTTAGGTCCTGACACCCCGAAAGCACTCTCACCGAATTTACTATCTGGTGTGCGTTTTGGTTCCTTCAACCTTCCGATAGCTGATGTTGCTGCTGACCTGAGGGTTAATTGTCGAGGATTGGAATTTTCTGGAATACACATTTCCGATAAGTAAGCCGGAGCCATTCCGTTAAGGGACTTAAATATCATCCAGCAGAGCTTGAACTGGATTCTTTCGGGACACTTGAGCCAGTTAAGGTTTTACTAAAAACATACTTCCCAAATACACTAACTCATCCACCTGTTGCAAGTATTCATCATTCACAACTATATTGCGCACTGATTTCGTATTCTCTCTTTCAAATACCATGACTTTAGACTTAAAATAGCAAAGTATGCTCCGAAAATAATTAAAAAGACATCTTGTTCTGTTATAACTACTATCCGACCGAAACAAGACTTTCTACCGAATTAGAATCTTCGGTATCTGTCTCAGTTTCGGCCGAAAACGAAACTTTTTTAATAATGTTAAAAATCTATTGTTTCCTGAAATTTGGCTTATTTTTTACACTTATACAGATTTTACACTTAGAGCCATTAAATTTCGTCGAACGATGATCTTGCGATCGTACCCTTGCAACGGTAGAGGGCGGTTCCGATGAGAAAGATTAATTATTCTCCATACCAGCATTTTAACATTATAACTCAATATCGATTTTATTTCATTCCAAATTTGCTTTGATAAATACCCACATTCAAAAATGCTCAAACTCGTGATGATAAAACTATTAAAATTATGTACTTTTTGTAATTATGTTTTTTGTGATATGATCGTAAGTATTTATAATTTTTCAATAATGTCTAAGCAAAATAAGAATGAATTTTTGTTTTTAAATATAACGCCTTTAAGTTAAAATGTTTGAAAATGCACAATAAATCAATAAAATATGTAAAAAACGTGCCTCTAATATAATATGCGTAATTCATACCTCTTACGTAATTATATTTATGGTTCATTTTATGCGGGAAATATATTTATAATATAATGAAATTTGCTCTCTCCGGGATTTCAACCCGCGACCCCTAGATTCTAACCCCTAGATTTAACCACTAGGTATTGAAAGAGAGGTTACAGCGGCAGGACCACATGATTGATCCTTCAATGCACATGCTCCTCGCGAAGCACCATCACCTACCATAAAAAAACATACATTCGTACACACAGACGTACCGAACCTGTTCTCGACAATGGTCAAACAGTAACAATGCGTCTTGACGGCCTCGCGGCATGGGCGCCCGCTTCCCACATATGGTCTGCCCCCTGTCCAGTTCGCGACCCGACGACGTGTTTTTGTATCACACGCATTGCACATCGTAGTATAGTGAAGAATCCGTGAGGAGGTGGTCCCAATAGGCGCTTTCAATATCCCGGATATAATATCACGGAGCGGATATAATATTACGGAGCGGCGACAATACAAAAAGACAATAAACATACGTTCTTTATCACAATAATGCTGCAGCTCTTTCCTAAACATTAAATTATGTTGAGACAAAAGATGAGACACGCAATGTACATTTGTCTGTTTCCTCCAAAGGAAAAAAAATAGTACTTTGAAGGAAACAGACATACGTATGTTGTATGTCTCATCTTTTGTCTCACGATTATTTAAAGCGTGAGAAAGAGCTGTAGCATTAATGTGATAAGGAACGTATGTTTATTGCCTTTTTGTATCGTCGCCGTTCCGTAAACGTAAACGTCGGTATATCGTGGTATAACGTGGGATCACCAAGATTCAGTAACGTATTTCAATATACTATCATTGGAAGATCGAAGAAGATCGGCCGATGTACTTTATCTACAAAAAATAGCCAGATCCGTTGTAGATTGCCCAGAACTCCTACAACGAATCCAGTTACGAGTTCCCAACAGACGAACCAGATCAGACATGATATTTAGCCTCCCTCGATGCAACACTAATTCTAAGCAGAACTCTTTAATTTATAGTGCATCCAACACTTTCAACACACACTACACACAATTAGACATTTTTAACATTGCACCGCACTCTTTAAAATCACACAGGCGGTCTCAACAACAATAACATTAACTATAGATACCTATCTAATGCAACCACCACCCTATGAGGTTCTTTTTTAAATTTAAATTTTTTTTTTGCTTTGCATATTTTTATTACTATATCTCAACTTAACCGATCCCCCCATCCTACCCCCTCCCTATTTCCACCTAAATAACGTAATAATGTTTCTTGTAATGTAATTTTTGTCATCTGTCGAATCACTTGTATATAACACCATGTGGAAACCTGTAAATGGTACAATTATTGTGACTCAATTACTATTACAAGAGGCACAGCCTCTCCAAAAGATAGAGAAGAAAAGAATTTAAAAAAAAAAACAAGTTACACGTATCCACACTTCCAAAATATAGCAAAACTGTGATTATATTACAGAAGTGTTACCAATTTATAAATTATCCAGTGGAGCGCTTTTTGCCACAATATGGCACTATTTAAAATACCTCGGATCGCTTTGCTGCCAATTTTCCCTTATTTGTAAGTAATTAAGTAGAAGTTTACGATTTTTAATATTTTTTTTATAAATCCCACGAATATGTGATAATCGACAAAAGATAGGTGAATTCATTGGCTATATAGAACTATAATCAGTTTGTATGTCTCCATATTAAAATTTGGAGATATGATTTTTTTTAAATTTGGACGGAATATATTCAAAATGATCACCGAAAAATGTCGACCAATCGGAGAAAAAAGTTAAAAATTTCGCTGTCGCTCCAGTGGTTAAAATAAGTTCAGTTAAAATTCTGATTATACAAGATTCAACTTAAAAATCAGAAATTGGTAAATAAATTATGAGAAATCGTCTTTGGAAACTTTGACACCTCATATCTCAGAACAAGGTAAATTATAGTACAACCCTACCCAAATGAAATGACGTTATGACGCGTGCACATGAAAAAAATCGAATTCGAAAACTAGCATTACAAAATTCTCTTCCCACCAGGGAACCATCTCTATCGTTTAGTTTTCCTTATTTCCCTACATATTTGTTCTGGGCTCGTTAGTAATCCTTGGGGCATACATTGCATGGTTTGCTTGGACTATTAATTGAAAGGCCCGACCAGAATATCTCATTGTGTCTCTCAGACGTCGCCTCAACAATACTCGTGTAATAATACACCTCAATCAACTTATTTTTACAAACAGTCAAATAAAACACATCGCGTTCCTAAATTGACCCATTGTAAATGAAGCTTTATCGGCTTTCGAGTCGGCTCTCCTGCTCGCACCCGCAGTAGGCAGAGATCGGCAATTGGTGGTCTGCGGGCCAGATGTATCCCGCGAAGGGATTTCTCGCGGCCCGCGGGTTATCCCTTCCCACTGTACTTGGCGCACCATCGATCACAATTATTTATGTACTTATGCATTTCTGAGAGACAACAAGGGACAACAACATATCCAGCACACTTAATATAAACAAAACCGATCGACAAAAAAAAAATCCCGTCGGAATAAAAACAAAAAATCACCACGTATAGACGCATATTTGTACGACATTTGCACTAGCGATGGGTAAGTTCTGCATTTTGCCGGAAGCCTCCGATTTATTTTATTTATTTATTTTTTATATGACTACCGCGCAAGAGTCCCAAGTGCTCCCGTCTGGAACCAGTGAGAATATGGCATCGCCAATTGGGGTATGTTGTGAGGTTGAAGGTAGTAGGGAGGGGAAGGAGATAGGAAAGAGGAAGGTGGGGAAGTATCTGGCTATTGAGATCTGGTCACCAAACACGGCTAAAGCCATTTAAAGCAACGTTTCAATTCTGAATGGTGGTCTTACACCGCGATACTGATACTATCTTCCACTATGGAACGTGCCGCAAATATACTATATATTATTTTAAATGACGTAAATAAACGTTTGCACAAGCGTTAGGTTAGGTTGGGTTAAGTTCTGCATTTTGCCGGAGGCCTAGGATTTATGCTTCATTTTAAAAGTATTCGAGTTCTAGGAGTAAGTCCCGGGTCCGAGTACTTTGGTACTGGGTGCTCTTGCGGCTACCGGGACGCAAGAGCACCCAGGGTTCAGCCGGTGCCGGACCTCGGAGCCGGAATGGTACTGACACATTTGCTCATTAACAAGCCGGCTTATGAGCATGCTCATTAATGAGTATGCTCATGTCAAATAGTCAACTGTACACATTTGCTCATTAATGAGCAGGCTTGGTTTGAGCTTTCTCGTGAATGAGCGTGCTCAAAGCCAACATTTGAACACACATACTCTTTAATGAGCATGCTCATGTCAAATAATAAATGTCATCGTATAGTGTCAGTTCCGTTCGCCCTGAACTAAACAAATTAATCTTATTGCTTGCTTCAACGCAATTATTAATTATTTAAGAATCTTTAGACGAAAGAAACTAAACGGTTGATTTGGGTCCAAGATGTCAACGGTTATACAGCTACAAGGACATAATAGAGTCAGTTCCGTCCGCACAGAAGTCTATTACCTAAGTAATTGTATTGCTTGCAACTCATCTACTGAAGAAACTTTTGGCGAAAGAAAAAAAGAAAATAAAAAGTTCGATTTGGGTTCGCAATTGGATCACTAGAAGAACAAACCTTGGAGCAAGTAATCAGTTGTTAGTAGAAATGCGAGAAGAAAATATCAACGGATATAAAAATCATTTATGAATGCTTCCGCAGAAATTTGACGAGCTACTCTCTAAAATTGAAAGTGTGATATAAAAACGAGATACTCATACGCGGAATGTTAATCCGCATATGAGTTCCTATATTCTAAAGGTTGATTTTCGTCAAAAACGCAACAAATTCGAAAATGTCTTAATTATAAAAAATAAATTCTAATTTCAAAAGAATGTGGTTTCATTTTAGAGGTAAAGGAACTTTTGGGGAATTCGGAAGTCTATTGTGGATATTTTGGTGACCTTGTAATAATAACAATTCAAACACATTCGTGATTCCCATAATAAATCACGAAAAGAAAGGTTTTTTTCGACCCCCTAGCGATCTATTTTGACAATTTTGACATTTTTGATCAACGTGCAGGCGCGAACTGAGATCGGAATGACATGAGCATGCTCATAAGCCAGCCTGTTCACACATGCTTAGAGGCTTCCCCTTCCACCCGATAATCCAATGAGCATGCTCATAAATCAAACGGCTGTTGATTTGTGAGCTATCTCATTTGGCTTCAAATGAGCATGCTCATTACTAGCAACGTCACGGACACACATGCTACTAGGTAGCATGCTCTTTGGCTTCAAATGAGCAAGTGTGCCCGTAGCAGAACTCGCATGAACCCGGTTTGAAAAAGGAGTAGGAGTAACCCGAGATCAAGAACCCATTTCAGCTGAACCGACACATCGCTAGTGTGCTACATATATACCTACACATAATCTCAGAATGTTAAAAATTAAAATCCACCCCACTATAATAAGTGAAAATGTGGCTTCTGTAATGATGGAGGACTAATAAGGATCCTAAGGATCGAACCAGCGAAGTGGGAACCAATAACTAACTACCTTTCTAGCAACCGGTCAATCGTGGTATTTCAAAGCATGTAATTTTTCGTCGCCTGCAGCGCTTGTACTTTGTTTTCTGTCTTACATTTTTTTATGGAGAGGGAGGGGGAACTTTGAAGAAAAATATACTTTATGGAAGGTTGAGAACCTTTGCGCTTTTCGCTAGACGATGACGACGGGCGCTCGGACGGGCAGTCACAAGCGCACTGACTGAGCAGGCTCGCAAGAGCACGAGTGACGATGATGGTCCCGTCAGTGTTGCCAACCCGGATTTTGAAAAAGACGTAGGCGTGACTATAAAATAACGTAGTCAATTGGCAACAAAAAGTTTGTAGATGTACCGAAATGAAGAAGTCGGGTTAGGTGAAACTGAGTAAATACTGTCACATAATGTAGAAATATTTTTACCACAACAGAGGGGGCCAAATGGGATATGGGATGGAAATATTTTTACCACAACGGAGGGGGCCAAATGGGATATTGGATATAGGATGGGGCGAGGTGGGACGGAAATGGGATGGTACCTTGTGTTTTTAAGCAACTTTTCTTATGTGGCACGAACTTTAGTATGAAACCGAGTGTTGTACAATTGGTAGAAAATACGTAGATTCTGGGACTGAAGTTAGTAGGTAAAAAAAATTGTTTGTCTGTAAAGTCGATTTACGGACGATAATTTTACGTGATAACGTCATATAATAACGATGGAGTGGAAGAGAGATAGATGCGTCACAAGCCGAACGCTTGTTCCGCGCTCTCGCTTGCACGCTCGGTTCAGGCGAAACGTGACAATGAGTCATGCTTTTTCGTGGGTGCAGCCGGCGTTCATCGATTTATAAGACGTTATCACGTCAAAAGACGTAGAGTTGGCAACGCTGCGCGTGGCCCTCCAATTTTTTTTTACATATTCGTACGGCCCGCCACCAAAACTGATTGTCGATCGCTGCTACAGGGTATCCTCGTCTCTGTCTTCCGCTCGTTTCTTTGTGCAAACGTCGTATAAAGATGCGTCTACACGTGGTGATTTTTGTTGTTTTTATTCCGACGGGATATTTTTCTTTTGTCGATCGGTTTTGTTTATATAAAGTGCGCTGGAGATGGTGATTGTGGGTGGATGCACTGCGCGGGTTGTTGTCCCTCAGTGTTGAATGGAAATGCACATGTATATGTACATAAATGGATATTGTTTCGTTTGAATGTGCATGTTCGGGACGTATCTTGATCGGTTGTCTGAAACATCTTGTACTTTTATCAGGTTTCAATTGAAAACATGTTCTTTTCCACATTTGAAAACATATCGCCCAATGAAACACCGTCGTAAAACCGGATATTTGCTAAAATTAGCATTTTTTTTACTTTGAGAATTTTGGGAGGAGTTTAAAAATACTTGAGAAAAAGGTTGGAAAAGGTATTTGAGAAAAAAAATTGCAGGTTGATTTCATAAAGGCCTGTAAAAAACATTAACTCCTTTTTGACGCATTAATTATTGTAACAAGGAAATTTAAAATTGATTGGAACCAAGCGACGCGGAATCTAGGACGTCTGTACGATACGAAATGGATGTGCCAAGTGCATGGTTCTTGTGCCGATGGCATAAGGTTCAGTTTATAAATCCAAATTCGTAGAGTGCGGGCCGTATTGATTGATTTCCAAAACAACAACGAGAAAATGCATTTTTTTTTTTTTGTGAAGTTCGGGCGTAAATATAATTTTTTTGCGATTATTATAAAAGAAACTGAATTTGCCACTGTAAACAATAAAACCGAAAAGGTGTTTATAAGTAGGAGAGTTTGCATTTGAAAGTGTTTTTTTATAGATCTAATACTTTAATTTTTTCTAGGCTTATTAAAAGACTTTAAAAAAAATGACCGATATTCTCAAGGGCCAAAATATGTTCTACACGCAGTATTTAATTGAAGCATCTATAATACTTCTAAGCGATCAAATTTTCAAAACAAAAATACATGATTTTGTATGATTTTGCATTATGTCGCATGGCTTCATCTTAACATTCAAAGGGTTCTAAAGAATCTTAATGATCTGAGGAAATCCTTTTAATAACGAGTCATATTTTTTATTGGCAGAACTTTGATATGTCAATTCAAATATTGAACTGAGTTCTTCATTTTGAAAGGACTCTCTTTCATCTTAACCCTTCCTCTACAAGTGTCAATCAAAACTACAAAAAATACTTCCTTTAAGAACCAAGTTGACAGGTACTATATCCCCCTATTTGTTTTTTCGAACTGCCTTTCACTCATACTTCATTGAAGACATGACGTGTTTTATCATCGAGACCTTTGAATAATTCAAAACGGCCTGTTCTGTTCTTCTTTTCCTTATTATTTACTCTTTTTTTAAAGTATATTTCATTTTTAATTTAATGAGAACAAATAACTTTGTGTACACCACTATTTAATTAACAATATCGACATGTTTTAAAAACTATGTTTTCTTCGCCAGGATAATAAGTTAATAAAAAATAACAAAAGACAAACAAGTATAGAAAGAAATCCTGACGAAGAAAACATAGTTTTTGAAACATGTCGATATTGTTAAATTAAATAGTGGTGTACACAAAGTTATTTGTTCTCATTTAATTAATAATGACGCCACAAAGTGAATTTGCGAAATTTGAAGAAATATATTTTATTTAGTTATAAAATGTTTACATCTTAAATCTAAAATATTCTTTTATAAAACTACTGTAATATTACTAAAATTTGGACTTCACAACATTCAGATATAATCCACGAAAAACTGCAAGACTTTTATCTTCTTAAAGCCTCGATTACTTTGAGCGAGTTCACAAGCACTAGCCGGCGAATTCACTATCTGCTAGTAAACACGCTCAGTGTAACATATTAACTAGCTAGCTAGCAGATTTTCCACTGAAGAAGTTTACTAGCAGATAGTGAATTCGCCGGCTAGTAGCTTGTAAACTCGCACAATGTAATCGAGGCTTTAACATTCACCGAGAGTTCATTGAACCTTTTAAAACCTTTATGGAAAATATTGTTTTGTGTTCCCGATAAAATTTTTTTAGGAAGCCTAAAATCGTTGCAGTTTCTGCCGGATAACAGTGTACTGTACTACTAATTCTAACATTATTCATCATATTATCTGGCAACATTTTATTTTTTAATTTATTAATAAATACTTGAGTATTAGAGATAATATTAACTAGCCGTTTCCCAGATATATGGAAACACAGTTTTTTTAAAAAGGGGAACAAAACGGACTTAACAAATTATAAACCAACTAGCTTTTCCCCGCGGCTTCGCTCGCATGGTATTACGGGAAATTACTGTAGCGGTTGAACTTATCAATTATCCCCCCTCCTCCCCACCCCACCCCCTCCCGCATTCCATACATTCATTCCCTTACATTCAGTTTTCAAACATCTAGCCTGCCACCTAAATTTCACAAAGAAAAAAAGAATTATTCAATTTTGTTCATTCGTTCGGCATTTATGCGCTTACAAAAATTTTGGATGTTTATTTTTAATTAAATATTTGTAAGTTTGTTAATATAATACAAAATTACACTATTTATTATTCAGTCTTTATAATCGTTACGAATTATATTTTTAATGTAGGAACTCTTATCTGACATTTATTCCAGCTTGTCCAAAAAAAACAAAACATATTCTAATATTTGAATTTTCTGGGGCAGTAGCTGACCAGGGGGCTGAGTACCTACCAGCTTAGAGCCCACAAATATATCAACATTGTTTCCATGGGAATGATTTTTTTCTGACATTTGCAATTAACTCGCTTTTGTTAGCGACAGAAAACGTATAACAAATATAATATATTAATATTTATAATTTCATAACGCCAGAGCTTACCATCATATACAACATATAGTCTGCGCATATAATTTAGCTTTCTATTGGTGAATGAATTTTTAAAGTCTTTTTATTGGTTAATGCCTGAAAAGGTCATAAACAAACTCGAGCAGTTTCGCATTTATAATATTAAAGTATGGATAAGCATCTGATATTTTACAAAGTGATACGTTCTCATTTTAAATCCTCGGGCCTATTTTGTCGGAAGGTCAAAATATTTCCGATTTGCAATAAAAAACAACTAAATGGAATATTTCTAAAAGCATATAAAAACTAAAGCCATTTCAAGCAACGTTTCAATTCTATTTGGTGATCTTGTACCAGGGCGATACTGATGGTATCTTCCACTCTGGAACGTTATATATATTGGAACCTACTATATTATTATTTATTAATATATTTTGAAATAACACAAATTAATCACATTAAATTTATTTGCGCACTCCGGGATTGGATCCCGCGACCTTCGACCACGGGGGGCGTCATATATGTTTATTTCGAATTGTAAAATTTCAAAGCGTATTTTATCACCTTTCAAAAACAGTGTTTAGTTGTCGGATACGTTCAGAAATATTCCATTTATTTGGATTTTATTGTAAAGCGGAAATATTTTGACCCTCTGACAAAATGCAGTCGAGGCCTGAGGCGTTAATTAATTCCGAGATGCACCAGCACAAAACACGATCATAAAATCAAATACACTTATCGTCTTCTCTTCACACGACTAAATTTGGAATTAACTCCTCAAAATACATCGCAAATACGCAATACAACGCATTACCTTATAAACTTCCAGCAGTAAACAACGGTTCCGTCACAATTCAGAGCAATTTCAACACCCATTCATGAGAAAGCTTAAACC
The DNA here is from genome assembly GCA_936435175.1 of Glyphotaelius pellucidus. Lineage (NCBI taxonomy): Eukaryota > Metazoa > Arthropoda > Insecta > Trichoptera > Limnephilidae > Glyphotaelius > Glyphotaelius pellucidus. Next base: position 4,034,473 of record OW386560.1, on the reverse strand, counting down.
AAGCATGCTTTCGAGCAAGTGTATACAGTTGATGAGCACTAGGGTGGGTCACGACTGTATGCGGAAATTTTTTTTCTTGTTTTGATTTGTCTAATAGTGATAAAAGGGTGTTAAATGGAGATATAAAATTACATAATTTAAAAAATATATATATTTGGATATCATCTTTTCCTCCGGATTCACTTTGAAATTTCATATAATAGAGAAAAACCTACCCTTGTTAGATCTTAAAAAAATGTTAGATAAACTGTTAAAAATAAAATATTTTTAATAAAACACGAAAAAGAGGGAATATTTTCATTTTTTTATTAAAAAACATATTTGAATATAATTCAAATTATCTCAACGCAGTGTATTCCAATACCAGCAAAATCCTTCTTACTCTCGAATTTCGGCATTATTTTGCGAGACTCAATTTTGGGACTTATTGTAAATGATTTCGTCAAAATATACTACATTTGCTATAGAAGATTACAAAAAATATGTTTTGGAAAAAAAAAATTAAAAATTAAAAAAAAAAAAATTTCAAAAAAAATTTAAATTTTCAAAACTTTGAAGTGAATCCGGAGGAAGAAAATCGTATCAAAAATTTTTAAAATTTGAAACACATCGTTTTGAACCCATTTGGCACCCTTTTATCGTTCTTTGAATTTAAAAATATCATTTTTTGTTAAATGACCCACCTTAATGAGCACGCTCATTAATGAGCATGCTCATAAGCCGGCTTGTTAATGAGCATGTGTGCCAGAACCTTAATTGACATCGATTGTCCAAGAATCGATTTATCTATGACAATGTATCGAAATACATCGATGGTAAAAAAGATCGATGCAACATCGATGTTGCATTAATCTTTAATCCTTAGTTACTTTAATCGTTAGTTTATTTACGATCCTTACGATCTGTGATCTATGGAATCATGGAGTTAACTTTTTGACTTCTAAAAACAAAACAAACTGTTTTCTGAACTGTTGAAGCCCTAATGGTAGCACTCTGTAACTCTTGTTCAGAAAATAAAAACTAATTAAAAAAGGCGTTAAAAGTTTAATAATTTTTTTAAAAATTGTCCATAACCTAACATAACATATTTTTTCATCACTTTTAATACATTTTAAAAGGAGGTGTTGAAGTTGCATGATTCTGAGTTCTCCGGTCTCTAAATGTTCTAAAGAAATTCATAAAATTGACAGGGATATAGAGATATATGTAAATCCGTTTGAAACAGTTTGAATGTTGAATTATCCTTCAGCAAAACTTTGCACGCGTGTTTCTCGAAACTACTTTTTTCAACCTGGTTGACAGCATATTAAAAAACTATACATTCGATTTACATGCACTAAGTCTTAAACTGTTTGGAAATCCAGTCTGTATGGCACCACGTAGAGATTTTTTTAAAGAGCCTCAAATTTTCCAAAATAAAGGGAAATAAATTTTTTTTTTTTAATTTAATGAAAAACAAAATTTAAGGAAATAAAATTCGCTGGTTCGCCATTTTCTTTTCTTTCTAGATATCAAAATTCCCCTTCGCGGTGCCATAAACCTATATGTCTAGTATCTAAATGTATTTTTTTTTCGTATGGCTTAATCCCTGAACCACCGAACCACCGAAAAGCAAGTGTCCTGTTAAAAGCGGCGTACACCGCAAACCACACTTTAGATTCTTGTACAAAAATTTGTCTACACTCTCCTATATGTATATATTGACTATGAGTTTTAATAAAAAAATTCCATTCATAGTTTGCTTGAAAATACACCCGCCAAAATACACCCGCCAAAATACACCCGCCAAAATACACCCGCCAAAATACACCCGCCAAAATACACCCGCCAAAATACACCCGCCAAAATACACCCGCCAAAATACACCCGCAAAAATTTACCGCCCATGTATAGCGGGCTCAGACCCCCCCCCCTTTTTAAGATATTTTCTCAGCAGCTTTATCCTTTAGTAACACTATCTTTTTTTGGAACTTTATTCTCTATAAATGTATTTAAGAACTGTTCTTTAATTAACTGTGTATAGTCTGTCTAGTTTATTTAAAAATAAATTCGTATCCTTGGCTAAAATATTTTTCTTTTAATTGTGTAATGTTGTCCTTCCGAAATGAGTTTTATTAAACTCATTGGGAATGACGTATTGTAAATATTATATTTTATGGTTTTGTAATGTACTAAATCACTAAATAAATAAAATAAATTATCGTTTGAAATTTCTGCCTAGTGAGATAGGTCAGCCTTCGAAGGTATGGATAAAACTCTGCAGTAGTGATGGATGTAATCGATATTATTTCAATAATCGAAATATTTCGATTGTTAAAATAATCGATCAAGGTTGTTTCAAAGCTGCTGTTCTTAATTCTCCATCTTCGTGTGTTTGACCTCCTTTACAAATGTTCCCCGTCTGCTTTGGTCAGTCGCCATTCGTCTCCAGTCCTCAGAACTTCGCTTTTTGCCCCAATACTCTTCCACTAGGTCTATGGCCGGCTTCCAATAGGCATACATTCAATTGCGATTTTCAATGTCATGTCATCTTGCATTCTTTTCACATGGTCACCCCACGTTGTTCGCTTCATTGGGTACTTCGTTAGCCCGGATTAATAAGGTGAGGTTAGTGTAGGTCTTGGTGGCGGATGCGTCTGCCTACCAGGTCCGTGGCCGGCTGGAACGGGAGAGACCGGTTGAGGAAGACCCCTCCAGCCAGAATCTCTCGCGTCCTGCACCGCGGTATGGAGGAACGGATTCATACGTTACTCCTGGACATACTGACCCCCAGATTCCTACCATCCCTCTCCGACCCATTCCTATCCAGAACTTTCTCTCCTTCCTTTCCTAAAAAGACCCTTCACACAACATCCCTAAACACATATACTGCTAATGTAAAAAAAAAAAAACAAAAATGTCATGGACCTAAAAATTACGACGATGTGTACATTCTCAATTAGATTTTTTAGTTCATAGTTAGGTTAGGTTAAAATTTGGCGTCTTTTTTTGTGATATTCGAGCGTCACTATTTTCTTCAGAAAAAAACGAAATTGTCTTTGTCGCCTCCATTCGATTATTTCATCGTTTTTATATCGACTTTTTTCGATTATCATCGTGTTTCGATAATGCCCGTCGCAACTCTGCAGTACAATAGAGCACGATTTCCCTCGCCTCGCAGATATTAAATCTCCTTGTTATGCAAATGAGGCTCTCTATCGGGTCGTGGCTGGACTGCAGGCGAATATGCCACTTAATGCTCGCAGACTTCGGATCATTTCGGTGGAAATTCTTCGTATTGAGTTTTGAGAAAGATTAAACGTTTAGACGGTTCTGTTTATTTTTCTGTTCGCGAAGAAAAATCTGTTTTCTGATTTGAATGATTTTTCTGTTCTAGAATTATACGCTCGTGAAACCGCAGATCAACCGATATAAATCTCACTTTTACTTATTAAACTGTTATATTTTGCTTATGTAAGAAGTCAACTTGAGTACAATTCTCCCGTCTGGAACCCACATTACAATATACATGTATAAGCTGTTGAAAGAATACAAAACAAATTCTTAAGTTTTCTAAATTTTAAAATGGGTATTCCAGCAATTATGTTGAACTACAACACTCTGTGAAATAATATGAATACGCTCAAATTGTCAGACAGAAGAATTTTCACTGACTTGTTATTTTTATATAAAATTCTAAATAATTTAGTTATAGTCCGGTATTGCTTGAATTGATAAACTTCTCCACACCGAGGCGTCCCCGATTTCTTCTACCATTCACATTATTTGGGCGAAACTGGGTAGTGATGTTGCGCAATAGGGTTTGTAAACAAACGCATAATATGGAATTTGCAGAGAAACGACGAAGAAATAAGATCTATATGCGGTAATACCATGAACGGCCTCTAACGAATGAGTATACAATTAAGAAAGAGACGCTTAGATGTTTTGGACACGTAGAGCGTATGGGGGGAGAAAGGAGTGTCTGGAGAATAAATGGCGCTAATGGGTGGAAGAAGAAGACGGGGGCGTCTCGGGAGCTAATAGGCGCTTTTAATATTGTCACGTTTGCGGAACGGCGACGGTACAAAAAGGCAATAAACATACGTCCCTTATCACAATAATGCTACAGCTCTTTCTTACACATTAAAAAATGGTGAGACAAAAGATCAGACACACAATGTAAGTACGTCTATTTCTTCCAAAATGTACTACTTTTTCCTTTGTAGGAAATAGAGATACGTATTGTATGTTTATTGCTCTTTTGCTACAGTCGCCGTTCCGTAAACTTGGGATTATTAAGCCGCCGCATCCCAAATTTCTACCGATTTCTTACATATCTCCCTTAAACATTTGAAGTTTTTAAGCTCTTAAAAAAATATATGTTATTTTTGAAGATAATACCTAGACGTTCCCCGCCCGATAGAAAAAAATCGCGAAGATGCTCCTAAAATTATTATAAACACGTAAATTTCACTTATTTTAGAAGTTATATGTATGAAAAAATCACGGTGTTTCTTTAAATGCTATTTTAGATGTTCCCCAAGTTTGGCTCTATTTTAAACGAGTCGTGTTTTATTAAACATTTTCACGATTTCCGCTTCAATTTTATCGTTTTTAATATTAGCACCCTCTCTCCAATATTCGTAATTACATATTTCTCGTTACTAAATAAATCAAATACCAAGACAGGTCCTGTTAAAATATAATTACCACTGGGACTAACCAAATGGGACTTCGGCATCCCCAATAACATTGAGTGGGGATGGAAAGCAGATGGTAGAATTAAAAATTGAAAAATACAAAGTCTTTTCAGATTCTGTTACGACACTCGTTTCTCCTCTATAAAATTTAATGTATTTATTAATGACTTTTAAATAAAGACTTAATTGAATAGTATATTCACAGTCTTCCTCACCAGGTAATCCTCTTCGTGTCAGACTATATGTTTTTGTGTTGGTTATTCATATTTTTTAATGATTTCCTCATCTTCATATTTGTTGGCCATATTTATTGGTTTCCTTATCTTCAAGTTTATAATTAGACCTCACCTTCATGTTTGTCGATTTCCTCATCATCAAGTATGTAGATTTCATATTTATGTTTATTCACTGTATATGTTGTTTTCTTTATCTTCAAGTTAGACAGGTAGACCTCATCTTTATGTTTGTCGATATCATCATCTTCATGTTTGTCGATTTCCTCAACTTCAAGTTCTTAGGAAGACATCATATTCGTGTATGTTGAATTTCTCATCTTCAGGTTTTTAGTCTTCAAGTCTTCGATTCCCTCATCTTCAACTTTTTAATTAAACCTTGTCTTCATGTTTGTTGATTTTCTCATCATCAAGTATGTAGATTTCATATTTAAATTTATTGTCTGTATTTGTTGTTTTCTTCATCTTCAAGTTAGACAGGTAGATCTCATCTTTATGTTTGTCAACATTATCATCTTCGTGATTGTCGATTTCCTCAACTTGAAGTTTTTAGAAATACATCATATTCATGTTTGTTATACTCCACATCTTCAAGTTTGTAAATCTCATCTTCATATTAATTAACTGTTTGTTGATTTCCTCATCTTAACGTTTGTCGATTTCCTCATCTTAGGATGGGTTGTTTCAAAAAAATTGACGAATTCGTCAAATATTTGACGTTAATTTTCACATTCTGTGTAAGTTCTATTCAAGTTCTGTGATGATTTCAGTTTTATGAATCAGCTGGCCTATGATGATAAAGTAACAGAACTCGAATAGAACTTACACAGAACGTGAAAATTAACTTCAAATATTTGATGAACTCATCAAATTTTTTGAAACAACCCGTCCTTAATGTTTGTTGATTACGAGTTACGTTTAGGTTCTTAATGGTCCGTCAGGGAGGTACTGAGAATGTCTACCACAAATGCAATATTTTCAAATTACGTGTAGGTGTGTTTTCCAGTTGATCGGCCCCATATTGGAAACATTGCCTTTATCGTATTGTGTATTGCTGTTCTTCTTACATAGTTCGAATTCAACGAAACAAAAAGTGAAAAGAAAAGAAGGTGAAAAAAGAAAAAAAGGCGAATAGGAGATCCGCGCCGGGCCGGCCATAGCCGAGGCAAAAGGTGCGACGTTCCTGAACCAAAGAGGAAAGGAAAAACTAACAATCGAAGATCTGCAGAGGACATGTAGCAGTGTCGTTTACTTTATTATCATATTTGTCTTACTAGCCTTTTTTTTGCATTTTGTTTTTCCTGCTAAGCACTTGCATACTGCCTACTAATTACGTATACAGGGACTCAGGAGGTCCAGAATCATTCAAAATAAATAAAAATAGCTTCTTTTGTTATTAAAATAAATTAATTATTAAATATTTTTGTTATTAAAATTGTTATTTTTTATTAAATTACTATCCTGACGAAGAAAACATAGTTTTCGAAACATGTTGATATTGATAATTAAATAGTGGTATACACAAAGTTATTTGTTTTCATTAAATTAATAATGACGCCACAAAGTAAATTTGCGAATTTTGAAGAAAAAAAATAGTTTCGTTTAACCAAAAAAATAATTAAAGAATCTTTCGAGAGCCTTGCAGGAGTAACTAATTATCTGTTACTTATACTAGAAAGGCTATTCCCTAAAATTAGTGATACTAGATCGTTCTCCCGCGAGAAGTGCTATCAGATTTGTGTGATTTTCTACGGCTGTTATTTGTTTTTTCTATCGGCCGATGTCAAAATTTCAGCTGTGAGCTGTCACGTATTTTAGTTTGAGTCGTTTTAAACACGAATTGCTGCAAGTATGCATAATTATTTATTCATTTAACAGCTGTAGAAAATCACACAAATCTGACAGCACTTCTCGCGGGAGAACGATCTCTTATCACAAATTTTAGGGAATAGTCTTTCAGGGCAGGTAAGGGTGGATAACCTCCAAAGTGTCATTTACTGATTATTTTTAATCAAATTATTGCACACTTACGTGCAGTAATAATATAATAAAACACGTATAAAACTTATTTCCACTTCATTTATTTTTGACCGTAACCATCTTCAGAATGGTACAAATAATTCTTCATCTACAGTTTATATACATAACATATGGAGAGGGAGGGGGTGGTCGACAAGGATTTTATTCAATTTATATGGTTTTTCTATATTTGTTGCCACGTCGTCTGACGATTAGATTTTTAAGAAATAACTAAAAATCTGATTTCCAAAAACCTCTTCGTAAAGCCCGGAGAGCGCCGGGGACTTCAGCTAGTTAATTCATAATACAACATTTCATCACAATGCTTCATCCTTCACGATTCCTCCAACCGAAACCAAAACGAATAAAGACAATAATAAAACCTCCTTCGCGCTCTGGCCGGTATTTTACCCCCCCACCCCGCTCTCCACACTCCCTCGGGACAAAAGATAAGCGACTTTGCACCTTATGACCCCGGCCACTTTTTCCCGTTTCGCTTCCCACCAGGGTTGCCAATGCATAAATTAATTTTTTTTTAATATGAACACCACACAAGAATCCCAATTGCTCCTAGACTATGGCATATGGTATGTTGTGAGGCTAAAGGCAGGTAGGGAGGGGAAGTAGATGGAGAAGAGTAAGGTGAAGAGGTACCTGGCTGTTCAGATCTGGTCACCCAACACGGCTTTCAAGAATGGCGGTTTTACACCAGGGCGGTACTGATGGTACGGTATCTTTCACTCTGGAACGTGCCACAAATATACCCTGTATTATTTTAAATTATTAAATTGTGATATAACATCAAATGCCGGGATTTGAACCCGCGACCTCCGGATCGCTATTCGAGGGCGGAGGCCATCAATATACCCACAACAATCACTGCATTGGAGTGAATATTATATTGGCAAAACGGCACGTAACATAAACACCCGTGTCAAAGAGCGTCTTAGGTGTTTACACAGCAATGGCTTCTCGGAATTTGCAAACCACCTGATAGAAACGGACCATAAATTTGATAAGAACTCAGGCGTCACGCTTATTCATAAAAACACGATAGGTATCAGATTGGATAATTTAGAAGCCCTAGAGCTAAGAAAAGCCAAAAATATTAATAATAAGGTAATTAATTATCAAATCAATTTAAATACCATTTGTTATTTCGGCTACTGGCATTATACCTAGCTCTCTCATTCAAAATTTAGGCCTATTAATTAGATTTGTCAAAGAATCTACATATAAAAATGCAAAAATCGGTCATATTAAATACATGTAGGATTACGAAAGATTTTTTAAATATTTATATTGAGGGATCAGTAGGATTTATCGGTCCAGTTAAGAGTTCTAACGAGCCGAACCCTCTGATATGAAAATATCTGGAGTCGGTGAAGTATTTTCCCATTTGGTCTCTGGTAGGTTGACGTGTTGTTCTTGTACAGTTTTGTATTTATTATACATATACAGTGCAATTACATCGCGTGGATTGACTAGATGATCATTTGTGGAAAAGTGTGTGGAAGGGTTAAGTTTTTCCTGTGGGGAAGATTTAACACGGACATAAAGTCTAGAGAACAATTACAAAAATAAATAAAAGTCCAATTCTAAGGTTGTTCCCTATTGACAAAAAACATTCCCTTTCCTTTCCCAATTCCCCATTTACACGTCTAACCATATGTATATTATCTATAACACATGTAACTTAATTTTAGTAGAGTATTTTACTGCCCTGAAGAAGCTACCTACGGTTGTAGCGAAACCCGGTCGGCATTAAGTACATAAAAATAAAAGTGTTGTTTACAAAGTTATTGTTTTATTAAAAAAAAAAAAAAAAACTTTCGAGGAAACAGACGTACGTACGTTGTGTGCCTAATCTTTTGCCTCACCGTTGATGAGGAAGTAAGTTTATTGAGTTTTTTGTACCGTCACCGTTCCGTAAACGTGGGAATATTAAAAGCGCCTACTGGCAACCCTGCTTCGCACAGTTTTCTCTCAGAATTCAACCCGAGAATGGCGAAATAATCGGAATGTTTTCGCCGCCTTTTATATTGCTTATTTTATTTACAATTTAATTTAGTAAAGGGCGCACGTGGTAATCTTATATCGCGCACTTATCGCATCGGTTTCAAATGTTTGAATTTATAAGCTAAGCTTCATTTAGATGGGGGTAACATTTTCGTCAGTGAGTCTTTTGGCGCTCGTATTTTTTTTTAAAGTGAAAACCTCTTTAACACCGCTGTGATTTGAAACTCGATGAATCGAAAAATAGCTACAAAGAGACAAACACATACATCTATAGGATTTAGCCTGCGAGAGGACGAGATACGAGATAGCAATAAAATATTTATTTATTTCACGGTTCCAATATAATACGATAAATCCCCGGTCCCACGTAAGTCTCCTTTGGTATATCCTGACGAACCTCAGCGGCCAGGCATTCAGAGGACCAAGGATAGAATCCTACGAAATACAATTTTTTTTTTTTTTGTAAAATCATTATCCAATCTTCAAACCACTTCTAAATGAACAGGCAAAAGAATTCGACATTTGGCGACTCCGAAGAAGATAACTAAATGAACAGGCAAAAGAATTCGACATTTAGCGACTCCGAAGAAGATGACACAATGACCCCCAGATTCCTACTCACTCTTTATACCTTTTTCCTTCCCAGAACATCCTTCTCCTTCTTTTCCCTTAAAAGACCCTCCACACAGCATTGTTGTTTTCCAGCACAGCACAAATTGTTTTCCTCAGGGCTTCCTGTGTGGAGCTGATATAAAAAAAAACACCTTGGATTATTAGCCAAGACAAATCTAACATCAAAGATTTAATCAAAACCAATTTATAAGTTTGCGTTTTCAATGGTACACTACAATTATGCATTCCAACGAGTCGTAGAAGCGACCCGTTCTCATGCCTACAAATGTAATATTTTTAGAAGCTTCTATTTGCAGTCGATGGTTACATTCTATGTCATTTGCCTGAAGGTTGTGTTTGCTTATGCGCCCTTTAAATAAGGTTGAAATTCGCCTGACAACACCGAGTTAAACCCCTCATACATCACACCGTAATATCGCACTTACTCTCAATGTGAATAAAGTCCGCTTCGGTTTGACAAAACTACTCATTCAAATCTCAGATCTCAAATGACGTTCAAGAGATGAAATAAAAACAGAGGGAGGGTAACTACGACATTTCTCAGCCACGAAATTCAAATTTGAATTAACAAACTGAACTTCTACATCCTTTTTTTACAATCGTATCGATTATTTATTTATTTTATTAACCGAAGATAGTAGTTTATTTATTTATTTCATATTTATTTAGTAAAATATTTACACATTTATGTACATTATTTATAAAATGTTTTGACTGTCCAACTAGGATGATTCCCGTTTTAGGACAGTCAAATTAGGATAAGTGTGAATATATATGGACCATGATTTATACAAAAAGAGGGAAAATTGAGGAAATGAAAAGAAGAGAAAGAATAAAACATAAAATTGGAAAGTTAAAAGCGTATTAACATATTACTTTAAAAAAAGGTTTAAATGTATAGGTTCTTGAAAAAAAAGGGCTTAAACATATAGTTCACTTGTGTATGCATGGCATACAACAGTTATTAAAATGATAATAATAATAAATAAAAGGAATAAAAATATTTTTACACTTAAACATAAAGGGAACTAGTGTTTGCATTTCATAATGTAGTCCTATTAATGAGAACTATAAAGAGAACAGAAACAATAAAATAAAATAAACAATTAAGGTATGATTATTACTGTTGTATGCTTTGCATAGTTAGTTACATCATATGTGTAGGCCTCAGGCATATTTTGACGAAAAGTCAAAAAAATTTCCATTTTTCAATAACATCCAAGAAAATTGAATATTTCTGCACGTATTCCAAAACAAAAAACCGTTTTTAAAATGTGATGAAATGCTCTTTCAAATTTTATAATTCGAAATAATTCGAGCTCTTAACATATAAAATTTTGAATGCAAATATAAAAAAGTTTTAAAAATTACTCATCATAACTAAAAATTATTGATAACGAAAAAATAAAAACAAATACATATTACATTAGGCAGGTGATAAATGGCAAGGCATAAATGTTATCTTTACTTTTTTGTGTTATTTTATGTAAAATAATTAATAAAAAAATTCCAAAGTTTCATTTTCTTTTTTCAAACTGTGGTCGGATACTTTTGGTTTCCCACCACAATGTGAAAAAAAGACGTTATGAAATTTTAGTAAATGTTTTGTTAAAGGGATGCGCACGTATGGTTTTTTTTCTTTTCTTACATGAGCTCCACACAGAAGGCCCTGAGGAAAATAATTTCCTTCGGGGCCTATGTCATCTTCGGGGATGCTGTGTGGAGGGTTTTTTTAAGGAAAGGAAGGGGAGGAGAGTTCTGGAAAAGGAAAAGGGTTGAAGGGGTGGGTAGGAATCTGGGGTTCAGTGTGTCCTGGTCATCCGCCTCCAAGACGTAGGCAAACCTCACCCAATGAACCCGGGCACCCCTGCTAAATCACCAAGCGTAGCGAACCACTTGGGGTGTCCTATGGCAGAGGTTTGGAGAAGGTGTGCATTTCATGTAGTTTAGCTTAGGCGTGGTCGAGCGATAAGGCTCTTGACTTGCAATCCGAAGGTCGCGGGATCGAATCCCTTGCGTTGCAAATAAATTTTATTTGATTAATTTATGTTATTTCACAATTAATTCATTTAAAATAATATGTTGTATATTTGCGGAACCTTCCAGTGTGAAAGATACTCTCAGTATCGCCCTGGTGCAAGACCACCTTTCAGAATTGAAACGTTGTTTGAAGTGGCTTTAGCCGTGTTTGGTGACCAGATCTGAATAGCCAGGTACTTCCCCACCTTCCTCTTCCGCATCTCCTTCCTCTCCCCACTACCTTCAGCCTCACAACATGCCTCAATCGGGGATGCCATAGACTCACTGGCTCAAGACGGGAGCAGCAGGCATTCATTAAAAAGAAATAAAAAAAAGGGAGGGAGGGTAACCCGGGTGTGGCGGAAGGAAGCGATTAAAGGGGTGGGTTTGCGGGAGGGGGAAGCGGGAGAGGGGTCCGGGGTAGCCGGGGAAGACGAAGGGGGAGTTGAAGGGGACAGCGGGAGGGGAAATGCAAGGAAAAACTCTGTAACTCACTAGTAATGTTATAATTTCTCAATTTTAGCTGGAAAGGAGAGAAATATCCGTATTTGTTTGTTAAGTTTTAATTCAGAAAATGTCTTTGTTCTTGTTCAATGCTCCTTGTTGATTTTCAGTTATTTATGATGTATCTGTTTACCTACTTTTTACTAACATAGTTTTTAAATATTTTTTTCATCCCTTGAAGCTTTATTAGGAAGTTCTACAGTTACGTAATCCACGTCTCAAACGGCTGTCATGTTTAATATTATTATTGTGGAGCACGTAGCGCTTCCTCCCGTTTTTTGTCGCGTTCCTTTTTCGAATTCTGTTCGTTTCGTCTTCTTCTTTTATTTTTATTCTCAGATTTGTGGCGGCGTGATCGCGTTTCAAGGTTTCCTCGCGCGGAATGGCCGGTCCGGTGCTCACCGCTCAGACCAGTGATGCGCAACCTTTTCCCCTTTGGATATCTGTATCTTTCGTGGGTCGGACATGTAATATCGGTTCCATGCCAACTGAGAATAAAGTCAACTCAACACCTCCTTGAAAAGTCATTAAAAGCTATGAAAAAAATAATTTTAAATTAGCCGATAACTCTAACCTAACGTAACCTATTTAACCAATTTTTTTTATCACTCTAAATGACTTATCTGAGATGGTTCTGAGTTGGTTTCATTCCAAGTTGTCCGGTCACCGTAATATCAACTGAAATTGCAATTAAATTTTGGAATACTCGGGGCGGGTTGTTTAAAAAAATTTTAACAATTCATCAAATTTTTTTCAAGTTAATTTTAACGTTCTGTAAAAGTTCTATTCAAGTTCTGTGATAATTTCAGTTTTATGAAGCAACGGTTGAATTTGGCAGCCACCTCTGGTCTGGAGCTCCAAAATACCTAAAAAAAAACCCTCGACTCTGTGCAGAAACAGGAACTTTGCATTGCTGAGGCGGAGCTCTACCACTGAGCTAATGTGACCCTATCCGATTCGGTCATATTTAACTGTATCATACTTATAACGTAACGTAAAGCATATTTTTGTTGGCTGCTATATTTATCTATGATTGCAAGGTTCAACTCGAACTAAATGCTTCCTAGATAGTGTCTCGGATAAATTTATCCATTCTAATTTAATATGCGACATCTATTAACTTTTCTGCAAGACTAGTACTAAAACCTCAAATTGCGATATTTATTTAATGAAGAAAGTCGAAAAATTGAAATAGAAAACGACAAGTCAAATATAGGAATCGAACCCAGGACTCTAGGACTCTTAGTCTAAGTGTGATACAGTTAAATATAATATATTAAATATCAAGGCAAAGGTTTTGGGTTCGATTCTTAGATGTTACCGTATCGTTTTTGATATTTCTGTTTCAGATTTTCGGTTGAGGTTAAAAATTAAAATCAAAATAATTATTGGTCTCACGGACCACATACGGTTAGCAGACCGGAGGTTCCCTACCCCTGACCCAGAGCTTGAAGCTCACAGCTTGACATAATATTATTGCGTCTTTCGTATTATTTTACTCTTATTGAGTTTACTACCCAGTTAACACGAGGAACATTAAGAAAGTGACTATTAGGAATCCGATTACAAAATACAAAATGGGTTGTATGCAAAATGCAATGAAACTTTCAAATGATTTCAGGATCAAATCGACCTTTCTATGTTGTGACAAATTATACACCTGACCCCGGATTCCTGTTATGTTCACTTCAAATATATCGTAGAAGAAAAGTGTCGTAAGTCAAAAAACTTAACAGCGGACTACGCAGAATGCACGAGAAGAAAAAGCGTGTGACAAAGGGTTCCATGCCAACTGAGAATAAAGTCAACTCAACACCTCTTTGAAAAGTCATTAAAAGCTACAAAAAAAAAATTAAATTAACTGATAACCCTAACCTCACGTAACCTATTTAACCAATTTTTAATATATATTTTTTATCACTCTAAATGACTTATCTTATCTAAATACTTATCTGAGATGGTTCTGAGTTGGTTTCATTCCGAATTGTCCGGTCACCGTGACAAAGGGGTGTGCGCCGATTAGTGAGATATTCTGTCTATTCTGCTGACCCGGCAGGGAAATTTATTTATTTATTGATTAACGTCCTTTTTCAGGGCTTTTACATATGAATGGTAATAAATACAATATTTATCGTATATAACTGAACTGCCCCAGTAACAATATTTTATATTTGTTTAAAGATAAACTGAAGATGTCCACGGACTTGGTGTAATTGTTTCCTTCCATTAGTATTCTGGGTAAAGAGGAATACATATGGTAGTTAGTCCCAGAATTTCTGCACTGAAATAAATCCTGACTTCTTGTATTACGTTGTGGAATCCGGAAGCTTATCAATTCAAGCAGTACCGGATTATGAACTAAATCATGTAGAATTTTATATAGAAATACCAAGTCATTGAAAATTCTTATGTCTGAAAAATTGAGCATATTCATATCATTTAACAGAGTGTTGTAGTTCAACATAATTGTTGGAATCCCCATTTTGAAATTTAGAAAACGTAAGAATTTGTTTTGTATTCTTTCAACAGTTTGTATATGTATATTATAATGTGGATTCCAGACGGGAGAATTGTACTCAAGTTGACTTCTAACATACGCAAAATATAACAGTTTAATACACTTTATATTGTTAAAATTTGTAGTTAGCCTTGTTATAAACCCCAACATTTTTAAGCCCTTATTACAGATTTCTGTTATGTGCTTAACAAATGAAAGATTTGATTGGAAAGTGATGCCTAAGTCTTTAATTTGTGTTAGTGTCTCAAGAGCATTGTCATCAATGTAGTAATTTAAGATCACTGGATTTTTTATTTGAGAAAATCTAACTATTTGACATTTTGAGATATTTAAATAAAGTCTATTTTCCTTACACCAAATTATAATGACGTACTACTTAAAATAAATATATAAATGACGTACTACTTAAAATATTATAGTTAATTATATATGTACCTGCCAATGTGATTTTAATTTAAATTTTCTCTTGTTACAGGTAAGTTCTCTGCACACTTTTTCAAATCTTCGATAGAAATTTACGGTAAGTATTAGAATTAAACATTTTTGTTTCAACTTTCCGTCATTTTTTTTTACATGAGCCACACAGGAGGCCCTGAGGAAAATAATTTCCCTCAGGGCCTATGTCATCTTTGGGGATGCTGTGTGGAGGCTATTTTTATGGAAATGAAGGAGAGGAGAAGTTCGGGGAAGGAAAACGGTGTTAGGGGCGGGAAGGAATCTTGGGTTCAATGTGTCCATGAATGACGGACGTATGAATCCGTCTCTCCCACTGCGTTGTAAGGTGATGGGTCGAGAGAGTCCGGCTGGAGAGGTCAAAAGGTCTCCTTCGACCAGTCTCTTCCGATCCTGCGTGCCACGCATTAGGTGGTCAAACACATCCTACAAGATCTAGACGAATCTCACCCCATGACCCCGGGTGTCCCTCTAAGTCACCGAACGTAGTGAACCACTTGGGGGTGACCTATGGCAGAGGTGTAGGTTATCCAATAAATGATTCCCGGGGTGGCGGTACCCATACCTTTTCCCAAATGGCCATTTGATAACAATGTTCCATTTGATTTTTGTGAAACAATCCGTTCCAAAAACTTCAACATTTGAAAAGAAAAAAAATTTGGTATTGATTTTCGATTCTCACACATCGTTCAATTGATGATTTTCAGATGTAAAGAAAGATGTATACTAGATTATTTTAATAGATTTCAATATAAAGTTGTCCTAGAGTCCCAAAATGGATCATGGGATGAATTCCCATTAGATTCGATTAGATTGGGCAATGGCAGAAGACAGGAGACGCTCCGTAGTGCCTGGGATAATAACGGCCGCCATAACAGTATTGCTTATGGTACATATCGATTATTTCACTCCGGAGAGACGATCACAACAATAATCGAACGTAATAACAATAATAATCGAAGGAGGTGACATGAAACTACCTAGAGAGTCCTCTCTTTTTCTGCAGTGGAGACAAAATGGGCGTGAGAAGAAAAAAATTGTCAAAACATTTTTAATCTGTTAATTAGTCCATATGTTCAAAACATCTGCCTTGATGATGTACACTGTAATTGCTGTCCGTAACGTTGGCTAAAGAAGGAGGAAGCGCTAGCCTAAAATAAATCACAATTTTTTTTTCACACTTTACAAATATAAGACAAAAAGTCCCGATAAATTGCTTTTTAGCAGTTTGTCTAACGGGTTCTTTACATTTAAAAATCTTATTATAATGAGTTGATAGTTACATTTTTACAATTTTATAAAATAAGAATTAATAATTTTACTCATATATAAATATACAGAAAGGGAAAATTATGAAAAACATAAATAACAATTTTAAAATCTTTAGAATAATATGTCATTGTAAGCTAATACAAATTAATTCCTTCAGTAAGCCAAGTCGACCAATAATATAAGTTCACCAATTGTTTGTTTTGGGCACGTTTTTGAATTTCTGCAGGTAACACATTTAAACAACTGGGAATCATGTAATTTAACGTTCTTTGTCCATATTTATTTGTATGCTTAGTTACAATTAGTCCTTCATTAAAGTTAAAGCGAGTATTATGGTTGCGTTCCTGCCTGTTTATGTATAAAGGGTTATTTATGTGCTGAAATATAATTATGTACCACAGAATTGCTCTCACTGAAAGAATTTTGAGACTCTGATAAAAGTATGGAATATTATGCCTTTCTTTGTACAAATTTTTTTCAGCTAAAAGTTTAACCAATGAATTTTGCACAGATTGAACATGATATTATTATTTTAATATATTCTTTGTTTCTCCCTTGTGCATATCGTAGTGGCTAGCTATTAAAAACGTGCCAATATTTTTTTGTCTGAGGCAGGGAAATTAATGTAAATGTATTTTACTATAGATTTTCGCACTAATTGATAAGTGCAAGCGCTACAGTAATTTTCCCCTAATACCATGCGAGCGAAGCGTCGGGTAAAATCTAGTATATACACAAAGTGATGTGAACTAAATTATTAGCAAAAAAAAGCTCAATTATATGTTTTACTTGGTATCATTTTTGCAACAAACCAACCCATCTAGCCTTCCCATCTACTGCGATGTGCCCATGACTCCAAGACAGCTATCGTCCAATCTGCCATTTCCTTTTCGGGAGGGACAAGTATGGCCGCGCGGGTACCTACCCATATACAATTCCGCCTGTGGGAACCCCCCCCCCCCCACTCCTCACGGTAATAACGCTACGGATATCTGATGGTTTAATATCTGCTTCGATCTCGGCGAAAGTCAAGGCATGTATTATAATATCATTCGTATTCTAGGGTTATTGTGCCCGTTCCCAAAGAGTTTAGGAAGTAGTTTTAATATTATGCTTATCGAATATCGACTGATAAATATGTATATCAAGTTGATTTTTTGGATGTATTATTTAAAACTCGTTGAAATCTTCGTCTTATTTTGAACGTCTAGTGTGCAAAATTTCATCAAGATGTTAAAAAAGGGGTGGAAAACCGGATGGGGGAGTTTTCTGAAATCTTATGTAGACAATAATGACCTTTCTCTTATTTTTAAGTTCAAGTAAAATTTCACCCCTGTAAATTCACGGGACTGTCTGAATTCTTGATAAATCAGTTCCAATTTTGAAAATGACAATTTAGTTTAAACGTTCTGTTAAAATATGATTTTATAAATAAACTAGTCTCAGCGACTAATATAGGTAATCAGCCGCTTGTATGACTTCTTCACACAATCAGTTCTAATTTTGAAAATGATATTGGTAGTTCCGTTATAATAATATATCTTTGTTTTGTGGACGTTCACCTCAAGTGCACATTATAGGTAACCTAACGTAATACATTGAGAAAATAATAGATATTTTCGTATAAATCTATACTAATATTATTAATGCGAAACTGCTCGAGTTGTTTCTTACGCTTTCAAGCATTAACCAATAAAAATAAAATTAAAATTCTTTCACCAAAAGAAAGCTACATTATATTCGAGGACTATAGACTGTAATATAATGGTAAGCTCTGGCGTTGTGAAATTATAAATATTAATATATTATATTTTTTATACGTTTTCTGTTGTTACAAAAGCGAGTTATTACTAATGTCAGAAAACAAATCGTTGCCGTGGAATCGATGTTGCTAGATTTTTATTTCAGGCGTTAATATCTATCTATCCATATAAAATGAAATGTTGGTACGCGCATAACTTCCGAACGACTGAACCAAATTGGGTAATTATTTTTTTAGTACTGTAGAGCTCCGGATTATGAAATGTAGGTGACACGCGAGCTGTTTGAAAACTGAATGTATGGAATACGGGAAGGGGTGAGAAGCGGATAATTGATAAGTGCAAGCGCTACAGTAATTTCCTCCTAATACCATGCGAGCAAAGCCGCGGGTAAAAAAGCATATATTCTATAATTATGGTATCCCTACTACTTATTCAACTTCTTGTGAACGAATGTTTGAAATGTTGCTTCTCGGTAATTTTTATTATTTCCGAAGTTCGACGTCTAGCCAGGTTCCAAACCAGACCATCTGTTGACATTTTATAAATAATACGTGCTGCAAATACACCTCCTGTTAAAAGTTTTTAACACCAAATTTCTCCACTGCTCTAAATCGAACTTTTTCGTGTGGAAAGCGGGGTCTTAAAGTTACGAGAAATAAAGAGTTACGCAGGACACACACGCAATCGAAATGACTAATTTCGATTTTTCTACTTTTTCTGGAATCGAACAAACAGTCTCCAAATTCCAAGTAAAGCCTCATTGCAACTAGTTTACGGAGGCAGCTTTTACTGAAAAACTTTAAGGGGTATTCTAGTCTAGAAGCACGAATTGTAGGTGTTTTTTCAGGTGCAATAAAAAAAAACAATAATATTTTTACCAATTTTTATTTAAGCAAATATTTATTAAACATTAACGAATCCATTAAAAAAGATCCAAACGAAAAAATTAAAAACTCAAAAAGTTACAGGGTGTTGAAGTGAGGGGTCTCAAAAAAATGGCGCGCCCTGGTTGACACGATTGCAACCCTCCCAGTAATTTAAAAAAAAAAAAATCTTAATCCAAACAAATGAGGCTATAGCCCGAACTAAGGAAAAGTAAAAAAAAATCACAAAATGGCGGCCGTTTGAAATAAAAAAACACGTTTTTGTACCAGTTTTTTTGACTTTCGAAATTTTTTTTATATAGTAAAAATTGAAATTTTGTTATAGTTCTAGTTCCCGCCATAGAAGAATGTATATAGAATGCTCACAGCAAATTTAAAGTAAATTGGTTAAGTAGAACTTGAGATATCGTGTCAACCGTCCCGAAAAAAGTGGTTCAGAGAAAAATGCGTTTAAAATTTTGTTCTATTTAGATTTTGGTTAGATTCCGTCTAAACCGCGACATTAAAATGGTTATAAGTTTTAAAATAATGCGAATTTCGAAAAATCCTTTTAAGGAGATATTTTTGAATATTTAAACTTGGGAAATATGAAGAAAAAAAAAAGTTTTTTTTTTTCTAGACTAGAATACCCCCAACCATCTTGTAAAGTTAATAATTCTTTATAATTTTGCTTTTTCGTTACCAAAGCCTATTTGCGATAAGGTCTACGAGGCTTGCCAAAACAGCTATAAATCAAGTGCCTGAAATACTAATATTTTCAAGATAGCGACCTGCGATTATAAAAATTTCCAACAATTTTATTCACATCCGCCTTTTATTTTATTTTCTGTCGGAAGAACGAAGTAATTATAAATGACGACCGTTTAAAACAACCCTGGTTATTTTTTTACGCGTTCGTATATTTCTTTTCATCCAAGGTTGTGTTATGTCTGCGGTTTGGTTAAACCCTTCAAGCTACAAAATTAAAATTTTACAAGAGACTGTAGAAACTAATATTTGCTATGATTGTTGTAATTTTAATGGAGTTCAATTAGATAAATTGGAAATATTAGAAATTAGAAAGAGTGTAAATTCAAGTGTAAATATTATAAACAATCAGAAAATATTTTTAAATGACACTTGGTGAATCTGTTCCCTTTGTAAATTGTGCCCTCAATTACCCCCTTCCCAGTCCTACCTTTC
Organism: Glyphotaelius pellucidus; assembly: GCA_936435175.1. Lineage (NCBI taxonomy): Eukaryota > Metazoa > Arthropoda > Insecta > Trichoptera > Limnephilidae > Glyphotaelius > Glyphotaelius pellucidus. The sequence continues at coordinate 4,014,292 of OW386560.1, read as the reverse complement.
CTTCTACACCAATAAGTTTATTTATAATTAGTTTTTAGTACACCCCGTGGAAGAGAGCATTATAGACATTAAAAGTGGTCAAAACAAAGAAATCTTTTAATGTTGAATTAAATATGCTGCCTCAAAATAAATTTGGATCGTTCTTCTTTTTAACCTACATAAAATTCAACAGAATAACCAATATTATTATTTTATAATAACTTAGAAATCTACTGTACGTAACGGCCAGTGGCGTGCACAGAGTTTTTGATCAGGGTAGGCAGTAGGAAAACCGCCGATTTGATTCAAATAAATATTTAAAAAAAAACTTCTGACATGTCATGTTTTTAGTAGCGTTGGTAAAGTTATTTAAATCGTAGTAGCTGTTATCATTCCAAACATTTTTATTATTAGAATATTATACACAAGGAGAACAGAATAAATAGTTAAAATTTCCATATTTTATCAGATAATTCACAATTAAATTACGACAAACGTTTTTAAACAGACAATTCACATTTATGAACGCAACTAGTTTATAAAAATAAATAACAACAGATGTCACTGTTGTCACTGATTGCCATTTAATAATTTTGTTCCAGAAAGCACTGCCTAATACTAGCAAAAAACCTCATAGAAGCAAATTCAAACGACAGTTCTACTCTATGCTCTGTGCATTTCGTAAACATTGATATTATATCTTGTATGAAGTTATATCTAAGCAGAAATAATTCCTGATTAAGGCCGTATTTTAGGGGGGCGGTCGGAGAGCGCGCGTGTAGTTTCTAGTTACAGTTTATGCCACGTTTGTAGTATGCCGTTTGATGTGGCGCTCGCGTAGTTTCGTTGCTCAGCTCCTTCGCGCTTATTTTTGAAAGTGTGTATTTATTTTTAGCAATAATTTAATAAAATATAATATTATTTACATGCTTATATTTTACAAATGCAGTAAGGTAGGCAGTGCTTATGTGCCTGTATGGAGTGCACGCCCCTGGTGTGTACGCTTTAAAAAAATGTGTTTAAATTTTTGTAGTAAAAATTACGTTACAGAATTGTAACTCCTCGTGATAGAAGTGTCTTCTGCCACCTCGACTTGCGTATATTCTATAATGTTTCAAAAAATGATACGACGACATAAAATATAAAACTATTTTTTAACTTCAAAAGATATAACCTATCAAGTAACAGCGATTATTATTTTTAATGATGTTTAATAAAATATTTTTAAAAATCTCAAAAACTTGCCTCCTACAACTTTTATGTCGTACGTTAATTCTGTCACGGGGGTTGCTGTCATTCGAAATAGGTATACACGCAGCTCATGTTTGTCACACCCAATAGGCATTTTAGGCCTCCTTTCCCCCTTGCTACAATTTTCCCAGAGAATCCAGAGAGAATTCATTTATAGTAAAAACAAAATGTGACAGAGTGGTGGAAATTGAATTGAGTGGTAAAAGTTATGTAGGTTAAAAAGAAGAACAACCCATTTGCTGTATTTGAAGAGAAAATTGATATATTTATCCGTATTCAATTTCGGTTCAATTCCTAGATGATTTCTGATTTTTCTGATTCAAATTTTCAAGTCTTCAATGATTGAAATTTAGCAGAAATTTTTTTTATGAGTTTATACCACTAAAAACTCTCCGACTCTGAGCCCTGGCGTTTTGAAATTTGGACAGCTTTTTCTTTCTGAAATTTATAGATTAAAGCCACTAATTTTAGTTCGTTTCCATCGTGATCTGTAACGATTTGTAAGATCTATTTATCTGTCAAAGCATGAGACAGTATTGTAATACGGAATGTAGATGTTTACGGAAAGCAATAAAGCAGTTTTTAATATAATTACTAATAAAACGTATACTGCAAAGTATAACGTAAACGTAAAGGGCCTCCTGAGCCGAGTTAATGTAAACAAAAAAATAACAAACTTATGGTATCCAGCGATTATTGAAGCTGGCTGTACAAGTTTAGTACCGAACCGTAAAAGCATAAAAGCCTTTATTTCAGCATCCATTTAAAAATACCATAAAAGCCTTTTGAAAAATTCATAGCCATTTTTTCATTAGGACCTCTAGAGAAGTATACGATAGCTACGTAGGAACTGTTTGCTTTCAGGCCGAACGTTTGTCAGCCACAAAGGGTTATGGAAAAATAGAAGAAGAAGAATGGTGGTGGTAGTCTAAAACAAAAGACGACCTAAAGTTTTGATTGCTGGCAACCCCGATTGCCATTGCCATTGTGAGTTTTGGTTGAAATTGCGGGTAGGTCCGTTGAAACTGAGTTCTGCGGGTTTTAATTTTGAATAATTCAAATGATTCCAATTTTGAACGTTTTTCCAACTTTTAATAATGGCCTGCAAATTTTATAGGCCATTACATAATTTGCGGACTAAATGAGAATCTTTGAGAATGAACTAGTGGTTGTAACCTGTGAAAAATCGCTTGGCATAATATTCTAGAAATTTATTCGATTGAAACTATTTTTAAAATAATTAAGGCAACGCCAAACTAAGAATTGACTATTTCAAATGGCTATTTTGATATACACACATCAGAAGTACAAAGAAAAATCGCCTTTCTGCTTAACCTCTGAGGCCTCGGGCCTATTTTGTCAGAAAGTAAAAATATTTCCGCTTTGCAATAAAATCATAATACACGGAATATTTCTGAATGTATTCGAAAACTGAAAGGTGATAAAATAAGCTCTAAAATTTTATAACCTATATATTATATAAAAATGAAAATATTTTTGTTTCTGTCTATGTATGTGTGTAATATGTATGTGTGCTATGCGTTGCTAAACCATTCATCTGGTTGCGATGAAACTGTGAGGATTTGATGTGCGTATGCCCGCGATTCTTACTATATACAATAATGAGTTCTGGCATGAAATTATGCTTTGCTAACAGTTCATCCGATTGCGATGAAACTTTAGGGATTTGATGTGGATGTTTTATAGTATAGAAATACCCTCTTCCCGTTTCTGGATTATTACAACCACATGACAATACATCTGAAAAGTTTTTTTAATCATTACAAAACTGTCACAATTTGAGAATGACATTTTGCAAACCATAGATTTCAATTTTCGAAAATGTTTGGATTAATGAATTTATTAAACCTATGGCACTAAGCAAAATCGAATACCTTAAAGCATATCAAAATTTATATTTATTTTAAATAGATACCTACGTTAGCTACCAGATTTGATAGAAAAATTGTAAAAAAATTGCAATAGATGGCACGCGAGCTGTTTGAAAATCTGAATGGACCAAGAAAATATATTTAAAGTGGGAAGGGAACGGGATCGCGGGATGGAGGTTGGCGGGAGAGAGGAGAGGGAAGGCGGAGTGGGAACGCGTGAGGGGAAGAGGTCGCGGGAGAGGAAGGCGAACGGGACGAATGGGAAAGGACACGCAGGGAGAAACAATTTCGTTCTTAAGTAGCAAACCAACGCGGTAACTCGCTAGTTTAAAGTAAACATGATTTTTTAATTATAAAAATTTTGAATGCAAACATAAAAAAGTTTACAAAATGGCTCACCTTAACGTTTCTTCTAATTAAAATTACTGATAACACAAAAAAGGTAAAAACAAACACATATTTTATCAGTCAAATACATTACTTTTTTTCGTTTCATTAACAAATATTAAATCAAGAAAACCAAAGTTTCACCCTTTTTTCAAATAGCGTTCGGAAACCTTGGTTTCTTAAAGGTGTTCATTTCAATTATTTTGAGCTTAATTTTTAGACTTGAATATGTTTGGTTTTATGATAGGTTAGTACCAAACCAAGTAGGAACGATTTGATTAGTATTATGGAAGGCCAGTAGGTACTTATTTTCAAGCATTTCAAATGCATTATTTGTTCTATTCAAACAAAACAAATTTTTTGCATTGTACTCCCAGGAGTTAATAAACTCATTGCGGGAATGATACGCATTACATGAAACTTGTTGTATGTATTAAATGGACATATGATGGGGACATACACAACATTATTATTTCAGATAGTCATTAATAAGATGAAGTTTGAGCATGTTAGTTTGGGTCTTTTTACATTGACTTGCACGTTTGATCTCGTTGGGTAGTTGATTATATTTTGTGTGAGCTATGTATTCTAGGGATCTTAGTCCATATTTTGTTGATTTGATTTTTGGTATATGAAGTTTGTTGTGATTTCTTGTGTTGTGTTGGTGTACGTCGCAATTGTAATAGAGTGTAGTGTTGGAATGTGCCGAGTGTTGAATTACTTGTAATATAGTTTTAGTTATTTCAAAAGTGGGAATGGTATTAAAAGGAAGTATTTGGGTGTTTCTGTAGATGTCTTTGACATGTGTGTCCCAAGGTAGACTGAAAATATTTCGCAGGGCTCTATTTTGGACGACTTGGACTTCTGAAATCATTTTTTTTGTAGCAAATCCCCAGATTCCGGCGAGATATATTAGATGTGAGTGAATCATAGCATGGTAAATCGATTTTAATAGAGAGGGAGGAAGTAACCCGCGAAGTCTATATAAAACACCAGTTATAGGAGTAATTTTGGATAGAACATGTTTAAATTGGTGATTCCATGTGAGTTGTGAATCAATGAAAAGGCCAAGATATTTTGTAACATCAGCCCTTTCAAGGCGGTTATTATCAAGACTTATATTAAGACTTACATTTTTTTTCAAATGAATAGAGTTTTTTCAGTTGTTTGTGTTGTTAGCGTCCAGCGTGCGTGCTGACGCTATCGGCAGGGTTGGAGAAAGCTCTCACATATTTAATACAATTAGCTGCTGTATCTGCCCCAAAAATGACTAGCTCTGGATTCGGTGCAAGCAAGATCTCGTAACCTCAAGGCTAGTGCTCGTGGTCCGGAACTTCACGCTTCTCCATTCTCCCAGGGCCTCCCTCGTCAAGCAAAACACGGTAGGTTATCACATAAACAGTTTATTCAATTCTAGGAGACACAATAATACATAAAAAAGGAACGATCCTAGCTGAAAGTTAGTTTGAATGTCCGTCTCTCTTCTCTATCACGCGTGGTTAGGGTTAATACATTTAATTGCACACAAGGGATAACATGGTAATTGACTCACGTTTGGTTTTGGGCCAACAGCGGCTTCACGCGCTTGATTCTCTCAAGCTACGCAGCGTCCATCGGAGACCGGAAGCGCACACGGCGAAACTGAACTGGTGTCGCCCATGTTCGGGCGGTACGTGGGCCCTGTAAGCTCGCTTGCTGAAGACTGAGGCTGCCGCGAGAGTTCGGTCTAGCGGCGGCTCCGGTTTGTCGCTCGCGGGAAGGGGTAGAGTGCGCGCGGGAGGGGATGGTGCGCGCGCATCTATATTGGCGGTGTATTTGTAACGTAACACTTCCCCCCTCGCCGCAATAAAAGCGACGTGGTAATGGAGCTGTAGGACTAATAAATCCTCTTACCTTTTCAGCACTTGTGCCAAAAATATTTAAGAGAAACGAGGAGAGAGAGAGAGAGAGAGATTCCTAGCTGGAGAATAGTTATGAACAGAACACAAAAGAGAAGATACATGGTGTAACAAGGAATTGTCAATAAAAGTATATAAAGGCAGTGGCATACATAAATACAGTTGCAAAGAACAAGGATCTGTTGAAGAAAGGTACAAGGGTTATGCAGTGATAGAAAAAAAAAACTCTAAAATTGTATCATTGGTCTGTGAGCTAATGTTTGCGAACGTGGTTTGCGTAGGATGTCTGGGGTGGTTGAACGTTTCACTGAAGTTACAAGGTTACTTTGTCACAGTAACCTGGCCCATTTGAGATTACACTCAAGGGACACTAGGGCCTTTAAGAAAATACGAGGAAGAGAACACATGATGAGGCTTCTAGGTGGTGTGGAGAGTTCTACCTGTCACAGAGGTCGAAAGGGTAACTGCTTCCGGATCCTGTGGGTGAGCCAGTACGAAACCATTGAAGTACTGGAGAGTGGAATCGCAATTGGTGGTTGGTACACTGGTTTTTGTATGTAGTGGGATTGTTTTGTGAACAATCGTTGGTATTGTTATTTGCGCAAGGGCACAGGAGCATCCGCACAATGGCAGTAGGGCATTTGCATTATGCAGCAGGAACATTTGCATAATGGCGGCAGAAACATTTGCACAAGGGCAACAGGAACATTTGTATTATGCAGCAGGAATATTTGCATAATGGCAGCAGAGCATTTGCACAAGGGCAACAGGAACATTTGTATTATGCAGTAGGAACATTTGCATAATGGCAGCAGAGCATTTGCACAAGGGCAACAGGAACATTTGCATTATGCAGCAGGAACATTTGCATAATGGCAGCAGAGCATTTGCATTATGCAGCAGGAACATTTGCATAATGGCAGCAGGAACATTTGCATTATGCAGCAGGAATATTTGCATAATGGCAGCAGAGCATTTGCACAAGGGCAACAGGAACATTTGCATTATGCAGCAGGAACATTTGCATAATGGCAGCAGAAACAGGAACCAACCTAGAGCTGGCGTGCTCGGGTTTGTTTTGAGTGTCGGTTCTTTGTGGTGATACAATTCGCAACTACACGCACGACTCACACTAGGTTATGTTAGATGCGGTCGGGTGCTTTTGGTACGCAGGGATTGAAGGCAAGGGACCTCCGTGACGGTAGCGAGGGCAGCATGAAGAGGCGCAGATGTAGATAGGGTGCAGAGCTGCTGGTTTTTTTTTTTTAAATCCGGCAAAAATTATTATTAGAACAAAATTCTTGAAGTTTACCTGCCTAGTAGACCAATGATGAAAAAAGTTTGGAGAGAAACAAGTGTGCATGTTGAGAAAAAGTTGGATTTGTTTGGCGTGTAGAGAGAGAGACGGAGAGAGAGCTAACTAAATGTGGCTAATTCCTAATACATGTTACAAAGGTACGTATTCAAGGACAGGTTCTGTGTAACCCCTTTTGGTTTTTTTTTTTACCAAATACATTTCCAAGAATACGTGGTTGAGGGATTGTACGTATAACAAAATTCCCATTCGAAAGAAGTTGGTCTTCCATGACCTATGCTCACGTCTATACGGTAGCATTTTTTCTACTTTCGAAAAACAAAACATTGCGTACAAGATTAGTTATAACAAAGTGGGAAAGGAGTAGGAAGTTGAAAGGATCCGCGTATGAAGATTGTCCCATTTGACAAACGAAACGCCAAGTGCGTAACGCATATATCCCCATTCACGGATAATTTCGAGGAAGGGGGAGGGTGATAATTGGGAACATTTGAACGAAGAAAACTGCTGGGGACTCGGCTATTTCCGAAATTCGACCTCTGGGTGGAGGTGAAACAAGGTCTACAGCAGTCATCCTGGCACATTACAATAATATTTGGTAGTGTTGGACAAAAGAATACACTGACATAAAAGTCTAATCCTCTACGTGTATTGGGCAGAAGATTAGGGGTCGTTTTATTCTCCTACTTGTTTGCGAGAAATGACAGACCCTTGCTCAAATCTCACAAACCTGGGGATTTTCTTTGTTCGTCTCCCAGACAACGAGTTAGGTGTGTTTGTGTCCATCAACTTAACTCCCACGACACGATGCCCCATAATCATGCGTGAAGCGTATGATTAGTCCTTTTGAGATAGTAGATAGTTCCTGGGTTCTTGTGACAGGAAGTCCACGGGCATATTAATGATTACAAAAAAAGGGGTGTGGACTACATTGAGTAGTTCACACATAAAGGTTTGATATTATTTCGTTCGCACGATTCATGGTGAGTATTGTAACGTCTTCACGTATAGCGTACAAGATTGCAAAATCAAAAGATTTGCAAGTAAGTTTTATAACGTCTTCACGGATAACAATGAACGAATTACAACTGGGTTGCCCAGTATTGAAGGGAGGTGCAAAAGACTAGGTGTTTATGACATTTCTGACAAAAACCCACAGAGTAATTATAACGGGCTCCCCGTATCGCATTTAGTAGATATTCTGAGATTCCCATCTATGACGGCAGATTTTATAAGGTTCCCACCTATGATGGCAACAAAAGGTTAACGTTCATATAAAAGTACCTATTCAATACAGACGGCGAGACATACTGATGTACTTAGTACAACAATACCGTAGCATAATAAATCCATATTAGCGTACGTTAAAGACTTGCACAAAGGCAAAAACATATTTGAAGATCTGGCCAAGATTTTATACTTCAACAATTAAGGGACAAAAAAAAATTTCTGGCGTGCTGATGGAATGTGAATTTCATCTAAGCTTACCGCAAAAGAGATCCTTTGTGGTACAACCCTTTTGGTTACGCACAGAGTATCGTATCGTGATGGTACAACTTTTGTTGTACTTACACGTACGATGGTAGCAACAATACAAGACATGCGCTTATCGTTGTTTGACAAGGCAAATTATTTACAAAGGTCCGATTTGAGTGTTTAAGACCTTCTAGGTTTTACTTACTTAAACAGACTGCGATGGACACACCTTGGTGTTATGAAAATTATAATAATGGGATGGGTTGTTCACAGGGTGGTTCACTTGGAGACCTGGCTTCTTGTTGTGACCTCGTACTTTGCACGTGATAAGTCACAACAAGGCAACCCCAAAATTTCAGTTTGAACAGTTGAGACCCAGGGTGACTCAATGTTGCTGAAATGTTGTAAAAAAAATTTATCGTTAATGAAGAGGCACGTTGAAAGTTGTCCCTTTTATAACGATACTTTCCAGACTCCACATTCAGTTCTGGGGAGAGCTAGAGCAATTAGGGTTATTTATTGAGCGCCATTCTATTTTCTTAAAAAACAGAAAAAAAACTTAGAACTGGTAGCAAACATCTGATACCGCCGTGGGTTTACACAGGTTTGCTTACCTAATTTAATTACATATGACATAAGGGTTAGATGCACTTTGGCGAGGACCCGATATTTAATGTACAAAAAGATTTTCTAATATTTAGAAAGGGGTGACGAGGTATGACATGATGATGTGAAAATGTGATGCTGCGAGTTGTGACGATGCACAAAACCTTGGGCACGTAGTCTCTGACTACTTGCAGTAAGCCACAGGGAATTCCTTTCTCCGAAGTGATCAATTTCAGGTAGAGGTGTGCATGCTTAGAAAAAAAACGATGTTTCCAAGGTTTGACACCTGGGGCCGCAATTAGAGGCGAATGACTGATGATGACGAGATATTTATACAAACAAAAATAAAATAAAATGAAACGAAACCACAAGGGAGAATTATAATTTCTTCCATGACTTTGGCTACAGTTGACAACACTGTGCCAGAGCTAGAAAGGGTTTCGTTTGAGTGTCCCAATGAGTGACAATCGTTTACGAGAGGCTGCTCATTAGTGACGAAACAAAAGGGTTGACTTCCATAGTGATCCATGTCACGGTGTAGACGAATGGTTGCTAGGAGTCAAGGAATAACCGTTGGGGTTATATGGGCGTGGCAATGGAGTTTGTTTCCATGTTCCCACTTTTTACAATGTCCTTTATGTGGTAGTTACCTATGTGTTTACCAGAGATGTCGGACAATCGGTAAACCAGGTCTGAGATTTTCTTTAGGACTTTCGTCTTTACAAAACGGGGTGCCAATTTGGCAGAGAAGTACAGCGCACCTTGTGACAGAGTGTTGTTTCTCCTCCAGACGATGTCTTCTTCCTTGAATGTGACGTGCCTCCTACGAAGGTTATACCTGTCGGCGCTCTTTTGGTGGGCCAATAGTAGAGCGTCTGTTACTTCACTATAGATAGCGGAGAGTTCCTCCAAGCGGTGGGCGTAATTTGCTGCGGGGTCTGCTGTGGAGGAAGGGACGGGTGGAAGGCAATTGTCAGGGTGTAGTGAACCGTGAACTACTTGTTCCATGCCGTGTTTGAGAAAAAATGGTGTATAGCCTGTAGCGAGGTTCACCGTGTTGTTCATGGCTGCTTGTATTTTGTCTAATTTTTTGCACCATGTGCGTTGGTCTTTGCCAACCAAAATTGCCAGGGCCGTGTTTATGGTTTGGTTGTATCGTTCAACGGTGTTGTTCTGTGGGGTGTAAAGGGTGTTATAGAATACATCCTTTATACCATATTTAGACAAAAACTCCTTAAATTCCAGAGCTATAAATTGTTTACCATTGTCGCATATTATGGTACGAGGGGTACCGTAGGGTATGAAAATATGTTTTTCCAATAGATTGGTTATTGCTGCTGCAGTTGCCCTTTTCAGAGGAAACAACCAGCAGTATTTGGAAAAGATGTCCACTACGCTGAGTATATGCATGTAACCGGCGTAGCTTCTAGGGAAGGGTCCAATGAGGTCCATAGAAAAGGATTGAAGTGGTCTATCGGCACGCTTGGGGTTGCCCATTAGACCAGACGGTGGTGCCGTACTGTGCTTGTATGCCTTACAGATGTCGCACTTGGAGATGTATAAACGTACTTGTTTGAATAGACCCGGCCAATAATATCTTAAAGATATTTTTTTGAATGTTTTGAAGGTTCCAGGGTGTATGGAGTCTACGGCACTGTGGTTATCAATAATAACTTGTTCTCTATTTTCGAGAGGGACTACCTTTTTCCAGGCATAGTCCTCTAAGATTGACAGTGGAGGCTTGCAGTTGCGATATAGTTGTCCGTCCTTAATCATAAAATTCGGGAACTTTTGTGGGTTGTCACTGCATCCTCTAAAGGTTTTTTGGTACCATACGTCTTTTGTGGGGAGACTAGAATTGGGCAATTCGGCATTTAATGTTGCTATCTCGATCCTAGAAAGGGCATCCGGGACGATATTATCGGCGCCTTTACGGTGGATGACATCGAAAGTATATTGAGATAGGCGGGACGACCAGCGAGCCAATCTCCCAGAGGGGTTGTCTAGCGAGATCAGCCATTTTAGGCTGCTATGGTCTGTGACGACGGTAAACTTACTGCCCTCAATGTATCCGCGGAAATGTTGAATGGATTCCATGACTGCTAATAATTCTCTCTCGGTAATCCCGTAGTTTTTTTCGTGTTTATTTAGGGTACGAGAGAAGTATGCCACGGGGTGTTCGCCGTCCGTAAAATTTTGAGTGAGGACTCCTCCGATTCCGACGTTTGATGCGTCCGAATGGATCGTAAAGGGAAGATTGAAGTCGGGGCAATTCAGTACTGGGGCTGATTGAAGAGCCTCTTTCAGGGAGTTGAATGCTGACTCAGTCTCCGCAGACCAGGAAAAGTTACTGGTACCTTTACGGATTCCCGTGATTTTGTTGAGCGGCGCCGCGAGAGTTGAGAAGTTTTTTATGAATCTTCTGTAGTAACCGGTGAGTCCGAGGAAGGCTTTTACCTCTTTTGCATTTGTAGGTCGGGGAAAATTTGTCATAGCCGCTACTTTTGTGGGGTCTGTTCTTAGGCCTTCTTCGTCTACTATGAAACCCAAGTATCGTAGGCGGTGCCTGCAGAATTCCGATTTCTTCAGGTTGATAGTCAAACCGGCCTGTTTGAGTTGTTGAAAAACCTTTTCTAGAATAAGTATATGTTTTTCAAAGGTATCGCTAATGATGATCAGGTCATCCAGGTAGCAAAATAAATTGTTATCAAACTCTGGGCCAAACAATTTATCCATGAGTCTTTGTAGTTCTGCTGGGCTGTTTTTTAGACCGAAGGGTAGTCTTTTGAAATGGAACATACCCCTGCCAGGCACCACGAAGGCAGTCTTTTCGCAGGAGCTGGGATCCAAAGGTATCTGCCAGAATGCTTTGCTTAAGTCTATGGATGAGATGTATTTAGCGTTTCGAAGTCTGTCCAGGATGGAGTTGACCAAGGGGAGCGGGTAGGCGTCTGATATTGTACATGCGTTGAGGCGTCTGCTGTCGAGGCAGAAACGGGCTGAGCCGTCTTTCTTTGAAACTAATAAGGTGGGGTTGGTCCATGCACTGCGGCTGGGTACCACCACTCCCAGTCTTAGCATATCGTCCAATTCTTTTTCCAGCGTTTTCAATTTTTGTGGAGCTAGGTTGTAATACCTTTGTTTGATTGGGGGGCCTGTTGTTTTTATATGGTGTTGTACTAGGTTGGTTAAGCCTAAACCGCACCTTTCGAAGGAGATGGATTCATACTTGTTGATCATTTGATTTAATTGTATTGTTTGTAACGGGTTCAAGTTTTCGTAGGGTATTACCGTACGGATTTCGTTTACTTGGGGAGTGACGGAGGGGTTGTTAAACAGTTGCGGGGCAATTTTGAAAGCCATCCAAAAATCCACTCCCAAGATGAATTTCTGTGTGATTGTAGGTACAACTAGAAACTTGATCCAAACTGTTTTTTGGTCACAATTGATCGGCAGGGTTAGAGAACCGATGACGAGTTGTGAAGTGTTGTCTGCCGTGGTAACATGTGAAGAATGTTTTCCCATTTTAAAACCACAGTTTGTGAATAAGGTGTGGGCGTTGTCGCCCAGGCAGCTGACAGAGGCGCCGCTGTCTAGGAGACCTGAAAAAACCACGTTGTTTATGGAAAAATGCGCGAAGGGTCTACCGTCTATTGCCTGTTTGCAGCAAACTGTAGAGAGGGGTAAGGCCTGTTTAAAAAATTTGACGTGTTCCAACCACTCCGACCATTCCTTTGGCCTATGGGAGGGATGGCCCGGGGGGTTGGGGTCTAGTTTTTTGTCTTCCTGGCTGTCCAATTGGGAGGGGGTCTGGAGAAATCCATAGGGGGTTTGATGAATCTGAGATCCGGGATGGACGTTTCGGTATTGTCTTGGCGTGGTCTTTTGCCAAACTTCCTCCCTTCATCTCTTCTTGGAGAACGATCGACGGATCGCCTTTTGTTAGAGTGGGTGTCTTTGGAGGATAAAAGTTTTGCTTGTTTAAAGCAGGCGGCTTGGGAGTGACCAATCTTGTGGCAAAAGGAGCAGGATTTCTTCTCGTTGTGCTCCGGTTTTATGCCGGACGAAGTGCTTGGGCGAAAGTTTTCTTTGGGGAATCTTTCGTCTTTCTTCCGATCCTGGTATGCCTCTAGTAGCTGGCAGACATCTTTCAGTTGCTCCAGCGTGGCAATTTTCTGAGAAGTAATGATGTTTTCGTATCTGGGGAGAAGACCGTCGATTAAAACCGGGAGAAGTTCCGCTTCAGGGACAGGTTGGGTGAGCTTAATATTGATGGCCTCTGCCCTCTGTGTGAATCTAGCAACAGGCTCTCCGGAGTGCTGCTTGATAGCGAGTAGGGATAACCTGACTCTATGTTGGGCCTTTTTTTCTCCGAAACTGGATAAAAGTGCCACCTTGAGTTCCCTCCATGAGTTTGTTTTTCTCTTATGTATCCTGTGCCAGGTAAGCATTTCAGGAGCGATGAGGTCTATGAAGTTCCTGTGCAGAATACTTTCGGGGATTCCTCTGACTTGGGCTGTTTCTTCTATTCTGTTGATGAAATCCTCCACATCCGTGAGTCCGTTGTATTTCGTCTTCCAGGTTGTCAAATCGTATATTTTCGTCTGTTCCTGGGCTTGTACCACCAAGGGTTTTGCTTCGGAGACTGTGAGGGAGGTAGAGATGATTTCTGAGGTGTCTTCCTGTTGGAACTGCAACTTCCTGATGTACTTTTTGTTGTAGAAAGAAGCATATTGAATAAGGCATTTTTTGGATTTATTCCTGGGAGAAATCTTTCTACTTCTCAGGGCCTGTAGTAGTTCTTCCTTTTTTGACGTAGAAATGTGGGGGATTATACCCAGCGTGACTTGAGGGACTTCCATAGTGTATAGGGTCGTGTCAGGGTGACCTTACGTTGGGAGAAAAACGAGAACTCGACTCTTTATCCGTAATTGGAAAGAAATTTTTTGCCAGGGATTGACCACTGGGGACGTATATATATATTTTTTTTTTTTTAAAAAAATGCTTCTGCGAAAAAACGCGTATTTGTAAGTGTTTGGGTTATTTGAAAATTTGGGCAGAGGTTTGCCTCTGGCCACGTGCTTTTTAGGAAAAATCCAAGCGTTTGGAAAAAAAATATTTCGAAAATTAAAAAAATCGAAAAAAGGAAAAAATCGGAAAAATTTTCAGAGTCCGAAAACTGGAGAAAATTTGGGCAGCGATTTTCCTCTGGCACTGTGTTTTTAAGAAAAACTCCAAGCGTTTGGAAAAAAAATATTTCGAAAATTAAAAAAATCGAAAAAAGGAAAAAATCGGAAAAATTTTCAGAGTCCGAAAACTGGAGAAAATTTGCGCAGCGATTTTCCTCTGGCAATGCGTTTTTAAGAAAAACTCCAAGCGTTTGGAAAAAAAATATTTCGAAAATTAAAAAAATCGAAAAAAGGAAAAAATCGGAAAAATTTTCAGAGTCCGAAAACTGGAGAAAATTTGCGCAGCGATTTTCCTCTGGCAATGCGTTTTTAAGAAAAACTCCAAGCGTTTGGAAAAAAATATTTCGAAAATTAAAAAAATCGAAAAAAGGAAAAAATCGGAAAAATTTTCAGAGTCCGAAAACTGGAGAAAATTTGCGCAGCGATTTTCCTCTGGCAATGCGTTTTTAAGAAAAACTCCAAGCGTTTGGAAAAAAATATTTCGAAAATTAAAAAAATCGAAAAAAGGAAAAAATCGGAAAAATTTTCAGAGTCCGAAAACTGGAGAAAATTTGCGCAGCGATTTTCCTCTGGCAATGCGTTTTTAAGAAAAACTCCAAGCGTTTGGAAAAAAAATATTTCGAAAATTAAAAAAATCGAAAAAAGGAAAAATCGGAAAAATTTTCAGAGTCCGAAAACTGGAGAAAATTTGCGCAGCGATTTTCCTCTGGCAATGCGTTTTTAAGAAAAACTCCAAGCGTTTTTGGAAAAAAAATATTTCGAAAATTAAAAAAAATCGAAAAAAGGGAAAAATCGGAAAAATTTTCAGAGTCCGAAAACTGGAGAAAATTTGCGCAGCGATTTTCCTCTGGCAATGCGTTTTTAAGAAAAACTCCAAGCGTTTTTGGAAAAAAATATTTCGAAAATTAAAAAAAAATCGAAAAAAGGAAAAAATCGGAAAAATTTTCAGAGTCCGAAAACTGGAGAAAATTTGCGCAGCGATTTTCCTCTGGCAATGCGTTTTTAAGAAAAACTCCAAGCGTTTTTGGAAAAAAAATATTTCGAAAATTAAAAAAAATCGAAAAAAGGGAAAAATCGGAAAAATTTTCAGAGTCCGAAAACTGGAGAAAATTTGCGCAGCGATTTTCCTCTGGCAATGCGTTTTTAAGAAAAACTCCAAGCGTTTTTGGAAAAAAATATTTCGAAAATTAAAAAAAAATCGAAAAAAGGAAAAAATCGGAAAAATTTTCAGAGTCCGAAAACTGGAGAAAATTTGCGCAGCGATTTTCCTCTGGCAATGCGTTTTTAAGAAAAACTCCAAGCGTTTGGAAAAAAAATATTTCGAAAATTAAAAAAATCGAAAAAAGGAATTTTCACAAGTTTTCGTGGAAGTAATTTGTTTGAGAATTCAACAATATCTTGGGGGCATGGTTTCATTACGCGGCTTCCTATAGCCTGGCTTTAAACAGCACCAATTTTTTGGTATTTACCCGCGAATTCCCTTCGTCTTTTCGACAAGATATTACCTTCTTTGTCAATTGACAAGGTATTATAGTGTCAGATGTCAAGGAATCCACGTCAACGCGAATTTAGTATTTTTTGCAATATTCGAATGTGATTTTGGCATGGCATGGCATGATCCGGTTTCATCAGACGACAGAGTCAAAAATACTTAATTGTCAAATGACAGAAAGAATTTAAATCCACTTGTTCCCTAGGTGTCAGCGAGTGTCCGTTTAAAGAAACGTACCAGCGAGCTGCAAACTAGTATATTATTAAAAATATTTAGCACTTTCGAGACCAAGCGGATGATTTGTTTATCATGTACATGATTTTAATTGTTGAATAAATTCTTCTTTAATTTGTGTTTATTTCCACTATTCACTTGTATTGAAAATAGCAATTTTAATCGGCCGACACTTTGTAATCACTGTATTATTCGCAGCGACAACTTCCTAGGTTGGGCACCTTGCGTTGGAATACCGGTAATATTTTGTCGAGTGACGAGTCACAAATGATAAAATCGCGTCCGTAATAATTTAAATTGTGATTCGAAATTATGTTCGCGCCGAGATTCCTGTTGGAAGTGCTAGACAATTGGGAATAAACAATACATCATAATAACATTTCAGAGTTTACAATTGTTGCTTGGGAACGAGGCCGTGGTGGAACAGAAAAAAATTTAAATGGCCCCACGTTTAGCGCCAGTGTTAGCGTCCAGCGTGCGTGCTGACGCTATCGGCAGGGTTGGAGAAAGCTCTCACATATTTAATACAATTAGCTGCTGTATCTGCCCCAAAAATGACTAGCTCTGGATTCGGTGCAAGCAAGATCTCGTAACCTCAAGGCTAGTGCTCGTGGTCCGGAACTTCACGCTTCTCCATTCTCCCAGGGCCTCCCTCGTCAAGCAAAACACGGTAGGTTATCACATAAACAGTTTATTCAATTCTAGGAGACACAATAATACATAAAAAAGGAACGATCCTAGCTGAAAGTTAGTTTGAATGTCCGTCTCTCTTCTCTATCACGCGTGGTTAGGGTTAATACATTTAATTGCACACAAGGGATAACATGGTAATTGACTCACGTTTGGTTTTGGGCCAACAGCGGCTTCACGCGCTTGATTCTCTCAAGCTACGCAGCGTCCATCGGAGACCGGAAGCGCACACGGCGAAACTGAACTGGTGTCGCCCATGTTCGGGCGGTACGTGGGCCCTGTAAGCTCGCTTGCTGAAGACTGAGGCTGCCGCGAGAGTTCGGTCTAGCGGCGGCTCCGGTTTGTCGCTCGCGGGAAGGGGTAGAGTGCGCGCGGGAGGGGATGGTGCGCGCGCATCTATATTGGCGGTGTATTTGTAACGTAACAGTGTAAAAGTAAAATTTTCAGCGTCTTCTATTGTTTTACCTCGCAATGAGAACAACCATATTTTTGTGTGATATAATTTGCCCGTTTTATCTGAAATACTCATAGTTGTCGGTGGTGATTTGTTTATTGAAAATAGTATAATAAATCGATAGATAATCGAAAAGTACTTTTAATTGCCCTAGTCCTAAAACTTTTACAGAATATATTTGACTCGAATACCGTTTAGATTATATTTCTAACCAAGAAAGGGAGATAACGATTTCTATGAGACCTATATGAGTTGTTCCAAAAAGCCAACAAATTATCCTGATGGGATAATTATCTTCCTTGCATAGCATTAAATAACAGTAAAAAGGTTTAAATATAAAATTTTGTTCATAAATGCTTTTTATTCATTACTCAAATGAAATTAATTATTACCTCATTAAATTAATACCTCACTGCATTTAAATAATATATAAATATTTTTTTTATTTTTTTTTTGCTTACCAAAGAATCATTTATTGTTTTATGAGTTCATGACCAAAAGGCAACATGTCAATTGAATAAATCTTTGAAAGGAAATTGACACTTCATTACAATGCAATGTATCACTTTCCTTTTCAAATTTTGTCTACAAAGAAAGCTTCTGACGCAAAGCTGGGAGCTTTCCTCGTATTAATAATTCTAAGCGCACCTGAAATCTGTAAATGTTAATTTTAAATCAAACATCGTCGTTTGATTTACCGCCCGAGAAAGCGGGAGCGAGTCGCCCCGAAACGTTGATTTACTGAGGGATTTCATGTAATCTGTTATTCGGCAGTCTCCGCGGTGTCATCAAGTGGTGAAAGAACTTCAGGGGATGTGTCGTCGCTTGCCACAAGGGGTGGCAGAGACACCTTAAGACGACAATATACCCTAAAATATATTCAGAATCTTAATGACGTAAGTAAAGGAGCCGTGTACACAAATTGCGACTCGCGACCCGTGTATTGGACGGACCACTGTCGAATTTGCTTTATCAAAGAAAAGAAGAAGAAGACAAATAATGTGGGAATCTTAACGACGTAAGTGAAGAAAGCGTGTAAACAAATATACGCCCGCAGCTCGGCGTATTAGATGAACGCACGGTCGAGTTCGCCGTAGCGAGCCTGGAGATTCGACCTTTCCACCGCGTTCATTGTATTTAATACTGAAGAATGTGTTTGAAGATATTTCTTTATGAATCCCTCCCGAAGTAATTAATTCATCGTCTAGAAAAATGAAATCTGGTGCTCGCCGCTAACTTTGTAGTTGAAAAACTTGTTATAAAGTTTTAAGATAGTTGTACGTAAAATATATTAATGGTAAGGTATTGTTTTTATTAATTTTAAATATAAAGAACTTATATCCCCAGGGGTCTGTTGGAAAAAAAAAGGTAAGGTATTGTTTTTATTAATTTTAAATATAAAGAACTTATATCCCCAGGGGTCTGTTGGAAAAAAAAAGTTATGTTACGAATTCGCCGGAAATTATTAAAGTGTGAGATTTGATTAAAATTATTTTATGATTTTTTGATTAAATTATTTTATTTGAGAAATGAGTTTAGTGTGAGCAAACAAAAATTATTCGGGTTGTGTACCGCCTTAGCCCCTTCTCAACTAGTGTCGAGTCGAGCACATTTTCACAGAATTTTTCTCTAGGCCAGTTTACCAGTTCACCCATCCTCAATGGCGTTTTTCTGATGTTATTGCAACTACTTTATTCGTAGCGACCAACCCGGCTTCGTAGTAGTCGAAATTTCGGTTTGCTGAAACCTGCGTTTGTGATGTGTCGGATCACGTACTCGAGCGCTTGTACGTTTATATTAAGCCTCTAGAATAACTTAGATATTATTTTGAAAGCAGCTGTTAAAAGTTGTTTTAAAGTTCAAAGTTTGGATTTTAAAATACTATTGTCAATGTTTTTATCATTGAAATAATAATTTATTATGCTTTTTTTCACATTTAGCAAACACTTTGTGGGAATACATAATTATAATAAACACAATGATATTACTTTGTTTTATTCCACTTTATTATTTTCTTCTCCAACCGGTTTCGGTTCGACCTGAACCTTCATCAGGGATGAATAAAAATATACAGTACATTTTTATTCATCCCTGATGAAGGTTCAGGTCGAACCGAAACCGGTTGGAGAAGAAAATAATAAAGTGGAATAAAACAAAGTAATATCATTGTTGTTTATTATAATTTATTATGCACTGTATTGCTCTTTTATAATATAAGACTATATATTAAACTAGACCAGTGGTCGGTAGACAGCAGCTCTTTGGATAGGCACTTGCGGCTCTTCATACATCAATTCCAATTTCACCTTCACTCAACCAGACATTTAAGATGGAGCCGCCGAACCAACTATGACTCTTATTAGTAGTATCAGTGAAAGTGTCATTCGGAACCTGAGAATGCTTTAGGGCCCAATTACAGTGGCACCAAAATTGGTTTTAAGAGTGAATCTTTGTGCGATTCCCCAGCTTTAATCAAATGACACTCAAAAAACTGAAATGGTTTTCCTCCGATTTTTACAACATGCATCTTAGAATTTTAGTACTGTACTTGGAATACGAGAATGATTTCCTTCGAAATGCGTTAGTAGGTGAATCCGCAAAGAGAATTTTATGTTGCATTCTGAACCCGAGACTGGTTTTATCTTCAGAAAATCTGCATACGAGTCCATCAATTCACCACCAAACATTATCATTGTATGAATGGTTGCTGCTTTGCATATAGATTTGAATACTGTAATTACGCACAGACACGAAGATGTTTTTATATTTATACTAGCTGGGTTACCCGGCTTCGCTCAGGACAATATTCGAGGGTGTTCTGGAATGTTCCGCAATTTATTTTATTTATTTATAGCGGACCCGACAGACGTAGTCCTGTACACAACTAACGGGACAAACTGAATATTCGATACTGCGATGGTAGCGCAGTCTGCCGGGTCCAATGTAAAACATCCCAAAATCATTAACTTCTTAGAAATAAAAAATTAATTAAAAGAACATTTTCCAGTGGACCAAATTGTGAATCTGGAGCGCAATCTGGAACAGAAATTGATATTTCTTCTTCCTCCTCTACTTTTGTACAATCCTCGTGAAAAGCGTCTCTTCGCTGTACTCTGTCTGAGAGGGGTGTCTTCGACTTAAAGCAATTATTTTAACTTAGTTCTGGAGCGCCCGCCGCCCCTGTCGCTTTCAATTTGTCCCCTCCACTGCTCCACACCAACTTTAAACCTTCATATATTATTATATGCCAGGTACTGTACAGTAGTGTTTGGATAGTTATGCCCAATCTGTGCCCCAATTGAAGATTTTTTACGACCCAAAATAAAGTTTTCAGCTTTCTATGTTTTTGGATTTTAGTATTCCTACAAAAAAGAAAAAGAAATCTTTTTCGTTAATTTATCCATTTTAAATTTATTTATATTATAATTAACTTTCTTATTATTAGACCTCGGACTCTCTTTGGGGATTTCGATTTTGATTTTGCATTGCTTGAAAAGTACCAGGCGCATTAAAGCATTAGGAATTTATTTTCCCAATCAATTCCAATCAGTATATTTTTTAATTAACGTTAACATAAGTAGCGCCATCTTTTGGCATTGCTTTAACTCGGTTCTATTACAAAAGTAGATTTGTGTGTAAACTCCACATACGAAAAGTGTTTTGCGTAAGGTGTGGCGTCAGAGTTGCATTATTAACCGGATTCTTAAATTTCAACCGTACAGTCTCTAAGCTTGTATAAAATTTAACCTAATTAGCTAGGACTCACACCTCTCCCGATAATTCGATTTTTTGGTTTATGTAAAGTTGATTAATTAATAGAAGAAATTATCCATAGATGTCAGGAGATGCAAACTCCCCCCTACTTAGGAAGCATTATAAAAAGCCTATGTTTAGGTTTTTTCACTCTCTTCTCGTCTCATCATCCTACCTTCTTAATAAGTAAAAGTAAACTCCTTGGTCTGTCTTGGGTAGTTTGGGTCTCCTGAATATTCACAATGTAATTGGGAATAGAGCAAATAAAAGTCACAAGTCCTTTAAAGTTTCCTGAAGATGCGTTATTATTTACAAAGTTCCTTCCTCCAAAACAAAACAAAGCTATTAATACTGTTTGATGATAATCAATGATAGCATTATACTGTTCTTCTGCATAGATTGTATATAATTTAAACAGCATGTTTTACTTCATATTTACGGTTTCACAAAATTACTATGTACATCACACTTTGTAAAAGCCCGTACAGGCGTATAATATAAATAAATTGATAATTATGGGGGAGGCGGGAAAGGGGGACCATTGTGTGTAAGAGAACGCTTGAGGACGCTGGGAAAGAGGCAGGGGCACAGGGAAGGATTGCAAAGGTGACGTAGTAGCAGTAGGGGATAGCTGGGAATAAATTTGGAAAATCCATGCTTCTTACACGAACAGCTGTATGTGGACTGTTGATGCGCCAGAAAACCTTCTGATTTAAACTAAAAATATTGCCTATCCAAATGCACCTCGATAAAGAAAATTAATTAAAGCACAAACAATTTATATCATAGAGTTGCATTGCAACGCACGCCAGAAACTCGCTCGTTGTTAATATTAATTAATGATTTGCGCATAACCCCCCAAAATATTCAAATTGCCCCCGGTGGAGCGCGCGCCCCGCGTTGAGAAGCACTGATCTACAGTCCTCTTCGTTTCTTGAGTACTGTCAGCGGAAACAGAGATTAATTGTTGTAAAGATGCTGTTTTGTGTTAGGTCGATCACACTTCATTTTAAATGCGTGAGGAGATCTGCTACATTACACCTTGACCACTAGGGCCTGTTGTTTAGATCTAAAGGGGGTACGGAGCACGTCCTCAAATTGACTATAAACAAACGAGGATACTTTGTCCAGAATTAAGTACGACGGCCCCGAACCCTCGTCCTGCTGCTGACCGTAATAGAAATGTGTTGAAAGTTGAAACTAAGGTACTAAGGAGGTCTGATGATGGCCTCTGATAAGGGTTTTCTTGATATTGTAACTGCAGTGTTAGATAAAATGGTTTAAATACCAGCAAAACGAATGATTTAACTATTTTTTGTGTTTCTTGAATAATATGTAACAATTTTTAGAGATTTTTTTAAAGATTTTTGAAGTGAAAACTTCTTAAGCACCGTTGTGTTTTGAAACTCGATGATACGAAAAACAGCAACACTAAAAGAGAAACACTTTATAGGATTTACGAGAGAGATATGGTATAATCGGCCTCCTCTTTGTGTGGTGCTTCGTGGCCTCCCCACCTTTGTCTTCTTTCTTAAGGTTTCACTTCTACCGCGTGTGAATTGCATACTTTGATTTCACATGTACATTTGTTACTTAATTTTTATTGAAGTGAAAAATTCTTTAGCACCGTTGTGATTTGAAACTAGATGAAACAAAAATAACGACACTAAAAAGATACTAACACATACATCGATAGGATTTAATCTGCGAGAAAATTAGATAGAATAATCGGTCTCCTCTTTGTGCGATGCTTCCGCACTCTTGTCTAGTTTAGTTTTCTGAAAGTTTTACTGATTTAGCTGATAAATAAAAATTTAATGTACATTTGAAATAAAACTTTTCAAAACAAAAAAGGATCTAATTAACCATCGAGCCGTTTCCCGATGACGCATCGCCAAACATCTCGGTCTTGGCACACACTTCTTGCCTAACACATCATACATACCCACCCTTCTGTTATTCCGACTTTTTATCCACTGGAGCGCTTTTTGCCACAATATGGCACTATTTAAAATAGCTCGGATTGCTTTGCTGCCAGTTATGGCAAACTTTCCCTTATTTGTAAGTAATTAAGTAGAAATGTACGATTTTATAATTTTTTTTTAATAAATCCTACGAATATGTGAAAATCGACAAAAGATAGACGAATTCATTGGCTATACAGATCTATAATCAGTTTGTAATTCTCCATATTAAAATTCGGAGGTATGATTTTTTTTAATTTGGGCGAAAAATATTCAAAATGATCGCCGAAAAATGTCGAGCAATCATGGAAAAAAAATTTTAAATTGCGCTGTCGCTCCAGTGGTAATGGCCCGATTCAAGAATTGATTCATTTGATCGTGCCATGTCTCCCCCGGGCTTCCCCGACCTCTTCCACCAATCACATTTGCATTATTCTCCTTACACTCCTCAATTTTTTTAAAGAAAGGAAAACATTCCCGCGTTACGAATAACCTGACAATAATTTAACTAAATCTCTTACTACAATTACAATAAGCGGAAAATTTTGCTTGTATCGTGATGGGGGATTTAGCCAGCCGAAGAATTGAACTAACGAAACTTGGGTGGGACCCAGACGCGATACCAACTCATCCACCGACCGTTCCTTACACTTCTTTCTTTATTCATTCGCTCTACATGCCCAAACTATTTAAGTGCCCTTTCTTAACCTTACTCATTACGCTTACATCATCATTAGATTCTTAACGAATCTCCACATTTCTCACACGTGTTTATACCACACACATGCCCTGCTAAATCACCAAAGTGGTTCGCTACGTTTGGTGGTTTAGCAGGGGTGCCCGGGTTCATGGGGTGAGGTTTGAGTAGGTCTTGGAGGCGGATGACCAGGACACACTGAACACCAGATTCCTACCCACCCCTTAAACCCTTTTACTTCCCAGAACTCTCCTCTCCTCCTTTTCCTTAAAAAATCCCTCCACACAACATCCCCAAAGATGACGTGGGCCCTGAGGTAAATCATTTTCCTTTGGGCCTATTGTGTGGAGCTTATGTAAAAAAAAATTAAAAAGGATTTCATTTCTGTATTATTCGGTCTTCTTTCATTCTTCCTCTGCCAGTTCACTGCATACATCAGGATAAGTACCAGCACTTAATTGTGGACTTTATATATTATGCAGAGTTAATCTAGCTCTATATAGTAAGGATAAAGTGGTTTCAAACAAAGGTATGTGTTTATATTGTTTGGCTAATGTAACATTACCTCTGTAATTAGTTCGTCATTGTTGCACTATTAAATAGTATTTCCTGAGTATTACGTCCTGTTCCTGAAAGCTGAAAGCCTCCTTAGCCCGTAAGTAGAGGGTGGGAGGGGGGGCAAGGGGGTAGCCACCTGTCGGTGAACTTCCGCTGCAGATTATGCCGTAATGACAACCGGATAAAATAATTATCACAAGGCTGTGATTAATGTAAGATCCTTTATTTACTTAATTAAATAAGGTTTTAGAACAATTTTATGCATATCTCTGACTGCTTCCGTGGCGTAAGGTCCATCTTTGGAGATGCTGTGTGGAGGGTCTTTACATGGAAAGGAAGGAGAGGGAGTTCTGGGAAGGAAAACGGTTTGAGGGGTGGGTAGGAATACGGGGGTCGATGTGTCCATGAGTGACGGACTATGAATCGACTCTCCCACCGTGGTGCGAGTCGATGTATCGAGAGAGTCCGGCTGGAGGGATCAAAAAGTCTCCACAACCAGTCTCCCGATTCGACCCGCAACGTGTAGGTACTACCCTCACCCCATGTATCTGGGCACTCCTGCTAAGTCACCAAACAAAGTTATTGTTTTATTTCGTTAAAATAAAATTATAAATTCTTTATAAAAAATATAAACGTAAACTACTTAAAAAAATATTTTTTCGTTAAAAATGCATTAACGCATATAAAAAAGACCTTTTAAACCTTTAACTGCTGACGTGGGGGCCGCTTCGCTCTATCAACAATAACAATATCGAATTCCTCCCCTCCCCCGCGCGCGACGCATACGCCGCTTCCAGTAGCTTCGAATTTAGTGACACCAGGGCCGTGAGAGGTAGTGTACATATTGGCACGCTTAATTTCTGTAAGTAAATTCATTTAAAAAAAATTGTGGGCCTCCCTCCGACCCATCGTCAGTATTACTTTACTTTTTAAAAGTTGATTTACTTTACTTTTTAAAAATAAACATATTCTACTTTACTAAAGTTGATTATATATAGTTTATTCGAGACACTATTGAAATATTATAATAAAAGTGAGTTCGTTGTTTTTATTTAGTTTAATAGATAATACAGACTGATTTCTGATCTCAAGTGATTTTTTCCAAAAATTATTATATAATATCCAAATCGTCAAATATACTTAAATTCTTAACAATTAAAAAATATTTAAATTTTTTTTTATAAGAAAAACTCTCTTTTTATAACTTTCGAAGGTTATTCCCATCAACGTAATATATCATTGAAGAAGAAGATAAAACTTATAATCTAGACGAGATAGTACACAACTGCTAGCCCTGTACAAATCGCAAGTGCGCCCCACGGTTGTATTTGGCAGCCACCTCTGGTCTGGAGCTCCAAAATACCTGAAAAAAACCCTTGACTCTGTGCAGAAACGGGCGGTCCGTTTGATAGATTCTCCTAATTTAACTAACGGATTGCAATCTTTAGAGCACAGGCGCCAGGTGGGAATGCTGTCCTTGTTCTACCGGTATTACAATGGAAGATGCTCCGAGGAACTAGCGTCATTGATCCCCTCGGCACCGGTGCATAGTCGGGAAACACGCCAAACGCGCGCTCAACATTTGTACACGGTTGACATTAGTCACATGAGAACGGGTCGTTTCTACGACTCGTTCTTGAGTTCAACAGCTCGGCTGTGGAACGATTTGCCGGCCTCTGTGTTTCCTCCCTCCTACAATATGGGTCTCTTCAAGACCCATGTTCACTCCTTCCTCTCCTCAAAAACACCCTCCACACAGCATCCTCAAAGATGACATAGGCCCTGAGGGAAATTATTTTTTCCTCAGGGCCTCCTGTGTGGAGTTAATGTAAAAAAAAAAAAAAAAAGATGAAAATATGAAAGAAAACAAGACACAGAAAAATAAAAAAAGACAATGTTCGTAACTGGGACTCGAACCCAGACCAAAGAAGGTGGCAATAGCGAAATTGGATAACGCGCACGTTCCGGTTAGACGAGAGGTCCGGGTTCGAAAAAAGTGTTTTCTTCTTCAAAAATATTTTATTTAAATTGTCCAATAAATAATAATTTGCACCTCAAAATTTTAACGGATCTCTAATATATAAACATTTAAAGTAACAGGCCGCCCAGACCCCCACGTCAGAGTATACGTTAAAAAAAATCACGTCAGTAGCTAAAGGTTAAAAATACAATATTATGGCAAAAATTTTCTGTTACAGTTTCCATTGAACTTTTTTTCTTATAAAATTATTCACAAAATAAATAAATGAAAAATTTTGATCGCTAGTCGAGAGCTTTACTCTCGACCTAGGAGGACGTCTGAAAACGGAGGTGCTATACAAATTATCCAATTTTCAGATTGGGCAATTCGGACTGTAAACTTTTCTTCAAGTTCATGACAGAAATTCCTGTTTTTTTTCGGCCGTGTCGTTAATTACGTTTTCGTACACTGAAAAAAGTTACCTATTTCAATTAAAATAGACTGCTTTTAACTAACCCCCCTCCCCCCATTACACTCCCCCACTTTCACTTTGCAAATTCTTATTGTTACCTGCAAAACGTGTCATCGCGTGCTGAGGCCGACAAAACTCTTTACGCGGAAAGTACTAACTATGAATGGAGGTCTCCGTTAATTTATTACTGTACAGTCAGCTTCGGAAGTAATAACCACCGAACGGAAAATCCGTAGAAACTGATGTCTTCCTATTAGCGTATGACCTTTTGACTCCCACCATCGAACGGAAAATCCGTAGAAACCGATGTCTTCCCATTTACGTGTGACGTTTGACTCCCAGGACCCAGTCAGGTCAATGAAATTGATTTTTTGTTCCAGAGAGATTTTTAATATTTGAAAATACAAGTAAGAAAAAATTGGCATTTTGTTTTGAAGAGTTTTTTTTGTAAAATATATTAAGGTGATCCAATAGTCCAGGAAAATATCGAAATCGGAATTCACGCCCTTTATGGGAGGAGTTTAAAAATACTTGAGAAAAAGCTTTTGGAAAGGTTGGAAAAGGTATTTGAGATTTTTTTTACAGGTTGATTTCGTAAAGGCCTGTAAAAAACATTAACTCCTTTTTTACGCATTGTTTATTGTAATAACAAGGAATTTTAAAATTGATTTCACGGAACCAAGCGACGTGGAGCCTCTATGTCTATTCCCCGCTCCGTCCGGGGCTGAACTAATGCAAAATGGGAGTGGCAACTCAGTAGTCCTTCGGTGGACGGCATAGAGTTCACTTTGAAAATCCAAATTGTCGACTGCCGGCCGTATTGTGAAATAACATCGTGAAAATGCATATTTTATTTTATTTTGTGAATATCGGGCATAAATATCTTTTTTTTGCGATTATCATAAAAGAAACTAAATTTGCTACATTAAACAATAAAACCATTTCCGAAAAGGGGTTTATTAGTGGGAGAGTTTGCACTTGAAAGTGTTTTTTTATAGACCTAATACTTTATTTTTTTCTGGGCTTATTAAAAGACTTATAAAAAAAATGACCGATATTTTTAAGGGTATGTATGATTTTGCATTATTTCGCATGGCTTCATCTTAAATATTAGGTATTGTTTTTAAACTTATATCCCTGGGGATCGGTGTGAAAAAAAAGTTATTATAGTTACGAATTCGTCGGAATTGATTAAAATGTGAGCCTTGAGCTTGTTGGTATTAGTAGGGTGTTGTGCCGCCTTAACATTTTGTCCTTTACATCATTTAAAATTTCCTTGATCGACATTTTATTATTATTATATCCAAGCCCTATTCTTGATTTTTATTTTATTTACGCCCCGAAAATGAATACATGTATATTTATATCCAAGAAAGAATAATTATAAATACGTCTTCCAAACGATATTACGAACATAAATTTCATTTTAATTTAGTCTTGATGTGGGATTATTATTTTAATCAACATAAACGTGGGTTTTATTAACCCTCTCTCTCAAATTTTGATTTTGATTTGATTGAGAGAAACTAAGAAACATTCTGTCTACTAATTTTCGTTTTCCTATCGTATCTCACAGTGTGTGGCCAAATTACCTACATGTGACATTTGGAACAATAAATCAAGGAACAATCGGTCAAACTAAGAAACCGGTAGAGTTGATTTAGTTGATGCCTTAAGGCGGCGCTATTCGGCTGAAAAAGAAGAGGAAGGAGAGATGTGTAATTACATTTTTTTTTCTTCATATTTCCAAAGTATAAATATTCAAAAATATCTCCTTAAAAGGATTTTTCGAAATTCGCATTATTATAAGAGTTATAACCATTTTAATATCGCGGTTTAGACGAAATTTAACCAAAAGCTGAGTAGAACAAAATTTTAAACCCATTTTTCTCCAAACCACTTTTTCCGAGGCGGTTGACACGATATCTCAAGTTCTACTAAACCAATTTACTTGAAATTTGGTGTGAGCCTTCTCTATACATTCCTCTATGGCGGGAACTAGAATTATAACAAAATATAAATATTTACTATTTAAAAAAAAATTGTAAAGTCAAAAAAACTGGTACAAAAACGTCTTTTTTATTTCAGACAGCCGCCATTTGGCGAAAAAATTTTTTTTTACTTTTCCTTAGTTTTAG
Organism: Glyphotaelius pellucidus; assembly: GCA_936435175.1. Lineage (NCBI taxonomy): Eukaryota > Metazoa > Arthropoda > Insecta > Trichoptera > Limnephilidae > Glyphotaelius > Glyphotaelius pellucidus. The sequence continues at coordinate 3,985,887 of OW386560.1, read as the reverse complement.
CCGCATTTGTTTGGATTAAAAATTATTATTTTTTATTTTTTTTGGATTACTGGGAGGGTTGCAATCGTGTCAACCAGGGCACGCCATTTTTTTGAGACCCCCCACTTCAACACCCTGTAACTTTCTGAATTTTTAATTTTTTAATTTGACTCTTTTTTTTAATGGATTTTTTAATGCTTTATAAACATTTCACAAAATAGAAGTTGGTAAAAATATTATAGGTTTTTTTTTGTTGCACCTGAAAAAACACCTAAAATTCATGCCTCTAGACTAGAATACCCCCTTAAGTGATGAAATCGTAGCGAAAATGGCGAAAAAGCTTAATAAAACATGACTCGTTTAAAATAGAGCAAAAATCTCGTGGAAAGTATCTTAAGTATCATTTAAAGAAACATTGTGAATTTTTTAACTTGTAAAATAATAGAAATAGACTTGGCTTAAAAATAATAAAAGAGCTTAAAAAAATGTTTAAGGGAGATATGTAAGAAATCGGTCGAAATTCGGATATCGGCGGCTTAAGATGAACGTCCATCTGTCCGCGCCGGCTGCAACGCACGCACGGCACGCAATGGATTTTCTTTATCTTTATATGAATTAGTACAGCACTGCGTCTACTATCGGTACCGCCCGCACCGACCGCCGGCATTTATGAGCAAAGGATGCGTTTCGTGCCGGTGACGTCACACTGATTAGTTCGCGGCGTTCCGGATACAGTGGACGCATGTCATCGGCAAATCCGTTCAATCCGTTGCGTGCCGTGCGTGCGTTGCGGCCGGCGCGGACAGATGGACGTTCACCTTTAGTGCGCTTTATTTGAATCTGTTATGCGCTTGTGCCGTGATTACCGCCAGCTGTTGATCCCTTAAGGTCATAATATCGATTCCCTATAATACTGTATCACAGTAACCTTTATTTTGTTTATTGGCTCGCCAACAGAATAAATCACTTATAATTATTACATTAGTTTACAATTTGAATATGGTTACAGTGACTATTTCAATTAAAGATGAGCGAACCACTCATCTCAATATTCCTAATAATAATAATAACGTAGTATTTATATAGCGCAGTTTTGTGTTATTTCACTTCAAGTGCGCTTAACTATAATAAACTTGACCTCCCAAATGCCAAAGAGGAAACGACGCAAATTTCGCAAAGTTTTGGCTTTGACGTAATATTTTGTCGGTTTATTTTGTGCTATCGAATATTATATTTACCGGAACACATTCCTTGAACAATAAACTATACATAAAAAACATTACTTGCGTTTATTTGATAAATTTAAAGGTTTATCGATCTTTTTCACGGGAAAAATGAAGGGTCAATGTCATAGACACATTTTATAAAAAATATTCCGAGTGGCTATGTGTATTTAGGATACCTCATTCGTCAAGAACAAGAATGTCCCAAGCGATTCTGACCTTGTCCTTCATACGTTTTTTCTATACATTTTTATTTATTTTTATTTAATGACAATATCAAGTAAGGTAAAAAATACAAATGAGGTAAATTAAAAACATATAGAGTGAAGTATTTTGTTCTCAGTCCTCCTCACTAGGTTTTCCTGTTCCGAGGCGGACTGAAGGTTGTTGTATGGGTGTTGGTCATAAATTCCTCCTCATCTAATTTGTTCGTTTCCACAAAATAGAAATAGACAAGCTAAAAAGTGTTTATGTTTTTTATATGTAAGTTGCGTTGGTGTAACACATAAGGGTTAAAATTGCATTTAAAAATAAATTAAAAAAATGAAAAATTTGGCGTGTGCGCCGGCGCACAACCGAAAATGGGTAAAAGTAATCCTATAGTGTTCCTTACGAATCCTTAAAAAATATTAATCAAATAATATGTAACAAAGAAAATCTCTCATAAACATACCCATTCATCATTCACTATGGTGAATGATGAATGGGTATGTTTCATCAACTATGGTGCACATTTTTTTCGTACTCTCTCTTTCAAATACCATTAATTACTTACATTCATCATTAATCTATGAGATTTAAAAAAAACTATGAGATTATGTATCATATCTATTTTGCCAGTAGGTACTTGCGACTTTTTCTTAATTTAGTTGGCTTGGCGGCGGGGGTGAGTTTGCGTCTTTGACCGAGAGGTCAATTTTTTAGAGCCTTGAAGGCGAGTTTGATTTTTATTAAGTGCTGGAAGCCTTAAATATTTTTATTTTGGATCACGAGTTAGTGATACCGTCTAAGGGCGAAAGAGCGAGTGATTTCGCGTCGAGCTATCGGCAGATGGATGCCTGGAGATTTTGTTGTTGCGTTCTGCTAATGGCGCATGGTTTTCGGCTGTTGAAGCCGTGAAATTTTAACAATCTGCCGATCGATAATAGTTGTGTGACTGCCGACCGATAATAGAGAGGTGGCTTTATCGTATTCTGGGCACGCTAGGCTGATGGAGCCTCTTTCCTGTTGATGAACCTGACACGTGGATGGCCTGTCGAGATTCCTGCTTTTTGGCCACCCTGGTTCGGAGCCTCTTTCCTGTTGATGAAGGAAGACCGCTTGGACACGCGGATGGCATGCCGAGATTCCTGCTTTTGGCCCACCTGGTTGGGAGCCTCGAGCCTCTTTACTGTTGATGAAGGAAGACCGTTTGACACGCGGATGGCCATTCTACCCGCGACGGCATTCCGTAACGGCGTACCTTTAATTAACGGCCTAAACAATCTCTCTCTTTCCGTATCGCAACCTATTTGGATAATGCAGGTATTTATATTTTATACAACTATTTGTTTGCCAATTTCAAGTAATAAATTAAGTTGTTCTTATATCTCTAACTACTCTTTTACATAAACTTTCGATTTGGACCTCAGCCTTTTCTCCACTATCTTGAGATGGTGGTCGATTGCTCTAATTTTTGGTTACTGACAAGTATATATGTTACAATTATTAGAAACAGCCACAAGGGTTTTTGGTGGGATTTTATTTTTTGCGATCGACTGTCAGATTTCATTGAGGCCTTCGCGTTATATCACATTACACGAATGAATGAAGTATTTACGTCTTTGTGGGCTTTTCATAAGGAATAACGACGTGCAAATGAAATGGCCTCGGAACCGCCCTCGTACGAGGGGGTATTTTCAAGTCTCCCACGCGGCCGAGTTATACAAAAATATTATTGTAATTACGTAATGATGAATTTAAAAAGACGGAGAAAACATTACGTGGATTTGTAATAATATTTTGATGTGGTGGTGGTGAAATTAAGGTGGCAAAATATTATGCCTTTATCTACGTACAACAATTTTGAAAAGAGAGTATGTTTTCAATTTCATTCATTTATTCATTTTAAAACATTACAAAATTAATATTTCAATTCATTTTAATCCCCTCAAGCTAATTTGTTTTTGAGAACAACTCATATAGGTCTCACAGAAACCGTTGTGTCTCCCTTACCATCACAGTGAGAAATATGATCTAAACAGTGTTAAAAAGAGAAAATACCATAGATATATTGTATAGAGACCATAGATAATAACTGGTGATGTGCAAGACATCATCAAAATGATGGGACACTACCCGCCCCTCATTCTTTTTTCCTTCCCAGAACTTCTTCTCCTTCCTTTTACATTAGCCCCACACAGGTGGCCCTAAGGAAAATAATTCCACTCAGAGCCTGTGTCATCTTCGGGAATTTATTTATTTATTTGTAAGAGACAAACAGCTTATAAGTACATAAAAATATAGAGATACATAATAAACAAGTTAGATAAAGTGAAGCCAAAAAGGTCTCCTATGTTAGATTACTTGGAGATGGAGTTTTATTACAATTTAAAATTAATTTTAGGAGAGGAGGAGCAGGAAAATAGGATAGGGATAGGAGATGCTTCCTGTACGTTCCACACTCTTTGGATGAGATATATTGTTATGTAGAGTGGATTGTTATGTTTTGTGTAAAAGAATGACTGGCGAAGGACCTTGATTTTGTGTTACTATCACTGCTTGAAAAATGATAAAAATACATGTGGCATAGAAAGGAAAGGACTCACCGAAAGGATGAAAGAACTTGTAGGCTGGCCCTCGTCTGCTTTCTCTATAATCCAACAGGCACAAACAGCGATAGACGCGAGTTTCGTTTATTTGATATTACACAGCGGGGTTATTTTTAATAGCGGATTTCACCGATAGCGGAGCACAATGGTTGTGATATTTTGCGGCAGTTATTACAGAACACTGAGTAAGAATTGATGGGTAGGCAATAGGGAATAGGTAGGAAAAGAATTTGCAACAATATTAATACCAATCCCAAGCAGTGAAAGTATGTATGCGTGCTATGTAGGTATGTATATGTGTAGGTGTGTGTATGGGCGTAACCACTCTTGTATCAATTTTCGATCGTACGCGTTACTTCTATTCGGTATTTCTGAAGGGTATTGTTAAAGATGTCTATATTGTAGAATTTTGCATTACATTGCGCACATATACGGGGAATTGGAGAATTTTTTTCTAATGTTAGTTCTACTTGTGGGCAAATGAAACAAGTTGGATTGTCTTGTTGATCTTGTCGAAATATGAATTTTTATTAAGTTGGTAAGCTCTGGCGAGTCCAGGCCATTATTCAGAATTTTAAATAATAAGATTTGGTCAAAAATTAAACGTCGTGTTTAAAGGGAGTTAAAGTTGTGGAAGTTTAAAGATTCGGTGTAATTTGAAAAGTGTAATTTTTTTTAATAATTTTTGTGCTTAAAAATTTTTTTTTTAATTCTTTCGATTTTTTCGACATGGGCTTGGTAAAAAGGAGTCCAGATCGGTGTGCAGTGTTCTAAATGGGGACGGATGTACGCTGTGGAAAGGGAATAAAGTGTTTTAATGTTGCGGAAAGGTTTTGTTACACGAATTATAAATCCCAGCATTTTGTTGGCTTTGTTGACCATTACGTCAGTGTCAGTGTCAGTCGTCAACTCTCCGATGGCGCTACAGCCCATATCGAGCCTTGGCCTCCTGCAACATTCGCCTCCAACTCCTCCTGTCCTCAGCGGCTGACTTCCAGTTTGTTATTTGGAGAAGCTGTGCTGCATCCTGTCGCGCCACGTCTTCCCACCTCAGTCTGGGTCTTCCCACTTTTCTCTTTCCACCTGGGTGTCCAGTCGAAATTCTCTTGGGGACGCTTGTATCCGGCATTCTCTGTACATGTTCAGCCCATCTCAACCTGAGGAGTCTCATGTGGGCTGAGATGTATATATCATACAGTTCTTTGTTGTGCCGGATGCGCCACATATTCTTCTCAGCACTTTTCTTTCAAAAAGTTTTTCTTTTTCTTCGTCAGTCGTCAACTATAAAGTTTAATTTTACATCCAGTATTATGAATGCTGTGTGGAGGGTATTTTTAGGGGAAGGAAGGAGACGATGGTCTGGGAAGGAAAAGGGTAAAAGAGGCGGGTAGGAAACTAGAGGTCAATGTGTCCGGGAGTGACGGGCGAATGAATCCATCCTTCCAAATAATCCAATAAATAGGCGACAGTACCCATACCCGCCTCCCAAATTGAAAATCTATGTGATCAACTTTTTCCCCGCTTGTACTACGATTTTCCGGACACCGTATAAATATATTTTTCTCCGATGTTGATTATTCATCGTCATGTGTATTTTCGAGATAAAGTCCGGAATTTAGTGCGGTCATTCAATTGGCATTCTATTGTTATTAATGCGATAATAGCCTGAAACTTAAAAAGCCATGATGACAAATTATTGTTTTCTATTGTTAAGGCCATTATTTTGTTTGGATTTAGCCATAAAAAGGTTAATGAATAGTTTTTTTTTTGATTTTTTCAATTTGATCCTCAGAAGATTTTGTCGTGACGTGGAATATGAATGGTACATTATTCTTCAATTTGATTTTTTTAAAGTGATGTCTACGACTTGTTTTTTTATCGTAATGGTGGTATATGCATAGATAGAAGAAACAACGGAGATGGGTCGTGAACCTTTACTCTTATGAAACTGCGCAGAACGGGTGTCGACAACATACTACGCTCAGCTGCGTCCCACCTTTGTTTCTACCTTTTTTTTACATGAGCTCCACACAGGAGGCCCTGAGGAAAATAATTTCTCTCAGGGCCTATGTCATCTTTGGGGATGCTGTGTGGAGGGTTTTTTTCTAAGGAAAGGAAGGAGAGAAGAGTTCTGTGAAGGAAAAAGGTTTAAGGGTTGGGTAGGAATCTGGGGTCCAGTGTGCCCTAGTCATCCGAGACCTAGACAAACCTTACCCCATAAGCTCGGGCACCCCTGCTAAATCACCAAAGGTAGCGAACCACTTGGGGTGATCTATGGCAGGCCAGGGGTGTTGGTTATCCAATAAAGGTTCCCGGGCGGCAGTACCCATTCCCGCCTCCCAAATTGAAAACCTACATGCATAACTTTCATTGGCTCCGCCGTTTTGATAATCCGTGCGGTTTGCGGAATTACAGCCCCCTTGAGGCAGTGGCGGACTAACGGGGGGGCTCATTCAGTTTTGCCGCCCCGGGCCTCTGACGGGCTTAGACCGCCACTGCCTTGAGGTGATTTTTCACAAAAACGGCGCTATAAAAATCATCCGAATATTATTATTATTATAGTTCAGCGATGCTTTCGTGCATTTTCTAGGTTCCATGACAGTTGATCCGCCGACAGTTGGCCCCCCGGCATACGTCTATACAATATGCAGTCTGTTTAGGGAAAATACGGTATACCTACTTGGGGGTCATCCATTAATTACGTGTTTTCCGGTCTACCTGCTTGGCGCGCACAGCTACTAATTATATTTCGAAGTCGAATTTGATGCTATAACTTTGGGAATGTATTCTCCAGACATGTAGGAGGATTTTTAGGCAACAAAAAAGACGATTTTTTGGATCGGCTGGACCAGACTCCCACTAATTTTTTTAATTGTAAGAGCTTCCTTGAAGTGATATTTATTTATAGGTACACATTAATACATCGTGATTCGTTTGTACGAACTGTGGATTCAGCAGTTATTATAACTTACAGTCTCTCGAGGATATCCACTTTCCCCAGAGAAAGTATTAGTAGAGGCAAGCCGCAACACTTCTCTATAGAACCTAAAGGCCGTAGGTGTAAATTCCGTCGGAAGTGTAAAAGGTTCCGCTTCCGTAAACAATAGCACACTGAAGCCAAAGGAATTTACACGTTAAACATTCATAATTCATAGACTCGGAGCGCTTCGGAGCAAATATGACTGGTGACAAAACCACCTCGACCCAGGCCAGGACACTGATTCAAGTAGGCATATAAGTTGTGAATAATTCTGAAAATAAATAACGCGTTTTTCACAACAAAACAATTTTTATTATGCAGTATTCTAGTCTAGAAAATAAAACAAACAATTTTTTCTTTCTTCATATTTCCAAAGTTTAAATATTCAAAAATAACCCATTAAAAGGATTTTTCGAAATTCGCATTACTTTAAAAGTTATAACCATTTTAATGTCGCGGTTTAGACGGAATCTAACCAAAATCTAAAAAGAACAAAATTTCAAACCCATTTTTCTCCAAACCACGTTTTTCGAGGCGGTTGACACGATATCTCAAGTTCTACGGAACCAATTTGCTTGAAATTTAGTGTGAGCTTTTTCTACACATTACTGTAAAGCCCCTACCAGAATTATGACAAAATTTCAATTTTTTCTATTTTTAAAAAATTCCGAAAAGTCAAAAAAGGGGTTGAAAAATGTCTTTATTTCAGACAACCGCCGTTTTGCGAAAAAAAAAATTTCAACTTTTCCGAGGTACGGGCCATATCAACATTTGTCTGGATTAAGAATTAAATTGTTTTTTTTTTCTTCTGACAACTAGGAGGGTTGCAATCGTGTCAACCGGGGCGCGACATTTTTTTGAGACCCCCCACTTCTGCACCCTGTAACTCTTTGAACTTTAATTTTTTTCGTTTGTTTTTTTTATATATTCTTTAAGGATTAATAAATATTTGGTAAACAATGGCTGCCAAAAATATTATTGTTTTTTTTAATTGCACCTGAAAAAACACCTACAATTCATGCTTCTAGACTAGAATACCCCCTTAAGACGCCTTCCACGAGATTTTTGTTCTATTTTAAGCGAGTCGTGTTTTATTAAACATTTCCACAATTTACGCTTCAATTTTATCATTTAAATATTAGTGCGCTCTGTCCAACATTCATAATTACATATCTCTCCAACTTCTTATTTTTGAGCGGGGATGCCGCCGCTTTCCTAATTTCTACCGATTTCTTACATATCTCCCTTAAACATTTGAAGATTTAAGCTCTTAAAAAAATACATGTTATTTTTTAAGATAATATCTAGATACGTACCACGCCCAAACGCAAATTATATGAAATTCCCTCGATAGAAAAAAATTGCAAAGTTTGCTCCGAAAATTTAAAACAAGTCTATTTCTATTATTTTACAAGTTATATTTGTGAAAAAATTCACAATTTTTCTTTAAATGATACTTAATATACCTTCTACGAAATTTTTGCTCTATTTTAAACGAGTCATGTTTTATTAAGCATTTTCATAATTTTCGCTTCAATTTTATCATTGAAAATATTAGCGCGCTCTGTCCAACATTCGTAATTACATATCTCTCCAACTTCTTCTTTTTGAGCCGGGAAGCGTCGCCATAAACTAATATTAAGTAAATGTTAGCAATTTCTTAAGTGTGCTTTATATTTTATTTTAATAATTTTATTCTTCATTATATTAACACAAAATTGCAAAGGATAATAATAATATACCTCAGGGTTTCTCAAACTTTTTCCGCAACGGAACCCTTTGCAAACCCGTAAATTTTAATGGAACACTTGGCTTATTTTTTTTGATTGGACAATTTCTAATAGCAAAAATTAAAAAAAAATGTTATTTAGCACATTATTTATAATTTATCATTTATATTTCATTTTTTTTTAATATATAAATTCATTAAAATTATTTATAATCCATTTTTTGTTTACATATTTATAATATATATCTAACGCAAAAATGGAATATAGACAAACAAAAAAATGGAAATAAATCACGTATTGACTGATGATTTCGAGTCCGTGAATTTCATTTGTTCTTGATATCAGGCACAATACAAGTTGGATTCTAATATCTGGTGTGGCATCAAGCCTGTTCCTGCACTTTGATTTCGTTGCAGCATAATTAGAAAATTCCTCTTCACATAAATAGGTTGTAGAAAACGGAAGTAAGACAATAATAACTAGTTTTGATAAATTGGGGTACTCTTCTGACTAACTCGCCCAGATATCATTAAAGGTTGATCTTCTGCCTGGAAGGGTCTACTAAATAAATTAAGAACTATTGGAAAAAAATTATACAAATAATAATTTCTTATCTGCCATCAAAACTTCTCTTTTACCTTTGGAAATCATTAAAAAAACAATAATAAAAATAATTTAAAAAAAGTCATTACCCCACCATTAAACTATTTCAAGATTTTAAAGTACCTTCACTTCACATTATTTATAAAAAAATTACAATTTTACAAATACACAAAGATTGCTTCAATAATGAGAACCTTACTCATTTTTTCAAACAGCATTAGAACAAATATACTTGGCTCTATGACTGTCCCACGTTGTAACACTACCACAGCCCAACAATTCTATAAATATACTGGAGTGAAATGGTTTAACCAATTACCAGTTAATCTAAGATTGGAAACTAATTATAAAAAATTAAAAAAAATCAATAAAAACACATTATTATGACTACATCTTATAATACTATACTTCTCAACACAATTGTAGTATACGGATATCCTTTTTCTTTCTTTATTTTTCTCCTTTCTTTTTTGTTACCTCCTCAACTTCATTTCTGTTATATTCATATATGTATATTTTCATATATGTATGTGTACACATATGCATATGTTTTTATGTATGTACACATGCCGATAACATTTTGTATACGTATATATATATGTAGGTATGTGTGTATATCTACGTGTGTGTATGTGTATACTTACATATATGACATTTTTTTCTTATTTCACTGTTAAATTCCTATCTTTTGTTTTACACATAAAAAAAAAATACTATTTTTTTCTTTGTTAAATTGTGCTTTACATTCGTTTTCTCCGCCTTTTTTACTCGAGCTCTGCTCTAAAAAAAGGTGTAATACTTATTAATTAATGTATTTTTAAAAGAAAACTTTATTTAATTTATAATTTATAAAAACATGTAACCTCTGTACCATTATATTCAATATTCAATATTATCAGTAGTGTTGCAATATGAATATGTGTAGCTACACAACATTAAATGAAATTCTTTCGACAAATTGTCGCGGAACCCCTATTCAGGTTCGGCGGAACACTGGTGTTCCGCGGAACACAGTTTGGTAAACCCTGATATACCTATAAGCAATTCTAATTTTGAGATCAGTGGGTATTGCAATGAATAAATTTTTTTTTTCACTTTTATGTCTTTTTAATAAAAATGTCGGTTACACAGCTTTAGATTACCACCATGGTTATATTTTTAGTATTTTGTACAACATTGGCGCCCTCCTATGTTTTCTACTCTTATTTAACAAACTGTATTTGTGGCCTGGTTTGAGGTGGTCATATTTGCCAGCCGACGGGCGGTTTATTTACATGTCCCTTTACAGGTGATCGTGTGCAGAAGGGTACTCGGTACACACGTATTAACTACACTTACCTAGTGAATGTATAACTCTTCAGCTTTTGCAAAGTGCTCATATACCACATTAATTTAAGACCACTGGTTGCGAAAATTTATGTATGTGACCCGTGCCTAACCCAACTATCTAAATGTTGACCTCTGTGGTGGGGGGATAATCATCTCTTGGCTCCGGCCCCAAGGGTCCTAAATAAATCCATTTAACCACTAGTCCTCGTGCTTATTTTTCAGAAGATCAAAATATTTAGGCGTTACAATAAAATCCAAATAATAATAATAATAATATTTGGCTTATTTATAAAGCGCCATTTTCATGAAAAATCATCTCAAGGGCGCTGTAAATATAAACATATAATAAAATAAAATAAATACGATAGACTTACAACTAACATTTAAAATTATAACTAGTACCTTACATCTAAGACTTATATGACTAGTGACTTACGACTAAGACTTATTACTACTGACTTAAAACTGTGACGTACATATATATTTGCAACCGTGATTTAAAATTAGAGATTTACAACTTATTAGGTATTTACACATAAAAATAAACATTTTCGGTTTTGCCAGATAACATTAAAAATAAAGTATTAAACAAACTCTACAGGTGTAGGTACAAACAGCTAACATAGAAATAAGTTATTGTTGCCATTCGAAACAATTTGAGGATTTTAGGAGGATTTCGAAAACAGGTTTGAAATAAATGGAGTACCCTTTTCCGAAAGTATTTGACGGCCGGCGTGGTCGAGCGGAAAGGCTTTTGACTCGCTTTCCGAAGGTCGCGTGATTGAATCCCGGCCTCGCAAATAAATTTGATATTATTAATTTATGTTATTTCACAATTAATTCATTAAAAATAATATGTAGTATATTTGCGGCACGTTCCAGAGTGGAAGATACTCTCAGTATCGCCCTGGTGTAAGACCACCAGTCAGAATTGAAACGTTGCTTGAAATGGCTTTAGTTTGGTGACCAGATCTGAATAGCCAAATACTTCCCACCTTAATTTTCCCCGTGACCTTCCCTACCCCACTACCTTTAGCCTCACAACATACCCCAATTGGGGATGCCTTAGTCTCACTGGCTCCAGACGGGAGCAGTTTGGGTGCGGTGTTGTTGCGGTAAAAAAAATCCGAAAACTATAAAAATTAACGTTTAATTTTTAAAATACAAAAATTTTCAATGCAAAATCTCTCACCTTACATTTTTTCTAATTCAAATTACCGATAACGAAAAAATGAAAAACGCATACATATTTTATGAACGTTATCGTTAACTCACTTTTTTGTCGATTCATATAAAAATAATTCATAAAAAATTCCTGACTGCCAGACATGCACCGGTGCCGAAGGGAACAATGACGCTAGTTCCTCAGAGCATCTTCCATTGAAATATCGGTAGAACATGGATAGCATTCGCTACACTCGATGCCTGTGCTCTAAAGATTCCAATCCGTTCGTTAATGTGGGAGAATCTATCAAACGGACCGCCCGTTTCTGCACATAGTCGAGGGTATTTTTCAAGTATTTTGGAGCTCCAGACCAGAGATGGCTGCCAAATTCAACCGTGGGGCGCACTTGCGCTTTGAACAGGGTTAGCAGTTGTGTACTATTAAAGTATCTGCGGACCCTGTTGTACTATTAAAGTATCTGCCGACCAAATCTGCAAGGCTCGAACACCGTGTCTTCCCCAAGAGAGCTCAGCTGAAACTGGCCGCGCCGAAAGAGACCGCACCCGCGTTCTCTCTCTTACACACCAACACGAAGTGTTGGCAGCAGTAAAACGTCGCGTGTAGGTACTGTTATCAACCTGTTATATTACCCTCCCACGAAAAGCGAAATTTTCATCAGAAAATTTCGGACGCCTCCTGGCGGACGCCTCCTGGCGTTGAAACCCAGTATGGACATTCTGCAGATCATGCCTAATGTTGATCCAAACGGTGGAGAAAATGCTTGAAAGATTCTTCTATGGAATGTATTCCATGGAAACGCAGCGTGACCGATGAAGAGTGATGAGTCATGATGACAAACACCAAAACATCTCAGGTGGAATAATGCCTTCCGGTAGTGAGGTATAATTGTAGCGGACCTCTTCTACGCTCCACTCAGTAGCGGTAATTCCAAGAAGATAGGTGTCCAGATGAAAGTACCAAATTGTTCTGAGTATTTCAAAGGAAGCGTTGAATCGAACTCTTCCTTCACCAGGTGCTGCAAGTGGGTATGTTGATTGGCAATACTGGATCCAAGACACTAATCACCGACAGGTCCGAAGGAGTGATCAGAAGACATCCATCTCAGTCTTGAGCCAGAATTGAATAATACAGTCCAGCGACAACAGAAGCTTCTTCAGAAATGAAATTGGCAGACAATGTTTGTAACAGGAACCATCTTGAGCCTCTTGAAAAGCGCTAGCGTAACATACTCGCGGGGAGGAGGAGGTGTGATAACTAACCCTGAATACTCTGTATTTCTTGAGATCTTGAAAATCCACTGCATGGAGGTCCACATCTTCTTCTTGTGAGAAAATTCGCTAAACTAAACTACTGCCTAGCTATAGAATTACCAATATAAAAACAAGTGATGCTAAGAATTTATAGTGCTGTTGTAAAATTGTAAAAATTACTGAACTACTGAAAATTAACAAAAAAATACTGAAACCTAAACTCAATATGACAGAATAATTGAAATATAATTAAAAATTAACAAACTTAAAATTGAGACATCTCTTGAAAAACTCTGAAAGCCTAACCACCCCAGACACAAACCAATAAGATTTATACTAAAAAATCTAAGAACTTGCAATAACCGACTGAAGGTGTCAGTGAACTACATCAATAGAGATAAAAATCTATATTTAATATTTAATTAAATCAAATAGCGTAATCATGAAAAAAATATAATTATCTTTTCCTTGCCACCTCTGACGATCACAAGGTAAAACAAAATAGAATTGAACAATATTAAGAAATCAAATAAGTCGAGAAAAATGTCCTCGAGCTCAAAAGACAAGATTCTCAAGTTAAATGATGTCACAATATTGATTATGAAACATGTCTATAGTCGAAAATGTTAATATATAATTATCCGGAATTGAAGAACATACGAAGAACAGCTCCCACCACATCAATCATGAAAATAACACCCGAAGGAGAGCTAGAGATATGAAAACACCTTAATATAGTTAATATCCATAGTACTGAATTAATAAACATGCAATCTAATAAAATTTACTGTAAAATAGCACATTGTAAGAGAGCAAAAACCAGATTAATGACATTTAATATGAAAATTAACCAAGAGGGTGATTCCTAAATCGTAATAGGTATTTTACAGCTCCTGAGACTTTCTTGTGAAAACTCTTGGCTAAAATTCCTAGAAATTATACAACCAACATAATCAACTTACATAAATGATACCAAACTAATTTTTAAATTATCAGTAATGAAAGTAGATCAAAACACCGTCACTTATCACATTAAAAAAAACTCATTCCATAAATTTACACAAAACAAGTATTAATCATCCTTCCCCGTTGAATATGACATAAATCAATTATACATTAATTCGCTACATAATACTATGACAAGACAAGACAACATGTAAGACGAACAATGTCTAAACAAAATTATGCAACATGTGGTGGACATGTATGCACAAAAAAACTACCCCCACAAAATGTCAGAAGTAGACACAAATCCTTCATCACATTTTGCAAAGAAAACCCCCCTTTAAAACCAAGATTCATTGAAAACCTCTGAAAGAGATGAAACCAAGAGTTTTCCCTACACATATAGGTACAAAACTACATTTTAACTTCCCCAAAATGAAAAAAAAAAAAACCCAAAATATGGAATCCAAAATTCTTAATAATATGCCAACAGAAACGAATCTACCCTCCTCTTGAGAACAAATCGATTAAGCAAAGGGTTCTTTCGTCTCCTGCGCTTGAAAGTAACTCGTCATCCGAGCTTACATACAACGGTCAATTCAGAAGAATTGTGTGTGCAACTCAGAGGCAGGAAAAGTACCGGCATGGAAACACACAAGAAAAGCGAACGAACTCAGAGGATTTTCCAGCAGGAAGAAATCATGGAACATGCTCAAATACCGAAAACGCAGCAAATAAGAAAATCTCGTGAAACCATACCACAGAGCATTAAAGCTAAAATTTAATGTTTAACCCGAGTTCCCTAATACAAATATCCTATAATAACTTGCGGACATTAAATAATCCTGATAAAGAAATTCAAATATATCCCATTAAAATTGCATTTCAATCAATAGAACACTAGCTAAGATTCCAACCAATTCTGAATAGAAGTATTAAAAGAACCATTTATTAAGTTTACCGTAATATGTAACTGTTAAAAAAACAAAAGATGGCAATAATCAATGTTTATCCAAAATATAATTAAAAGAAGGTAATAATAAGCGAAGACTGGAACCAAAATATTTAGTTTTGAAAAATCCAATAGATGGCATTGACGTAAATAATTAATTTAAAAGATTTAGCAAATGATTAAATTTAAGAAGAAAAATTAATGTTAAATACCCAATTAGATGAAAACTTAAAAAAAACTAAGAACCTGATAAAATCAAATAAAATAATATGTGCTTTCTACGTTGTACCACTTTATAGCGAATAAAATAAATTGTAATATTTGAAAAATCCAGAACAAAGAAAATTAAAATTTGAAAACCCCAGCAACAATTACATATTAAATTTAATTAGGAGACCCCAAAATGTTCGATGGAAGTTATTCACCATAATGAAAACTTTTCAAGTCCTTGTTCATGAAACGCAATCAGAAATAGTTGAAAAATTCCATCAAAGGAGAAAAAAAATTGTATAAAATATTGTCCCAAAAGAAGATATTGACTTTAGCAAGGAACTTTTCTTTCTTAATAAAAACATGCACAAGAAAAATTCATCGATAGACCCAAAACAACCCGGACAATGAATTATAGAATTTAAGAAAATTGAAAAACAAACTTTAGTTGCCTTGCATTATCAGGTCAGCTGGAAATCTGCAGAACCCAACCGTTCACGACGTCATGTGATCAGAAGAATACCCGAAGAATCCAAGAAGTCTGAAATGCACGTTTGGTTATATTTATTAAAGTTGAAAGATAAAATCTGAATATAAATGAGAACCAAAAAAATAAAGGGAAATAAATCATTATTAATGTAAAAGACCACCTTGTAAAATTTTTTAAAAGTTGGGTAGACTGAAAAATTTTATTAGTTTAATCATTAGAATTGCAATGATAACCTAAAAGAAGGTAGGAAAAAAAATTTTTATCACATGTGATCATATACTGAAATTTTTATGTAGGTTTTGATAACATTGTTAACAATCACAGTGAAATAATTACAACAAAATTGTTGAGGTAAATTAATAGATAAGATAAAATATTGCCGCCAAAATAATTGGAACCAAGATTTATGCCATCAAATCAAATATAAGGTTAAAAAAAATTAGCTCAGCTATAGTTACATGAAATTAGCTTGTAAAATTAAAAATGAACTTACTAAGTTTCCATCAGAAAGTTGAAATGCTAGTTGATTGAATCTGCATAAAATAAACCCCGTCCTATCAGCTGATCGTACTATATGTACCATTTGTGAACCGGTATGACCAATGGCGGTGAAGTTGAACAATCCATTTTAGAAGTCGATTGTTGTCGCATTGCTTCGCCATTGTTTCTTTAGCTTTCGCTTGGCTCCTTGTGACAACCGGTTCTTCCATCCCTAGCTAATAGGAAGGTAGAAAAAAAAATTAATACACGCAACTAAAAAAATTTTGTAACAAATTATTTCAGCCATGCAGTTCAATCCAGAATTCTGTTCAAAAAATGAAAATTTCTGAGTGATGCCAGCGAACTGGGCATCAAAACAATTATAAGAGACGAAAAACGTCTTGAGCAACAGCTGAGATCATGTACAAATTATGAATTTAAATTAAACTGGAATTTACTAGAAGCAGCTGTGTTCGGGCCTTGCAGACACGGAAACCGCGGGAATAAGCCGCCTTGAGAGTCGATCTAGTTTGTAAAATATTAACAATAACGTACATTATGATACTATGACACAGCAGAAAAGAACATTTCGAAAGCCGTTGGGCGCCATTTTGTAACAATGATAATTGTTATTTTTATATCAACCTACCAAAATCACTTTTCTGCTCAGGCTGGAACCCTAAAAACAATGATCAAATGGTGTCCCAGGATCGCCATCAAGCAAATATTCAAAAGTAAAAGCAACTAAGGGTAGATTTAAAATCAACACTCACATTGTTAAGAACAATTAATATTTATTCACAAAGTATGCGAGCAATTCATTTATAAAATTATTACTTAATTAGGTATTTCTAATAGAGACATCAGACTATGAATAAATATATTAAGATTAACTCAGGGGTGGCCTTCTAGAAAATGTGAATCTAAAAGATGTTAAATTCTGCTGCGTCATCGTTACATGTACCGACATATTTGAAAAGCTACAATATCAAACCTGGTTGTGAGTGCCATCCTCATGTGAAGCATGAGACACTAATAGAAACATGGTAATTCACTAAACAAAATGCTATAAAATATTAAACATGATCGACTAACAAGAAACGAATAATTCTC
Source organism: Glyphotaelius pellucidus (assembly GCA_936435175.1). Classification (NCBI taxonomy): domain Eukaryota; kingdom Metazoa; phylum Arthropoda; class Insecta; order Trichoptera; family Limnephilidae; genus Glyphotaelius; species Glyphotaelius pellucidus. The sequence continues at coordinate 3,968,607 of OW386560.1, read as the reverse complement.
ACGGACTCCGTCACACCAATATCTGCAAGGCTCGAACACCGTGTCTTCCCAAAGAGAGCTCAGCTGGAACTCGCCGCGCCGAAAGAGACCGCACCCGCGTTCTCTCTCTTACACACCAACACGAAGTGTTGGCAGCAGTAAAACGTCGCGTGTAGGTACTGTTATCAACCTGTTATAACAGTACGCCCAGTTTTTGAGAGGCTAACTTAACTCTGGCTTCGATGGAGCCCCCGTACCTGAGCTGGTCACTTATAGTTACACCAAGCATATCAATGGGGGTCTGTTCGGAAGATTGCTTCCGTTGAAGGAGACTAGATTTTGATCTAATTCTATAAGTTTCAGAACCAAATCAGCCGTACAAATTACCAATTTATGAATCCAGAATAATTCACCGTTATAAAGTTTAACTGCTTTAGTAAACAGATTTCAGTTTTGCAGATTAGGTTTTTTGTGTAAAATCGATTATTACTGTGTTTCCTGGGAAGTACCTAGTTAAGTTTTTTTTTAAATTCGTTTAACGAAAGTGCGGTGAGCCGCGAAGCTGTTAGAATTCAGGGCAAAGCCCTCAGAGACACCGCAGGTTGTAAACTTGTATCGTTATATTTAATGGTTTTGAAATACATTTTCTTTTTGGAGGCGGATGTGGGTACCGCCGCCCCGCGAACCATTTTTCGGATAACCTCTGCCACAGGTCACCCTAAGTGGTTCGCCACGTTTGGTGACTTAGCAGGGGTACCCGGGTTCATGGGGTGAGGTTTGTCCAGGCCTTGGCGGCCGATGTGTCTGCCCACCTGCTGTGTGGCGGGCCGTATCGGTAGAGAGACTGGTTGAGAAGGTCTTTCGACCTCCAGAATCCCTCGATCTTGCACCGCAGTTGAAGGGATGGATTCCTAAGTTCGTTACTCCTGGACACGCTGACCCCCAGATTCGTACCCACCCCTCATACTTATTTCCTTCCTCCAGAATTTCCTCTTTTTCATTTCCTTAAAAAACCCTCCACACGGCATCCCCTAAAATGGCACAGGCCCTGAGGGAAATAATTTTCAGGGCCTCCTAATGTTAAAAAGAATTTTTGCATAAGCAACATTTTTCGTTTATAAGATGGTGTTAAGAAGAAGTCAAGTATCGGCAGGATATCCACAGCGCCTCACGGATGACATTGAGCGAGTAAGCTACTAGCCGGCGATTTCACTATCTGCTAGTAAACTCGTATTACTAGCAAACTAGCAGATTTTACATCGACTGAGTTTACTAGCAGACAGTAAATTTGCCGGCTAGTAGCTTTAGCTAGTAAACTTGCTCAATGTCATCGAGACTTAACCAAATGTAAACCTGTACGAGGATGTGCCTGATTTTTTTTAACGAAAATTTTTTATGAAGAGTTAATACCGACACTAAAATTCAAATTAGTCCTTTTTGAAAATATCGAAAAACTAATTTACTTACTCTTCCGCGGTGACCCAACAGTTGATCCGCCGACAATTGGCCCCCCGGGAAAGATTTTTTACAAAATCGTAATTTTTTGTGTATTATTTCAAACATAAAATCGACTTCAAAAATACCCTTTATAATAAGTTAATAATAATAATTGGATATTTTGTAGAGCGCCATTTTTGTGAAAAATCACCTCAAAATTGGTTTGAATATCAAACGAATTTATATCATTGTCGATTTTTGTATTTTTTGAGCTGGTATACACAGTATACAGACAAGCAGATTTTTACTTGTTGCATTTGAATGAAAATATGTTTTAAACTTTGTTATTCAGCGGTTAATCCTCTCTCTTTAATTAGGTATACTTGTATGCATTTTCTCTAAACCGACAGCATATCGTAAAGTAGTATTCCGGGGGGCCAATTGTTGGCGTATCAACTGTCATGGAACCCTTTTCTGCACTTCTGTGCAATTATTTCAATGTGCGCTCTTCGGTGGTCAATGTATGTTAGGACAAGACTATCAATTTGAACGTCCTTGACTTGCTGCGATCCCTGGACTTCTTTAGTCCTCCGTCCATCCCATTCAGTCAGTCCCGCTCGTCCTCGTGGCATTCATTGACTTGGTCATGATTTTCGGTGTCCTGTCATCTGACGTTAGTTCCGCATGGCCAGTCTCTGTGACTTAAAAATCATACGATTGTTTCATGCTCGATTAGATTCTCGAGTTCGTTGTTCTTTTTAATTCTGTTGGTTCCATTTTCTGACGATTTTGCGTTCAATTACTTGCTGATTTGGTTTCTTTGTTTTGGGTTAGGCTCCGGTAGTCTTTAACCAGGGCGTTACTGAGTACTGAACGATTGTTCCAATCTTTTTTTAGAAAATAATGTGTCCTTACAGGGGTACCCAGTTCTGAAGTCAAATTGTGCATGGATTAAAAGTACCACTGTTAAAATATTACGAGAGGATAATTATAAAGCAATTTCTAGAAGAAAACACAGTACAAGCTTTAACGTTTGTTAGGTTGCAAAGTTGCAAGCTTTAACGTTTGTTAGGTTGCAAAGTTGTAATCTATGTATTATGAAAATGTTTACTATGCCCTTGTTCACTCTTTACTTATCTACGGAATTATAGGTTGGGGAGGATCTTACAAGAACAATCTAAACTCAGTAAAAGTTTCGCAAAGAATCATCATTAAAGTCACATTAAAAAAAACTACTTTCTCAACACAATCACTTTTTAAATTGTACAAAAACGTACAAATTGTTAAAAGTACAAAATGTCGATGACATATTTAGGCAAGGTTTCATTATAAAAATGTGTAAAAAAATAACAAAGAATATCAAGAATTTTACAAACAAATGAGAAATGAAAATCAATTTATTACACCTAATTCTAAAACAACTCAAATGCATAACCATCATATTAACCAAGCCATAAAAACTATAATAACCTCCCTTCTGAATTTCGCTGTATCGTCAACCAATCAGAACGAAATAAAATTAATCGATTTTTAAAAAACTTATCCTCTTTTTTTGATAAGGTATACATGACCAATGATGACCTTAAATATAATATTTTGTAAAATATATAAGTAAAAATGTAACTCATTATTTATATTACAATAAAACAAAAATAAAAAAATATATATTCTTCCTTCCCGTGTCCATAAGCCATATACTAATGTTTCTTTTGAAGTCGGTTATTTTTTTAGCGGTTTTCATTGCAAGAGGGAGGATATTAAATTATTTTTTCGGAGAAGTATTGCACACATCTTTGTACAAACAACGTTTTAGTTATAGGTTGGTGGAATGTATGTTGTAATGTGGTCTTGTGAATCGGCCCGAGTTGGTCTCTGTAAGGAAAGTTATCCTGGTTTTTGAACGCTTTAAGTAATTTGAATATCTTCTGTATATAACTGTTTCAGTGACATTACATTCAAGGCTTTACCACTCCGACCCCTAAGCTTGTTTACACGACAATATAACAATAGCAGTCAAGTGCAATAAAACACGCTACACATCTCTATTCAATGTTGTCCATAAATACAGGTAAAAATACTTATTTTGTAGAAACAGTTTTCACCCGCCAAATCGCATACGCGTCGTTTTTTTTACAGTTAATAACTCACAAGAGTCCCAACTGCTCCCGTCTGGAACCATTGAGACTATGGCATCCCCAATTGGGATATGTTGTGAAGCTGAAGGTAATGGGGAGGGGAAAGAGATGGAGAAGAGGAAGGTGGGAAGTACCTGGCTATTCAGATCTGGTCACCAAACACGGCTAAAGCTATTTCAAGCAACGGTGGTTTTACACCAGGGCGATATTGAGAGTATCTTCCACTCTGGAACGTGCCGCAAAAAATACAATATATATTATTTTAAATGAATAAATTGTGAAAAACACAAATCAATCAAGTAAAATTTATTTGCGCATGCCGGGTTCGAACCCTCGACCTCCGGATTGTGAATCAAGAGTCTTACCCCTGGACTACGGAGGCCGCCAAACAGTGTTAATTCTTTATCAACTATTTTTGTATGAAATGGTAAAAAAGTGAGGTGACAAAATTGTTCATTATACATTTGTACGATAAAATAAGTGTTTTTTTTTACACAATCCGTGAATTTATTTATTTATTATTTTGGTACCGTTTTCACATTAAAACATCACGTGAGTCATTTTTACATTTTTTTTTATGTTTGTATTCTAAATTTTAATATTTAAAAATGTAAATATTTATTTGCAATAATACCATTTGAGAGCGCATTTTATCCCCTTTCAAAAATAGTTTTTCGCATTCGGCTTCAGAAATATTTAATTTATTGGGCTTTAATTGCGAAGCGGAAATAACCCAATTTTTTTATAAATCTGACAGGTAGTAAGACAAACTTGCACAAAGCCGATAGACCGGAGTGTTTAAAAACATAGTCCGAGGCAAATAATCATTAGTGTTTCTTGTTTCTATTTTTAAATAATGATACCCATTACAACGGTACAAACTAGATGATAACAAAGACATTCATTTAGTGGGGGTATTTCTGTGTTCCAGCACCCTCGTTGTTTTGCCGCGTGACGTCACGTCAATGATTGATATTGTTTACTTGGTATGTCCCACCCGCTAGTATTCAACTCAGAGCTTGGATAAAAGTACAAATTGACGGCAAAAGAGCTATGAAGGATGTGTTGCACGAAACATTTTTTGAATTCATGGTTTTGTCCGTAACTAGTATGTATTTCTTCAAACACAGCAAAACCTGAAGAAGTGAGCTTAGCTTGGCTGAAGAAGTGAACTTAGCTCACGAAACATGTTGGTTTTGTAAACAATAAAAGTGGTAAAAACTAAGTATATTATTTATTTTAAATAGTATGTATTTTTCACGTTCGTCCAGTTTCCATATGGTTCGTCATTTCACATATGGATTCGGGATGGAAAAAAGGACGTGTTCTACTTTAATACCGATTTTCGTACAGTTATGGCGCCTGACATTCACATTGAAAATCTGTCGTCTGACATTGTTTATGTAACTACGCTCTGCGGAAATCTTTCATCTTAATTTCGTTTTTAATATTCTTATTTTTGATAATTTGCGGTGGGATTTCATAACAATAATAAAGTAAAATACTTTATTTGGGAAGTATGTTTACGAAAGATAGGAAGACTTACAGAAATATTGAAAGAAGGGTAAATACCGGTAACTCCATCAATGAAGGACTCAACGCCGTTGAGTGCTAGTATCTACCCTGATGTATGGCAGTGTGGCAGAGGAAGGATGAAAGTAGACTGAATGCTGTAGAAATGAGATCCCTGAGGCGTATGTGTGGTAAAACCATGTACGATCGAGTGAGAAATGTGGAGATCCGCATAGAATGCAAGGCTGATGTAGGCGTAATTAGTAAGATTAAGAAAGGGACGCTCAGATAGCTTGGGCATGTAGAGCGAATGAACGAGGAAAGGGGTGCAAGGAGAATGTATGACGCAAATGTGAATGGTAGACGAAGTCGGGGACGCCCGAGAAAGACATGGCACAACCAAGTGAATCAGATACTTGAGTCGGGCGATGTCAAGAGTCAGAATAATAGAAGAGCATGACGATGTGTGAATGTTAACGAGGCAAGAAGTGTGTGCCAAGATCGAGTTGTTTGGCGGTCCTCTCTGCCTACCCCTGCGGGGAAACGGCATGATGGTTACTTCTTTAGTTAGTTTAAACAGTTTTAAACTCAATAATCCCACATTCTATACTTAATTGGCAAAGAGCGTAGTAGACTAGGCTCCTCTTCTGGCTAAGTCCTCCATCTGATGCAAGCAACGTTTCCGCTTACTGTAATGGTACTAGGAGATTTTCAACTATGGTCAGGTTATTCAAAACTCGGGATTGTTTGTCTTTCTTTAAAAAAAATCTGATGATTTGTATAGCGCCGTTTTTTGTAAAAATCACCTTAAGGGCGCTGTACAAATTTATAATATATTTCTACAATCTTACTTCTAACTACAGACCAGACAAACCATTACAACAACTTATGATTAAAAATTGGCATTCACCGGTCCATCGATCACTGTCACAAAACTATATGTACAATGCATTTAACCAATGAATTTATATATTATTATATTGCTTTATTTATACTCGGCACAGGCAGCAAATATACATGACCATACTTATCTGGGAGGTCACTTGAGAGTGTTGCGATTATTTGACGATTTAGTAGGCGCCCAAAAATATTATTCCTTCTCTAATGGCAACTATCTGTATGAAATCGAAGTATAAAAGTAATGTTTGTGTAGCGCAGAGGTTCCCAAACTTTTTTTTCTGATAGACCACTTTCAAAATTTTACTGGTCACGGTGGACCCCCTGTTGTTACATTTCTACCATATTCCCAAAACTCGACACGCGTTGTACTGAATATTGAATGGCGAGGTCTGGTGTGTCAAAACGGAGCAGTACCGGAACTACGACTTTTTCAAACGAGGACAAAATGGACCAGTATTCAAGATTATATTTGCCACAACGGAGGGGGCGTCATGGAATATGGGACAGGGTGGTATGGGGTATGGGTATGTTCCCAACCCAGTACTTTACACCCGTATCCCATTACGCCCCCCCTCCCTTGCCTGGCTGGGCGTTTTAAGTTCTCATGCATAACCGGTACAACAACATGCGCTGTACGACAGTCGCTCTGTTATGGAGGAGGCGTAATGGGATATAAGACGGGTGGGGGGGGGTGCAACCGCACGTGGTTGCAACTCGTGAACCTCCATTTCTTGATCGCGCCTACGTGGACCCCAGTCGGGTCTCCCGTATACCTCTGGACCGCTTTGGGAACCACTTGTGTAGAGCAAAAATTTTGCATAAAGGTCTTGATATAGTTTCCATATGGGAATAGGTGTGAAAAAAATGCATCGTGAAACGCCTTTCACATATTATTGCTTTCATATAGATTCCGCATCGCTTCAATTATTTAATCTATGTTACCGAGTATTTACAAAACAATGTGGCATAGAGGAAGAATAGTAAAAAACATCGGCTTTAAAAAGCGTCTTTTTGTGATGAAATCCTATTTCGGTAACACTACACTCCTCCCTCCTCTATCTATCCATCTCTCCCACAATACGTGTATGTAGCGGGTAATAGTACCTACGCATCCAAGCTTTATTTATTCCTCGGTGCTTGGTGCGTGTCTTTCCCTTCTGGTACAAAATACGGTGCCAGCCCTGCTTTCGATGGGGGGAGTTCAAGTATTCAGGCTTTTAAAAATGTACTTTTATTTATCCTGAATGACTGATGGTGCAGGGTGGTCACAGACCAAAAAATCTGGAAATAACAAGAAAACCTAATATTTTTTTATTATTTATTTATTTTGAATATTTTGGTAACAAATAATACACATTTATTGATATCTATAAACAAAATAAAAGTTGAGTCACCAATCCATTATTATATTTTACTAGGAGCAAAACCCTTCAAAAATCAATGGATAGTCCGATTTTTTTTTTAATATTAGCTTCACCCAGGACGCCCCGAGGAAAATAGTTCCCTCAGAACCTGGGTCATCTTTGTGGATGCTGTGTAGAAGGTTTTCTTAGAAAAGGAAGGAGAGGAAATTCCGGAACGGAAAAAGTATTAGGGGTGAGTAGGAGTCCGGGGGATAGTGTGTCTAGCAGTAACGGACGTATCCATCCCTCCCACTGGGGTGCAATTCGAAAATTTCTTTTTATCTCTCCACACATTTTGTTCCTTTTTAAGGTGATCCAATAGTCCAGGAAAAAATCGAAATTTGAATCCACGCCTCTTTTTGGGCGGGTTTTAAAAATACTTGACAAGACTTGAGAAAAAGCTTTTGGAAAGGTTGGAAAAGGTATTTGAGAGTTGTTTTTTACAGATTGATTATGCACGTACAAGCTGTTGAAAGAATACAAAACAAATTCTTACGTTTTCTAAATTTTAAAATGGGTATTTCAGCAAATATGTTAAACTACAACACACTTTTAAACGATATGAATATGCTTAAATTGTCAGACAAAAGAATTTTCACTGACTTATTTTTATATAAAATTCTAAATGATTTAGTTGATAGTCCGGTATTACTTGAATTGATAAGCTTCCGAATTCCACTTCGTAATACTAGAAGTCAGGATTTATTTCAGTGCAGAAATTCTGGGACTAACTACCATATGTATTCCTCTTTGCCCAGAATACTAATGGAGGGAAACAATTATACCAAGTCAGTGGACATCTTCAATTTATCTTTGAATAAATTTAAAATATTGTTATTGAGGCAGTTCAGTTATGTACAATAAAATGTTTTTTCTATGCTATATATGTAAAAGCCCCGAAAAAGGGCGTTTATTTATAAATAAATAAATAAATAAAGTAAAGGACCGTAAAAAAACATTAACTCATTAACTCATTTCTTACGCATTGTTTATTGTAATAACAAGGAAATTTAAAATTGATTTCACGGAACCAAGCGACGCAGAGCCTAGGGACGTCTATTCCCCACCGCTGACGGGGGAACTGATACAAGAGTGTGACAAGTGCACAGTTCTTACGTCGATGGAATAAGGTTCACTTTAAAAATCCAAATTCGTCGAGTGCCGGCCGTTTTGATTGAAGTCAAAAATAACAACGCGAAAATGCATATTTAATTTTATTTTGTGAAGTTCAGGCATAAATATATTTTTTTTGCGATTATTATAAAAAAACTGAATTTGCAACATTATACAATAAAACCTTATTCGAAAAGGGGTTTATAAGTAGGAGAATTTGCACTTGAAAGTATTTTTTTATAGACCTAACACTTTGTTTTTTTCTAGGCTTTTAAAAAGACTTTTAAACAATTATCGATATTTTCTTAGGTCAAGATATGTTCTACGTGCAGTATTTAATTGAAGCATCTATAATACTTCTAAGCAATCAAATTTTCAAAACAAAAATACATGATTTGGTATGATTTGGCATTATATAACTCGGCTTCACCTCAAAACTTTTACCCATACATTCATTAGTTATGTTTTAAGAACGGTTCTAATATCCCGCGAAATTACCTACTGATATTCTATGGAATTACATAATAGGTATTGTAACCAGGTTCTAATCTCCCGGGAAATTACCTACTGATATTCTGTGGAATTACATAATACCTAGGTATTGTAACCATGTTCTAATCTCCCGCGAAATTACCTATTGATATTCTATGGAATTACATAATAGGTATTGTAACCATGTTCTAATCTCCCGCGAAATTACCTACTGATATTCTATGGAATTACATAATAGGTATTGTAACCTGGAAATTCTGATCCCCAGCATCCTACCCACCCCTCATACCCCTTCCTTCCCGACCTTCCACTCCACACACACAAAATAAAAACAAAAATAAAAATGAACTTACAAACTTTCAAAAATAACTTTTCAACAACGGCGAGAAGCAGGAGTCCCCGGTGCAGGCCAAAACTGTTGGTGAATTTCACCAACATTCGCGGCCTGCACAAAAACTTAAACTCTGTCCACCACCATCTTCTCTCCCAACGTCCTAACCTTCTCTTCCTCTCCGAAACGCAGATAGCCGAGCCTCCAGACGCCTCCTATCTGGACTGCCCGGGCTTCATCCTCGTAGGCAAATTTAGATCCAAGGGAGGTGTGTGTCTCTACAGTCGAGCTGACGTCAACTGTGTGCGTCTGTTGAATCTGGAAATCTCCAGATTCGACGTAATGTGGGTGCGCGTCAATCTTGCCAGTACGGTAAGGTTTTATGCGTGTTTATACCGCTCACCTAACCTTAGCGAATCAGACACGTCCGAGCTCTTCAAACATTTAAGCAACACTATTGATGACCTCTTGCCCCGCTTCCCTACGGCAGAGTTTGTGGTCCTGGGGGACTTCAATGTTCATAACGAACCTTGGTTGAAGTTCTCGGGATCTACAGACTCGGCTGGACGACAAGCGGAGTCCTTTGCCCTTTGCCACGGACTGGAGCAAATGGTTCAGGAGCCTACAAGGGTTCCTGATGTCCAGTCTCACCGCTCTAATCTGTTAGACCTGTTTTTAGCCACTGTGCCACACGGTTACAAGATTGACGTCACAGCGCCTTTAGGATCGTCGGACCACTGCCTGGTGACGTCATCAATCCCCGTAACCTTCAGACCGCCAAACGAGAGGCTGAAAAGAAAAGTGTGGCACTATAGGTCTGCAGATTGGTTTGGTCTGCGGGCACATTTTAATGCTCTCCCGTGGTCAGCTGTCTGTTTTCGGACTTCGGATCCCTCAAGATGTGCCCAGGAAATTGGTGAAGTCATCACGTCCGCGATGGATGGCTTCATCCAATCCACTATTAAGGAAACTGGTGTGGGCTCAAAGCCGTGGTTCAGTCGACAATGCTCTGAAGCAGTGCGACGAAAAAACGCGGCTTACCGAGCCTACAACACATCTCGAACGTCCGAAAACAGAATATTATACAACCAAATTGCAAAGGAAAGTAAGAGAATCATCAATAGGTCGAAATTCGAGCACGACCTGCAGGTCAGCAGAAAGCTGGCTGCCTGCCCGCATGGTAGCAGAGCGTTCTGGTCGCTTGCGGGCTCTATAGGTCGCAATTTCTGCAAACCCAGTCTGCCACCTCTTACCAGACCTGACGGCTCTCTAGCAAATACCGCCGCCGAAAAGGCTAACTTATTAGGCAAAATGTTCGCGGAAAACTCGACCCTCGATGACCAAGGTGCTATCCCGCCGTCGGTTCCTCACTGCGGTTTTCGTATGAAAAAGCTGAGGATTCGGCATCGGGATGTACTCCAAGTCTTACGAGGGCTTGATGTTAATAAAGCTAGTGGGCCTGACGGAATACCTGCCCTGGTATTGAAGAGGTGCGCTGCAGAAATAGCTCCAATTTTGACGAAGCTTTTCAAAATGTCCCTGAAGTCTGGGTCTGTGCCCTCTGGTTGGAAAAAAGCGATCATTCACCCTATTCCAAAGAAAGGTGACCGCTCTAACCCGGCCAACTACCGCCCCATAGCGATCACATCTGTTCTGTCAAAAGTGATGGAACGTGTGGTCAACGACAAACTACTCACATACCTCGAGAAGAACAAAATTATTAACGACCGTCAATACGGATTCCGGCGGAACCGCTCGTGCGGTGATCTTCTCGCGTATGTGACACATGTTTGGGGGCGGTGCCTGGAACGCTTTGGTGAGACCCAAACCGTTGCACTGGATATTTCCAAGGCCTTTGACCGGGTTTGGCACCGAGGGCTTGTCAACAAACTGCCTTCTTACGGACTTCCCGCTTCCTTGTGTACGTGGATTGCCGACTTTTTGAGGGAGAGGTCGATTCAGGCGGTTGCTGATGGTTTCACCTCTTCCTCGCATTCGATAAATGCTGGCGTCCCACAGGGATCGGTTCTGTCTCCGACTTTGTTTCTGTTGCACATCAATGACCTCTTGACATGTGCACCGATTCATTGTTACGCGGATGACAGTACAGTCCATGATAGCTTTTTGTTTGACAAGCCTCCAAAGGGCTCACAAATCCCAATGGCTCGGAGGGCTTTGAAACAAAGAATGGACGGTTACCTCGAGAGTGTTTTCTCTTGGGGTAAGAATAACCTCGTCGAATTTAATGTTTCAAAGACCCAATCATGTCTGATTACGTCTAAAAGGGATCGGAATGATAATCTAGTCTCCTTCAACGGAAGCAATCTCCCGAACAGGCCTTCCATTGATATGCTTGGTGTAACTCTAAGTGACCAGCTCAGGTACGGGGGCTCCATCGAGGCCAGAGTTAATTTAGCCTCTCAGAAACTGAGCGTACTGTACAGGGCCCGCAGATACTTTAATAGTACACAACTGCTAACCCTGTACAAATCGCAAGTGCGCCCCACGGTTGAATTTGGCAGCCACCTCTGGTCTGGAGTCCCAAAATACCTGAAAAAAACCCTCGACTCTGTGCAGAAACGGGCGGTCCGTTTGATAGATTCTCCTAACTTAACAAATGGACTGCAATCTTTAGAGCACAGGCGTCAGGTGGGAATGCTGTCCTTGTTCTACCGGTATTACAATGGAAGATGCTCCGAGGAACTAGCGTCACTGATCCCCTCGGCACCGGTGCATAGTCGGGAAACACGCCAAACACGCGCTCAACATTTGTACACGGTTGACATTAGTCACATGAGAACGGGTCGTTTCTACGACTCGTTCTTGAGTTCAACAGCCCGGCTGTGGAACGATTTGCCGACTTCTGTGTTTCCTCCCTCCTACAATATGGGTCTCTTCAAGACCCATGTTCACTCCTTCCTCTCCTCAACAGCACCCTCCACACAGCATCTTCAAAGATGACATAGGCCCTGAGGGAAATTATTTCCCTCAGGGCCTCCTGTGTGGAGTTAACATAAAAAAAAAAACCATGTTCTAATCTCCCGCGAAATTACCTACTGATATTCTATGGAATTACATAATAGGTATTGTAACCATGTTCTAATCTCCCGAGAAATTACCTACTGATATTTTATGGAATTACATAATAGGTATTGTAACCATGTTCTAATCTCCCGCTAAATTACCTACTGATATTCTATGGACTTACATAATAGATACTGTAACCAGGTAATAATTTAATTTAATAAACTTTATAACTTCTATCGCAATGTGCTGTATGTCTTGATAAACAAATTTACAACACTGTTTGGAAATCAAGGAAATGCAGAAACATTTTTACCTGACAAATATTAAATTTAATCTTGATAGGATATCTATCCCCGGGATCAGTTTTATTCAGGCGAATGAAAACCTGGAATTATCCGAGGGAATTACTAAATCCGATTTCTGTGGCCAACCATCACCATCACGTGCAATACCATCCATTCAATTTAATCCCTTACCGGGAAAGATGTTATCCCCCAATACTCATTCTGATTAATACTATTTTTAGATAACGCTTTTACTACGTTTTACCGTTAACCCTTAAAAAATTGGACGTATTTTGTCTGAAGTTTAAAATATTTCCGCTTTGCAATAAAATTCAAATAAATGGAATATTTGTGAACGTATCCGAAAACTAAAAACTTTTTGAAAGTTGATGAAAAAGCGCTCTCAAAGTTTATTATTAGAAATAAACATGTAATTATCTGGTAATACCCCGGTATGGGAACCGCCGCCCCGGGAACCATTTATTGGCTAACCAACACCTCTGCCATAGGTCACCCCAAGTGGTTCGCTACTTTTGGAGACTTATATTCGAGTATACAATTATTCGAGTACTCTCAAATGTGTTTGTTTATATATTTGGGAGGCGGATGTGTCCACTCCGAGAGGTTCGCTACGTTTGGTGACGTAGCAGGAGTGCCCAGGTTCACGTGGTTAGGTTTATCCGGATCTTGGCGTTGGAACTACCTACCAACTGCGTGGCAGGCCGGATCCGGAGAGACTGGCTGAGGGAGACTTTTTGACCTGCAGCACGATTCTCTCGGAACATCGCTCTACGCCGCAGCGGAAGCGATAGATTCACATGGGTCCCTTTAAGACCATGTTCACTTCTTCCTCTCCTCAAAAAGACCATCTACACAGCATCCCCAAATATGACAATTAAACAATGAATAAGTTTGACAAGCAAAGCATTATTTTAGCGTGCTCTCTTCCCTGACCTTTATTCGCAGAAACTACGCAATCTAAAAGCAGCCTTAACATTTTGGATCTCGTTTTCCCGAAAATGAAAATGTTTTTCTCAAATTTAAAGGTCAGGTATTTTTTACTGTAAAAATTCCAGTTTGATTATTTTCTGTTGAAAAATCTGAACAAAGATTAATAATAACATCGTGGGTTTGTTTTCAAAAGTTGCCAACTCTAATTTAATTACTAATTAATTAATCGTAATTTAAAAGGTTTCCTAAAATCAGACTGTCTGAAAATTTCCTACACTAATAATTATTTAGCTAATATTGTTTTAACGAGTTCAAAGTTCGTACAAACTTCTTTTAGAGATAGATATTAGAATTAACAACTTTTGGCATTCATGGATATAAACTCTGTATTTTCTGAATTAAGTTTTTTATAAAAAAATAAAAATTCCGTTATCTCAAACAGGAGGCCCTGAGGAAAAAAATCTCTCAGGGCCTTTGTTTTCTTTGTGTAGAGAATCTTTTTTAGATAACGGAAGGAGAGGAAGTTCGTGGAAGGAAAAAGGTATTAGGGATAGGTAGGAATCTGGGGATCAGTGTGTTCAGGAGTGACGAAAGTATGAATCTATCTGCGGTGTAAGGCGATGAGTTGAGTGAGTCGGGTTGGAGAGGTGAAAAGGTCTCCCTCAACCGGTCCCCCTAGTGGGTGGAAACAGTAGGTGAGAAAAAGCATCTCGCAATCCGAAGGCCGCGGGATCGAATTCCGGCGAGGCAAATAAATTTTATTTGTGTTATTTCACAATTAATTCATCTAAAATAATGTATCGTATATTTGCGGCATGTTCCAAAGTGGAAGACACTCTCAGTATCGCCCTGGTGTAAGACCATGTTCAGAATTGAAATGTTGCTTGAAATGACTTTAGCCCGTGTTTTGTGACCAGATATGAATAGCCAGGTACTTTCCTACCTTCCTTCTCCCCATCTCCTTCCCCTCCCCACTTACCTTCAGTTTCACAACATACTCCAATTGGGGATGCCATAGTATCACTGGCTCCAGACGAGAGCAGTTGGGACTCTTGTGCGGTATTCATATATAACATAAAAACAATGTCCTTTCCCGTGTAACTCCGTTCCCTTCCACCTTCCCCGCCTTCCCCCTCCCTCGTCTCTTCCCTCTCCGCGAACCCCACCACCCCCCTGCCTTTCCTCCCTGCCACTAAATACACACTACTCACATTTTCTTTTATACAAATTTCATTACGCCAGAGCTTACCATTATATACAGCCTATGTTACTCGCTGATAATGTAGCTTCTGTTTTCGTGCTCTCTCTTTCAAACACCATGACATCTCACAGCACATACATCTGGGGATGCCATAGATCCACTGCCTCCGAAACAGAGTACTCTTGTGCTTATTCATGTAAAATCTTCTTCCTTAGGTACTAACTGAAAATTTATTCAAACAATTTTTATTTTTCTAATATTTAATTTATAAGTTCCGAGGTCCTACGATCTTCTTTCGAAGATATTTTAAGCAGAAACTTTAGACACGAAATATTCCCAGCCATTTTTGAAAAAAAAAAATAACTTTCTGAAAATATATCAAGTTCAAGAAAACCTTTACAAAAGATAATGAAAACGTTTCCGTTCAAACAATCTTGATTCACGATTAGAATCTTATTACAGTTTTTTACGAGTTCTTTTTCGAGGATTTTGAATGGCTCCTTCTCTATACTTCTGTCTTGGGATGTTTTACTTCTTGCGACAAACTCTTCCCTGCGTATTTCCCGGCAATCTATCCCGGGATATTTGACGACTATCTATCCCGGCATCTCATTACTCGGCGCCTGAAAAGTGAATGCCTGGCATCCTTGGCGGCATTCCTCGGGATTGATGTGACGCGCCTGTCAACGTATATCATCGGTTCTTCCTATTATTCCAAGCCGGGAGTAGATGGGAATAATGCTGAGGATTTCTCCCGTCTTATCCTTTATCTTTCCTTGTTGATATTATTGTTCCTACTCGTCTTACAACGAATATTTCGAAAATTGTGTGACTTTTATTTTTCCTTTGTGAATTCCGCAGTAAGCTCATTTGCTCTGGATTTAATTAAATCAATCATGAAAATTTGAAATTTGTACAAGACAAAATGTTAATTGTTCAGGAGAGAGAGAAAATGGAAGATCTACATTATATACAGTCTCTCGTGTATATGATAAACGAAGTATATATGAAGAATGAGTTAACCCTTTGAATGGCAGGAGACCAGATTTGTCCCAGCTCACATGCATCTCGTATAAATCGCTGTAACTCCATTACTATCAGAGTGAGAATTATATTCTAAACAGTGCTAAAAAGGCAAATCAGGCAGGCCTAATCTAAAAAATAAAGACGAAAAAAGTAAAATGTATACCTTTATGAAACCAAAGTTTTGAATCGCAATTTCCAAAAAAAATTGAAACTTTGAGAATTTTTTATTAATTATTTTTATTTGAAAAGACAAAAAAATGAGGAGACAGTAACGTTTATAATACATTGTCTAACAAACTATCTGTGCTTTTACTGTTTTTCGTTATAAGTAATTTTAGTTATAAAAAGCGTGAGGTGAGCCATTTTTTAAATTTTTTTATGTTTGCATGCAAAATTTATATATTTCAAAAATTATATGTTTATTTTGAATTATAAAATTTGAAAGCGTATTTTATCACCTTTCAAAAACAGTTTTACTTTTGGGATATGTTTGTCCATTTATTTGCATTTTATTGAAAAGCGGAAATATTTTGACCATCTGAAAAATACGCCAAAATTTTGAAGGGTTAATGATGAATGTAAGTGGGTTGTTCTTCTTTTTAACCTACATAACTTTTACCACTCTGTCACATTTTGTTTTTACTATAAATGAATTCTCTCTGGATCTCAGAGGGGAAATTGTAGCAAGGGGGAAGGAGGCCTAAAATGCCTGTTGGGGGTGACAAACACGAGCTGTGTGTATACCTGTTTCGAATGACAACCCACGTGATACAATTAACGTACGACATAAAAGTTATAGGAGACAAGTTTTTGAGTTTTTTAAAAATATTTGATTAAGCATCATTAAAAATAATAATCGCTGTTACTTGATAGGTTATAACTTTTGGAGTTTAAAAATAGTTTTATATTATACGTCGTCATGTCATTTTTTTGTAACATTATAGAATATACGCAAGTCGAGGTGGCTGGAGACAACTGTGATTTATAAGAAATACACTTCTATCACGAGGTTTTGCAACTCTGTAACCTAATTTTTACTACAAAAATATAAACACATATTTTTTTAAACGCACACAGTCGTTACGTCTTTAGTACAGTAGATTTCAAAGTAATTATAAAATAATAATGTTGATAATTCTGTTGAATTTTTCTCCACTAATTGGTGGAGACAACTTTATGTAGGTTAAAAAGAAGAACCACCTAAATGAGTCTAAATTCATGGTTTTTGCAATTACGAAAATAGTGTGCAATATAGTTGTGAATGATGAATACATGAGCAGGTGGATGAGTTTGTGTATTTGGAAAGTATGGTTACGAGAGATGGGAAGGTTGATAGAGATGATGAAAGAAGGGTAAACGCAGGTAACTCCATTAATGGAGGGCTGAACGCCGTTGGCGCTAACAAAAAACTGTCCAAAGAAGCGAAACTAGCCGTCCATAATGGTGTACTGGTACCTATCCTGAGGCATGGAACTGGCAGAGGAAGGATGAGAGTAGACTGAATGCATTAGAAATGAGATCCCTGAGGCGAATTTTGTGATTAAACCGTGTACGATCGTGTGAGAAACGTGGTGATCCGCAAAGAATGCAAGGCTGATAATAATATTAATGAGTAAAATTAATAAAGGGACGCTCAGAGCAAATGAACGAGGAAAGGAGTTTAACGAGATAATATGACGCAAATTTTTTTTTTTTTTTTTTTTTTTTTTTTTTTTTTTTTTTTTTTTTTTTTTTTTTTTTTTTTTTTTTTTTTTTTTTTTTTATAATTTATTTATTTATTTTATAAATCAACAATCCAGTCCCGCTAAGCCAATTGGCTTGACAGCAGGTGCTTATAATTCCTTACAAATATATTTAAAGTTATAATTTACATCTTTTATCTACAGTTAAACATTTTTTCATAAATTTTATCAAGTATCAAGTATCAAAATAAATATTCTTTTTCCAATAACCAATTTTTCACCATATATTTAACCTTATTCATAGAATTATGTTGCTTTATATTGTCAGGTAATAAATTAAATATCTTCGGTATGTTGTATTCAAACGTTCTCTGTCCGTACTTATTATTGAATTTCGGAACTATTAACCCGTCGTTACGCGTGAATCTAGTGCTATATTTATGATCTAGTTTCTCTTTATGCTGCGGGGTAAATATATGCTGAATTATAATTTTATACCATAGTATTGCCTTCACAGGTAAAATTTTTGCACTCTGAAACAGCAACGGAGTATTGTGTCTTTGTTTGAAAATGTTAGGGACAACTAATAATTTTACAATTGCGTTTTGTACAACTTGTACTTGTTTCAGGTTGGTTACAGTAGTATTTCCCCATATTGTTAACCCATATCTTATTATTGATTCTGCTAGTGACATATAAATTATTTTAAGTGTATCAATTGATAGGAAAAAATTTAATGTGTACATTCTGCTAGCAATTGATCTGAGTCTTTTACAGGTTTTTTTAATATGTTTGTCCCATTTAAAAAAACAATCTACTGTAACACCAAGATACACATATTCAGTAACTAATTCTAAGCTTTCACAATTACAGTTAATTTGAATATTTTTGTGGATGGTAATGGTGTGGTGTGGATGTGAATGGTAGAAGAAGTCGAGGACGCTCAAGAAAGACATCGCACGACCAAGTGAATCAGATTCTTGAGTCGGGCCATGTCAAGCGTCTAGCGTAATAGAAGAGCATGTATGAGACGATGTATGAATGTGAACGAGGCAAGGAGTGTGTGCCAAGACCGAGTTGTGTGGCGGTCCGTTCTATCTGCCTAACCCTGCGGAAACGGCGTTAAGGTTAGTTGAGACTGACGAGAAAACCTAAACTTGATCTTCTTAGAAATACGTCGATCTTTATTTTGTTAAGTACTTAATTTGTATTTTCTTTTGTTCTAGGTAAGCTGACGATATAAATAAAATTTACCAGCAGGCTTCGATTCCCATTCGGTCGTTCCGAGTCACAGTAAGAGATGTTTTCAATGATTTACTCTAGTTGTAAGTATTTCAAATTAATATACATTTCTCATGACTGTCCAAAAACAAACTTCATTATTATAATTTATGGTTTTTTTATAAATATTCATTTCGGGAGAGCCTTACTAGTCATTTGATATTAAAAATACTGTACATATATTAAAAATACTATTGTCTGTAACTCTGGAACTAGGTTCAATGAACTCTAGAACTTAGATTTGCTCTCAATTTATTTAAAAATTAAATACCGATTGTGCGATCAATTGGTACTAAATTATTTAACTTTAATTAATTAAAATAATTCTATATTTTAAAATCTTTTTTCAAATTTTGCCGGGTATGGGTACCGCCGCCCCGGAAACTATTTATTGGATAACCAACACCTTTGTTATAGGTCATAGGTCTTAGGACATCCCAAGTGGTTCGCTGCGTTTGGTGTCTTAGCAGGGGTCTCCGGATTCAAGGGGTGAGGTTTGTCGAGGCCTTGGCGGCGGATGCGTCTGCCCACCAGCTGCATGGCAGGCAGGATCGGGAGAGAATGGTTAAGGGAGTCCCCTTGACTTCTCCAGCCGTACTCTCTCGGAACATTGCCTTGCAGTGGGAGGGATGCATTCATATACGCCCGTCACTCCTGGACACACTTACCCCCAGATTCCTACCTACCCCTTATACTCTTTTCCTTCCCAAAAGATCCTCTCCTTTCTTTCCCTAAAAAGATCCGCCACACAGCATCCCTGAAGATGACAGGCCCTGAGGGGAATTATTTTCCTCAGGGCCTCCTGTGTGGAGCTAAGGGGCCATCCATAAATTACGTCACACGAATTTCATGATTTGTTGACCCCCCCCCCCCGTCCCTGTCACACATCGTCACATTTGTGAGACCCCCTCCCCCCTAGTGTGACATCATATATTTTGCAATTTTACATTTTTATTTAAGTTTTGCGTTTTAATAATTTAGATTTTCGCATGTGACGTCACAGTGCTAATGACCACCCCCATACTCCTTGTCACATTATGTCACACTTCTCTACACCCCCCCTCCCCCCTTAAGATGTGACGTAATTTATGGATGGCCCCTAATGTAAAAAAAAAATCGAGTGCAGTTCACACGCGGTTGAAGTGAAACTTTCGCCCACACATTCTCAACCAATAGGAGCTTTGAAAAGTGAGATCATAATCAAAGCGGCCAATGAGCGCAGTTTGACGCTTTGTAGGTACTGCAATGCGTCATTTCCGTTTCATCAGAATTTCAAATCACAACGGGGCTAAAGAAGTTTCACTTAAAGAAAAAATATTTCTTTATCGTATTGATAAGCCACCAGGCTGAAACACCACCTAAATCTTAGATTTTCATCAAATTATTTTATTGCAGTATTTATATTTATATCACCATTGATAAGATTTTATCTACCAAGTGACTATTAAAAATAGTAACTTAAGATGAAGCCATAGTAAATAATGCAAAATCACACAAAATCATGTATTTTTGTTTTGAAAATTTGATCGCTTAGAAATATTATAAATGCTTCAATTAAATAATGCGTGTAGAACATATCTTGGCCCTTAAAAATATCGGTCATTTTTTTTATAAGTCTTTTAATAAGCCTAGAAAAAAATAAAGTAACAGGTCTTTAAAAAAACACTTTCAAGTGCAAACTCTCCTACTTACGAACATCTTTTCGGATATGGTTTTATTGCTTATTGTAGCAAATTTAGTTTATTTTATGATAATCGCAAAAAAAATATGATATTTACGCCCGATATTCACAAAATAAAATAAAATATGCATATTTGCGTTGTTATTTCACAATACGGCTGGCAGCCGACGAATGCGGGTTTTCAAATTGACCCTTATGTCGTTCACCGAAGGACTACTGGCTTGCCACACCCTACTTTCTTTCAAAACTCCCCTGGCCGGAGCAGGGAGCGGACGTGTGACTCCACGTCGCTCGGTTCCGTGAAATCAATTTTAAATTTCCTTGTTATTACAATAAACAATGTGTAAAAAAGGAGTTAATGTTTTTTTTAGGTCTTTACGAAATCAACCTGTAAAAAAAAATTCTCAAATACCTTTTTCAACCGTTCCAAAAGCTTTTTCTCAAATATTTTTAAACTCCTCCCACAATGGGCGTGAATTCCGACTTCGATTTTTCCCTGGACTATTGGATCCCCTTAAAGAACATTCGCCTTTTCATTGTGAAATAAATTATTGTCTGTTTATTCTGTTGTGCAAATGTAGATGTTATATTTCATAGTCATTCTTGATAGTTTATCCCAGAAAGCTGAACCTTTTTACGTCAAGATAGTCTGCGTCGTTTGTAAATATTTAAATGCCGGCTTATGCTTGTCTTAAAACACATCGTTTTATCTTTCTTAGTAGCAAAGAACTGTAATAATATTTAACCCCGACGATATTTTGTCTAAAGGTCCAAATATTTCCGCTTTACAATAAAATCCAAATAAATGCAATTTTTCTGAAAGTATCCGAAAAACTATTTTTGAAAGGTGATTAAATATGCTTTAAAATCTTATAAATCGAAATAAACATATAACTTTTGAAATATAAAAATTTTGAAATGGTTTAGGTTTACGTTTTTTTAACAAAAATTACTGATTAGACCTAATGATATTGTCACCTCATTTTTTTTGTTGTTCCTTGTAAAAATTATTCATCATCTTCGTCCCCTTATCCTATTCGGGTCGGGGACCTCCTTCATACGTCCCTGTCTTGTGCTGACTGTTCGGCCTCCGTCCATGGCAGTCCCATCCTCTCCTCATACAGTTTCTGGAATTGATGTAAAAATAATTAATTAAAAAATTCCCAAATTTTCATAAATTATTTGATCTCGCGAAACTTTGGTTTCATAAAGTTCTACATTTTACTTATTTTATGGTTAACTTTTATATCTATTACATTACATAGCATAAAACAAAGTCGCTCCCGCTGTCTGTACGCTTAAATATTTTAAACTACGCAGCGGATTTTCATGCGGTTTTTACCAATAGATGAAGTGATTCACGAGGAAGGTTTAGGTATATAATTTGTCAAGGTTTTGTGTAAATTGGTTGAAATATATAAAGGGAGCGAGTTGGCAGGCGGGCGGTGTGGATTTGATGTGCATGCAAATTAACAGATGGCGTTGGTTATAAAGGTTGAGTAATGGCGTTGTCAGTAGATGGCGTTGTGTTTCGTTAGCCACAGCATCGTTTGGCCGTGTTAGCTAGTGTGAATATAAAGCGTGGTGTTTTCTCTTTCTAACGCCGTTTACATTTTACATTTCTCACTATGATAGTAAGGGAGATACAACGATTTCTATGAGACCTGTATGTGTTGTTCCTAAAACCGAACAAATAGATTTGACGGGTTAAGACGGTTAAATCCATAGTTACCTATAAGGTTTTGAAAGAAAGTGACATGCGTACTATTCTGTTATTCTCTGACTCTTGAAAGTTCACTTTATAATGCTAGGGCATCCCCGACTTTTCTATCATTCACATTCACGTCAGTCTCCTCACACTAATTCGTTCATTCGGCCTACATGCCCAAACCATCTAAAAGTCCCTTTCTTAACCTTACTCATTGCGCTTTCATCATCAGCCTTACACTATTTGCATAGCGTTTTTTTTTTGTAACCTCAAGGGCGCAGTACAATTATGATTTTTCAATTTTATTATTTGCCAACAGACTCAGAAAACGTACTTTTACCTGGCAGGTCACTTCAGACAGAACCACTTTTATTTATTTTTTATTCGGACAAAGAGTACATTAATAATATAACAATAACACGAATAAAAACAAGAGATGACAATGAAAAGAAAGCACATATAAATGAAGAGCATTGACAAATTATAATATAAAAGAACATATAGAAGACAACAACAACAAATCAAAGCTTGAAGATGAATTTAAAAGACTTTAAAAATTACACATTTCGTAAAAAATTCAATGCTTTGAATTGCGTTAACAAGTCTAGATATTCTGGATAGAGGAGAATGATATCCATAATTAGTAGAATGTTGATTGAGGAACAGCAATTCTTTATTTCGGAGTCTACGGGAAGGGATGTTAAACTGGATGAGTTGTAACAAAGCAGGTGTGTCAGTAATACTGTTGATAATTTTGAATACGCAAATTAGATCAGTGTCCTTTCTAAGTTTTTCTAAAGAAGAAATGTTTAAAGTTTGTTCAATTTCATCATACGAGTATTCGCCTCTTTCGAGTCCTAATCTCCAAGCAATTCCTCGTAGGAAGCAATGTTGTATAGATTCGATGTGATAAATGTGGACAGCATAGAAAGGAGACCAAATGACACTAGCATACTCAAGGTGAGGGCGAACCAGCGAACAGTAAAGAGTTTTAAGTGTATTTATATGTTTAAAGTAATTTCTACAGCATTCACAAGACCCTCCACACAGCATCTCCTAAGACGACACAGACCCTGAGAGATTTATTTTCCTCAGGGCCTCTTTTGTGAAGCTAATATAAAAACTCGATAAATTAACAAAAAAAATATAACGACAAAAAACGTTTCCGTGTAAAATATTTAAAAAAATAAATTCACTTGCTTTCTAAAAATACATTTATTCATCTTACAACTCAATTTATAGATAAGTGCTCTTTAGCTTGGGGCAAATATGTTGTGTTTCGGTCCTACAAAATGACGACGAGCTAAAATCTTTATCGTTTTTCCGTACGTAGAAAAACTCCATTAAATTCGAATTTAATATTTTAAAATGTACTTAAATTAGGTATATTTACTTGAGCAGGTGAGCTGCGAGTGCTAGCTTCCTACTTCAAAACCTTTCTCTTCGTCATTTCCATAAATTCCCCGCTTTCCTCTAAGTGCCCCCCTTTCTGGCGAGGTTTTCTCTCAGTTGATCTGAAAGTGCTCTTTTCTTCCATTGGTGTAAAATTCTTAGAATTGTCTTTCGCTTAAAAAAAAGACGGAAAGTCCCTTGGGACGATGAATATTTACAGGAACTTAAAAAAATCATATTTTCAAGATATGGTAATAAAATGTGTTGTGTCCTCCTTGACCTGCCATTCATAATTGCTGGGGGCTTTTTTTTACTTCACACAGGAGGCCCTGAGGAAAATAACTTCCCTCAGGGCCTATGTCATCTGGGATGCTGTGTGGAGGGTTTTTTTGAGGAGAGGAAGGAATGAACATTGGTCTTGAAGAAACCCATGTTGTAGGAGGGAGGAAACACAGAAGCCGGCAAATCGTTCCATAGCCGAGCTATTGAACTCAAGAACGAGTCGAAAAAACGACCCGTTCTCATGAGGCAGAGCTCAACCGTGTACATATGTTGGGCGCGCGTTTGGCGTGTCCATGCGACGCCTATGCTCTAAAGATTTCAATCTGTTCGTTAAGGTGGGAGAATCTATCAAACGTCTGCCCGTTTCTACACACGAGGGTATTTTTCAAATATTTTGGAGCTCCAGACCAGAGGTCGCTGCCAAATTCAACCGTGGGGCGCACTTGCGATTTGTACAGGGTTAGCAGTTGTGCACTATTAAAGTACATGCCACACTTATATCGGATTCAAAAAATTGATGATAAAAAATCGAAATGCTGAGTTTGAAAAAAAAGTTTTTTGGGTCATCCGTGTGATGAAGATCATTTTTCCCGGAAAAAGTTGAAAATAATGATCGTGTAAGGCAAAAAAAATTCAAGTATCCCGATGTTGTTTCCATGTGGGAAACGCTATGAAAAAATAACACGTAAAACACCCATTAGGACCTGACTCAATAATATTGTACTAATAGTTAAAAACCCGCTCCGCAGGTTTTTGCTGCTAGGTCCTGCGGGCGGCTTTCGGCTCGGCTTCGCCCAGTTAGCGTTTGTGACCACTTTATAAATCCAATAGGCACTGGTTCCAAAAATAGTCTGTTCCTCGGATCCACTGTCATCCAGTGATAGTCACCGGGACAAAGTAACCGAGGTGGGCTATCTCTCCATATTCGGAGGGATACTGCTAGTTCACTAAATCATAGTACTTATACTTGCCTGGGGCACGTCCATACCAACCTGCCGATGGGAGTAGCGACATCTTGTGACGAATTTTTAAAATTTTAAACCTAATTCCAACGATAGCTTCGTTTTAAATTCCACGTACACAGATGTTATATGTGACGCGGAGCGTAAGGCGTGGCGTCAGACATGCAATCGAAGTCGGGTTCTGAAATTCAACCACGCAGACGGAAGGCTGTTAACACTGTTTGGAGATGGATGATTGATTACCCATCTAGTGCAGTTTATATCTAAGGCATCTTTTTTTCTCCTTAGATATTTTCCACTTGTGTTTTTTCCTGCTGCTGATTCCATTAGGCATTTTAGAGCGTTTTTATTTTACCTGCAAATTGGATTTCATCGAAGGCTTTAATTTGGAGATGAAACGTTTTCTTCCAAGATCTATATTGCTACCACACTAGGTGGGATTCGGGAAGTGGGGGGGTTGAGGGTGGAATGCGTTGGGGGCGGCAAATCGTCGCTTACATTATAACACTGCGTATCTCATATTACACAGGTTTCAGGAGGAACAAAAAATCGTTTGGTTTATTAAATAAAAATATCACACCTTTGGAAAAAAGGGTCGAAAAGGGGTATTTCATATACATTTTTTACTTCAAATAATGACAGGAATCACTGGTCGTAAGTCAAGTACGTCTCTTAACACCCTGCGTATTTAATAATATTTTTATTCAATTAAAAAAAAAAAAAACAATTACTTATAAACAACGGCCGGCGTTGTTGAACGGTATGGCTCTTGACTCGCAATCCGAAGGTCGCAGGATCGAATACCGGCGTGGCAAATATATTTTATTTGATTAATTTGTGTCATTTCACACTTAATTCATTTAAAATAATATATTTTATATTTGCGGCACGTTCCAGAGCGGTGGATACTTTCAGTATCGTCCTGGTGTAAGACCACCATTCAGAATTGAAACGTTGCTTGAAATGGATGTAGTCGTGTTTGGTGACCAGATCTATGAATAGCTAGGTACTTCCCCACCTTCCTCTTACCCATCTCCTTCTCTTCCCTACTACCTTCAGCCTCACAACATACCCCAATTGGGGATGCCATAGTCTCACTGGCTCCAGACGGGAGCAGTTCTGTAAAAATGTTCTTTTAAAGTGTTACTTTAAATTTTTTTATTATGCTGGATGTTTCTGAACACATCTGGAAGCGAATTATACAGGGTGTTTAGGAACGTACTTGACTTACCTTAACAGTTGATTCCTAACATTATTTGGAGTAAAAAATGTTAATGAAATTTTGGTCTCCGGTGACATTTTTGATATTTTTTTTTTTTGCAAAAACTTAAAAAATAGTAGTTGTTGGACAGTTGGCATTAACAAGAGATTGGGCGGTTACTCGGCTGAGTGACCAGGATGACATGCGAAGAAATTTTTTTTGTTCGATTTTGAAGAAAAAAAAGTCATCGAAAAAGTCACCGTAGATCAAAATTTCGTTTACATTTTTTACTCCAAATAATGTCGGGAATCACTGGTTAAAGTAAGTCAAGTACATCCCTTAACAACGTGTATAGTGTGTAGGCAATATATGTTACACTTTTATTGTTGTGTGTAGATGTTATTAGATATATTATTAAACCAGCTTTTCCCCGCGGCTTCGCTCGCACGGTATCACGGGAAATTACTGTAGCGCTTGCACTTATCAATTATCCCCTCCCCCAACCCCCACCCCCTCCCGCATTCCATACATTCATTCCCTTACATTCAGTTTTCAAACATCTCGCCTGCCACCTAAATTTCATAATGCTATAAGCTCAAAGAAACAAAGAATTATCCAATTTTGTTCATTTGTTCGGAATTTATGCGCTTACAAACATTTCGGATGTTTTTTTTTATTTAAATATTTGGAAGTTTGTAAATATAATATAAAATTACACTATTTATTATTCAGTCTTTATGATCGTTACGAATTATATTTTTAATGTAGGAACTCTGATCTGACATTTATTCCAAAACAGAAGCTTGTCCAAAAAAAAAAACAAAACATATTCTAATATTTGAATTTTCTGGAGCAGTAGCCGACCAGGGGGCCGAGTACCTACCAGCAAATATATTAGTACATATCAGCAACAGAACCCACTAATATATCAACATCGTTTCCATGGAAACGATTTTTTTTTCTGACGTTAGCAAAAACCCGTTTTTGTTAGCGACAGAAAACGTATAACAAATATAATATATTAATATTTATAATTTCATAACGCCAGAGCTTACCATCATTTACAGCCTATAGTCTTCGCATATAATTTAGCTTTCTATTGGTGAAAGAATTTTTAAAATCGTTGTATAGTTTTACGCGTGAAAGCGTCATAAACAAACTCGAGCAGTTTCGCATTTATAATATTAGTATGGATAAAGTCTTAAATAAATAGTACACAAATAAAAATGCCATGTTCAAATAACAATAAAAATGGTGTTTGATGATTTTGGCTATATGTTGTCTCAACGTAATTCGCAGGGAAATCGTCCCGTCATCGGATGACTTGCCAAAAATGTTTGCTATTATCATACCATCGCCCAACTCCCCCCCCCCTTTCCTTCTGCCATTTTATGAAAATATTTTTAATTATGTTCCGTCTACCGCAGCCTCTACCATCCCCCGCAGTGCAGAGGGGCGATTTTGAAGATAATAATAATTGGGGGCCAATCCTTATTATGCTTACAGTAGCCGATATTCGAGAATAGGGATGTAGGAATTATGAAGGATTTGTTATTATTTACAAAAAAATGTATATTTTTATTTTTTTGTATTTATTAACAAATTTTTTGGTACAGTTGGTAAAATTTTGTAATACAAACTTTTTATATTAACAGTTTTAAAAAAGTAGAGAAGAACATAAATAGATTAGCAGATTAACCAAAAAAATCCCACATAGGCATCGCCAGTTCGTGGGTATACTTGAGTGTTTTTAAGACAGATAATTATTACTCATAAACATACATTATCTTGTAGAAGTTTAAAATAATAAAAAATAAATTAAATTAAATACATAAAAAATAGATTCAGTGTTTACTGAAATGCATTTTCAAAAGACATGTTCATAAAGATTAATAAAAATTTGGTTAAGTTACAGCAGGTCAGATGTTACAGCAAGTAAATGTTTGCGTCGACGGTATTTATCCAAGACTTTAATATACATTTTTATACTTGCTGTAGGTGGATATATTTTTACAATCAATTTCTGTAGCCTTATAGAAAGCATTATATATTTTTGGTGTAATAAAATATGCATGTCTTTGCGCGAGCCTAGTGTTACACCGTGGAATGATGATGCTTTTTTGAAGTGAAACTTCTTTAGCACCGTTGTGATTTGAAAAGAGACAAATACATACATCTATACGATTTAGTCTGCGAGAGAATGAGATAGAATGAATCGTACAGTACCCACGAAGCGTCATTGGCTTCTTTGATTATGAGCTCACTTTTCAATGCTTCTATTGGTTGAGATTGTGTAGGGAAGGTTTCGCTTCTACCGTGTGTGAACTGTACTCGATTTTATTTTTTTAAATTTTCTTTCTCATTGATCAAATTTCTGAATCTATTTTCTTAAGCAGCATAAAACTTCTCGAAGTTGAGCTCTGGCGTCTTGAAATTTGCACAGCACGCAGTCTGAAGTCTTCAGGTATTTTCATCTCGCTACGTAATTTTGGTCATGGAGTTTTGAAATATTCATTTTTTATTTACATGATAAGATTTTATGATATTGATTATTAAACATTTGTTAATTGTATTGAAATCATTGGCGAAGACGGGTAAAAAAAATTTCTGCTTCAATATTCCAGCCTATTGGCGTTTAGTCACAATTATTTATGCAAAGTTATAAATAAAATTAGACCGGTCAGTGGCTGAGTTGGCATCGCGGTTGGGCCCCACACAGGCGCCGCGTGTTCGATTTCTCGACTGGCATCCATCACTTTTATAACATTTTCCATTTATTTATTCTAATAAAAAAAATTGTAGGTATTAATAATATGGAATATATCACTATGGAATTCCACCATAAAATAAAGGTTTCAATTTTAGAAATCATCTCATCTTTTAAAAAACACTTTTGATGTAATTTATGTGGGGTCTTAAACCACTGCATTCCGAATTTTTACCGATTTATAATATATTTCTCCTGAACACAAGTTTTTAGGTTCCTCAAAAAATATGTTATTTTTTAAGATAATAGCTAAACATATAGAGCCGAAAAGTAAATCGTAAGAAATTTCCTCAATAGGAAATAATGCAAAGTATGCTACGAAAATTATTAAAACACACATTTTGTTATTTAACATGTTATAAGTATGAAAAAATCACAGTGTATCTTTAAATGCAATTTAGGCATTTGTCGAGAGATTTTTGGTCTATTTTAAAGGAGCGGTGTTTTTTTTAATATTTTCACAATTTTCACTTAATTATTTTCGTTTTTTTTTATATTAGCGCGCTCCTTCTAACATCAGTTGCTTATTAGAGCTTATATATATATTGTGGTCAACGAACGACCCCCGGCGGGATTGATGAAGAGGTCCCTAGGGTGACTCCTGAGGTCCTAGACTGCCTCGCAGGCCTAGATGTTCTCTCTGACCCCTCCATCATACGAAAGAAGAAGAACTAGGCCTTACCTACCCTGTTGTTATTCTTGCCACAGGCCCACCATCTACCTAACAACGGCCATTCAGCAATTTCAAATTAGGTTAAATTTTGTCTACATAATTTGATCTTTGTTTTCATCCCCTTGTTTACACTATCCGCCAAGAGGCAAGGATGAGAGTGAAATGTATAGGGGATGATTTATCGCCTTATTAACTAGCACCCCCTCAGCCAGCACCCCCTACTTCCAGGGTGGGTGGCGCCGGTAGGGGTTGAGAGGTCCATGGGATTGGAACTTACAAACAAACAACCCCTGTTCGTAATAATTCATGCAATGTATCGTTGAATCCAGGAACGAACTTAGAGATTTATTTATTGGAAAATGAAATAATACATTAATACATAAACTGCACATCTCATCCTGTATTGAGATGTGCAGTTTTACAATAGTGGAATTAAAAGAAAACATAAATATAATAATACACCTATAAAAGAAGTACTAAATATAGTTGTTTAAACATTAATTACAGTTGGGCAGTGCATTTATAGTTCACAATACTGACATTCTATTGTAAACTAAATAAGTACAAGGTACCTGTAATGGCTTATCAGATGCATCCATAGGGTAACCATACTGACAGTGATAAGAGGGATAGTACGAATAATACATTAATTCGATTCGTTTAATTATTGTAAAGGTGGAAACTATGCGAAATTATTGTGTATTTTTAACATTATCAAACAAGAAGGTTTCTTTATTGAATTTACAAATTGGAAATTGCCGAGCACTTAGTTGAAACCGGCTATTACTTTGGATTTGTTCCTTAAGTCCTCGGAAGACTCAAAACGCGTCGAGCACGCCTAATTACGGAGGCAATTGAAATCCACAAAACCCCAAAATAATTTCAATAAAGACGATGCGGCCAAGCTTAATCGTTTTTGGTGATCGGTGTATACCAAGACTTAACTCGGAAAACCACATAAAACGATACCCAGAACTTCCTCTACTTTCTTTCCCTCAAAAGACCCTCCACACAGCATCCCCAAATATGACATAGATCCTTTTTTATCCCCCATAAGGATTTTTTCCTCATGACCTCCTGTGTGGAATTAACGTAACGTCAAGACAAAAGGGCAAAATCCGTGGGATGTCGGAAGGTTTCGGTTTCGTGCGTTATCGGCTGTCAAATTTCTGTGATTATCTATGGCTTGTCTATGGCTGACTAAGTCTAATCGGCGTTCATAAATGACTATCCGTTTGTCGTATTATTTTGATGTCATTGTACGCGATGACAATCGAGAGGCAAATTTTCCCGCGATTAACATCTCTTAACGAGGATTAAATGCGTCATCTCTGGCGATAGCGTAACTACTTTTAAGACTTTGTGTCTTAACACTTAACAAAATATTCAGCTCGTTGGCGCGATACAGATAACACTTAAGAAAACTGTCAAAATGTATCGTAACGGCTGATTTAACACGCGTTTGGCTGTCGCAAAAGGTACAGAACCATCCTTCTCATCATTATTGCGTATTTTTTTATTATTGAGCCTAGTTCAGCACTGCACCGGCGAGTGATGTCCATCACCTTCCGTCGCCGGTTCCGGGATGAGAACGCTGCCGGAACCAGCGGTTATTGGACGATATCCGTTCATTAGCACGGACATGAGACTGCTGAAGCCGAGGGGTCAGTTACAAGTTAAAACATGATTATTATGTGGAATTCCTCATACGTCGATTTTGATTTATGTTTATTTTGTAAGTTTTTTCATATTGGTTTTTAAAAATAATAAAAAATCTGATTTGATCACTTCGGCTTTAGTCTGACGGAATCCTGTGACGATCAGGGTATCTAGCACTGTCGATCGATAAAAGTTTTATCGATAATATCGGTAACTTGTTATCGTTCCCGAGCACGACTGCAGATCGCTAACGAAGAAACAACAGTACAAAACTACCTAGTATTTTAAATTTTTTTGATGTCAACTGTTGTTTTTGAGTTAGCGATCTCCAGTCGTGCGCCGGCACTTTGGCAAGTTATCGACATTATAGATCCTTATCGATCGACCAGCTAGATACACTGGGCGCCATTGGGTACAGATTTCCTAGGCGATCGTGTAAGATAGAACATTTCAAAAGATTTTTTATATGAATACCGCTCAAGACTGCTCCCAACCACACAGAGGCAGTGAGTTTATGGATCCTTAGTGAGGCTGAAGGTATGTGAGGAGGGAGGGGGGGGGGTAGATTGGGAGAGAGCAAGGTAGGGAAGTATCTTGTTATTCAGATCTAGTCACCAAACACGGCTTAATTCATTTCAAGTAACGTTTCAATTCTGAACGGTGGTCTTACTGAGAGTATCTTACACTCTGGAACCTGCCGCAAATAAACCTTATATTTTTGTTATTTATTTTTGGGGTGTTATGCCGTGTTTTGCTACCTCCTTCTTTAGCCAACGTTTCGGAGAGCGTTACAGTATCCATCATCATCTCATCTGCCTGATGATGGACACTGTAACGCTGTCCGAAACGTTGGCTAAAGAAGGAGGTAGCAAAACACGGCATGACACCCCAAAAATAAATAACAAAAATACTTTTGGCCGTGAAAACCTAAAAACATACCTAAACTTATATTATTTTAAATGATTAAATTGTGGAAACACAAATCAATCAAATAAATTTTACTTGCGCACACCGGGTTTTTAACCTCCGGACCGCTAGTCGAGAGCCCTGTCCCTCGACCACGGAAGCGATCCTACTGTTTTTGTGTAGCAGTGTACTGTTTTGTATGACTACTGCGAGATAAGAGGGGACTGCGAGCCAGTGTTCCAAACTATTTTGAACCTCTATCGGTGGTCACAAATACATTTAAACCTTCCCCTTGTCGAATTGTAAAATTATTAGCCTGTAACTGTGTGTTTTTCTCGTAAAGTAAGCTCTCACACACACAATAATGTACCTTTAACCACTGGAGCGACAGCGCAATTCAAAACTTTTTTCTGCGATTCCTCGAATTTTTTTGGTGATCATTTTGAATATTTTCCGCAAAAATTAAAAAAAAAAAATCATACCTCTGAATTTTAATATAGAGACATACAAACTGATTATAGATCTATAGTCAATGAATTCATCTATATTTTGTCGATTATTACATATTCGTAGGATTTATAAAAAAAAATATTGTAAAATCGTCAACTTCTACTTAATTACTTACAAATAAGGGAAAATTTGCCAAAATTGGCAGCAAAGCAATCCGAGGTATTTTAAATAGTGCCATATTGTGGCAGAAAGCGCTCCAGTGGTTAGTTAAAAAATACGTCTTAACGTCGTCTCCCGATCGCGTTTCCCCAAGGGACACTATTCAAAGTGGACCCGGTTTTTCGATTAAAATAAAAAAAAACTTGTATTTATGTTAGATAATGTACGTACTTAATAAAAATAATTTATCACGTAGTTCTTCGTAATAACTTTCCCATTTCGTTCCTGTGTTCAAGCCGCTTCTTTGTAGACTAGTGTTGCCCATCCCCCATCGGAACCGGTTCCGGGTTGGGATCGGTGTCGGAACCTCCGGTGATCGGGCGATATCCGTTCATTAGCGCGGACAACAGACTTCTTCCTATTCGGTCGGTGTTACACAATATTATAACATGATTATAATTTACGGAGCTTGTTAGCCATAAACACGTTTAAGTTGGCTGTGGTCAATGTGGATATATACGTAGAGTGTGTTGTGGGCCCGTCCTTGTGCCAAAAATAAGGTGAATTTTTCCTTACTTCTTTTTTATTATTTATTGAGTTAGTTTATACTACATGAATATAAACTAATAAGTACAATATAACATTTCACTTGATAAAGTTAAAAAATTTTGGAGTAAGCATAACATTTCTTTTTAAATACATTCATTCATTCTTCATACTTTCAGGCATTTCATCTTACATCTTTAGTCCTCTATACATTAGGCAGTTCTGTGATTTTGATTTTTTTCATGTGGCAATCTAACTCTATTTATATTTCTTGTTTCGCAATTATGTACATCTGTATTAAAAACAATTTCATCCCTTAAGTATTTTGGCATTTGGTTTTTAAATACTTTATGCACAAACATTAATACATTAAACAGCAGTCTCTTTTTTATTGGAATCCAATTTAGCTCCTCTCTCAATTGATTAACCCTTGCATATTTGCCTTTCCCCAGTATACATCTCATAGCTCTGTTCTGTATAACTTCTAGCTTATTCAAATTTCCTTCATTGGCCAAATATAACATCGTAGACCAGTAATCAAAACGTGGAGCAACTGTAGTTTTATAAATGAGCTCTGTAGTATTTCTGTTTAATTTATTTCTTAGTCTTCTAAAAAAATTTACTTTTTGATACCCTCTTTAGCACTTCTAGAGGAATTAGTCAAATATTTTGGAACATAAATTATTTCTTATGTAGATAATCAATTTCATGTCAATCTGCATCTTTTTGGTTTATTTTCGACTCGGTCCTAAGATATTTTTTCGATTATAATATAAGTTGCAAGATCTACAGTCGCTCGTGTCTAGGATGAACGAAGTATCTATGAAGAATGAGTTAATGATGAATGTAAGTAAGTCTAAAGTAATGGTATTTGAAAGAGAGAGTACGAAAACAATGTGCAACATAGTTGTGAACGACGAATACTTGGGGCAGGTGGATGAGTTTGTGTATTTGGGAAGTATGTTTACGAGAGATGGGAAGACTGATAGAGATATCGAAAGAAGGGTAAATGCCGGTAACTCCATTAATGGAGGTCTGAACGCCGTTGGCAGCAACAAAAAATTGTCAAAAGAAGCGAAGCTAGCCGTCCATAATGGAGTGCTGGTACCTACCCTGATGTATGGCAGTGAGGCATGGAACTGGCAGAGAAAGGATGAAAGTAGACTGAATGCTGTAGAAATGAGATCCCTGAGACGTATGTGTGGTAAAACCATGTATGATCGTGTGAGAAATGTGGAGATCCGCAAAGAATGCAAGGCTGATG
Organism: Glyphotaelius pellucidus; assembly: GCA_936435175.1. Taxonomy (NCBI): domain Eukaryota; kingdom Metazoa; phylum Arthropoda; class Insecta; order Trichoptera; family Limnephilidae; genus Glyphotaelius; species Glyphotaelius pellucidus. Next base: position 3,934,203 of record OW386560.1, on the reverse strand, counting down.
TAAGCGTAATGAATAAGATTAAGAAAGGGACGCTCAGATGGTTTGGGCATGTAGAGCGAATGAATGAGGAAAGGAGTGTAAGGAGAATATATGACGCAAATGTGAATGGTAGACGAAGTCGGGGACGCCCGAGGAAGACATGGCACGACCAAGTGAATCAGATACTTGAGTCGGGCGATGTCAAGAGTCAGAATAACAGAAGAGCATGTATGAGACGATGTATGAATGTGAACGAAGCAAGGAGTGTGTGCCAAGATCGAGTTGTTTGGCGGTCCGTCCTCTCTGCCTACCCCTGCGGGGAAACGGCGTGATGGTTAGTTAGTTAGTTAGTTATAATATAAGTTTTTGTACACAGTTTTTTTTATTTGATTTTCGAACACCACACTACCCATGTCGTGTTACGGTAGTCGAAACTTGTGTATAGTGGGTGTATGTAATTATAATAAGTACAATAAAATAATTTTTTCTTCAAAATAGGCATATTTACTTTGGGGTGTCATCATTAATTTTATGAAAAACAAATACCTTTGTATTACACCACTATTTTATTAACAATATCAACATGTTTCGAAAACTATGTTTTCTTCGTCAGGATAATAAGTCAATACAATTAGATAATTTAGAAATTTTAGAAATTAGAAAAAGTGTTAATAGTAAATTAAATATTATAAATAACCAAACGTTTTTTAAAAATAGCCATCTTTTAAATTTATTTTCGTATTAATACTTATACTTATAATAATTTATTTTGTTATTTAGACTTCTTGTTTTCCTTTTAAAAGATTTTTTATTATGTTAATGTAATTTTTACCCATTCTAAAATAATTTTTATATTTTATTTTATATAATTGTTTTTTATGATATATTTTAGGTAATTAATCACCTCTCCTTTCTAATATTTTGTCTATGTTCTAATTAGTCTATACTTGTTTGTCTTTTGTTATTTATTATTGACTTATTATCCTGACGAAGAAAACATAGTTTTCGAAACATGTTGATATTGTTAATAAAATAGTGGTGTAATACAAAGGTATTTGTTTTTCATAAAATTAAAATAATTTTGTTTGAATACCACTTAATTATACATCTTTAATATATTAACCAATCGTTTCGGTTCAATCTGAACCTTCATCACATATAAACGCGTTATAAGTTACTATTAGTATTCAAAGGTAAAATAGAAGAGGAATATTTTAGTGGGGGCCGAGAACATCAAGTTTCTATTCAGTACGAGTATATCATCAGGGCAGATGTGTAATTTAAATGAATGTAATTAACATTACACGTCTGTCCTGATGATGGACACTGTAATGCTGACTGGTTGGCTGATACGTTGGCTAAAGAAGGAGATAGCCAGCGCGGCATAATAACTCAAAATTAAATCACGATAATGCTTTTGGCCGCGAAAATTTCAAATCATATCTAAGTAATAATATTATGTCTAATAATAATGATGTGATTTCTTTTCTCAACTCCATTTCTTCTATTCATCACACTTCCAAATTTATAGCGAAATGTCGTTTTTTTTATCCAAAAATAGTAAATTTTGGAAAATTTCTATTTTCTATAAAAATGCTCGGTTATTATCCGATTCCTACTATTAGACTGGAATTGTTTTATTCTTCACATACATCTTCACACGGGGCATTATAATATCTAAATAAATTTGCTTTTTGAAGGAGATGATAACACTAATAATCTAAACGAAAATATGAAAGAGAACAAGACACGGAAAAATAGAAAAAGATAATGGTCGCAACTGGGACTCGAAACCAGAACCTCTCGTGTAACCGGGACGTGCGCTTTTACCAATTCAGCCATTGCCATTTTCCATAAAACCGTCATAATTGTCAATCTCATATTTTCAAATTTTAGAATTAACAATATTTTATACGACTAATTTTTCCATAACATAGGTAACTACCCTTTAAATTATTACAGTTTGATGGAAGTTGGCAGTGGCTGAATTGGTAAAAGCGCACGTCCCGGTTACACGAGAGGTTCTGGTTTCGAGTCCCAGTTGCGACCATTATCTTTTTGGGAAAGGTTTGGAAGGGTGATGAATTGTGTATTTTATTCTAACTTGAATTGGCAGCTTACAGCCTTTCCGAGCACTACAAATTGAGATGCGTGTGTAGGGAGAAGTTGCCAATAAGAGCTCTTGATTATGCGGTCAAATTTATTTACAGTAAAATTTGATACAAAATTAAATGTGTCGCGACTAGAGTATCACAGGAGGAAATGTAAAACAGCCGAAGCAGGGGAACGCGAGAACTGGAATAATTTTGCAATCTCATGGGCTTGCCCGGAGAACGACTCTCGGGGGTACCAGTCGGTAAAATTTAATTTTGATAATTTTAAGTTTGTTCAGCCATATCTTTTTCTATTTTTCTGTATCTTATTCTCTTTCATATTTTCGTTTAGATTATTAGTGTTGTCTTCTTCTTCAATGATATATTACATTGATGGGAATAACCTTCAAAAGTTATAAAAAGAGAGTCGTTCTTACAAAAAATTGGAATTTTTTTGTATGGAATTTTATTCTTAAATTCCTAGTTTCCCCGTCATCACTGACGACATCTTAAAACTAATATATTATTTAACAAGAGAAAGAAAGAATGCCACACACATGGGACCTAATTCAAAAACACAAAGTAACTTAACTCTCTCCTTTAGAATACCGTAATAAGTTGGGCTTTAGAAACACCCGGCCAAAGTTGAAATATAAGCCCTTTAGGCCTCACACTCGGAGCCTAGACTTAGGCCCCGGGAAGGCCGCGGGTATCAGTCGGGGTTAGTCGCGGTTTGCCGCTGTATCTTTAGGAATTATATATTAAGCTGGGTATTCATCCGCGAACCGAACCTTTCGCGAGCCGCCTGAGAACCGTTCGAAAGGAACCTGCGAATCGAAACAAACAAAGTTTAACAATTGCAAATTAATTCATTATTATATTTATACACATTCTCAATTATGAACACTTAACTTCGAAAGTGGATGTTATCAAAATAAATAAAAAATCGGTTGTATGTCTGTCCTGTACTGTGTAACTCTGGTTTAATGAACTCTAATTTGTTACTTCAAAATTCGCAAATTCACTTTGTGGCATCATTATTAATTTAATGAAAACAAATAACTTGTGTACACTACTATTTAATTAACAATATCAAAATGTTTCGAAAACTATGTTTTCTTCGTCAGGATAATAAGTTATTATCCTGTTTATAAGTTATCAACATAGTTTTCGAAACATGTTGATATTGTTAATTAAATAGTGGTGTACACAAAGTTATTTGTTTTCATTAAACTCTAATTTGCTTTGAATTAAAGAGTGTCATTTGTTAATAAGTCAGTGACGCCTCATACATATGTCTGATAATGTTAAGTCCTCGTGAAAACAAGCTAATGAGTCCGAGTGGTCAAAATTGAAAAACCGTGTTAAGAGTTCAGACAAGCCGAAGAGATAATGTACAAGATAAAACATCTTTCTGTAATATGTATAATATTTTTAATTGATTTTTTTTTTTTTTTCAAAATTTGAACTGATTTGTGAAGAATTCAGACTAGGGGGGGGGGGAGTATAGAAGTGTAACATTGTATGATTAAGAGTATGGGAGGGTCATCAGCTATGTGACGTCACACGTAAAAATCAAAATATTTGAATAAAAAAAAAATATTATATACTGTTTTGATTATTTTTAGATGTATGTAAAATTGCAAAATATATGACGTCACACTAGGGGGAAGGGGTCTCACAAATGTGACGATGTGTTATGGGGGGGTCAAAAAAATCATGAGAATCGTTCGATGTAATTAGTGGATGGCCCTTTATTTATATACTTTAATTAATTATTTTATTTTAATGAATACTTGTCCTTTTTGTATACATCACTTACGAGGGTGTAATCAAGAGTAAATATTTGTTTTTATAAATATCTTTCAGTTTCATTATGTTTTCCTCTGACCACTCTATTATAATTAAAATTTTAAAAATCAATAGGCATTAATTAAAAAAAAAATCAGGGAGCAATTCATATGCGGTAGAAGTGAAACTTTCAGAAAACTAAAATAGACAAGAGAAATAGACGTGGGGAGACTACGAAGCACTTTTTTTTTATCAATATGAAGGATGATTTTTTCCATATTTTTGTCGTCGAATTCCAGTGCACCTTTTCCTATACATTTGGTTATCTTATTAGTATATGTTTTTTCTTCTTCGGAGTCGCTAGATGTCGCTTTATTTTGTGTTTTCTTTGTATTGTCCATTTTGGAGTGGTTTGAAGATTGAATATTGACTTTTTTATTGATTTCGTAGGATTGTCTGCTAAATTTCTGCAAAGGTTTGTCAGGTGCTTTATATCACTACACCTAAGAAGACATTTGTGGGACTGTGGATTTATCGTATTATATTGGAGCCCAATACCCGTCAATAAAATAAATATTTTATTGCTTTCTCATTTTCTTTTATTTGTTTGTCTCTTTTTAGTGTCGCTCGTTTCCGTTTCATTGAGTTTCAAATCACAACGATGCTAAAGAAGTTTTCACTTCAACAGACAATAGGAGGTTCGCGATCAGAAATAAAAACAACGAACTACACAACACGCAATGTGAACTGCGAATTCATTTTTATTTGATCGCCACGAGCAGTCCACGTGCAGTTTGTTCGTAGCTGAAAACCCCGTCTCAATCATGCGAACCAGCAGCTCGCTAACGAACACGAACACTCGCAGGTGTATACCCAGCTTTACGTGGCATTAATCTCACCATGGAGCGAGGTTAGGTGAAGAAACTTACGAAAAATATACACTGAAATATTATATTAACAGAAGAGGTTTAAGGCAAGTGTGGTTGGTTTTAAGCGTCTTTTTGGTTTCCGTCAAAAAATGTTTTTACATAACAGAATTAAAATAAATTGAATAAGTAATTTTTGTACCTCGATCCAGAGCGAAAGGTAGTCTCGTTAAAACGTTTTACTGTATTTAGCGAATACGAATCTAAAAATTTTAAAACGTTGAAATCGGTGGAAAACTGTTGTACAGTTCCGTGTTTTAAATTTAAGCAAAGAATGATCAGACTTTTGGATCACGAAATAACGCCCACATTGCATATTTTTGTTCTTCTTTATTGTATGTTTTCAATATACAATAAGAAAAAAGCACCAATTTTATAAATTTCATGTAGTGTCAGTATTTATTAGGCGGGTATGGCTACCGCCGTCCAGGGAATCATTTATTGGAAAACCCTTGCCAAAGGTCACCCCAAGTGGTTAGCATGTCTATTGCACCAAGTGGGTACACGGTTTTATAGGGTTAGGTGTGTCTAGGTCTTGACGGCACATGCGCTTGCCCACCTATTGCCTGGCGAGCCGGATCGGGAGAGACTGGTTGAGGGAAGCCTTTTTACCTCTCCAGCCGGACGCTCTCGACCCTTGTACCGCAAAGCGAGGGATGTATTCATACACCCGTCACTCCTTGTCACACTGACCCCCAGATTCCTACTCACCCCTTCCTTTCCCTAAAAAGACCCTCCAATTAGCATCCCCAAAGGTGACAGAGGCCCGGGGGGAATTGTTTTCCTTAGGACCTCCTGTGTGGAGCTAATGTAAAAAAATATATATATTCGAGTATGATTGCTTTAAAAATATGTTTTCACGTCAACTCAGAATCAACTCAAGTCAACTCAACACCTCTTTGAAAAGCCATGAAAGCCAAGATTTTTTTTTAAATAATCTATAACCTAACCTAACGTAACCTATTCAACCAATTTTTTCTTCACTTTTAATGACTTTTCAAAGGAGGTGTAGAGTTGATTGAAAAATATATGATTGCTTTCTACGAAAAACTTGGTTATTTTATTTATGTTTTTATGTGGTTCGATAATCGGCATACGACTACGCCTATCATAAATATAATATAATTATCAACTACATCCATTGGATTGTCACTGATAACGGTAAAGTCATAACAATATAATTTTTATACTTTCTTTTTATCTTTGCCGACAAGTTCTGAAAAATTTTGCAAAATGGTGTATAAAAAACATTTTCATAGATAGTGGCGGTTACAGCAGTATTGCTTTCTTGCGACGAATGTTTCCCAAATTTCGGTTTAGGCTGGGCGCATACATCCGATTTTGCTTTCCGGTTGTCTGACCAGACAATCGGATCGGATTAACACCGCACACATCCGATTCGAAAATCGGATAGGTAATACGACCGGGGCCGTTGGACGGCCGGTGTGGAAGAGCGTGGCCTATTTTTATTACCGATCAGGTTTTCGAATCGGATGTGTGCGGGTTTTAATAAGAAATGTATAGCGCGAAGGTCTTCCGGTTGTCTGATCAGACAATCGGATGGAAAAATCGGATCTATACGCCCAGCCATAGTCTTGGATTAATATTGCGACATTGAAGAAGAATTGTTACAATAATATGGTAGGTACTGTCTTGTAGCTGTTTGAAAATCTGAATAAACCGGGACTGAATATATTGAGCGCGGGAGAGGGCTGGGGTTGCCGGGAGGGGGTTCGCGGGAGAGGGGAGAGGAAGGTGGTGGGGGAACGCGTTAGGCGAAGGGGACATGGGAGGAGAAGGGGAGCGGGACGAATGGGAAAAGACACACAGTGAGAAACAATTCTTTATTAGTGGCATTGCAACATATGCCGGAAACTCGCTAGTCAGATTATAAATATTAGTTAAAAAAATTAGAAATAACCCACCGGTGTATTTTGCAATCTTATCTTCAACGTAATAATGTTTTGTAATCTAAAACTAAACATGTAAATTTGTTTGCGACAGGTCCCTACGCTCGGGAGCAGCCAGTCATAATAATATTGGCAGTGGAAGGGTAAAAGGGAATAGGAGCACGCCTCTTACTTTAGCGATAAAAACCGTTTTACTTGCACTCTCAGCGTCACAGGAAAGTGGGTCACCAACTCTACTAAGGAAGTTAGATGAGATTGGGAATTTATTTTATTTTATTTTAATTTTATTTATTCATACACGCCTTGAAGGCTTTTACAGAATCACATTATTAAAGTTACACATGTTAATCAGGAGTATAATTGTAAGCATGAAGTATATAACATTATAAACTGTACTTTAAGGATACAAACAGGTTTAATATGTACATAGGTATGTAGTTTCGTTATCATTAAAATTGTACAAAGGAGTTAATAAGTTTACATAGTGTAATAATGGTAAAACAGAAGAGTGCTTAAGATACTTTAAAAGTAGTTATTGAGGAACGTGTAGGTATTTACTATGTTGATTTTATTATTAACTTGATCATGAATAAATTGTTCGAAAGCAAGTTTTTCAAGAATTCAGCAAAATTAACGCAGCGATAAATAGTACCTACACATAGAAAAAAATAAATAAAAAATACATGAGTTGTAATATCTTGAAAAGTTATACAGATGAGTTCAACAAGTGTATAGTGTGATAGTAAAAAAGGAAAATTTAACTAACTAATAGTCACTCCGTTGCTTAGGCGGACCGCCAAACAACTCGGTCTTGGCACACACTCCGTGCCTCATTCACATTCATACATCTGCTGCTGGAATCACGTGACCCGCTAGGTGGCTGGCTGTACCCAAACAACATTAAATATGTAATGGAATTTTTGTTGCTGTAGGCAGAGAGGACGGACCGCCAAACAACTCGGTCTTGGCACACACTCTTTGCCTCACTCACATTCATACACCGTCTCATACATACTCTTCTTTTACTCTGACTTTTGACATGGCCCGATTTAAGGCGGCGCTTCCCCGCTCAAAAAGAAGAAGATGGAGAGATATGTAATTACGAATGTTGTACGGAGCGCGTTAATATTTTAAATGATAAAATTGAAGCGAAAATTGTGAAAATGTTTAATAAAACGTGACTCGTTTAAAATAGAGCAAAAATCTCGTGGAAGGCGTCTTAAGTATCATTTAAATAATATAATTTGTAAAATAATAGAAACAGACGTGTTTTTAATAATTTTCGGAGCATACTTAGCGATTTTTTTTCTATTGAGGGAATTTCATATAATTTGCGTTTTGGCGTGGAACGCGTCTAGGCATTATCTTCAAAAATAACGTATATTTTTTTAAGAGCTTAAAAACTTCAAATGTTTAAGAGAGATATGTAAGAAATCGGTAGAAATTCGGGTTGCGGCGGCTTAAGTATCTAATTCACTTGATCGTGCCATGTCTTCCTCGGGCGTCCCCGACTTCTTCTACCATTCACATTTGCGTCATATATTCTTCTTACACTACTTTCATTGTTCATTCGCTCTACATGCCCAAACCATCTGAGCGTCCCTTTCTTAATCTTACTAATTATGCTCACATCAGCCTTACATTTCTCACACGATCTTACATGGTTTTACCACACGCGCGCCTCAGGGATCTTTTTCAAAAGCATTCAGCTTATTTTCATCCTTCCTCTGCCAGTTCCATGCCTCACTCCATACATCAGGGTAAGTACCAGGACTCCGTTGTGGACTGTTAGCTTCGCTTCTAAAACTAAAGTAGACAAGAGTGGGGAGGCTACGAAGCACCACACAAAGAGGAGATCGATTACACTCATTTTCTCGCAGGCTAAATCCTTTAGATGTTTGTGTTTGTCTCTGTTTAGTGTCGCAATTTTTCGTTTAATCGAGTTTCAAATCACAACGGTGCTAAAAATGCAAAAAACCATTTTAAAACATAGTTTTGTAAATGTGGGATATTCCCTTTCGCCTTTTCACAGTCCATATCATATACGACCCGGCAATAATATAAGAAAATGTTTACATGTTTCAAACAATGGACTTCTTTAACAGTTCGACGACTTATCGTCACACACTATGCTGAAACCTCTCCTTATCAAAGAAAGATATTGCGAAAGTAAAATACCTATTGTTAACTAACTAACTAACTAACCATCACGCCGTTTCCCCGCAGGGGTAGGCAGAGAGGACGGACCGCCAAACAACTCGGTCCTGGCACACACTCTTTGCTTCACTCACATTCATACATCGTCTCATACATAATCTTCTATTATTCAATTATACCTATTGTTAATTTAATTTAATTATAAAAATGTACATTATTTGCAGATGATACTCTTTTATCAAAGATTATAACAAAGATATAGTAGATCTGCCCTAAGTGATAAAAGCGTATTAATTCCCCCTCCCCATACCGGTTCCATTTGGAGCCGGCTGGGCTCGCGTATAGCCTCGCGCGAATCTAGAAAATATGACTTCATCATTCTTGTGCGAACCAGCGTCGAGCTCCCATCGGTACATTTTACGAAGTAACACGGCAAAATGGTGGCTTGTGCTACGAAAACGTGTAAAAATAGAAGTGAAAAAGAGAAGTAACCCAATTTAGCATTATTTTAAGCTTATTCAGATCATATAATGTGATCAGTTTTAGTAACATACGTTTTTAAAGTGTGCTCGTCACTGTTGGGTAAGTAAATTAGGAAACATTTGTAAATGTGTAACTAAATACGGCAACAAAATATTCGACTCTGAAAACGGGCGAACTTTACTTTGGCGTATTTAGACTTCGCAAATTTGTTCATAACGTGGCGAGCGATTCGCGCTCCTATGTAAAAAGGTCTATTCATTCAAAGGCAGATTTTACTTTTAAGAGCTAAATGGTGATATTATAATGCGAGATGCCGATGCACATATTATCACAGTCATTTTGCCCCTCCGCGTGCCGCTATAGTTGGTTTGTACCCCTCTCCTATCTATTCTCGTCTACTAATATTCATATGTCTACGTTCTCAACCTTATTTTGCCCACCGCCCATATTTGTTATACATTTTTGTTTAGCAAGTTAAAAAGCAATTCTTTTGTATTTTGAGTACCGGGTTGCTACCTCCTTCCTTCTTGTATTCACGATATAGTGCAATTCTTAATAAAAATAATACATGTAAGGTGTCAATATTACATAATAAAAAATAAAAAATTTCATATCATCCAATCTAATGTAGGTCTGAATGTAATGGAATCTTTCAGTTCAATTTTCATCCACTACCGAAATATGTGAATTTTTGCACACGTGATAAAAATTATTACAATACACAAAATAACAAAAATTAATAAATATTAAAGTTTACTTTGCTTTATTAGTGCGTGATTAGCGTGTTTTTTTTTGTATATTTTAGACCATATTTATTTTACCTGCCCACGCCCTCACTGGGGCATCTCAATGCCCCCTAATTTTCTTTGGGTCTTCTACTGCCCCCCTGAAAGTCTCAAATGTCCACAAGGGGGAGTTATCGCCCACATTGAGAACCTATGGATTATAATATAGATTTATCTAGAAATCTTATCTAGGCTCTCTCGACTTTTTTTTTTTGTATGAATACCGCTCAAGAGTCCCGCTCCCGTCTGGAGCCAGTGAGACTATGACATCCCCGATCGGGGTATGTTGTGAGGCTGAAGGTAGTGTGGAGGGGAAGGAGATGGGGAGAGGAAGGTGGGAAGTACCTGGCTATTCAGATCTGGTCACTAAACACGGCGAAAGCCATTTCAAGCAACGTTTCAATTCTGAATGGTGGTCTTACACCGGGGCGATACTGAGAATATCTTCCACTCTGGAACGTGCCGCAAATATACTATATATTATTTGAAATGAATAAATTGTGAAATAACACAAATTATTCAAATAAAATTTATTTGCCCCGCCGGGATTCGATCCCGCGACCTTTGGAATGCTAGTCAAAAGCCTTACCGCTGGACTATGCCGGCCGTCATAGTCCAGCGTCCAGTCCACTATTAATATTACGAATTTAATGTTGATGCTTCAGTTTGTGGATGCGGCGCATCCCCAAACTGAAAGAATCCTGAAAATCTTCATACAAAAAATTGAATAACGTCGTATTTTTCAATCTTAGTACTATAGCTCACTGAAAACTCAGTGATCCCTCGGTGACATCATATCGAATCTCACAAGAACGTGCTGTATAAAATTAAGTTAAGTCAGATTCCTTCCCAGCGTCCACTGTTCACCAAGCTATTCCCATAGTTGTGTTACATTTGAAAACACTTATTTTTTTCAAAATTAAGTGTTGCCACAAAATAAGTTTGCTGTGTTTGAAGAACTTATTTTTTATTACAGTCCATTTTCAATACAAGAATATCCAATATATCCAGCGTAGAACAATAAAAAAACTTTATAATGATGTTGCTCGTTGATTACTTGTTTAGTTTATATTATAAAAATCCACGCATTAATTAAAAACAGCATCAAACCACAGCAAGACAACATTGAAGACACATAATTTGGTCGCATGTCGATCTATCTAAAATCTAAACACTGTCATCATGTCAGGAGGGATGAGATTGAAGACAGAAGACGAGACGGTTCCCATTGTGCTGATACAATGTATGCAATGTTACAATGCCGGCTGCCGCGCCCCGGAATCAAACCCAACTCATTTAGCTACCGACACAATGAGAGCATGCCTGTACCATGCGGCTGCAGTGAGGTCTTTGTGTCGAGTAGGCGATGGATGAATGGTTCTATCTGCACTAATAATATCGATTGTTATTGAAACTGATCTATATTATTTGGCAGTAGGCTCAATCATATTTTGGTAAGCTTTCGAAATCGCTGGACGCGCTTAATACAAATATTTTTTAAAAAGAAAAACATTTGATTCATCTTAACTACTCTAAAAGTTAATAACTAAAGTTATAATTACTAAAAAATATTTCTGAACGTAGCCAAATACTAGAAACTGATTTTGAAGGGTGATGAAATACGCTTTCAAATTTTGTTATTACAAATAAATATTAAAATTTAGGATGCAAACAAAAAAGAATTAAAATGACTTACAAGGTGTTTTTATGTGAAAACAGTACTAAAATCACGGTTAACGTAAAAAAATCACTTATTTGATTAAACAAATCTATAAATAAGCAATTTCGTCACCTCATTTTTTTACCATTTCATATAAAAATATTTAATAAAAAAATTAACCAAGTCTAACGGCGCGTATGCGTTTTGGCGGGTGAAAACTGTTCCTACAAAATTAGTATTTCTTATCTATTTCTGTGAACAACTATGAACAGAGTTGTGAAGCGTGGTTTATTATAGATATTCTCCTTTATGTTAAGCCGCCGCTATCCGAATTTCCACCGATTTCTTACACATCTCCCTTAAACATTTGATGTTTTTAAGCTCTTAAAAAAATATATGTTATTTTTTAAGATAATATCTAGATACGTTCCATGCCGAAACGCAAATTATATAAAATTCCCTCGATAGAAAAAAATTGCAAAGTATGCTCCGAAAATTATTTAAAACAAGTTTATTTCTATTATTTTACAAGTTATATTTGTGAAAAAATTCACAATGTTTTTTTAAATGATACTTAAGATTCGTTCCATGAGATTTTTGCTCTTTTTTAAACGAGTCATGTTTTATTAAGCTTTTTCGAAATTTTCGCTTCAATTTTATCACTAATATTAGCGCGCTCTGTCCAACATTCGTAATTACATATCTCTACATCTTCTTCTTTTTGAACCAGGAAGCGTCGCCTTAAGGTTGTCACTAGAACAAAACGGAGTTATAACCATTTCTGTGGGAACACACGCGTTAGCTTGAAAAAAGCTTATTATACTTGACTGCTATTGATATATTGTCTTGAAAACAAGCTTAGGGGTCGGAGTGGTTAAATATACAATAAACAGTGTTAATCTCAAGTGAACTCCCAGGTAAGTTTGGTCCTGTATATTTTCTGTCTATACAGAGTATTAATAAACAGCACGTACGGTAGACGCTCTACTGTACGTACATTTTTACGCAGCATTACGATCAGTGGTCAAATCATTCTACATATATTTTCGTATCAGTGATGAACCGGTGGATGCAATTTTTAGCCAAGAGCTGTTTTTAAGGCGATCCAATAGTTCAGGTGAAATCGGAATTCACGCCCCTTTATGAGATGAGTTTAAAATTACTTGAGAAAAAGCTTTCAGAAAGGTTGGAAAAGGTATTTGAGAATTTTTTATTACAGGTTGATTTCGTAAAGGCCTGAAAAGAATATTAACTCCTTTTTTACGCATTGTTTATTGTATATAAAATTGATTTCACGGAACCAAGCGACGCGGAGCAACACGTCTATTCCTCGCTCCGGCCGAATATTTTCCCACTTAATCGGTCTTTCCCCTCTAATGATAAAAATAATATTGTAATCCCAAATTCCAATAAACTTCCCCCGCTCTTACCCCTCCCCCTCCCTCCTACCCCTAGCCCTGTATTTAATCCATTATCTATATAAAATTATTAAACTTCAGTATACTTTAACTCCTGATGAGGTGAACATCGTTCACGAAACATGTTAAGTGTGTATTAAATAAAAGTTATGTGTACGAAGATATTTGTGTTTTAATAAAATATTAATAAATTATTTTGTATGTCTTCATCTTAACTGTTTGTCTAGTTTGTAGTTGGAAGTAAGATTTTAGAAATATATTATAAGTTTGTACGGCGCCCTTGAGGTGATTTTTCACAAAAACGGAGCTATAAAAATCATCCAAATATTATTATTATTAACTAAAGGGTATAAAAATATTTGGACCTTATAAAAAAGACGCCCGATTTCTGAGGGATATGCTCAGTCAATTATTAAAATCGATTTGTGCTTCCGCGGATTCTGAATTCTGATGGTGTTCTTCTGAACGTGAACGTTTCTTTCCAATAAGTCGGTGTGCAAATCTTGGCTAACACTTTTATATTTGCGTGTAAAAATACGAACCGTAAACTTTTTGTTTTTAACCATCTGGTAATTCTGAAAAATCACGCCACGCAACATCGCCCACGAATCTCATTAATGGTAACAGAGGGAAAATTCAAATAACAAGATCGTCCTAATTACTAACTTCTCCGCGGCGTAGCGGTCGTTTCACCAACCTCCGTGACGTCACGGATTTCTTTCATTTCAACTTTCAAAGAATTAGTATTTTGTAGAAATTAGATTTTTTTATATGAAATACCGCACAAGAGTCCCAACTGCTCCCGTCTGGAGCCAGTGAGACTATGGCATCCCCAACTGGGATATGTTGTCAGGCTGAAGGTAGTGGGGAGGGGAAGGAGATAGGGAGGAGGAAGGTGGGGAAGTACCTGGCTATTCAGATCTGGTCACTAAACACGGCTAAAGCCATTTCAAGCAACGTTTCAATTCTGAATGGTGGTCTTACACCAGGGCACTATCGTACTCTAGTATCGCACTCGATGATAACGTTTTTGAAGTGTAAACTTATTTAGCACCGTTGTGATTTGAAACTCGATGAAATGAAAACGAGCGACACTAAAAAGAGATACATTTGTAGGATTTAGCCTGCGAGAGAATGAGATAGCAATAAAATATTTATTTTATTCACGGGTCCCACGCAAGTCTCTTTTGTAGTGGTATAAAGCGCGTGAGGAGCCAGACATTTAGCGGACCAATCTGAAAAAAAACATATTTTAACTTTTGTAAAATCAATATCTTATCTTCAAACCACTCCAAAATGAACACAAAAGAAAGCGACATCTAAGGGGTGAGCTGTTTTTAATTACGTGAGCTGTTTTTTTGTTTTTCAGTTTTAAACCCCCCCTCCCTTGGTGAGATTAAGTGATATTTGGCGGAACCCCCCTACCCCTCACGTGAGACTTACACCACACTTAGATCGTCTTAAACCATAGTGTACTAACTCACTTTGTAATTTTTCAATTTACCTCCTCCACCCTCCTTCAAAAATAACGAAATGCACACATTATCAATCGCGCGCCACCTGTAGTAAATTTTGTATACAAATTTCATAACGCCAGAGCTCACCATTATATATAGAAAGATCGCGGGCGTGTACACAACAACCCACCAAAGCTCCATCGCAATTGGATTAACGGTAGAAACGCAAACGGGGCAAACAGAGAAACATTCATTTTTGTGTGCCATTCTTGACAATATCAAGGAGGATACCCTTCCATAGTGCCCTTCTTGACAATATCAAAGAGGATACGGTGTTTCTACTTATGTCGACAGAATAGCACTTAATCCCAAACATGGGAACATCTCAGCACAGGTTCGCCTAGTGAGTAACCTATTTACATACAGTTACGGATCATTAACATTTTTTTTCAAATTACTAAACTTATTATCTATGTAAACCATGTAATAATTTGTAAAGTGTATGTTCAAGAATAGAAATAAATAAATAAATGTGTTTTTCAAGAATTTTTTTAAATTATTTAGTTTATGACATTGTTTACAGTATTAAAACATAATATTGAGACAAAAACAGAATAGTTAAATACATATTTTAATGGATTTCTACGCCAATTAAGAGAGCTAGCTCTTGAGCTTGGTGTAGGAGTTATTTCTTAATTATATACTGGAGTGTACAATAAATTTATTTATAAACTTAAGCTTAGGTTTTTTTTAATATGATTTAGTATGTTTAACATATTTTCAAGACAGCTCAGTTAGTATCGAAAGTAATCACTTTCTTCGTGGGAGGATATAACGGCACATAACACAACTAATTTATAGTAATGGTCCATCGATGTCTCCATGTCGGTAATAATTGGTATTCGGATCTTTCTCATCCGGCGGCTGCCATTGGATATCGTCATAAATAACAAAACTTCATATTTTATTATTGTATTTTATCTTGTAAACAAATTGGATGTTGTTACATTGTATGTATATAAATGTATCTACAATCTAAAAACTTGTTCCTCTTTTTTCTTTTTCTATAACATGCAATTTGTCTTGTATTATTCATATTCATCTGCACGTCTTGTATTACTAACTTACACTATTTTATTATTTTTCATGCATCTAAAATTTAAAAGCAGGTAGTTTCGTTTTTTTTCTTTCTTTCTCTTATATATTATTTTCACCTTTTTACCTACCTTTATGCTCCTTTATACCTACCATATATAACGTTCATTTCTTTAAGTTTTTATTTTTTTAAGTAAACATTGTGTCTCCGTATAATTACATTTATAATTAATTTAATTCTCCTAACAAATAAAGTTAAAACTTTTAATTGATTGTATCCTGATTTATTTAAGACTTTGATTACATTATTCTCAAATCTGTGTATTTGACTTTTTTTACTCACTTTTTTAACGAATTTAACTCTTTTTCGAAGCTCGACCCGATCACTTCGCCAGTGCGTCGAGAGCAACCCGGGTCTTGTAAAAAGATCAAACGACCCGACTTCCGCTTAAAATGTATTTATTAACTAGCTAGTTATTAAAAATGTTTTTCCGGGATGAAAAGTAGCCTGTCACTTTCCAGTCCTCCGACTATCCCTATGCAAAAAAATCTCGTCGATCGGTCGTTCCGTTGCGACGTGAAATAAGGACAAACAAACAGACACACATTCGCATTTATGATGTTAGTTGGGATTTTATTTTAGTTTTTTTAAGTTTAAGCTGACAAGTTACCAATTTATCATAACTTACTATAAGGTTTTCTTTTTTTAATGTGGATCTTACAATCTTTTGAATTTGCTAATTGATGTAAATTGTATAGTTTCAACCCATTGTAGAAAAAACTTTTTTGTGTGTTGGCTTTGTCCTTTTTTGGTAGTCTGCTTTCACTGCATACGTCGTTGTGTTATGTCTGTGAATGTCCTTTTGGTATATAATTTAATTTGAAAAATATTTTGATAACAATTTGTTTACTATTTTATCTATAATATTACCACGTTCAAGATCAGCTGATTTCTGTTTCACTGTTAGCCAATTTAGTTCCTTTAACATTATAGTTATTTCGCAGCAATTCTAGGGGGAGGACGTCCAGTTGGCCGCTCCAGACATAGTTGAGGGAAACAACTCCACAGAATCATCGGTTTTTATCACACACATCGCATATTCCCATATTCCCATCACATAACATATTTATTCAGATACGTTTTTAGATTTTCACGGCCAAAAATATTTTCGGTATTTATTTTTGGGGTGTTATGCCGCGTTGCCTCCTATGCTACCTCCTTCTTTAGCCAACGTTTCGCCACAATGTACTGTTGGACACTGTAACGCTGTCCGAAACGTTGTCTAAAGAAGGAGGTAGCGCAACACGGCATAACACCCCAAAAACAAATAACGAAAAAATATATTTATTGATTGTTTTTGTGTTTGATTCGTAGAACTCCATTTAATAAAAAAATGAAATCAAATTCACTTATGTTTTTAGTAAGTTCTGCAAGTATTTTAGTTTTTGACGTGATAACGTCTTATAAATCGATGAACGCCGGCTGCACTCACGAAAAAGCATGACTCATTGTCACGTTGTCACGTTCCGCCTGAGCCGAGCGTACAAGCGAGAACGCGAACAAGCGTTCCGCCTAAGCGTTTGGCTTATGACGCATCTATCTCTCTTCTACTCCATCGTTATTATATGACGTTATCACGTAAAATTATCGTCCGTAAATCGACTTTACAGACAACCAAATTTTTTTTTAAAATTATTTTGACAGCTGTTTCGGCTTACAATGCCGTTTTCAAATTGTGGTTAGACCACTATGAGACGTCTTATTTATACGATTCTATGTACCCTCGCCCAATTTCAATTTTTTAGATGCCCAAAGTGATTTCTCACCGTATAACCGATTTACTGAGAAAATAATTGTGACAATTGATTCTCCATTTTGTGGGACCTCACATATTTGTTCGTTTGAAGATATTCCTTACTGTGTAATGAATACTTGCAACTTTATGAAATTTATCTAACCATTCAATATTAAACAATTATTAACCCGCGAGACACCAAAGATCCGGGTGATTGTACGTCGATAAAAAATGCATAATATCAAATAAACTTCAATAATCCACGATTCTTCTTGCGCAGTTATGGAACGGCACCGCCTATACGAAAGCAATAAACCGAGAATCAATTCTATTGTATTGTCGCATCGAAGGATGTCCACCAGGACACCAATAATCGTACTGACGCAAAGTGACTGCTTTTCTGTTAGACTCTGACAACGAACCGTACCCAAGTGCGCACTTGAGCTGACTATTAACTATAATCTTGGTGAAATAACATGCATTTTTGTGTTTACGATCACTTCGAATGAATCTGAAGAGTCCTTTTTAAAATTACATAATATTATTTTGTGATATATTAATGCAATTTTTTCTTTTTCCACTTATTTATTTGCTTCCGGCCATGAAAATTTTATTCGTTTTAATAGTTCGTAGCTAATTAGAGTATAATTCTCTAATTTGGTCACCTCACCATAAAGTTATATTAAAAATTGAAAATTTATCTTTATTAAATACAATTTACTATTGTCAAAGTTTCGATACTTTTGTGTTAACGATCAATAATAATAATTGGATAATTTGTAGAGCGCCGTTTTTGTGAAAAATCACCTCAAGGGCGCTGTACATCTTATTATTAATTCCTAGGTTCTATCTAATTTAACTATTTACAAACAGATACAGAAACATACTTACCTGGCAGGTCACTTCCGAGAAATTAGAAAGTTAATAGATACGTTAAGATAGTTGCAGAAGATACGGTCTTGCACGCGGAGGGCATTATATTTGAAACACTGGACTTTGCATGAATTTACATTAAAAGATTAGTGGCAAAAGTAGAGTTGTATTTATTTTGAGAGACTGGAGAATTTTGGAGTCTTTAGGGAATCTTCATGAAATGACCCTTACATAAAGCTTACAACTGATTTTTTTTATATTTTTTTTAAATTTATTTATTTTATTTTAACAAATGAGTTATTTTTACGATGATCGTTTTGAAAGATTCTGAAGAGTCTTTTGTAATTTAATGAAAACATTGAATTTGCGAATTTTTTTTTTTTTTTTTTTTTTATATTAACAATTTTTTTGGTACAATTGGTAAAATTTTGTAATACAAACTTTTTATATAAACAGTTTTAAAAAGTAGAGAATAACATAAATAGAAAATAGATTAGCAGATTAACCAAAAAAATCCCACATAGGCATCGCCAGTTCGTGGGTATACTTGAGTGATTTTAAGACAGATAATTTACTCATAAACATACAATATATTGTAGAAGTTTTGAAAAAAAAAATAAAATTAAATACATAAAAAATAGATTCAGTGTTTACTGAAATACATATTCAAAAGACATGTTCATAAAGATTAATAAAAATTTGGTTGTTACAGCAGGTCAGATGTTACAGCAAGTAAATGTTTGTGTCGACGGTATTTATCCAAGACTTTAATACATTTTTATACTTGCTGTAGGTGGATATATTTTTACAATCAATTTCTGTAGCCTTATAGAAAGCATTATATATTTTTGGTGTAATAAAATATGCATGTCTTTGCGCAAGCCTAGTGTTACACATTGGAACTTCAAATACATTATTTAACCTATTACTAAAACGCTTTTCATTTTTTGTAAAAATAACATTTCGTGTAAAGATATATTTTAAACATTGTTTAATTTTTCAGTAAATTTTTCTTATATCTAACAATTTAGCCTCATGGAACAATTGCACGGAGGGGTAGTTTATATCTTTATGCAACATTATTTTTAGTATTAATTTTTGAGTTATTTCTAGTGGCTTAATGTGTGTATTATACACACCCCCCATCCAATTATTCCATAAGATACTGATGATTGCACCAATGCATGATACACCAATTTTATTCTTTTAATGTCAACTATGTATTTTAAACGTTTAAAAATATAAGTTAAATACCTAAGTTTATTAACAAGCTTTTGAATGTGATCTGTCCATTTGAGTTGACTGTCTATTATAATTCCTAAGTATTTAACTGTATTTCCCGTATTCATTTTGTAAAACTACATAATATTATTTCATGATATATTGAACCAATTTTTCTTTTTCCACTTATTAATTCACTTCCTGTCTTAAAAAAATTATTCATCTCATTAGTTCGTAGCTAATAAGAGTATAATTCCCTCATTTGGTCACTTCGACGGCCGGTCGGCGAGGTCTAGCGGTAAGGCTTTTGAGCTTGACTCGCAATCCGAAGGTCTTGTGATCGAATCCCGGGGTTGCAAATAAATTTTATTTGATTAATTTGTGTGATCTCACTAACACTGTATGCGGGGACATTGGGGTCTAGATTTGTTCTAAATTAAATATAGCTTCGTTATTTCAAAAACAGTCATTGCGAAAGCCTTGAAGGAGTAACCATCTGTTACTTATACCAGGGCGGGTAAGTGGTGAATAACCTCCAATGATTAATTTGTGTTATTTCACAATTATATCATTTAAAATAATATATAGTATATTTGCGGCACGTCCCAGAGTGAAAGATACTCTCAGTATCGCCCTGGTGTAAGACTACCATTCAGAATACAAACCTTGCTTGAAATGGCTCTAGCCGTGTTTGGTGACCAGATAGATTTGGTGCCAGTAAGCCAGGCACTGCCCCACCTTCCTCTACCACATCTCCTTCCCCCAACTACCACCTTCAGCCTCACAACATAACCCAATTGGGGATGCCATAATCTCACTTGCTCCAGACGGTACAATGGGACTCTTAGAGTTATATTATAAATTGAAGTTTTATCTTTATAAGTTACAATGTACTTTTGCCAAAGTTTAGATTTTTTTAAACGTAAGGTCTTATTACGTTTTGATTTTGTTTGAATTCTTCCAATAATAATATTGTCTCCATCATTCGCATCGCTAAATATATATACACAATGCCTACTGTGTTCAGTTTGGCCTCAGTTGAGCCTTGTGACCTCTCGATTATCTGAGAAACCCGGATTTCAAAAAGGTCACCATTTTTGTAAGACCCCCATTTTTCTTAC
This sequence comes from Glyphotaelius pellucidus, assembly GCA_936435175.1. Classification (NCBI taxonomy): domain Eukaryota; kingdom Metazoa; phylum Arthropoda; class Insecta; order Trichoptera; family Limnephilidae; genus Glyphotaelius; species Glyphotaelius pellucidus. Next base: position 3,913,438 of record OW386560.1, on the reverse strand, counting down.
GAAACGCTTACGAGGGGTCACCATGGTTGTACTTAAATCAGCGGTTCTCAACTTATTTTTGGTGTTAGTTATTTATTTTTAAGTTGAAGCTATTTCAACAGTTAACAAACTAACTAACCAGCACGCCGTTTTCCCGCAGGGTTAGGCAGAGAGCTCGGACCGCCAAACAACTCGGTCTTGGCACACATTTTTTGCCTCGCTCACATTCATACGTCGTCTCATACATACTCTTCGGGCGGCTGTTTGGTTCGGCTTCGCCCAGTTAGTGTTGGTAACCATTTTATAAATCCAAGAAACTGGTTCCAAAAATAGCTCGTTCGTCGGATCCACTGTCATCGAGTGATAGTCACTGGGACAAAGTAACCGAGACAGGCAATGACGTCATATGTAATATATAGCCGCTTGATACAACTATGTATTACCGTCAATCTTTCCATATACGGAGAGATACTACATATTCACCAATTCGTGGCAGTTATAATACCTAGGGGGGACACGTCCCCATCCGAACTGCTGACGGAAGTGGCGACATCTTGTGATGAATTTTTTAACATGAAACTGAATTACAACGATAGCTTTGTTTGAAATTTCATGTACACAGATGTTATTTATGGCGCCCGTGCGTACGTGCACCCGAAGCCGGGTTCTGAAATTCAACCATGCAGACACAAGCCTATTAATACTATTCGATCGATGATGTCGCAGACTGGGAAGGTGAAGGTGAAAGGTTTTTACCTTATGAATACATCTGTCTGAAAAGTTGAGTTTTAAGTTTAGCAACAAATTTCGCAAAGTCTGGGATCATTCTTAAATCATATGGCAGTCCATTCCAGGCCCTCTCAATCTATCATCTATATCCCACTCTTCCAAACTCACAATATATCATATGTGATTCGTTTTTTTTTTGTGCGGTTTTGATTATCGAAGGCCCTTGAATATTGTGAAATGTGCGTGAAAGACCACTGCACAATGTAGATAATATGCACATAAAGGAAAGGAGAAAAAAATGACTTACTGCGCTGGTACTTTCTTCTATCTTGGCTGGTTTTATTATGCATTTATATGACTATATTAGTCGCGGTATGCGGGATTCGGTTTGCGGTATGCGGGATTTGGTTTGCGGTATGCGGTAAGCGGTATATTAATAATAATAATATAATAATAAGGTCTTTATTCCAGGATGTGGGGAGGGGAGTGCAATCCCACACATCCCAAATAGGGTATAATTACATATGTTATTATGAATAAATAAAAAGATAATTTAATGCAGAGATGTTTATGCGGCGAGGGTCGATTAATGACTGACGTGGGTAAAGCAAAAATGATGGGTCTAAGGGAAGGATAAGAAGGATATGTGACAATATTAACTAAAAGCATAGGGTCTATGATGTGTAGATATAAGTATGTAGGTAAGTGTAGCTATGTATTGTGTAAATGCCCAACCAATATGTAAAAAAAACCTAAATTGAAAATTTTAGAGAACCCCTGAGTTAGGTCATAGTTTGTAGGTTGAGAGTAGTGGACGTCGTATAACATGTCGCCTATTTATTTATGGGAATGTCAAATGTTTATGTATTTGACGGCTCGCTGCGCATGCGCGCATTTCGCTTTGCTAAAGTGAAACAGTCAAAATGGTGCCACATTAATACCCTTCTCAGCCTTAATGAAATATCTGCGGGGCCGCACTAGCAATGCTCTTAATATTTATGCCCAAATTGTCGTGATTCAATTCGTATTGTATTCTCTAAAATAACTGCATTCTTGCTTAATGTTAAATCACTATTTGTATTAATTTTTACTACGAATCGGTTTACATTATGAATACAAAAAAATATGCTTTGAATAAAAATATTTGAATAATATAAGAAACAATTAAAAATACTGTGTCTGTGACAGTTTCCCTTTATTAACTTATTTATTTCTTATAAAACAATTCATATCTATCCACTTCTGCGCTTGAAATCGAGCGATTAGATAATCTAATCTAAATCGAAATCTGCTAGTTAGCTAGTTATATGATTACACTAAGCGAGTTTACTAGCAGATAGTGAATTCGCCGGCTAGTAGCTTGTATATATTCAATATAATCGAAGAGACTTAAGACTCCGTTTGCCAAGCGATTTTTATGCCTATTACCTATATTCCTGGCGATATAAGGCACATTAAGAATGTACACATTTGGCTTTTGACTTCTTACATAACGACGGCTAATCGACAATAATCGCAGAGGTAGTAGAGCAATATAAAATTTATCTCCGTAAAACCTCAAAATTTTAACGTAAACAACACGTTTTTCAACAATTTTGAAGATTTTTTGGGTTCAAATAATGTAATGTTGTAATTCTTCTGAGAAAAGTCAATATCGTTCTTTCCTCTTATGTCTCTAAATTAATATGACTAATGGTAATGAGCAAGTGCTACTTAGTGGCGTGTGTGTCAGTGGCATTGCTAGTATTGAGCATGCTATTGGATTCGCGGGTGGAAGGGGAAAGCACTCGCTTATGCTCATTTCGATCCGTCTCAGGTCATGGCAGCTGTGCGTGCGCATTATTTGCAAACATAAAAATGTCTTTGGAACACAGGGTCATTAAAATACCCATAATAAATATAAAATTCCCCCCAAAAGTTCCTTTATCAGGAATTTCAGGATTCAGTAATACAGATTTTGCGCTTTACAGTAATTGCAAGCGTTTTGGCTGTTGGATCAGTGCATCTAGATGCGGCCCTGCTAAGAGAAGTATTCCCACCGCAACTACGGCCGGTGCGCCGTACTGGAAAATTTCTTCCCCGGACTCGGAAAAATGTACGAAATACAGAGAGAAAAAATCAAGAAACGTTCCATTTTCAAAACCGTAAAATGGAACGCGCGCTTTTGTTTCTTTTGCCTGGCGAAGCTTCAAATGGAACGCTTTTTTAATGTTTTTTTACAACGAGCTAGATTGATGTTCACCTGAATAAACTTCTCATTTTGTATCCATGAATATTAAAATTAAAAATTTAAATCTTGTGTTTTATTTTAAAAGAAAAGTGGGAGGTTTTTATTTTATTTTAAATTACATATACATGATGCTATTACTAGGCCATTTCCTTCTTTTGAAGAGATCCTTTGTTCTTTTCGCGGAGTTGTGATAACATCATCAGGAAGGAAATTGTATTTTAATTTGAATGTTTTATGTAATATACCTGAGAAGTTTAAGGTAGCATGTCACATTTAAAAAATTGTTTTGACTTAGAAATTTACAGCCCCACTTAAAAACGCGTGAAAATGTTATTTGGTTATTAAATATTAATTAAATATAATATAATATTAATTATCCATACTAATATTATAAATGCGAAACTGCTCGAGTTTGTTTATGACCTTTTCACGCATAACACAATATAAAGACTTTAAAAATTCATTCACCAATAGAAAGCTAAATTATATGCGCAGACTATATTTTGTATATGATGGTAAGTTCTGGCGTAATGAAATTATAAATATTAATATATTATATTTGTTGTACGTTTTCTGTCGCTTACTAAAGCAAATTTTTGCTAACGTCAGAAAAAAATCGTTTCCTTGGAAACGATTGCTACTGCTTCAGAAAATTCAAATATTAGAATATGTTTTATTTTTTTGGACAAGCTTCTGTTTTGGAATAAATGTCAGTTCCTACATTAAAAATATAATTCGTAACGATTATAAAGACTGAATAAATGAACTGAATAAATAGTGTAATTTTTTATTATATTCACAAACTTTCAAATATTCAATTAAAAATAAACATCCGAAATGTTTGTAAGCGCATAAATTCCGAACGAATGAACAAAATTGGATAAGTAATTATTTTTTTCTTTGAGCTATAGCATTATGAAATTTAGGTGGTAGGCGCGATGTTTGAAAACTGAATGTAAGGGAATGAATATATGGAATGCGGGAGGGGATGGGGGTGGGGTGGGGGGGGGAGATAATTGATAAGTGCAAGCGCTACAGTAATTTCCCGTAATACCATGCGAGCGAAGCCGCGGGGAAAAGCTAGTTATATAATATATTATTATATAATTTAATATTGTTCGTGGAAAAATATATACTTTGCTTTTACAGGCAGAGGGGTTTGTTTATTTGTTGTATATACTCGTTTTATTAATAATTTCTGACCGAATTTCTGAGTTTTTCAAAGGTATTTTAAGTGTCCTATATATTTCTTATTTTTGAAACTAGTATGGCAGTGAGGCGTGGAACTGGCAGAGAAAGGATGAAAGTAGACTGAATGCTGTAGAAATGAGATCCCTGAGACGTATGTGTGGTAAAACCATGTATGATCGTGTGAGAAATTTGGAGATCCGCAAAGAATGCAAGGCTGATGTAAGCGTTATGAGTAAGATTAAGAAAGGGACGCTCAGATGGTTTGGGCATGTAGAGCGAATTAATGAGGAAAGGAGTGTAAGGAGAATATATGACGCAAATGTGAATGGTAGACGAAGTCGGGGACGCCCGAGGAAGACATGGCCCGACCAAGTGAATCAGATACTTGAGTCGGGCGATGTCAAGAGTCAGAATAATAGAAGTATGAATGTGAACGAAGCAAGGAGTGTGTGCCAAGATCGAGTTGTTTGGCGGTCTGTCCTCTCTGCCTACCCCTGCGGGGAAACGGCGGATTGGTTAGTTAGTTAGTTAGTTAGTTTGAAACTAGATAAAATTACCTTTTAGATTTTTGTATTTGAAATATGTTTTAGCATTTAAAAATTGATATATTTTAAATTTTTTAATTTTTGGCTTGTCAAGGGTTGTACTTGACTTACTTTAAACAATTATTCCTGACATTATTTGGTCAGGTTGAATACCCCATTGAAAAGTTATTAAATCCTATGATAAAATAAATTTTAAGATTTAGATTTAATAAAAGATTAAATGATTTAGATTATAATAACGTTCAGTGATAGTTGGGAATATTTTAGAAAATTACAGGAAGTACAATTAGTACAATGACAGGAAATGCATGGTCATTGAAGAATCTGTTAATGTTTCATCTCTGTTTACCCTTGCGGAAACACGGCCGGATGTGTGAGCGATGCCAATATTGTTTCTTTGTCTTGCCAAATAATACATTATTTGCTCCGTCAATAATGACCCATTCTCCCGCTGTCTTTCTCTGTCAGATGAGCAATCATTGTACAATTATAAGAAAGGAGTGTCAGGAGAATATACGTGAATGGAAAGTAAGTTGGGGACATCCCAGGATGCGATTGAACCCGATCAGATATCAAGTAAATTTAATTTGATTTATTACAATTTATTCTTTTAAAATAACACATATGCAGAACGTTCTAGAGTGTGTTACATACTTTCAGTATCGCCTCTTAGAAATGCTTGTAGAACTTGATAATAACATTATTAAATTAAATTTTAATTTTAAAAATGTGTAGAAACATCTTTTTAATGAAATCTAACCCTAATCCTTGAGGACCATAACCGACCCTCGACCGCGAGGTCTCATTTGTGGCAGAAGGGTCCGAAGCCTCGGGTTCCCAGTGTGTCCACGCTAAGTAGTCCGTCCCAAAAGACCCTTCAATAATAATTTGCTTCTCCGAAAACTTGCGCTAAACTTTCCCGACGAGCTTGTAGGGCGCCTTCAAATCTATACCCGTGTTCGTATTAGGACAGTCGGCTTCGTCTATAGCTGAACGCAACTGAGTTCACGTTCCAAAATAATAATATAAATTATACTGAAACCTCAAATTTTAAAATAGGTATATTAAAAAATATTCGCTGTTGCGAAACTTATTTATATTAAACGCTCACAAAGCAATGACGGATTTATACTTTTCTTAAGGATAGGCAACTTCATTTGCGCCGCTCCTTCCTCCTTCTGAGAAGTTGCCACCTATCATAATCACTCGCTTGTAGGCTGCCTATAGGCTACCGCCCTTAGGCCGCGGCCTGTACGGCCTATTGATAAATCCAGGACTGTCAGAAAGGCTTTTACAAACATGTGATATAAATAATGAATTTTTTTGTGTAAATGTAATCAAGATGTAAAATTTGCTATAGAACCAATGCAGAAGAATAATTTATAAGCTAACATTGAGCCTTCTTCTAACTCTATTCCGTGCAGTTGAACACATCTACTATATCTGAGAAAGTATTGCCAACTTCATGAAATCTAGGTACAAACTAAACGATTAAAAACAATTTCATCCTTAAAGTATTAGTCATTTCGTTTTTCATAACTTTTTTTTTTAAATTTAAATTTATAACTTTATGCACAACAATTAAAATATTACAATTTGGGAGGCGGGAATGGGTACCGCCGCCCCGGGAACCATTTATAGGAACACCAACACCTCTGCCATAGGTCACCCCAAGTAGTTCGCTACTTTTTGTGGCTTAGCAAATTCAACCCGGGTTGACGGGGTGAAGTTTGTCAAGGTATTGGCGGTCGATGTGTCTGCCCACCTGCTGCGGGCCGGATCGAGTGAGACTGGTTGAGGGAGATCTTTTGATCTCTCCAGCAAGACTCTTTCGGAACATTGCCTTGCACCACAGTGGAAAGGATGGATTCATTTGTCCGTCACTCTTGGACACACTGACCTTCAAATTCCTACCCACTCTTTCCTTCCCAGAACTTCCCTCTCCTTCCTTCCCTTAAAAAGACTCTCCACCCAGCATGAAAAGACCATCCCCAAAGATGGCATAGTAAATTGACACGTGGAACACACTGAGTGGAATTATTTTCTTTAGGGCCTCCTGTGTGGAGCTAATGTAAAAAAAATAGTCTCTTTTTTTATTGGAATCCAATTAAGTCTCTCTCTTATTTGATTTGCCCTTGCGATGACCTGACTCAAGTATCTGAATCATTTGATCGTGCCATGTATTCCTCGGGCGTCCCTGACTTCTTCTACCGGAGTCACTCTAAAATTTATAAGTAGTTACCTCATATCAAGCCGTCCTGAAGAAAGATTTGGTCAGAACCTAACCTAAAAAGTTGACTTATGTTCAAAGTAGTAATTTTTTTAAATTTTGAAAATACCATAGGTGTTTGGCAATGTATGAAGCCTAGTGTGCTGGGTGTATTAGGCCCTACTTATAAAGTTGCCGGGACAGAATTGAATTTGGCAAGTCGGTACAAACATGTCGATGCGAGTTTTCAACAACTTGCTCGGTCTTATTTGTTATTTGCCGTCACAAACAAACATCGTAGGCATCCAAACATCAAACGTCATACGTACCCTAACAGGAATGCCAAAAATAATCTGTATTACTTATTATATTTTGTTTAATTTTATTTAATACGAAGTTCGACGATCCGAAGTGGGTTTAGCATCGAACATGAAATTAATCTATTATAATAAAAACAAATATAAAACTTTTTTCCACTTTAAGTTTAATGACCGTAACCGGTTTCAGCTCGCTAGAGCCATCTTCAGACTGGTACAAAATATTCTTAATCTACGGTTTATATACATAACATTTGAGGGAGGGGAAGCGGGGTGGTCTTAAGGGTTTTAATATTAAAACCCTTAAGACCACCCCGCTTCCCCTCCCTCAAATGTTATGTATATAAACCGTAGATTAAGAATATTTTGTACCAGTCTGAAGATGGCTCTAGCGAGCTGAAACCGGTTACGGTCATTAAACTTAAAGTGGAAAAAAGTTTTATATTTGTTTTTATTATAATATATTATAATGGAATTCCACCATGAATTATCAGTTTCAAAAATAGAAATATGAAATTAATCGATGACCGAACAAATCAGAATGAAAACAACTTAGAACCACCTCAGAAAAGTCATTAAGAGTGATGAAACGTAAGGTTAGGGTTATGGACAATTTTAAAACTATTTTTTTCATAGCTTTTAATGATTTTTCAAAGAGGTGTTGAGTTGACTTTATTCTCAGTTGGCATGGAATCAAATTAATCACACATTTACATAATTTTCATTTTAATTTGTTTATATTTTCTTCTAACTTAATTTCCTCTAATTTGCCAAATATCTTCATTGCTTCATACATCAACGCCTTTTAAATAACAAAAATATACGCGGGCGGCTTTTGGTTCGACTTCGCCCAGTTAGTATTGGTGACCATTTTACAAAATTTCCCCCTTAAGTACTGTAACCGATGAACTGTTTTGTCCTATAATCCATACTAATATTATAAATGCGAAACTGCTCGAGTTTGTTTGCTACGCTTTCACGCATTAACCAATAAAAATACTTTTAAAGTTCTTTCACCCATAGAAAGCTAAATTATATGCGAAGACTATAGGCTGTATATGATGGTAAGCTCTGGCGTTATGAAATTATAAATATTAATATGTTATATTTTTTATACGTTTTCTGTCGCTAACAAAATCGAGTTTTGGCTAACGTCAGAAAAAAATCGTTTCCATGGAAACGATGTTGATATATTTGTGGGCTCTATCCTGGTAGGTACTCAGCCCCCTACCTACTGGTTGGCTGCTGCTCCAGAAAATTCAAATATTAGAATATGTTTTGTTTTTTTTGGACAAGCTTCTGTTTTGGAATAAATGTCAGATGAGAGTTCCTACATTAAAAATATAATTCGTAACGACTATAAAGACTGTTTTATAAATAGTGTTATTTTTTATTGTATTTACATACTTCCACATATTTAAATAAAAATAAATCTTCGAAATGTTTGTATGCGCAGAAATTCCGAACGACTGCACCAAATTGGATATATTTTTTTCTTTGAGCTCTAGCATTATGAAATTTAGGTGGCACGCGAGCTGTTTAAAAACTGAATGTACCGGGAATGAATGTATGGAATGCGGGAGAGGGTGGGAGAAGGGGAGAGATAATTGATAAGTGCAAGCGCTACAGTAATTTCCCCCTAATACCATGCGAGCGAAGCCGCGGGTAAAAGCTAGTATTATATAAAAAAAAATATATATATATATATTATATGTAAAAGCCCATTAGGGCGTGTAATAAATAAATAAATAAACAGTACGCTTACCACTGTGCGACAGAGGTCGCTTTATTATTCACTGTGAGATATATTTGCCTCTTGTTGTAAACAGTACCGAGAGCCTCTTATAAAGTGATGTTTGAACCCAGGGAACCTCCGTCGTAACAAACTACTCCGCATAATGTGACTGTTCGCGGTCCTTAGGTCTTCCGAAGGTATCTAATCTAAAAGTTTCCCTTTAAAAGGGGCAGTTTTAGCACTTCCGAGTTTTGGGAACTTTTGTTTGAAGGGTTCGTTTATTTGTTGGCAAGGGACATCATCTGACCTAACATTGGGACCATTATTTCTACATAAAGGTGGTACCTAACTAAGCAGATGTGATACAAACATTTATGAAAAATACAACATTATCCAACTTTTAATTAAATGAAGACACTATGAGTGAAACTCAATCGAAAATCTGGAAACAGAAAAATCAGAAAAAGATATTTGCACCTCTGGGACTCGAACCCAGGACCTCCCTACTTTCCGGGTGGGTGCTCTTGTCCACTGAGCTAAAGTGTCAATATCCTATTCGGTCACCTTTAACTGTACCATACTTCGACTAAGAACCACCCATATTATCTTCATTTTTCTTAACGCATATTTTTATTGGTTGCCATCTTTATGTATTATTACAAGATTCAACTCGAATTAAATGCAATCTAGATGGTGTCTGGATAAATTTTTATCCATTTTATTTAAAGTGCGACATCTATTGACTTTTCTGCAAGTCTAGGGTATTAAGTATTATCCAACTTCTTCGTATTGTAGAGGTAGTGTTGCCAGGAGCATGGTTTTTACCACATTTGCTTTTTGAGTAATTTGTAGTATTTATAACTCAATGTTTTTTAAACCTTACTTAAAAATAGTTAAAAAAACCTTTTGAAATGTTTTTTTTTGAAATTTTGAATGAGAAATGTTGTTTTTGAACTTCAGTATGGGTTCAAAATATATATTTATCTAATTATTATCATTGTTAATATAGGATGCGGCATACTTAATGCCGACCGGGTTTCGCTACAACCGTAGCTTCTTCAGGGCAGTACAAATGCAGGAATATTTATCTATTCTGCTGACCCGTGCGGTACCCATTTCCGCCTCCCGATTTCGGAGGCAGGAATGGGTACCGCAGCCCCTGGAACCTTTATTGGATAACCGACACCTCTGCCATGTGTCACCCCAAGTGCTTCGCCACGTTTGGTGATTTAGCAGGGGTGCCCGGGTTCATGACGTGGGGTTTTTCTAGGTCTTGGAGGCGGATGACCAAGACACACTGAACCCCAGATTCCCACCCACCCCTTAAACCCTTTTCCTTCCCAGAACTCTCCCCTCCTCCCTTTCCTTAAAACAACCCTCCACATAGCATCCCCAAAGATGACATAAAAAAAATATTTTCCTCAGAGCCTCCTGTGTGGAGCTCATGTTAAAAAAAATATATATATATTTATATATATGTATCGATATTGAAGTGATTCTATTTAATAACAAAACAACTCTCCCGACTGGCATGACCATTGGCAAGTTATTTACCTACCTATATGATTCTAATTTATATTTTCTTTTGTTACAGGTAAGCTCCTTACACACTTCTCCACATCTTCGACAGAAATTCAGTCTAAGTATTAAAATTAAACATTTTTGTTTAGCTTTTCATCAAATTGTAATAATAAACCCCGCTAAGCCCTCGACCATATTTTGTAAGAATTGCGCCGTCTAGTAGCGAATCATCAGTTGGTAAAGTAGTTACCTAACCCACATGGTTATCAGGCGCGGTCCCTTCATACTTTTTGCGGATGCTGCGCTTCCCTTCCTTTCTAGGTTTATAATAAATACAATAATAATTGTTATTTATTTAATCTGCATCAAAAAATCCTCTGGGTTTATTTTTTTCTAGGGTAAAGATACTGTAATTAACGACACCGTCCCAATCTCAGAAGCTAAAAACAAAACGCGAAACACATTTAACACCATTCTCCATGCTCGTATATCGAATGTCGTGCAAACGCACCAACATCAGCAACAGTGGATTCTCTGCTTCATTCCGTGTCCACGTTGGTGGAAAGAGTACGATATTCGCGCATGCGCATTTAGTTCTGCCTGCCTAGATTTGTCTGAAGCCGGATACGCATTCCACGGGAGCATCCAACGCGCAGAAAACGACTTAAATGCGCGTAGGCATAGTGTACAGAATAACATAACCAAAACGTGTGTATTAAGTCAGTACTTATTAGAGATTTGTTCGCGAAACAATTTTGACAGTTTGGCTTGAATAACTGAAACAGATTGATTGAAACTTGAATATTTTTCGAATATCTATTAATTTAATTTAGAACTATAATAATTGATGTGAAGTACAAAGGATTTATAAGGCTAATTTGACATACCATTTTTGTAAGTAATCGCATCTTGTTCGTGGACTAGACTACAGATTTTTATATGTATACTTCAGCATCCCTTATACAAAAAGTTACCGACCGCCACTGCGTCTCGTGGACAATTGTGTGTTGTTTATTTTTGATTGAATTGTTTATTTCGAATGAAATTGAGACCATAATAAAATTATACAAGTATGATGTTCAATAAAACATTATTTTTTGGTTATCATGCCTTGTTGCACTTCCTCCTTCTTTGGCCAGACAGCGTTACAGTGTCCATTATCAGGACAGATGCGGTGAAGTTTGAGTTAATGTATGTAGAAGTGATACCATTTTGCATTCCTTAAACCTCTTATAGCCCGCTTTGGCTTTCGTTCCCTAACTCTGAAAGAAAAACAACTGATCAGGGATGTGGAATTCTTTTATTTGGGACTTTAGCCAAGCCCCCTTGTGGCCCGGGTCCCCTGGCGACTGCCCGAGCTCTTGCCACGCCACAGTATATTATGACCTTTTATAATAGAGAATGCGTGCCGCTTCGCCCATTCATACAAAATATATAAAAATAATTCAGGGGTTCTTGGGGTGTTCTTGTACAGTGGGGTGGACCGTAAAACCTTAAACAAAAATACGTTGGGGACTCGAACTTGCACATTCGAATACTTTTCGCTGTCTATCAGAGGCCAAGATCTTCAAAATCTTTTTGTTTTTGTTTTACTACAAGTTCGACGGCCTCCGTGGTCGAGGGGTAACGAAATCCGAAGGTCGTGGATTCGTATCACGCAAGTACATTGTATTTGATCGACTTGTGATTTCACAATTTATTAATATAAGTAGGTCCTTTCCCGTGCATCCCCGTTCACCTCCCGAGTCCCCTTCCCCTCCCGCGTTCCCCTTCCACCTTCCCTCCATTGTCACCCCTCCCGCGAACCCCACCTCCCCTGTTCCCCTCCCCTTCCTGCCTTTCCTCCCTGCTGCTAAAATATATGAAATACACATTTTCATTTTTACAAATTTCATAACGCCATTTTCCTTTATATACAATCTTTAACCTTCGCGGGCGTGCACACAACAAATCACCAAAGTTTCATCGCAATTGGATGAACGGTATGGCAACGCATAAAATACGAACAAACAAACAAACAAATATTGATTTTTATGTACAAGATATTTAAAAAATTGTTTTTTCTTAAAATTTATGAATATTTACTATTAGTTTCTTATTGGCACTTACGGGCCCCGAATAGCTTTCAATATAGTCTTCCTGTGTCTCATCAGCCGAATTTGTGGCGACTGGGTCACGAAATTCCTCGTCATTATCATGAACGAAGGCTTCCACAGCATGGCTCGAACGAGTCCCACGACCACGGAGGCCGTCAAAATAAAAAAAATATATCCATGTTTTTTTTTTGAGGAGTAAATATATAAATAACAAAAAGTATAACATGATACATTCGTGCGTAGAGCGTCTTTTGTGTTTGCGGTCACGTCACAACGTCACAATATTGCGGGTGTCCGGTGTCTGGTGTCCGCCCTTTGGGTGACAGGGTGGGTCCTTTTGCTGGCGGTGCGCAGGGTCCGCAGAGGGGTCGGCGGCTCTAAGGGCTCCTCGGGGAAATCTGACCACGCAGGAAATACCCGACTAAGTACTTACTTGCCCTAGAAAAATACAACAGGGTGGAATAACTGAACATTTTCTCGGCGATTTTTGGAGATAAAAGCCTACTGCAATACCGAATACCTCTAGCAGTACGTGCTGTACCTCGGTATATATTAGTGTTACCTTCTTCTTCAATGATATATTGCGTGCATGTGTGAGTAATAAAGTGCATTTATATTCATGATATATTTTTAATGCTGTTGAAATGAGATCCCTCAGGCGTAATGAAAGGCGTGATAAAAACCATGTATGACCGTGTGAAAAATGTGGCGATCCGCAAAGAATGCAAGGCGTAAGCGTAATGAGTAAGATTAAGAAAGGAATCTTCAGACGGTTTGGGCTTGTAACGAATGAACGAGGAAAGGAGTATAAGAAGAATATATTATGCTAATGTGAATGGTAGAAGAAGTAGGGGACGCCCGAGGAAGACATGGCACGATCAAGTGAATCAGATACTTGAGTTAGGTCATGTCAAAAGTCAGAATAATAGAAGAGTTTGTGTGAGATGATGTATGAATGTGAATGAGGCAAATAGTATGTGACAAAGAGTTAGATATATATATTTTTAAAGATAAACGTTCTCATTCGGCAAGTCTAGTTTTTTTTAAGATTTTCAAGATATTCTAGAAAATAGGAAAATTACATTTTCACTTATTTAACTAGAAATATCCGAACTAAATACAATTTACATTATTTTAGGTACATTACTAACTAACTAACCATCACGCCGTTTCCGCAGGGGTAGGCAGAAATAACGAACCGCCAAACAACTCGGCACACACTCACTCCTTCGCCTCGTTCACATTCATACATCGTCTCGTACATTACGGTGCATCTCGTACAGTACGGAATTAGTTTACGGGTTGAGCTTAAGGCAGTATTCTAGTCTAGAAAAAAAAAATTTCTTCATTTTTCTAAATTTTCAAAAATATCTCCTTAAAAGGTTTTTCGAAATTCGCATTATTTTAAAAATTACAACCATTTTAGTGTCGCGGTTTAGACGGAATCTAACCAGAATATAAATAGAACAAAATTTTAAACGCATTTTTCTCAAAACTCCTTTTTTCGAGACGGTTGACACGATATCTCAAGTTCTACGAAACCAATTTGCTTGAAATTTGGTGTGAGCCTTTTCAACACTTTACTCTATCGCCCCTATCAGAATTACAACAAAATTAAAATTTTTACTTTTTTTTTAAATTACGAAAATTCAAAAAAACTGGTAAAAAAACGTCTTTATTTCAGACAGCCGCCATTTTGCGAAAATTTTTTTTAAAACTTTTACGAGGTACGTGCCCCATAGCAGCATTTGTCTGGATTAAGAATTAATTTGTTTTTTTTTCTTCTGATTACTAGGAGGGTTGCAATCGTGTCAACCAGGGCGCGCCATTTTTTTGAGACCCTCCCACTTCAACACCCTATAACTTTTTAAATTTTTTATTTTGTTATTTTTTTTTTTTTTATGTGTTCTTTAATGTTTAATAAATATTTGGTAAAGTAATGGCTGATAATAATATTAATGTTTTTTTTTGCACCTGAAAAAACTCATGCTTCTAGACTAGAATACCCCCTTAAAATAATGTATCCCGTTTTTTTAACGTTCATTGTAAGGATATTTGATTGGAGCCAACTGTTAATTTTTTGGGTATCTTTGTTCATTTTCTAGTAAGTTGTACAAATCTGCAGTATCATCTGCGTATAAAAAAATCATCGTTTAAATCTAATTGCGAAATGCCATTGATATACATTTGGAACAGTAGTGACCCCAGTATGGTTATTTACTTATTCATTTTAGGCTTGTGTAATCCCGATCGTAACCTGGCGCTGCCATACATGACAACGTCAAATTTTAACGTCAGAAGACTACAAAAGACGAAATATAAATTTAGTGTATTGGTAAGTGACATCATTGGTACCGTGTAGTAGAGCTTATATCGTAACGCTCAGTTGACACGTATCCATCGACAGTTTGGTTGGGACCCTACGGAGGCAGGGCACGGGTCCGTGGCCTTTTCACGACCGTTGAGGGAGCATTATAACGACTCTGCGGCCTACAATCACACCGTATCGGGGAATACATACCTACTTACTAAGGTAGTATTAGGTGGGGCGGACAAATGCATAACCTTCACTAGGGGAAAGCACGGAATTAGGTAATTTAATTTCGAAAGTCTTTCTAATGTAATGTAATGTAACTTGTCTAATTCTAGTGAATTTTGTAGTGAAAAATAATATAGTTTTTAATGTCTCTCTAATAAGTAAGTGTAACGTGTGAAATTCAAGTTAATTTTGTAGTGAAAAATTATATATCTTCGAATGTTTCTCTAATGCAGTACATCTTATACTTTTTGTAACCATGGACGACCACCAGTTTCAGAATTTCAAAATAACCGCGGACCCCCATTGTGAGATATCTAAAAGCTTCCGAGCTTCTCACATAGGTGGCAGGGATAAGAGCTTTCCTGAAAGTCCGCAAGATGGCGGCAGGATTGGTTCCCAGTTAGTTCGCCAGAGGGCCGAGGTTAGTGGTTCCCACAAAAGACAGATCAATTATAGCCAGCTCCTAGTTAGGTCTACTAACCGTAGTCACTACTTGTAATACGCCAAGTATTAATAAATCACAGATTAACCAAAAGAACTCTGTTTCTTCCATAATAGAAATCCTCCTTCCAAGACGTGTTGGAGATACTGATTGTGAGAACACAACAATATATTATCCTCTGTACCTCTATATCTATACCTCTACGCGGACAGCGTACAACATAGGTTAGTAGGTTAGTTCGCTTTAACCCAACCTTCCTCTGCTAATCTTCTTCCCCCCCTCCCTCCCCTTCCCCAGCCACAATCAATTCAACCTAAACTACTGCACCATATCTTTACATAGTATAAAATGAAGTCGCTACCGCTGTCTGTACGCTTAGATCTTTTAAACTGCGCAACGGATTTTCATGCAGTTTTCACAGTGATTCAAGAGGGAAATTTAAAGAATTAATTCAGGCAGCGGGCTGGCAAGCGTGCGGTTTGGTTTTGATATGTATGCAAATGAACAGATGGCGTTGGTTATAAAGGTTGGGTAACGGCGTTGTGCTTCATTAGCCACAGCAACGTGTGGCCGGGTCTGCTAGTATTCCTATAATACTTTGTTCCCCCAGAAAAGTACTTTTAACAAATTCCTGGTTGTTGTGCAGAACACTCCTGCCATTGGTCATCCCAAGAGGTTCGCTGCGTTTGGTGACTTAGCAGGGGTGCCCGGGTTCATAGGGTGAGGTTTATCTAGGTTTTGGCGGCGTACACGTTTGGCTATCTAGTGCGTGGCGGGCCTCAGGAGAGACTGGTTGGGGAAACCTTTTGACCTCTCCAGTCGGACTAACTCTTAACCCATCGCCTTGCCCCGCTGTGGGATGGATGGATCTATACTTTCACACTTCTGGAAACACTGACCACCCGACTTCTACCCACCCCTCATATCTTTTCCTTACCAGAAGGTCCTCTCTTTCCTTTCCCTAAAAATATCGTCCATGCATCTTCCCCAAAAGATGATACAGACCCCAAGAGAAATTGTTTTCCTCAGAGCCTCCTGTGTGGAGCTATGTGAAGAGTAAAATCTTATACATTCCAAGAATTTTTGCAGAGACTGCCTGTGTGGGATTTTAAGATGGAATATAGCTAAAGTCACGGACGTCAATTCTCAGAATAGCTAGAAAAATAGTTCACCAACTTGGAGAGGGAATTTTCGCACCCGGGACAGATCGATGGCAACCACTCTGTCGTAGGAATTTCTATATTTCCAAACAGCATGAAGTTATTTAGCATTTATCTAACTAAATTTAAGCCGCGCCATTCCGAAATTCTACAGTTTTATAATTTTCTTCTCTTAAGGCCAAAAACAGGCCCGCCCAAAAAGAAGATGAAGGAGAGATATGTAAATAAGAATGTTAGAGGGAGCGTGCTAATATTAAAAACGCTAATATTTAAGCGAAAGTTGTGAAAATGCTATCCGAATTTCTACCGATTTCTTACGTATCTCCCTTAAACATTTGAAGTATTTAAGCTCTTAAAAAAATATGTTATTTTTGAAGATAATATCTAGATGCGTTCCACGCCGAAACGCAAATTATATGAAATTCCCTCGATAGAAAAAAATCGCAAAGTATGCTCCGAAAATTATTTAAAACAAGTCCATTTCTATTATTTTACAAGTTATATTTGTGAAAAAATTCACAATGTTTCTTTAAATGATACTTAAGATATTCCACGAGATTTTTGCTCTATTTTAAACGAGTCATGTTTTATTAAGCTTTTTCGCCCTTTTCGCTGCGATTTCACCACTTAAAATATTAGCGCGCTCTGTCCAACATTTGTAATTACACATCTCTCCATCTTCTTCTTTTTCAGACGAATAGCGCCGCCTTAAAGTACAGCCAAAATCTCGTGGCAAAGTCTAAAATAGCATTTGAAGAAACACTGTGAAATTTTTCATACACAAACTACTAAAATAAGCGAAAATTTTCAGTTGAATTTCCATACACAAATTTCTTCACTAAAACCAATAAAAAGTTCATTGCACTCTCATAACACTAAATACAAATATTCCGATCTTTCTTTTATTGCTTATAACGCCCTTGTGTCTGAGCAGTGTGCACTGTATATTCCAGGTATCGGCAATTAGTTTTGGCCACGCGACCGTCGACGTCACTTCTGCGCATGCGAGCGTGCTCTTGTGACTGCCCGTCCGATCATCCGTCGCCATCGTGCAGCTAGTAGCATTGTATAATGCAGATGTTCCCAGCCTTGTCTGAAGTATAATTATCTTGAACGCTCCCCCACCTCTGAATAAAAAAAGAAATACGGAAAAGCGCCTAAAAAAATAAAATAAATAAATTACCTGTTTTTAAATATCACGACCGACCGGTTGGTAGCATGGTAGTTAGTGATTCCCATTCGGGCGTTGTTGGTTCGATCCTCTACTAGTTTAGTCCTCCATCATTCCTTTTGCATTTATAATTATGGAAGTCTGAGAATTTTCAAAATAGCTTTAGGATTATTAAAATGTACAAACGATGATGATGTGAAACGGTTTTGATAAATGAACAAACAAATATAATTCACTCACCGCTGTTAGATATGTTCAAGCCAATTTCAAAAACTTAATTATGGTATAAAATAAAACCATGAGTCTTCATTTGGGAATAATTCACATTATGATTAGAGTTGTTTTCTCTTGGGGTAAGAATAACATTGTCGAATTTAATGTTTCAAAGACCCAATCATGTCTGATTACGTCTATAAGTAAAATTTACAAAATTTTAAGAAACCCCCGACACAAAAAAAGGCTGTTACCTTGAAACGCCTGAACAGATTTCCATGAATTGTAGCTAAGAACCATCTCTATTACGTCAGCTTTCAAACAAAAAAAACTGCATCACATTCGGTCCATTCGTTTAGGAGCTACGCCACTAGATGCCACAGACAAAAAAACTGCATCACAATCGGTCCATTTGTTTAGGAGCTACGCCACTAGATGCCACAGACAGACAGACACACAGACACGTCAAACTTATATCACCGCTCCTTGCGTCGGGGGTTAAAAAGGAATCGAAATGATAATCTAGTCTCCTTCAACGGAAGCATTCTCCCGAACAGGCCTTCCATTGATATGCTTGGTGTAACTCTAAGGGGTTGTTTCAAAAAATTTGATGGACTCATCAAATATTTGATGTTAATTTTCACGTTCTGTGTAAGTTCTATTCAAGTTCTGTTATTATTTCAGTTTTGTGAAGCAGCTGTCCTATAACGATATAATAACAGAACTTGAATAGAACCTACACAGAACGTGAAAATCAACTTCAAATATTTGATGAATCCATCAAATTTTTTGAAACAACCCATCCTAAGTGACCAGCTCAGGTACGGGGGCTCCATCGAGGCCAGAGTTAAGTTAGCCTCTCAGAAACTGGGCATACTGTACAGGGCACGCAGATACTTTAATAGTACACAACTGCTAGCCCTGTACAAATCGCAAGTGCGCCCCACGGTTGAATTTGGCAGCCACCTCTGGTATGGAGCCCCAAAATACCTGAAAAACCCTTGACTCTGTGCAGAAACGGGCGGTCCGTTTGATAGATTCTCCTAATTTAACAAACGGATTGCAATCTTTAGAGCACAGGCGCTAGGTGGGAATGCTGTCCTTGTTCTACCGGTATTACAATTGAAGATGCTCCGAGGAACTAGCGTCATTGATCCCCTCGGCACCGGTGCATAGTCGGGAAACATGCCAAACGCGCGCTCAACATTTGTACACGGTTGACATTAGTCACATGAGAACGGGTCGTTTCTACGACTCGTTCTTGAGTTCAACAGCTCGGCTGTGGAACGATTTGCCGGCCTCTGTGTTTCCTCCCTCCTACAAACATGGGTCTCTTCAAGACCCATGTTCACTCCTTACTCTCCTCAAAAACACCCCCAGCATCCTCAAAGATAACATAAGCCCTGAGGGAAATTATTTTCCTCCTGTGTGGAGTTAATGTAAAAAAAAAAAGTACATGATGCAGTAATTAGCGAAACTCTAAATAGGATAATAACCATTAATAATTTCAGTCATTTATTCAAAAATTATAAATTAGTCATCGTAAATACCTATATAGAAATAATATAAATACATCGTCTGTAAGTGGCATGACCACAGTTTGATAATGCCTTCAGAAGGCGAAACAGCTGTCACGCGTAATAATAATTACATAGCAGAACTTGTTTATTAACAAACTGTTTTTATAAATTGAATAAAAATATTATTGTACATATTAAATAAATAGAAATTTTAATGGAGTTCTACTAATTTAACTTGAAAACAATAAATAAATAAATATAAAAAAAAAACAGAAGGGAGCACCTCACGGGCCAGATGTGGCCCGTGAGGTGCTCCCGCAGACTGCCAATTGCCGATCGCTGGTATTGTGTATTATTGTTATTGTATTATTGTTCTGCATACAAAATATACAGGTAATAGAAACAAGTCGACACGCCTCCATGCCATATCGGTTTGTCCTATTATCTACGAAAATACATGACAGAAATTTATTTCTGATTTGGTTTCCCACCAAACACGACGTTCATTTGAACAAGCGAACTTGAGATCCGTTCCCACGTGGTAACTTGGCAACCGTATACAAACGTTGGGCGCGCGTTTATCGCGTTTTCCGAACGTGCATCGGTGCCGAAAAGATCAATGACGCTAATTCCTCTCAGTATCTTCTGTTGAAATACCGGTAGAACATCTGTGTCTTTAATATATGTTAATTAATTCAATTTGGGATGTGGATATGGTATCGTCTCCCCGGGAATTATAATAACTTATTGGATAACCAACACTTCTGCCACAGGTCACCCCGAGTGGTTCGCTACGTTTGGTAACTTAACAGGGGTACTCGAGTTCGTAGGTCTTTTTGTGTAGGTGTTGGCGGTGAACGCTTTTCCCCACCCACTGCGTGGCGGGCCGGATGCAGAGGGACCGGTTGACGGAGACCTAACCTAGACTTCTTCAGCCGGACTCTCTCGACCTTGTACCTTGCACCGCATGGGTGGGATGGATACGGTGACCGGACAACTCGGAATGAAACCAACTCAGAACCATCTCAGATAAGTCTTTTAGAGTGATAAAAATATATATATAAAAAAACTGGTTAAATAGGTTACGTTAGGTTAGGGTTATCGGCTAATTTAAAATAATTTTTTTCATAACTTTTAATGACTTTTCAAGGAGGTGCTGAGTTGACTTTATTCTCAGTTGGCATGGAACCGATGGATACATACATTTTCATAACTTTTAATGACTTTTCAAGGACGTGTTGAGTTGACTTTATTCTCAGTTGGCATGGAACCGATGGATACATACATTTTCATAACTTTTAATGACTTTTCAAGGAGGTGTTGAGTTGACTTTATTCTCAGTTGGCATGGAACCGATGGATACATACATTTTCATAACTTTTAATGACTTTTCAAGGACGTGTTGAGTTGACTTTATTCTCAGTTGGCATGGAACCGATGGATACATACATTTTCATAACTTTTAATGACTTTTCAAGGAGGTGTTGAGTTGACTTTATTCTCAGTTGGCATGGAACCGATGGATACATACATTTTCATAACTTTTAATGACTTTTCAAGGACGTGTTGAGTTGACTTTATTCTCAGTTGGCATGGAACCGATGGATACATGGATACCCCCAGATTCCTACCCGCCCCTCATACCCTTTTCTTTCCCAGAACTTCCTTCCCTTCCTTTCCCTAAAAAGTCCCTCCACACAGCATCTCCAAAGATGACATATAATTTGTAGTTCCCCTGAGGGAATTTTTTTTCTCGGGGCTTCCTATGTGTAGCTATTGTTAAAAAAATACATACATGCGTATTATGAAGATTAAATCAAAATCAGAGTGTGCAATTCCCACGCGGTAGAAGTGAAACCTTCAGAAAACTAAAGTAGATAATAGTGGGAGACTACTAAGCACCGCATAAAGAGGGGACCGATAGGCTACGAAGCACCGCACAAAAAGGAGACCGATTATACTGTCTCGTTCTATCGCAGGCTAAATCCTATATATGTATGTATTTATCTCTTTTTAGTGTCGCTTTTTCATTTCATGGAATTTCAAATCACAACGGTGCTAAAGAAGTTTTCAGTTCAAAATTAATAATATACTGACTGCTTTCAGTTGAGTGTGTACTGCCGTAGAAAGCCAGGATTTAACTGTAAGGGTGTAATTTGGCTCCTGTGCGAGAGCGGAATATAGTGCAGTACCTATGTAGTGTGCAGTATAATATTGCTTCTCATTTTAAGGATCAGTTTTTGCGCTTAATTTTGGCCCGACACCAAGTCGAGTCGTTGCGCCGGACTCGAATGTGAATGCAGGCAGACTTACAAAACCCACCGCGTTTTGGCGTCGGCATTTTTATTTAATTTTTTTATTGTAATGTAAAGAATACGAGTTACATTTATACATATATATTTTATAAAATATTATATTTGAGGACATCATTGGTCATGCATACCTTAACAGAAAAGAGTAGCTCTTGTGCCTGATAAGGGAGCCACGATTCTTACTTAGGCTGTATGTTATAAATGTTTTGTAAGTAATATTTACAACTCAAGTTAAGTGTTTTTTTTTTAATTGTTTAATTTTATTTATTTGTTCCGATTGGTTAATGACACAGCGCAATTCAGAGAGGAGTTTATTGCCTGGTAAATATTGGCTATTTTGCATTTGATTTGCATGGATTTCTTTTAAAATTAAATGCAAAAAAATTGATTATTTATTTATGATTTATTTCGTATTTTTAAAAAGCATTAACTTCGTGGCTTGCCATAATTTACAATAAAAACATATAAATTTGTTAGAGACCACTTTAATTTTATTTTAATCACACTCGACCGGTTTCGGAAGCACCCTTCCTTCGTCAGGAGAATATTAGAACTAACCTATGATATTGAATATTGACAGAGATATACACAAATTTTAAGTGTTTTAATTTTTTCATTTTCAATTCAATTTATTCACTTAAATACAACAAAAATAAAATTTCAAATATTTTTTAAAATAGAGAAAATATTAAGATTAAAGGATATTTAAATAATTTAAACAACAGTTTAAATGACAATTTAAACATCAATGAAGCACAATCAGACTAACAGCGATAAAGCTTGCTGTCTAAATTGTGCTTCATTGATTTTAAACATATCGATATTCACAGCTAATTTAATTAATAATAAATAGCTATTTAACAACAAGACTGCTCTCCCGTCTAACATAGTCACCTGAGACCAATCACTGAAAGAATCACTGTTAAGACAAGTATGTCTCTTAATCCCCTGTATATAAATAATTGCATACTAAAAATGAATTTAATGCTCCCATGTCCTGTGGTGGTTTGTAAATGTTCCCCGCCGTATTAAAGTTTTGGAGAGAAAGTGCCATCTATGAACCTGTCTAGAAGTTAAAAGTGCCAAACAGTCTGGAGGAAAGTGGCGGCGCAATGTTTACTATTACACTAACTACAGCCAGCTGCACACCGCACAATACACGAAAATTCTTGGAGAGTAAAAATAATAATTGGATGATTTCTAGAGGTTCCCTTTTTGTGAAAAATCACCTCAAGGACGCTCTACAATTTAATACGAATTCTTAATATTTTGTATTACTGCAAATGTACAAATATTTGTATTGCTACAAATGTTTTTCATTACTACAAATGTTTTGTATGGCTACAAATATTTTTCATTACTACAAATGTTTTGTACTAATAATAATAATAATAATAATTGGATGATTTATATAGCGCCGTTTTTGTGAAAAATCACCTCAAGGGCGCTGTACAAACTTACAATACATTTCTAAAATCTAGAAAAATTACAAACTAGACAAACAATTAAAACAACTAATGGCTAAAAATTGCATCCACCGGTTCATAAGAAAATATATGTACAATGTCTCGACCAATGAACGCGATGCTTCTTAAAAATGTATACAGGATCATACTTACCTGGGAGGTCGCTTGAAATTAACACTGTTTATTGTCTATTAAGAAATTTAGATATAGTTCGCACGCAGAGGACATTATTGTGTACACTTGTTATATGTGTTTAATCCCGAAATATATTTTAATATTAGTATAAAATACATTCTTTGATGAGTGTATTTTGGAAATCAAAAGCAACATTGTACTGCTATAAATGTTACTGTTATATTGTATTGCTACAAATGTTTTGTATTGCTACAAATTTTTTGTATTGCTACAAATTTTTTGTATTGCTACAAATGTTTTGTATTCCTACAAATGTTTTGTATCGCTACAAATGTTTTGTGTCGCTACAAATGTTTTTCATTACTACAAATGTTTTGTATTACTACAAATGTTTTGAGGTGATGAGGTGATTGTGAATAAATATTCTGAATTTTTTCTCTCTGAAATTCTCTAGCCACCTCCTCCCCCCTCCCAAGGAGAAATATTCCCTATTTTCTCTTTCACACTTCACACCTCACCTCATTCGAGTTGGGACACCTCAACACCTCATTTCAGTATTTGAGTGCCTCGTATAAACTCACTCTAAAATCGTATCCTTCCGTCTTTTCAATCCTGAATAGTGGTCTTAACACCAGTGCAATACTGAGAGTTTCTTCCACTCTGGAACGTGCCGCAAATTTAACTATTGTTTTTATAAATGATTGAATTGAGAAATATCACAATTCAATCAAATAAAATTAATTGGCGCACGCCGGGACTTGCTTGATGGGACCCGCTTGATGGGAGCCTTATCTCTCGACCACGAGGGTCGTCAATACTTGTTTACACTTGTCTATAGCCCGGTATATCAGTTGGTTTTAATCCTGGCTTGGTTGAAATGTCGAGCTTAGCTCAGATTGGAACCTAATCCGTATATAGGTCGAAAGTGTAGACGTCACCAATATTACGTGTATTGTCTATGAATTTAATAGAGGAACGTGTTTCTTTTTTCTTTGAAAACAAATCCTACATTTTTTTAAAGTTTTCTTTATTCATTGAATTATTTGTTACATGAATTGAGGATTTTTCGACCACCAATGTTGTACATAGCAAGGATGCGGACTGGCTGATATAGTCGGCCTATATAATGTCGTTCGTCGCCCCTTTACGAAGTATTGGCGATAATGCGATGTATATAGATATAAGTATTGACGATATAAGCGATTGACAATAATTGACGTTGATCGTGTCTTGGGCAATTTAGGGGTACAAATTGACTATTTATTTATGAATGCGAACTGTAATGTCGTGTTTGCAGTTGACTGTACATTTATTCGTAGTCGGCGTTTATTGCTCGGGGAATCCCGCGCTGCAAATTGCGATCAATAAAGTGCATTTTGCCCCTGGAAATAGAATACACGAGGTTGGCTTTTGCGATATGAAATATGATATTGTGTGGATACTAGACTACCGCTTTTAATATGATATTCCTTCAGTTATTTCCTTGTTCGATATGGCCATAGTGTTGATACATTTTAATTTAATAAATTTCTGTAATTTTTTGACGGATACAGCAAACTTTTATTTTATTTATTTATTTATTTAATGCAATAAAAAGGCTTTTACATTACAGTAATACGACTATAAGTTACAGTAGTATTAAGGAAGAATGAATGAGACAAAAATAATATATAATGTTTTTTTTTTTTTTTAAACTACAGGTTTTTTACAAAAAATAGAAATATTAAAAGAAATTGTGTACTCTTGTAATAGTTATAATAATAACCGATAATATTCTATGAAAGATCTGTAAATCAGCGACAAAGATGCTGGGTTTTGTCATACACAATTCTAAGGATTTGACCAACCTTACAGTAATAAGGCTGCTTTACTTCAGCTTAGTGCGTAGCATTCTCGAGAGTGGATCTCAGATATGGGGACCTGAGGACATCGTCTATGTACTAATGGTTTAGAAAATACAAAAAAAAAATTTACGATACCTCTATACGAGAGAGTTCAGTTTTTACCCATAGCTGTTTCCAACAATAGCATTTATCTCGGGAATGCTGGGTATCTGCGGCCTTAGTTCCAGAAGAGATGTCGCATTACTGCTGATGGCATATAAGCTTCTAAATGGTTTTATATCGGTACCAGATATTCTGGCTGAAATAGGATTCTATGTCCCGGATAATTTCACGCGAGGTCGCCATCACAGGCTTTTGATTCTTCCCAAGTGCAGAACTAACTTACCAATGGTGATGCCCCTGGGAAGACTTACTAGGTTAATTAACTGCCTTGCAGGAAATGTGGATATTTTCCACATTTCCTGCAATGATTTTAAGCGTGAAATAGCACTTATTAAATAAATGTTTTAACTGTAAACGTAATGGTTATGTATCTTGCACAACCGTTTTTGCAATATATTGGTGTAATGCTATTTTTGCTAATAAATAAATAAATAAACATAATGAAAAAATGTAAAGGAGGGTAACTTGATAGCAGGTATAATGGTGCAAAATTGTCAGCATCAATATCATTCATAAATTAGCATTGTTATTTGAAAATCGTTGAGTTATAGGTATTGGCTTTTATTAATTATTTTTTCTTTATTAATTTTTATTACTATTTTTATTTATGATTCAGTTATATTTCGGGTAATTTCACATCATCATCATCACTCTTGGCTCCACAACGGGTTTCCTCCACTCATCTCGGTTTTGTGCCAGCTCTCTCCAGTTTAGAAGCTTCAAGGTAGATATATCTTTTAGGACGTTGTCGCTCCATCTTAATCTTGGCCTTCCCAGGCTCCTTCGCCCTATCGGTCTTGAGTTCAGCAGGGACTTTGGTGCTTGGTGCTCGGTCATTCTCTCCACATGACTCAGCCACCGAAGTCTTCCCCAGTTTTATAAATTTTGTGACGTTTAGCTCCTTAAACACAGTATATAGCTATTTGTTGTAACGTCTGCGCCAAAATCCATTTTATAGAACCGGTCGGAAGATGCGCCTCAAAATTTTCCTTTCAAAAACGTCCAGTGCTCGCTCATCCCTCTTAGTTACTACCCACGTCTCAGCTGCATACGTGAGTACTGGTCTGGTTAAGTGTTTTGTACATTAATATCTTGGTGTTTGTGGACAGCAGTCTGGATTTTATTTGGTTTTGTAGGCGAAAATAACAGCGATTTGCGTTCACTATGCGCTTCTGGATCTCCTCTGTAGTATTATTGTCGTTTGTTATCAGGAAGCCCAGGTATGTGAATCTTGGTACTTATTAAAAATTTTGGCTTCCACATGAGAGAGTTGAAAAAAAATGTTATTAAATATACTGTTATTAAATAAACACATGCTTATGAATGGCACTTTGTGCCGTAAATTTTAAATAAAGAAATAAATTACTATTAATTATTATTTTTCTGTGTCTTGTTTTCTTTCATATTTTCATTTAGATTATAAGTGTTATCTTCTTCTTCAATGATATATTATGTTGATGGGAATAACCTTCAAAAGTTATAAAAAGAGAGTTTTTCTCATAAAAAATTGAATATTCATTTAGACTTTCATAAAAGTCAATAGTTCCATATGAATAAATTCGGATACATTTATCGACGCTATTCAGGTTACAAACCAATTCTTAGAATGATTGTTTCCAATAAAAAGAGTAGTTGCCTGTAATATGGAAAAAGAACTAGTTGAAGATAATATTAATGATTCTAAATATTTGAAATATGAGATTGACAAATATGACGGTTTGACAGAAGGTGGCAATAGCGAAATTGGAAAACGCGCACGTCCCGGTTAGACGATCTGTTTTCTGTGTCTTGTTTTCTTTCATATTTTCATTTAGATTATAAGTGTTATCTTCTTCTTCATTGATAAATAAATTACCCCTCGATCACGAAGGTCATATTTTTAGCACAGATTTTTGTATTATGTTCTATTATTCTGTCAAGGCTCACCTAGTGCATGTTATATCTAAATTTAAGTGCGTTCCGATCGTTCTGTTTGACATGCACGATGTTTAAAGTTTTGTACCTTCTAATCATAATATAGCTACTTGTAGCTTTAGACTGACAGTCCTTTCACCCTCCTACTAAAAAATACTTGTTTCGGTTCTGATTGTGTCCGTTTGTAACTTCGGTTCAATGAACTCTAGAACTTTAAGGGGGTATTCTATTCTAGAATTTTTTTCATATTTCCAAGGTTTAAATATTCAAAAATATCTCTGTAAAAGGATTTTTCGAAATTCGCACTATTTTAAAAGTTGTAACCATTTTAATTTCACGGTTTAGACAGAATCTAACCAAAATCTAAATAGAACAAAATTTTAAATACATTTTACTCAAAATCACTTTTTTCGGGACGGTTGACACGATATCTCAAGTTCTACAAAACCAATTTACTTGAAATTTGGTGTGAGCCTTCTCTATACATTACTTTATCGCCCGAACTAAAACTATAACATCATTTAAATTTTTACTATTTTTTAAAAATTTGGAAAGTCAAAAAAAAACTGGTGAAAAAATGTCTTTTTTATTTCAGACAGCCACCATTTTGCGAAAAATTTTTTTTTTTGCCTTTTCCTTAGTTCGGGCTATAGTCGCATTTGTTTGAATTAAGATTTTTTTTTTTTTTTAGATTACTACGAGGGTTGTAATCGTGTCAACCAGGGTGCACCATTTTTTGAGACCTCCCCACTTCAACACCCTGCAACTTTTTGAATTTTAATATTTTCATTTTTTTTTCATTTATCCTTTAATGTTTAATCAATATTCGGTAAAATAATGGTTCGTAAAAATATATATTTTTTTTTATTGCACCTGAAAAAATACCTACAATTCTTGATTCTAGACCAGAATACCCCTTAAGCTCTGCGGGCGCAAATAAATAAATAAATTCTACGAAATTATATTCAAAATTCATAGGTATTCCGTTATTAAATAAAGTTGTGTTTGAAGGAGATAACCGCCCACATCACGTGGGGTACCAAATAAAAGGTCACCCAACTAAATAATATAAGGGAAGATTCGTAATGTGAAAAATCACTAAATTGCCCTGTGTAATTGCGGTTTTATTGTTATGGGGGACGGAGGTAGTCGAAGGAGTCTCCGCACCTCGGGATTTCTCAACTTCCTCGACTGGTATGAGTGAAGGTACAAATGAAGTTCATGCTAAAACTAACACAGACGATGACAGCCAACCTTCGATAGGAAAAAAAATCTAGTGCAGCTCACACGCGGTAAACTTAACTCACCTTCACAATTTCAACCTATAAAAGTGAGCTCGTTCTCTCGCAGGCTAAATTCTATAGATGTGTTTGTCTCTTTTTAGTGTCGTTTCCGTTTCATCAAGTTTCAAATAAAACCGTGCTGAAGAAGTTTCACTTCAAAATCAGAGTGTGCAATTCGCATGCGGTAGAAGTGAAACCTTAAGAAAACTAAAATAGACAACAGTGAGACTATGAAGCACCGCACATAGAAGAGACCGATTATACTATCTCTTTCTCTCGCAGGCTAAATCCTATGTATGTGTTTGTCTCTTTTTAGTGTCGCTTTTTTCGTTTCATCAAGTTTCAAATCACAACGCTTTTAACATTCGTATTCTTCAACACTCGTTATGTAGATGGAAGAAACATTAAATTCGACGAGATTATTCTTACCCCAAGAGAAAACACTCTCGAGGTAATCGTCCATTCTTTGCTTCAAAGCCCTCCAAGCCGTTGGAATTTGTGTGTCCTTTGGGGCTTGTCAAACAAAAAGCTATCATGGACTGTACAGTCATCCGCGTAACAATGAATCGGTGCACACGACAAAAGGTCATTGATATGCAACAAAAACAAAGTCGGAGTCAGAGCCGATCCCTGTGGAACGCCAGCATCACTTCTCTTCGTCGGTCTCATCGAAACGTTCCAGGCACCACCCCCAACAAGAGTCACATACGCGAGAAGTTCACCGCACGAGCGGTCCCTGTACAGTGTACGTACAGTTTCTGTTATTACAGTTATGGAGTCGTCCATTAATTATGTGATGTTTTTTAGCAACTTTTTAAACCTCCCCCTGGTGATATGTGGCGAGGTTTTAGAATAACCCCCCCCCCCCCCCCCCACACCCAAAATCACGTGTATTTTTTTAGTACAAAGTATATTGAAATTTTCAGAATATTAAATACATGAATTTAAATTCAGGTATAATTTTGTTAAATTTTGGAAAATTAAGCATCGTGATAAAAATGTCCAGACAGACATTAAGGTTGCAGGTTGTTTTTGACTGGGCATAAAAATAATAAAGGAAGGTGTTTAGACATTGTTCCATTGTTTTAAGGCGAAACATACGCGCCAACGATTTACGCATGTATTCGGCGTCAAAATCACAGACTTACTGGCGACTGGTGAGCCGAGCGGCTGTCGCAACGCGCGGGGAAATCGTTGCCTGGCAACGGTGAGTCAAGGCCACGCGCAGCTGTTTGGTTTAGAAATCGTGCGTTCAACGAAAAATAAATACACGTGATATCTCATTATATCCCCCCCCCCTCCTTGTGACATTTCGTGATTTTTTCCCAACCCTCCCCCTCTTTCGAGCCTCACGTGATTAATGGACGACCCCTATGGTAAAAAAAGTCCAGGTATATGTATATATACACAGAAAACTGTTTTCTTTAGGAAAATCAGAAAATCAGTCAGCAAAGAAGTTTTAGCAGCTCCATAAAAGTTCAGGGAAATGCTGTTTCACCTTTTTTTAATGTTGTCGATTTACGGAATTGGACGACATAAAGAAATAACAGTCAGCATTTATTTCTAATAAAATCTATTCTTATCATTTCATCTTTATTGTTTATCCGATAAATCTCCCAGACCGGCGTCTCTAACCCGCCTTTCCCTTCCCTCTCTCCCGGTTACAGCCTCTCACTTCTCCCACTTGACGACCCCTGACCTTCGTCTAACACCACCCATTGACAATCACACATTTACATTTACACACACAATACACGACTTTTGCCAGTGTCAGACTTGGGCGATATATTTTTTGATATCTTGAAATATTCATGAAAATCATTACTTTTTGACAGTCCGAAATAAAAACCTTTATATGTAACCCGTACGAGAGTCCCAACTGCTCCCAACCGTCTGGAGTCAGTGAGACTATGGACTCCCCGATTGGGGCATTTTGTGAGGTTAGGTCTATTTTTCTTGTACAAATTTAACAAAAAAATACTCTTACAACACAATTACACCACCAGAACTAAAACCATCCGACATTACAATGTACCTAAACTATGTACTACGTTAGTACAGAGACAATTCATCTACCTAGCTCCGAACTAAATCTTAAACCTTCTCCCTGATAACCTAAAAACCGAATCCTTGCTTTCAAAACAAAAAATAACGGTATGGAGCTTTACATCTGCAATGCATTTCATTTCCCACATTCCCTATCCAATTTTCCAAATTTAATCGTGATATAAAATGTTTATAACTTGTACGGTATTAGAAACAACGTACAAGTCTTGTAGAAATCGTTATCTCCATTACTATCATGGTAAGAAATGTGATCTAAACAGTATTAGAAAGACAAAAAAAACACGCTTTATAGTACAATTTAAAAGTTCACCACAAAATAATAATGGGGAGTGTTTATAAAAACATTTAATCGGGCAGAAATCGTTCCATCACAGTACGATTACAACCCCCCCCCCCGCCGCCCCCACCCACGTTATAATAATATGGCTCTCTGGTATATTTGCTATCCTGTTTCTTTGACAAATTGGCTCTTCTCGCTTGAAAAACTGCCGATCCCTGACCTAGACGATGCTGAAAGTTTCATCTACCACTTATTTCGACAGAAATCTCAAATTTCGTTCTATTTTTTACAATAATTTGGTCGCTCGATCCGTAATTGGAATGTTTTCGTTTTGACAAGGTCATATTTTTTTTTGTTCCATCGTGAGGCCCCTAAAAGAATTGCGCCCATGTGCCGGCGTCCTCTCGCCCCAGTGTACATTTCGGGCCTGACTCTGGAGCTATTTCCGGCACATCGGCGTCGCAAGATATCGTGCCATGTATTTCGGAAACCTCCTTTGGAAATAATATTACAACGGATCGTAATATTTCGGTGACATTCATTTTATTAGGCCATAATCTGCTCTGGGAGCCACTCAGATTGTTAGGTTTGATAGGCCATACCAAAATGGCTTTGCGGTTCTAACGATTATTGATAAATAATAAAACTAAATAATGCCATTATTGCCGTTCATTGCCGTTTATTGCCGTTCGTTGCCGTTCATTGCCGTTCATTGCCGTTCATTGCCATTCATTGCCGTGTTAACCACTAGTAAAAATGTTAAGGGGGACGGCTGCACGGTCTTTTTCGTACAAAACTTAAATTTGGATTTGAGGACAAAATACTTAACCAAACTGAATGATTATTTTTTTAAACCAAAGATGCAGCAAATATATAGTACGTGTGTTTTAAATTATAAAACATAGGCCATTAAAGAATTCAACTTTGGAAATTATTTGTGAGTTAGTGATAATTATTAATTATTTAAAAAAATAATTTTACTTTATGTTCTATTTAAAAAAAATGAAATTAAAAATGATTTAAAGAAAGGATTTTGATGAACGTAAATTTAAATTATATACAAGACCGATTTACGCTGGAACACAAATTTGTCGTATATATATATATATATATATTAAAATTTCTGGCACAA
Source organism: Glyphotaelius pellucidus (assembly GCA_936435175.1). Taxonomy (NCBI): domain Eukaryota; kingdom Metazoa; phylum Arthropoda; class Insecta; order Trichoptera; family Limnephilidae; genus Glyphotaelius; species Glyphotaelius pellucidus. Next base: position 3,881,246 of record OW386560.1, on the reverse strand, counting down.
AAAATGCTTTTTTACGATGTTTTGTTTTTATTTTATTTTCATTCCACCGCAGCATGGCAGGCCAGATCGGGAAAGAATGGTTGAGGGAGTCCCTTTGACTTCTCCAGCCATGCTCTCTCGTAACATCGCCTTGCACCGCAGCGGGAGGAATGGATTGATACACCCGTCACTCCTGGACACACTGACCCCCTGATTCCTACCCAACCCTATTGCCCTTTTCCTTCTCAGAACTTCCTCTCCAGGGACTCCTGTGTGGAGCTAATGTAAAAAAACGACTTATCAGTACTAGATTTTTGCTTAAAATATTTATTCAGTTTGGTTTGGTATTTTGGCCTCAAATCTTCACTCTGTAAATTCATTTAAATTTCTGTCAAACGTTTTAACAAAATAAATTCGCGCTTCGAATCTGAAATAATTTTGGTACCTACTTTACCGCTTATCTGATATGATATGTAGTTCCAGTTTTGAATTAGAAACCCATTGAATTTTAATAATGTTACGCATTACGCAGGAATACTACTTACCCATGCACCAACAACCGAAATTAGTATTTATGTAATTTGTATACATAAGCTGAACTGTAAAAAGTGACATTACTACAAACATAGCGCGGTAAACAATGAAATTAGAAAGGAATCTGACTATTTTTTACAATGCACATTTTGGTGACAACCGATATTACTGCACTGAGGGATCACTGGGTTGATCAATACTTAAGTTTCCATAATTGACTGACTTTGCAATGCTCAGCAGGTATTTTGTCGGAAGATCAAAATATTTCCGTTTTGCAATAAAATCCAAATAAATTTAATATTTCTGAACGCATCCAAAAACTAAAAATTGTTTTCGAAAGGTGATCAAATGCATATTTTAACCATATAATTTTTGAAATATGTATAAAAATTTTGAATGTAAACATATATATATATTTTTAAATGGCTTACCTCACTTGGTTTTTCTAACTAAAATTACTGATTTTTAAAAGCACACACATGCTTTAGGCAAATGTATTTATTATCATGGAAAAATAATTATTAAAAAATTTAGGAAGTTGTCGGAAACTTGTTTCATAAAGGTGTACGTTTTAAGTTTTTTGCGGTTAACTTTTTGATTTGTGTTTAAAGCTTGGTGTTTTCTCTTTCTAACTTCGTTTAGATCATTCTTCTAACCATGCATAAGTAAGGGAGACAACGATTTCTGAGACCGGTAGACCCTTAGTTGTTCCGAAAACCAAAAAAAATTGCCTGAGTTGCGCCAAGAGTATGTTTAATTGTTCCTGGATGCGTCGGCACGTAAAGAATGCCCCGATGATGGCCAACATTAGATAAGAGAGGGCCCCGAAAGAAGAAAGAATAAAAATCGTGATATTTTATTTGTCTCCAGGTTCGTCCGTGCTGCGCTTCGCCACCGAGCCCTCGGACGCCTCCGTGCCCGCCGGCAGCTCGCTCTCGCTGCACTGCGCCCCCGCGGCCGGCGCGCCCGGGGCACTCACCACGTGGCGCTGGGCCCCCGCGCTGCCCCTGGACGAGGCGCCGCCGCTGGACACCACCGGAGACCTCTACAGGTAAAACACTGCAATGTTATATTTTATATGATTTACTTCATATATCACGCCCATCTGGGCTTTTACGTTTTTTAGTCGAGTCTCTCTGTAGGTGAGACACATCAATACGGATTTTTTTAGAACAGAAAATACATTTTTTTTTTACTAATTACCTTCACACAGAGGCCCTGAGGAAAATAATTTTCCCCAGAGTGTATGTCATCTTAGGGGACGCTGTGTGGAGGGTTTTTTTAAGGAAAGGAAGGAGAGGAAGTTCTGGGAATGAAATAGGTATGAGAAGTGGGTAGGAATCTGAAGATCAGTGTGTCCATCCCTGTCCGTGTCCAAGGCGATGTCAGAGGTGTTGGTTTTCCAATAAATGGTTCTCGGCGGCGTTACCCACATCCGCTTCCCAAATTGCCACCTTTTTTCAGTATCGCCCCAGTGGTATTTATTTGATTTTTTTCACACCTACCTTAGTATTCTTTATTACATATAATTTTTTTTAAAGACAAAGAACATCTTATTTTTTTAAATGCGAATACTGCGCAAGAGTCCCAACTACTCCCAACCTTCTGGAACCAGTGAGACTACGGCATCAAATTGTGAAATAACCCAAATTAATCAACCAGTCCCTCCTGACCCGGCCTGCCACACGGTAGGTGGGCAAATGCATCCGCCGCCAAGACCTAGACAAACCTCACCCCATGAACCTGGGCATCCCTGCTAAGTCACCAAAAGTAGCGAACCATTTGATCTACGACAGAGGAATAAAGTTAAAAAAAATAATCACAATGCTCATACCGAAAAAAAAAAAAATTGTTTTTGGGTTCTCTATGTGATGTAGATTTACCGGTTTCCCACTTGTACTACGATTTTCCGGTCACCCTGTATATAAGATGTACCCCATAATTAAGCTAAGTTTGTGTTCAACTTTCTGTTTTGTCGTTTTAATATTACTATATATATTTCTTCAAAATTCTCAAATTCACTTTGTGGTGTCATTAAATTACTATATATAATTTAAATGTGACCTTTTCCAGGAAAATATTGGACAATGGAACTCTGGAGCTGACAGAGCTGGGAACCGGTGCACAGCCGGGAGACTACCAGTGCCTCATCAGTGCCGAGGGCGTGGGCACTATCGTCTCCAGGGTCGCCACCGTCACACTGCCCAGTAAGATACATGCCTTATCAGAAACGCGTTCAAAGTTTTGCTGAAGGATAATTCAACATACTGTTTCTATCGGTTTCACATAAAATGCTGTATCTCCGTCAATTTTACGAATTTGTTTAAAATATTTGGTGAGAGCATTCTTAACAAATGCATCTTACAGAAAATGAAATAAATTAAAAATTTGATTTTTTTTACAGTATTTTGGTGCCTTAATTCACTACAAGTTTTTGTGCATTATAATTGAGTTGGTGGTGTTTATGAGTAATCTGAGTATTGTACCAGATAGAGGGTACACTTTTACACATAACTGCATATTCAACTCAAACTTTATTTTTTTGGAGATAACTGAAAAATCAACTGGACGATCGATACATGTGTAGAGATTTTTTTAATTAGATTTATTTTATTATTACATTTATTTTGTGTTTACACATCTGATTATGTGCTTGACTTGAACATTTTTGTTTCAGAAATTTTTGAATCAACATTTTTGTTTTCATGAACATTTTTGTTTCAGATATTCTATATTATATTCCCTGGTTAGTGAGTTAGTTTGTTGGTGAATGATTCAATTCAATTCAATTTATTCATTTTAAAAACATAACAAAATTAAAATTTCAAATTGTTTTTAAGGTAGAGAGAATATTAAGATTAAAGCATATTTAAATAATTTAAACAATTTAAACAAATTAAACATCAATGAAACACAATCAGACTAACAGCAATAAAGCTTGCTGTCTAAATTGTGTTTCATTGAAGTTAAACATATCAATATTCAAAGTGATTCTATTTAACAACAAGACTGATCTCCCGACTGGCATAACCATTGGCAAGTTAGTTCTGCAAGCCGGCAGATAAAACAGTCTATGCTCAGATTTCTCTAAAGTCCAAGTAAAAAATTGGTTAGGTCAGTTCTTGCAGCAGTGAATTCTTGAATTTGGTGTATACACCTACAAACCATCCTGTTTACCCGGCTGTCAACATACAAATCAAATATATCTCTGCCAACCATTGAACCAGGTTATCGATTATTGAAACTGTTAATGTTTCAGGTCACATTCAGTAAAAAAACACTCTGTTTAACCTTTTCGTCCCGGAACGAAAAAACTCACACATGACCCGAAGGGGGGTCACTCGGGGACCCCAATTTGTTTTGCTTATTAAAGGGTGTTAATGACATATTTTTTTGTAATTTGTTATGATAATAATTAGAGGGAAGTATATTCATCGTATTTCAGTAGTCATTTTAAAAATCGTTTGATAAATAAAGTCATAATTAATATTCTAATGAATTTAGACCATAGCGTGTATTTTTCCATAGAAAACAGAGAAGGCGGGCCGATAGCCAACATAACACCTTGTTTCCGAATCTCGACTGGCGATTGGCGTTCACCGGAAACGACTCAGACCGAATGATCTTTGACCGGCAAGCGAACATTATAGCATTGTAAAAAGAGCAAACGAGATGCGCAGTGTAAATGAACGCGATCTAGTCCTTTCCACTAACAACTTAGAAATTACTTGCTATCGCTTAGAATTATCCCGATACATTCAGCAGATAGGGACGGGGTACGCCCGAACAGAGGGGAAGGGGGGCGGGTGGCACAGATTATTCGCCGGAATTTGTTATAAACTATTTAATTTTAAGAAAAGTAGTAATGCGATATTAATTTTTTTAATGCAGATCGATAACCAAATATTTTTTCTAGGATTACCTAAATTATTGAGTATGTGGTTTAAAAAACAACTTAGATACAGCGTAAAACTCTCGTTAGTGTAAGTGCGTTCCCCCGGTCCGGTACGGAAGTATTAAGGAACTACTTTTCCCACATGCAAATTAGAAAGAAGGATTCAAAGAATCCTATCGTATTTATAAACAATGGGTTTAAAAAACTAACACCACAACAAACCAACTGTCAACGTATTTACAAATATCTCACAATAATGCTCTTCATTACCGACTGGGAGATAGAGATCTGCTCATTATTTAAGTTAGCACAAATTACAGTAGGTTTTAGTCAAGCTCTGAACCTAATGCCTTTAAGATTTTACTCTATAGAGGGCAATGATGATTAATTTTCAAGTATATTGCCTTTTAAACAGAAACTATCATACCATATTTATTTAATTATTTATTTAATATCAACGGTACAAATATACCATAAGCACACCTGTCACAAAATCATAGGAAACATATTAGAAATAGTAAATAAAGATTATAACAGATAGTTGTGGCGTTTGAAAGAGAAATGACACCAGAGATGCGATAACATACAAAAATCTATAGTACAAATAAAACTAATATGGATTGAAAAGATTTGATAGAATAGCCCTCTTGTACCGACCTTCCGTGCAGTTAAATAGATCTGCCACATCAGCATATCTATTAGTAACTTCATGTAATCTAGGTACAAGCGAGTGTTTCGTATACTCAGTCCGGTTATTGTAGCATTTAAACAGGATTTTAGAACGAGTGGCTCTCGTGGGTATATGAAATTCAATGAGCTTAGTTAAATCAGGACTGTTTACAATTTTGAACATAAATAACATACATTGATATAGATTAGTCTTATCTTTTTTGTAGGTAATTTATTAATTATTTGATAGGTCTTTTTAGAGAAGTTAGCGTCGTAATTTAATTTGTCTTTGTTTAACTTCCAGGTCTCCCTACGTTCGACGCCGAGCCCCAGGACCTGACAGTCTATCCAGGAATGTCAGCCTTCTTCGCCTGCTCTGTGAAGGGCCGGATCCCCTCCTACACCAAACCCTCGGCTCTGGGCAGGCAGCACCACGCCCAGCCGCCGGGGCCTCTGGACATCAAGGTATTCCTCTCCCTCACTTCCTTCCGCCTCACAACATTACTCTGATCGGGTATGTCGTTGTTCCAGTGGCTTCAGGCAATTATAGCGATATGACAACAACAAAAATTAAAATTTAACTCGTCCCGTGCCACTGGAGGAAACTCGAAAATTTTGCAATGTTTTGACTTTGAAGATATATTTTGTGGGTTTATTTAATGCTATCTTATGTAATATTTACCGAAACACATTCCTTGAACAATAAACTATGCCTAAAAACAACATAACTTGCGTTTATCTGACGAATTTATATGTTTACGATCTTTCTTACGAGAATGATGCAATCGAACTGACAGTTGAAATGCTCAGAAAAAAACTCTGCCAGAGATCCATAAAGAATTCATAGAAATTATTCTCGTTCCATAGATGTGTTCAAAGCATTCTATACCTTAAGAACAAGAATGCCCCAAGCGATTCTGACCTTATCCTTCATACGTTTTCTTTGTAATTAAGGTTTAAAATCGCATTTCAAAAAATATTTTTTAGAGTTTAGTTTGGCACGCGCCGGCGCGTACTCGGCAAGCAACGAGTTAACCCATGAAAATTGATCTGATCACGAACCATCTCGGCTCACTTTATCAAAAAAGTCTCTAATCTCGTTCTTGCAACAGAGAAATAGAGATGGTAGATATCTGAAATCTGAAATAGGCTGTTTTCGGATGAACCATCTCAATTTTATAATTATTTTTTTATTATTTATTCCTATTATAAATTTTCTCGTGTTCTGTTTCCAGATCCAGTGGTTGAAGAACGAAGCCCCCATCCGGCTGGACGAGACCCGCATGACGGTGCTGCCCACGGGGGCCCTAGAGATAGACCCCGTGGGGTTGCAGGACCGGGGAGCCTACAGGTGCAACGTATCTCGGCTAGCGTCCCCTGGTTACAGGTGAGACACTAGAAAAAAATTTGATAAATAGATATTAATATTATGAATATAAATTTACACCAATGGTAATCAACCTTTTTAACTGAAGCAGGCAGTAGAGTAAGTGCAGTCTGACATGGTTAACTTTGTATTTGATGATGCTGCAAACCTATTTATATTTTGTAAAATTGTAATTTTCTAATAAAACTTTCATGAAACGCAAAAGAAAGCGCCGCAGACTCTTTATATGGCAAATATTGAAATTAAAATTTAAAACTGAATCAAATTAAGGCTGGCAACTTGTTCTCCATTTTGCATTGAATAATTATGCAATGAATGCTTATTTGCATTGAATAAGTGTGTAATGAATGTTTATTTGCATTTAATAAGTATGTAATGAGTGTTTATTTGCATTGAATAAGTATGTAATGAATGTTTATTGGCATTGAATAAGTATGTAAAGAATGTTTTTTTGCATTGAATAACCACTGGAGCGCTTTCCACAAAATGGCACTATTCAAAATACCTCGATTGCTTTGCTGCCAATTTTCCCTTATTTGTAAGCAATTAGTTTACGATTATATAATTTTTTTTTTTATAAATCCTACGAATATGTGATAATCAACAAAAGATAGGTGAATTCATTGGCCATATATAACTATAATCAGTTTGTATGTATCCATATTAAAATTCAGAGGTATGATTTTTTTAATGTGGGTGGAAAAAAATCTGCCAAAAAATCTCGAGCAATCGGAGAAAAAAGTTTTAAATTGCGCTGTCACTCCAGTGGTTAAGTATGCAATGAATGTTTATTGGCATTGAATAAGTATGTAAAGAATGTTTATTTGCATTGAATAAGTATGTAATGAATGTTTATTTGCATTGAATAAGTATGTAATGAATGTTTATTGTTATTATTCCAGACTCAGCAACAAGGCCCAGCTTACGATCAACATGGACATGACGCTGGCCGAGACCGTCACGCCTCCCAAGTTCATCGCCGAGCCACGGTCACTGACTGTCACTGAAGGTAGGCGCTCAAATTTTTCAATGTTGACACTTATTTTTTCAAATATTGTCATCATAACTTAACATGCTTGAAGCCGGTCATAAAATACAAATAATAAATGTTGATGCATCTTTACTTCATCAGGATCACCAGTTACGATGGATTGTGCTGCCTCCGGGAACCCGAGGCCTGATATAACATGGCTGAACAATGGAGTGGCAATCGACCTCAAGTAAAAATACATATTTTATTTTCTGAAAAATACAGTTTTAAGTTTTTTATTTATTTTTATTATAAATCAAAGATACAAAATAATAAAGTCATACATAACATCCTTATCAAATAATTTAAATACCAAGTTAGTAGAGAAATATTATCGGGTCTTACTGGGGAGCTAGTCTATTTACTAATTTGTAACATACTCATAATATGTACAGTAGAACCCCGATAATTCGAAAAAAACGCGTAATTCGAATTTTTGTCAAAAAAAAAGTCCCCAGAAATTTTTTTTCAAACAAAATGATTTTTTAGTTTGAAATTCATAATTCGAAATTAATTTTTGCCCGCACATGAAAATTTGTGCGTGTAATTTGAAAAAAATCGATTTTAAAAAAAAAAATCATATTTATTTATTTTATTTATTTTATTTATTTATTTTATTTATGAAAAGTATACAATACAGAATATAGTAAATTATATAAAGCATTGTACTCCCAGGAGTTAATAAACTCATTGCGGGAATGATACGCATTACATGAAACATATAGCTGTATGTATTAAATGGACATATGATGGGGACATACACAACATTATTATTTCAGATAGTCATTAATAAGATGAAGTTTGAGCATGTTAGTTTGGGTCTTTTTACATTGACTTGCACGTTTGATCTCGTTGGGTAGTTGATTATATTTTGTGTGAGCTATGTATTCTAGGGATCTTAGTCCATATTTTGTTGATTTGATTTTTGATATAAGAAGTTTGTTGTGATTTCTTGTGTTGTGTTGGTGTACGTCGCAATTGTAATAGAGTGTAGTGTTGGAATGTGCCGAGTGTTGAATTACTTGTAATATAGTTTTAGTTATTTCAAAAGTGGGAATGGTATTAAAAGGAAGTATTTGGGTGTTTCTGTAGATATCTTTGACATGTGTGTCCCAAGGTAGACTGAAAATATTTCGCAGGGCTCTATTTTGAACGACTTGGACTTCTGAAATCATTTTTTTGTAGCAAATCCCCAAATTCCGGCGAGATATATTAGATGTGAGTGAATCATAGCATGGTAAATCGATTTTAATAGAGAGGGAGGAAGTAACCCGCGAAGTCTATATAAAACACCAGTTATAGGAGTAATTTTGGATAGAACATGTTTAAATTGGTGATCCCATGTGAGTTGTGAATCAATGAAAAGGCCAAGATATTTTGTAACATCAGCCCTTTCAAGGCGGTTATTATCAAGACTTATATTAAGACTTACATTTTTTTTATTTGCAAACAGTATGTAATGTGTTTTTTTTATGTTTATAATTTCATTAATCTGAACTGACAGACAGCCGTGGCGGTAAAAAGCCGTAAAATGTCGATTTATGTGGTAAATTATTATTATTGGTAGGATTTATAAAAAAAAATGAAAAATCGTAAAGTTTATAACCGTGCGAATCCTGCGTCTTTGTTACTTTGAAACTCTGTGAGAGGTACTTATTCGAGTCAACATAGAATATTTTCGATTTCTGATGTTGTCTGTGGTAGGACTTAATTTTAACCATAAACAGCCGAGCAGAAATTCTGCATGAAAAAATATTTAAAAAATTTATTTTTAACATTGTTCTAAAATAGTCTACGAAGTTCGGATTTGTGACATCTATGGTCATAATAGAAAAAGCATTTCAATAGCTTTGTTTTAAAATAAATGGCTGGCCATGGAAATGTTTTAAATAATTACAAAAATGTTTTACGAATGGTAGGAAAATGTGGTTCGATTTTGGACCGCTATCAATCGCAGAAAAATAAAAGTGGTTCATTTTTCGACCATAATCGCTCCAGTTGTAAGAGCTGATCTATTTATTCTGTTGTCATTGAGTATTGCCAACTTTGAAAATCTGATCTTTGATAAAACTGTCTTTATGATTTTACTAATTTGATATTGTTTTTCTAGTCACCTGGATAGCAGGTTCACCCTCCTCGGCTCGGGAGTGCTGTACATCAGCTCTGTGAAAGAATCCGACGCAGGGACGTACCAGTGCAGGGCGGACAATAGAGAAGATTCATTGGACGCCACCGCTATACTCGACGTTCAGGTAAAGTTGTACTTTCTAACTCTCAAAATATTCTTAATACATGGTATCAAAAGCCTTCATTCATTAACATTTATCATTCACTAACCCCTCAAATATGTTTGTATTTTTATTTTGTTTTGTTATCAGTAATTTTAGATAGAAAAACATTACAAGAGCCATTTTGTAAACATTTTTATGTTTGCATTTTAATAGTATTTGAAAGCGTTTTTCATCACCTTTCTAAAAGAGTTTTTGGTTTTTGGATACATCGATTGTCTAGTTGATTAGTGTAATATAACTCCAAACACTAAGTTTTGATAAAAACGGTATTTCAAGGCTCACCATAAACCAAATATTATTTATCTGTGATTTATATATTAAATTTGTTATAAAATAACACCAGGAGGCATAACAGTCCAGTACATTAATATGACATTTTGAAATGTCCTACCAATGACCAGTGACTTTTGGGTATGCTAGAATGCTAATATTTTTTAAAAATGGGCATTATTGACATGGTAACCGAAATGTGTAGTTTTTTTTTTCAAAATTGATTTTTTGTATGAAGATTTTCAGGAAATTCGGTGTAGCGCGCTGCCAAACTGAAATTTCCTGAAAAATTTCACACAAAAAACTGATTTGAAAAAAATTATTATTTGGATTTTTTGCAAAACGGAAATTTTCTGACGTTCTGATAGAATATGCCCGAGGCCTGAGGGATACTATCTATCAGTTTATATAATGGTAACTTTATAAATCAGAACAGTGACAAAACAGAACATGGTAGAAGAATAGGTTAGGTTAGGTTTATTGTTTGACCTTTTCTTCAATATTCTGTTGAACCGTTTTATGTAGATCGTCTTATTACCACCACCTCTTCCTTTTCGAGTACTCTTCGCATTGACTAACTTAGCAATTGATACCGTTACTTAACTCTTAATCTTGTTTGTTGTTAGGTTCCGCCGCGGTTCATAAAGCGTCCCCTGGACGTGACGGCCACGGAGCGCCAGGACCTGGAGCTGGAGTGCCAGGTATACGGCCGGCCCGAGCCCACGGTGCGCTGGCTCAAGAACGGCGAGGTCATCACACCCAACAACCACGACATGGCGCTCGTCGGGGGGTTAGTACAAAGTTACATTATCATATTAATCTATGTTAAGCGTCCCTGGACTTGACGGCCATGGAGTACCATTTCCATTGTTTTACTAAATAATGCTGATGACCCTTCATCTTATTTCAGTTACAATCTGAGGATCCAGGGTCTGATGCCTGTGGATGTCGGCATCTTCCAGTGTGTGGCTTCCAACGGAGCGGGGAACATCCAGGCATCCGCTCAGCTCACAGTGCTCAGTGCTGGTAAGTCAGTCTGCCGGGGTACAGGATACTAATCCTAAATCATTAAATTCATTGTCGGCAATCCGGGTGTTTGTGGACATTTATAGATAATAAAAACAAAGGAGATGCGCCATATACAGTCACTCGGCTTCCCTGCCGCATTTCCCTTTGTTTCTGTTACCTACGGGAGATACCTTAGCTAACATATTTTCATGATAAAATCAATGAAGTAAAAATTTTCTGTTACATTTTGAAGCTGTTGACATTGTACATGGGCAATGTTTGTGATTATCTGACCAATTCTCAGTAATAACTCATTTTGGTCTTGGAGCGACCTTTTCTTTACACATACTTTATAGCTATAATAATAATAGAATTTTTTACAGATTTTATAATTTTTAACTCATTTTTAATTTTAATTTTAATTATTTTCACTGGTTTTATAATGTTTTTATTTGTTATTTTTAATTTTTGTTTTTATTTTTCTTTTTAACCCTTTACTTTCTTCAAATCCTACAATCCTTTTTATTTCTATCCTCTCCCATTCGGTGTTGTTTTGTGTTTATATAATTTTGCATCCGTTTTATTTTTCATATTTTTACCATTTGTATTATTACAATGCACCGCTCTTTCAAAACCTATCAAAAATGTTCAGCAGTCGAAAGTACACTGTTAAAACGGCCGAAAAATATTAAAAATCCAAAAGGCCACAAGCGGAAAATGCCGAATTCCGAATCGTTTGAAAATCAATTCTTTTCCGACAATCCCGACATGTCGCAGAGCGAAAAGATTCCAAAGCGCAACATCGACCAAGCGCACAACAATAAAGCGCCGTCGCACCAAAACTACGACGTGTCCGGCCAACCATTCGACGCAAAGTTTATATTGACGTCGTTAAAAAGCAGCGCTTCGAACGACCCTAATCCGTACATGCCGAAAATAAACGGCGGCAAGCGAGAAATGTCGTCAAACGCCGACAGTTCTAATAATAATAATTTGGATTCTTTATCGCTTAATGCGTTTGATGAATCATTGAGTGAAAGCGACGTGTTGGGGAAAGTCTCGCTGGCTTACACGTCCACCCCTTCGAGCATCTTGAATCTAACGCAGTTTGGCTCCCTGTCCTCTCTAACAAACCATCCCCTCGCTCGTCCTACTAATGCAGGCTCCTCGGCTGACTATGACGATGCGGCAACATCAGTGGCGGGGCGGAAGATCCCGTCGGAGCCGCTGGAGTTCACGGCACCCATCGTGAAGGCGAGGTTCGTGGCACTCAGTTGGAAAGAGCCCATGACGACCAATGGTGACATCTTGGCTTATTCCGTCATCTACAAAGTGAAGGGATCAGTAAGGTGAGACATCTTTTACATTTTCTTTTTAAATGCTACACATCACTGCACAACTGCAAATTGAACCCTTTATAAGTGAATCTTTAAAATGTATAAAATTTTCTATTTTTAACCGTTCCCTTAGAAAATCCCCCGAGTTCCGGTCATCTTTTAAAATCATTTTATTGATAGTTCATATTATATAGACAAATAGACAAGTAAAATATAATTTATTAGTGCTGAAAATGAGAAAAAAATCTTGTATCCTACATCCATGATTCCATCTCTGTTGTCATTTCTTAATCAAAAGCCACAATTAACTGTTGCACTCTTTTTTATTATTTCTTATTTAACTATGATTTTGTGATAGGTAATTCGTGTTCATGGTATATGTTATTAAATAAATAAATAATCCATTACAGCTGCATACCGCCGCGATAGAAACACTCTATCCTTCTTGCTTAGAGGAGCATGTGTCCCACCTTCCACCTCGTCCTAAAATACAGTGCCCCCTGGGGTACCGGTCGCCCCAGGACAAGAGTACTCCTGGTTGGGGTGGTCCAATCATATCTTATTGTTATTATATTATTACAATGAGACACTTATAAGTTGGCGATGGCGTAAACATGAACTAACGCTATATCTTTATATTTTATACTGGAACCATACCTACTATTGTAAAGTCAGACCACAGCGCCCTCATTTTTTACCAACTTGTACTACCTTGTACTACTTGTGTATATCTGTACAAGGGTCTCTCAGAAAGTTTATTTTGTCAGTTTTTTGAGAATAAAAATCTCAAACTCAAACTTTTTCATAAATTTAAATATAATTTTTTTTTGGTTTTTTAGAGAGCGAATAACAAATACCACAAGAGGCGATGTCTACAAGATGAGCATTCCATCCCTGCAACCCAACACTGCCTACCACTTCAGAGCACTGGCCTATAACCGCAACGGGGCTGGCCTCAGCACGCAGGTGCTGGAGATCAGCACCCAGTCGGAGGAGCTGTCCCTGGGGGCGCCGCGCGACCTTCGGGTCGTGCCTGCGGGGCCCACCGCGCTGCAGGTGTCGTGGGCAGCTCCGCAACCGGTGCCCGGAGCGAAGGTGACGCTCGACAAGTATGAGCTGCTGTGGGCCGAGGTAATTATTACATAGTTATTAATATACTACCTGGGTTACCCGGCTTCGCTCAGGACAACATTCGAGAGTGTTCTGGAATGTTCCATTATTTATTTTTAGCGGACCCGACAGACGTTGTCCTGTACACAACTGTCGGGACAAACTAAAATTAAAATAGAATAATATTGAATATTCGATACTGCGATGGTAGCGCAGTCTGCCAGTTCCAATTTAAAACATTCCAAAATCAACAACTCCTTAGAAATAAAAAATTAATTAAAAGAACATTTTCCAGTGGACCAAATTGTAAATCTAAACCATTCTCGAATCCCCTTGAACCCACACAAAAAATTTCATCAAAATCGGTCTAGCCGTTTAGGAGGAGTTCAGTGACATACACACGGACAGAAGAAATATATATATTAAGATTGAAATTGGTGACCGGACAACTCGGAATGTGACCAACTCAGAATCATCTCAGATAAGTCATTTAGAGTGATAAAAAAATATATTAAAAAAATTGGTTAAATAGGTTATGTTAGGTTAGGGTTGTCGGCTAATTTGAAATATTTTTTGTTTATAGCTTTTGATGACTTTTCAAGGAGGTGTTGAGTTGACTGTATTCTCAGTTGGCATGAAACCATTGAAATTTCATTGCATTGCAATATTGAAATAGGTTAAGGAAACTGTAGGACACAAATACTGCGATGGACTGGTCTTGTGGAAAGATTGTCAGATGACAGGACACCAAAAATCATTAGATTGCAGAGGCAGATCGAGGAAGAGATGGACTAGGTCTCAAACACACTCTCCTGTTATTCTTTATAAAAAGTAAAAAATAGATGTGGACCCAGGAAAGAGTCTTGGGGGTAGGGATTGCAATCCCGCAAAACGGGATCACGCATTCCCGCAAAACGGGATCACGCATTCCCGCGGGATCCCGCTGCTTTTATTAATCTGCTGGATCCTGCACCTTCAAAGCGCGAATCCGCGGATCCCGCAAATTTAAAATTTGAATTAAGAAGTGACGTTTTTTGAGTCCGATGGTATCAGAGGAGAATACCTGACGTTTGCCTATGAATATATCCTGACGGTTCAGCCTACTAGCATAGAAGCCGAGAGAGCGTTTTCAGCATCAGGATATGTTTGCAGTTCACTCAGAAGCAGGCTCGGAGATGATACAATAAATGCCATTTGCTTCTTAAGAGCGTATTTTCAAAAGTTATCACCATAGGTTGATATCATATCAATAGCATGTAAGAGAAAGTTGTGATTTGATTATTAGTAATTATATGAATAAGACTGAATTAAAAACATAAAACTGTTGTTAGGAGTAAGGGTAAAATTAAACAAAACTATTAAACTATGACAAACATTTAACGATGAATCTAAGAAAACAGATTACTAATTGCTAATACTTAATTAGAAAAGAAATAATTTCTGTTGCTTAATCTAAGAAATGTTTAATAAAAGTTAATTTTTACATAAAAATCTGTAGTTTCAATTTGATTTTATAACATAATTTCAAAGATGCGGGATCCCGCATTGCGGGATTGCAATCCCTACTTGGGGGACTTCAGAAAAGCACACAAAAAGTTACAATTTAAATATAAGCAAGTATCAGGGTACTGTGGAAGTGGGTTGACCGTGGGTTGGAATGATTGCCAGATGACAGGACACCAAAAATGGTCAGATTGCAAAGGCACATCGAGGAAGAGGTGGATTGACTTTAGAGCAGGGTGGGAAATCCTATGGACTGAAGATCATTTGTGGACTCCTCCAACCATGATAGTCCGCAGACTTTTTTTGTAAAAACAAAGTTTGATGGTTTGTTTTTGATAACTCAGCTTTTTGCTGGAATTTTCGAAAAAGCAATTAAAATTTTCAAGCCTCAACAGTTACAAGGATCCCAGAAAATGGATCCCAGAATACATGCACACACAGCATGACAAGAGGAAATGGTGTTGAATGGTGTTGAACGAAATATCGAAAACACTAGATATATACAACTCTTCTTTAGAGAGCCTTAAGATTTTTTTTGTATAATGATCATCTTCTTAGGCGTTAAGATTGTCAAAATGAGAAAATTTTACTGTAATTGGATAATTAATCTGTTGTACAATTAAAAAAAAAAAAAAACTTTCATGAAAAAAAATGTTATGAATTAGAAAATAGTAAAGCAAAAATATTATAATTATATACTTCTACACTCTACAATCACATCTTCCCTAATGATGGACCCTGCAAGGCTTTCTGAAACATTGGCCAAAGGAGGAGAAAGCTAAACACTGCATAATACATACACCAAATATCAATCACGTTTTTTCTCTGTCCCCACTCTCTCATGAAAATAAATACATATTGCCTGACTTAATGTTAACTTCTTGTATTCTAGTTGGACTCCCCGGAAGAGCGCTCCGTCAACACTTCGGAGATGACGTACCGCCTGACAGACCTGCATCCCTTCACAGAGTACGCTGTGCGCGTGGTGGCGCACTCGGCCGGCTCAAGCCCTGGTGACGGCGGCAGTCCAGGGGGCAGTGGCAGCCCCTCAGAGCAGGTGGTAGTTCGAACGCCGGGGGACGCACCCAGTAGTCCACCACTTAATCTTACCCTGCAGCCGCAGACCAGCTCGGTGAGAACAGTTTTGTCTTCATATTTTTTTATTTATTTATGAGTACATAATAATAGAGCCAACATTCACCTATTCATTTATTTATTTAAGTATATTTATTTGAGTCATTTGTTTATTTTTATGTAAACTAATAGTGGATTCTTTTTGTATAGCTTACATAGTATTGCACCCATCTCTCTGTTGTAATAAATAATATTGATCTTCTCGTAAAAAGTTAAAATTGAAATGGTCCCAGGAGAGAGCCTTGGGGGACTCCAAAAAAATCACAAAAGGTAACAATTTAAATGTGGGCAAGATTGGGGGTACCAAAAATGAACAGATTTGCAAAATGGGCAAGAATTTGAGTAGAATCACAAAATCAGGACCATAATTCCAAAGTGGGGTGGAGTCAAAATCAGTCAGAATTACAAATTTGGATTTAAAAAATAATGATAAAAATTGATAAGATTGATTGAGATTGATTGGAAATAAATTAATTTTCTAGAATCACAGAAATGGACTAGAAGGGCCAGAAAAATGGCCATAATGACTAAAGTGACATCTGCAAACTAATAGTTGGTAATATTCCAGACGGTCCTGGTGATCTGGGAAGCGCCCCCGCCCGAGTCCCGAAATGGAGACATCACGGGTTACAAGGTGCGCTACCGGCCCCACGCCGGGCGCTCCAAGACACAGCTCCTCACCACGCCCGCAGACATCCACAGCGTCACCCTCAACAACCTGGACCGCATGGCCACTTATCAGGTATTGGTCTGGTGCATAGTCGGGAAACATGCCAAATATGCGCCCAACATTTGTACACAGTTGACATTTGTCAACCTTGACACTTCAGAAAGGGGTGTTTTTTAATTTTATTTTTTTTACGTTAGCTCCACACAGGAGATCCCGAGGAAAATAATTTTCCTCAAGGCCTATGTCACCTTTGGGGATGTTGTGCGGAGGATCTTTTTAGGGAAAAGAAGGAGAGGAAGTTCTGGAAAAGGAAAAAGGTATGTGGGTAGTAAGTGCGCCCCACGGTTGAATTTGGCAGCCACCTATGGTCTGGAGCTCCAAAATACTTGAAAAATACCCTCGACTCCTCAATTCTCCCACCTTAACGAACGGATTGCAATCTTTAGAGCACAGGCGTCGGGTGGGAATGCTATCCATGTTCTACCGGTATTTCAATGGAAGATGCTTTGAGGGCTAGTTCCTCAGAGCATCATTGATCATTGATCCCTTCAGCACCGGTGCATAGTCGGGAGACACGTCAAACGCGCGCCCAACATATGTACACGGTTGACATTTGCCACATGAGAACGGGTCGTTTCTACGACTCGTTCTTGAGTTCAACACCTTGGTTGTGGAACGACTTGCCGGCCTCTGTGTTTCCTCCCTCCTACAACTTGGGTCTCTTCAAGACCCATGTTCACACCTTCCTTTCCTCAAAAAGACCCTCCACACAGCATCTTCAAAGATGACGTAGGCCCTGAGGGAAATTATTTTCCTCAGGGCCTCCTGTGTGGAGTTAATGTAAAAAAGAAAACCCAACATTGATGGGTTTAGAATAAAATGAATAGCAGTGACAAATAAATTTTGTCTAAATTATCTCTAGGGTGCTCTAGTTATTACTTGTCTGTATTTCTAATGAAGATAATGAACAGGAAGAGTTTACTGAATATTTTGGTATATTGCAGGTGCGTGTTTGTGCTTTCAACGTGAACGGCACGGGACCCTTTACGGAGTGGCAGAGTGTGGACACACTGCAGAATGATCTGGACGAGAGCCAAGTTCCTGCAGAACCCAGCCCTCTAAATGGTGAGCATCATTTTTCCATGAATTCATTTCATCATTTATTTGTATTTCTGGGGCATTAACTCATCCCGTGCCACTGGAGGAAACTTTTAAATTTTGCGATGTTTTGACTTTGACGTAATATTTTGTGGGTTTATTTTATGCTATCTTATGTAATATTTACCGAAACACATTCCTTGAACAATAAACTATGCCTAAAAACAACATTACTTGCGTTTATTTGACGAATTCGTATGTTTACGATCTTTTTTACGAGAATGATGCAACCGAACTGTCAGATGAAATGCTCCGATAAAACTTCGCCAGAAATCCATAAAGAATTCATAGAAATTATTCCGGTTCCATAGATGTGTTCAAAGCATTCTATACCTTAAGAACAAGAATGCCCCAAGCGATTCTGACCTTATCCTTCATACGTTTTTTTTATAATTAAGGTTTAAAATCGCATTTCAAAAAATATTTTTTAGAGTTTAATTTGGCGCGTACTCGGCAAGCAATGAGTTAACCATGTAACAATTTCTAGACATTTTGTTTGGAAAAGTTTTATACTACGTGCATTTGTTACTTAATTTTATTTATCCGTGTCATTCACTACCAATCTCAAAACTAACTTAAAAATATTACAAGCACAGAAATTATTACAATTTATTAGGAGAGGGTAGTGAGAGTGGTGATTTTAGGGTCATGGTCGCGGGGTAAGGCTCTTGACTCGCAATCCGTAGGTCGCGGGGTCGAATCCCGGGGAATAAATTTTATTTGATTAATTTGTGTTATTTAACAATTAATTCATTTAAAATAATATATTATGTATATATCCGGCACATTCCAGAGTGGAAGATTCTCTCAGTATCGCTCTGGGGTAAGACCACCATTCAGAATTGAAACGTTGCTTAAAATGGCTTTTACCGTGTTTAGTGACCAGATCTGAATAGCCAGGTACTTCCCTACCTTCCTCTTACCCATCTCCTTCCTCTCCCCACTAGCCTCACAACATACCCCAATTTGGGGATGCCATAGTCTCACTGGCTCCAGACGGGAGTAGTTGGGACTCTTGAGGAGTGACGGACGAATGAATCCATCCCTCCCACTGGAGTGAAAGGCGATGTTCTGAAAGAGCCCTGCCGGATGGGTCAAAAGGACTCCCTCAACCGATTTCTCTCCATCCGGCCTACCACGCAGTCGATGGGCAGACGCATTCGCCGTCAAGACCCGAACAAACCTCATCTCGTGAACCCGAGTTAAGTCACCAGATGTAGCGAACCACTTGGGGTGATCTACGGCAGAAGTGTTGGTTATCCAATAAATGGCTCTAATGAAAATAAATTGATAAATGTATGTTTTGAATGTGCCTTTCGGCCACGACGGACGCAAATTTTTTGTGGCCGATTCCGGCACTCAAAGGGTTAATACGAAATCCATCAATGATCCTTGTTAATTTTGCAGCTCAAGCAGGTTCCGAGTCCATCTACGTGTCGTGGGCTCCGCCACTGCGCAACCAGAACACCCGTGTGCGCGGGTACATCCTGACGTGGGGCAAGGGCGTGCCAGACATGTTCTTCCACCCCGTGGGGGAACTCATCAGGCATCACACCATCACGGATCTGGGTGAGGAATTACAAACATTCATTGTATTCTTTTTTTAAATTTTGTTATGTGGATTTTTCGACCATATGTTAGGCACATGCCCGTGTTATGGTGGTGGATTTATATATAGTATATTATAATCTAAAAGAATTGTTGTGATTTATTATGCCGTGAGACACTACATCCTTCTTTAGCCAACGTTTCGTACAGTATTAGTGTCCATCATCTGGGCAGATGTGTAATGCAGATAGATTTTTTTTTTTATATTAGACCCACACAGCCCCGAGGAAAATAAATCTCCTCAGAGCCTATGTCATCTTTGGGGATGCTGTGTGGAGCGTATTTTGCGAAAGGAAGGAGAGGAAGTTCCAGGAAGGAAAAGGGTATGAGGAAATAGGAGTGACGGATGTATAAATCCATCCCACCCACGCGGTGCAAGGCGATGTTTAGAGAGAAGAGAATGCTGCAGAAGTCAAAGGGACTCCCTCAACCATTCTCAACCTCAACCTCAAGACCCGGACAAATCTGACCCCATAAACCCCGGGCACCCCATGAACTACTTGGTGTGATCTATGGTTATCCAATAAATGGTTCCTGGGGCAGCGGTACCAATGCCCGTCTCCCAAATGGTTAGTTTCGTGCATAACTGGTCTTTTATCTTCCAGAACCAAATTCCGAGTACGTTATAACGTTACGCGCCAGCAACAACGTGGGCGAGGGCCCGCCGGTATATGCAACGGTCCGAACCCGCGATCCGGGCGACGCGGACGGCGATCTGGATCCCGGGGAAGAGGAGGGTGACGAGGAGGAGGCAGAAGGGGTGGGGACACGCGCGCAGGGCCCGCAGCTCATCCCGCCCGTGGGCGTCAAGGCTGACGTGCTCAGCGGGAACACGGCTGTCGTGTACTGGACGGACACCACGCTGACCAAATCACAGGTTATTATTAATGCTGTCATGTAGCTAGTCATTCTCCTTTGACTTTGACATCTTTTGACTCATCAGTATGGTAAAACTGCCCCCTTGACTTATACTATAAAATACCCTTGACTCTGTGCTGAAACGGGCAGTCCATTGGAACATATCTATTTCGTGAGCAGGTACTGCGCAAAGTAGGTACTGTTTATTGTCTATGCTTTATTTGTTTTCTTTTTTGACTTTGTTGGTTGGCCAAACTGGAAGGAGACCGGAAACGTGATTCGGGGAATCATGGCGGGAGACATTACGTAGTTTTTGGTGCGAGAGGAGTTTTTTCGGGGCGATTGGGATTGTTAAGTGATATACTAGTGCTATGTAGCCTAGAAAGATTATTTTTTTTCTATATGTGAGTGTGTGACGACTCAAATGGCATAGAAGCCTATTTATTTTGTTTAATCCCTCGCCGGATGCCGTGAGATAGTATTATCCGCGTGCTGAAGTCAATTTGGACCGGAATCAACGGGTGATGTATTGCCCGCAAGGATTCTTTTGCTGGTGATTCCTTTGGCCACGCCTGCGGCTGCTGCGCCTGTTTTGTTGGGTGGATTCCCTTTATTAATGGAGCGGCTCCTAGACTCTGGTTGGACCCGCCAATATTCCTTTGCTGTTCCTTTGGCTGGTGAGATTTGCTCATGCCGCCTGATGGGGGAGAATCCTGCCTGTGCCTGTTTTGTTGGGAGGACTCCCTTTAACCGAATCTGACCCATGACGTGCTGGACGGTGTTTTGGGGATTGCTGTTGACGATTGGAGGAGAATCACAACGACGGGACGTACGCGGTATTAATAACTAACCGTAATTTTTGTTAACTCTCTCTCTCCAAATCTATTGATAGATACTAAAGGTATTTATGTTTTTTGTTAAGCTTTCTTTGATGCTATTTCCCTTGCAAAGTGCAATAAAGTTTCTTTTAAATTTCACTAGTAAAATAGGTGCTTCATTTATATGCATGATCTACAATCCCTATCTCCACCATCCTGAGAAGGATGTTCTTTTTGCTCTGAGAAGATAAGCTGTCGGATGACAAAGGTATGCGCTACCTACATAAGATTCTATTACACCATTTGATAAATTCTCCCACCTTAATGAACGGATTGCAATCGTTAGAGCACAGGTGTCGGGTGGGAATGCTATCTCTGTTCTACCGGTATTTCAATGGAAGATGCTCTGAGGAACTAGCGTCATTGATCCCTTGCACCGGTGCATAGTCGGGAGACACACTAAACGCGTGCCCAACATATGTACACGGTTGACATTTGTCACATGAGAACGGGTCGCTTCTTCGACTCATTCTTGTGTTCTACAGCTCGGCTGTGGAACGATATGCCGGCCTCTGTGTTTCCTCCTTCCTACAACACGGGTCTCTTCAAGACCAATGTTCATTCCTTCCTATCCTCAAAAAAACCCTTCACACAGCATCTCAGATGACATAGGCCCTGAGGGAAATTATTTTCCTCAGGGCCTCCTTTGTGGAGTTAATGTAAAAAAACAAAAAACTTACATGTACCACAAATTTTATGAAAATTGATTGATTTTAATTTATTCATAGATTTCTTATCTTATATTTTTATATAAAACTAGCAAATACCCGACATGCGTTGCAATGCTACTTCTTAACCTGTCATTTGTCGGAAGGCCAAAATTATTATAATTTTTTTTTAAATGCGATTTTAACCCTTATGTATAAAGAAACTGTATGAAGGACAAGGTCAGAATCGCTTACGCCAATATCATTCTTGACGTAACTGATGGTTTGATTAATCTACCTACTCTAGAATATTTTTAAATGAATTTTCTATGACTTGGCAGGTCATTTTTTGCAACTGTCAAAGGCGAAAAATCGAAGTTTTACGTTTTCAAATGCGTATTTATTTATTTGCAAACTCCTTTGAATTGTGTTTTTCCATGTTGGGTATGATTCAGATTAGTGTAGAAATAATAAAATCAGTTTATATTACTGTGATTATATTTTTTGACAATTATTTCCAAAACGAGATTTTTTAACCTTTTTTTTTAGTTAGTTAGCTATTCTGGAAAAACCTCTTACGATATTCAAAAGAAACGATCGCAAAAAAAACAATTCCTTTGTTTTATGTGGATATTTGACCAAAAATCAGAAAGGTAATTTACGAAATACGGCTGGCATTTGAGCTGGCTAACCCGGTACTTAAAATACAAAAGAATTGCTTTTTAATTGCTAAACAAAAAGGTGTAACAAATAATTTAAAATATTTTTAATAGAATTATTGATTCCGTGACAGTTGAGCCCTCCCCCCCCCCCCCACCACTAGGGGGCGCCACTATTAAGTTTCTGCCCCGGTTCGAAAAAGTCATAGGTCCGGGGCTGGTTCCCCAGCATCTTCCGGAATGAAATGCAGGTGGGAGCCACCAATGAATGTTAGCAAACTACTAATAAATCACGCCCTTCCATGCACGCGTCTGTTGATAATTTTCGTTTTCAGATTTTTCAAATCTTTGTTTGAAAAAGACAAAAGACACTAGAACGATGATGTCACGCATAACCTCTCTCTGGGACTACTTTGGCGTCTCTACACAGAGTGAAGATTATGTGCTCAATCTAGAGTTTTGACATCTTACTTACCGTACATGTGTTATTTAATTTCAGCAGGTGACAGACCAGAGGTTCTACGTGGTGCGTTACAGCTCGATCGGTGCTCAGCGCCACAAATATTTCAACACCACACACCTCAACTGTATGATTGACGATCTCAAGCCGTTCACGCAGTACGAGTTCACCGTTAAGATGGTCAAAGGTAAATAATTCCATATTCTTTATTGATCAAAATATGTACTTTCCAAATATCTTCCAGAACTTCCTCTCCTTCCTTTTCCTTAAAAAGACCCCCCACACAGCATCCCCAAGGATGACATAAACTCTGAGGGAATTTTCATTCCCCAGGGTCTCCTGTCGTCATCGTGTCATCTTAATGTCATCAGGTCATCATGTCGACTAAATGCTTGCATTATCTTCCAGGAAACCGGGAGTCTCCATGGTCCATGGTGGTGGTGAACAGCACCCTGGAAGCGGCCCCTGGCTCGGCTCCCCGAGAGGTGCGCGTGGTCCCCGGGCCCTCCCCCTTCTCCATCACTCTGCACTGGCTGCCACCAAATAAGGCCAACGGAGCTATCACAGGTATCTTGCCTTATGTTAATTATAATATTAATTGTTCATTTATATTGTGAAGGTTCACCTCTAAGCTAGCAGTCCACAATGGAGTGCTGGTACCTATCCTGATGTATGGCAGTGTTTCGTGATGAATCACGTTAAAATGACACTTGGTCACTCTATGCAATTAAAACGCTTATGAACCTCCATACGAGCCGTGCCCGACCACCAAACAAGATTCGGTAATACACAATTAAGTAGGTACTCACTGCTATTGTGTCTTCTGGTTTGGGCTTCATTCGGTGATGTAGATAGACTTGATGGAGATAGATTGAATTTGGGTTATTCTTAACCCACGATAACACTCGTCACGAGTCGTTTCACAAAAGAAGTTCACACAAAGCATACGATAGGGTTTATACTTCATATTACACTTCCGATTGATAAATCACATTTCAACGTGGAGTGAAATGTCACGTTACGATGGTTGCTAACAGACTAGCGATTCTTCCCGACCGTAATGCAGCGCTGCACTCGGGTAGGTACAACATAAAAGTGCGGAATTCAAAAACTCTGAATTAGTAATGTTTTTGTATCCGCGGTCGATTATCAATTAAATAAAATTTTCACTAGGTTTTTAAGTAAGGCTGAAAGTGTTTGTTTAAATTTTATAAAAAAAAGTCGTTTTATAAAAAACCTGACCTAATTTGCTTGTCCAATTTCCAGGTTACGTGATCCTGTACACGACAGACCGCACGAAGCGGGATCGGGACTGGGTGGTGCAGGGGCTGGTGGGGGGAGGCACCTCGGCCACGGTGAGGCCCCTGCAGCCCAACACGTCCTACTACTTCAAGGTGCAGGCCCGCAACGCTGAGGGCTACGGACCCTTCAGCCACGATGTCACCTTCACCACTATGCCAGGTAAATATTCTCACACTGAGTCCACCATGAGATATATTGAGGGCTTATAGTCAAACAACAAATATATCAATTATTCAAGGGCTTAAAAAAATTATCATAAGAGCTTTGTGCTATTTTTATATAATGCTGTCATAATGATTCCTGAAAATATTTAGAGTGAAAAACGCAGGTGCCATTTTGTTGTACAATGATATTTTTTTCAATTAAAAACAAAAAATGTTGCAAAACACTTCGACGCTGATCACGTAAAACGTGCTCTCTCTCCTCTGTTATCGTGCTGCTGGAACAAGACGGAGTGCGTATCACATGACCCACAAGGCTTTATCCGACTACTCAGTTGCGACTAGTGATGGAACTTTTTTTTTTCTTTATTGAAAAAAATGTCATACAGCAAAATGACGTCTACATTTTTTACTACAAATATGTTAATATTTGGAATATATGGAATCGCTGGTGAAAATCTGCTGTCAGACCCTGAATGTACACAGTGTCCAGAAACTCGTAGTACAACCACTTGGAATCTATGTACTATATAACATAATGCAATTTGGAAGACGGGTATAGGTACCGCCGCTCACCGACACCGTGTATAGGGGTGTTAAGGGATGTATTTGACTTACTTTAATAAGAGTAAATGAAATTTTGGTCCTTGGTGACATTCTATGTTTTTGATAATCTGTGCATCCTTTTAAAAATATTATGATTTACATTTTGTCTATTTTTATCGCACTTTTAGCAAGTAAATTTTTGGTGCATGTTTTGTGAATTCTAATGTTTAATTCTTTGCGCGAAAGGAAGAAGGAGACAAGCATTCTAACGATATAAATTAAAAATATAAAAATATAAATTAAAAATGTCATCTCTCTGATGGTTTAATTTTGACTTCACTCCTTTTCCTTATTCGCAACGAATTAAGGCCGTTTATAATAGGAATAAGCGATAAGAATAGGCCGGTGCCGTAATCCGTAGTATTTTAGATGATGGTTTATAATTGGAATAGGAATAGAATATGCCCATAGAAGTGACACTGCCGCTATCACTTGTCTATGTCAACTGTCAACCGGGAGATTATATTAGATTATAGGAGATGTTCATTACTATATATTAGATCACTTTCATCTTCAGCAAATATCATCAGTATATTAATACGTGAAGCAAAAACTTCGTACCCCTTTTTACGAAAATTGCGCGGAAGGAGGAGTATGAAATTTCGCACACGTAGAGTTTATATAGAGAAGGATTGCAGAATGCTAATATTTTTTTTATGCATAAAAATTACATGAAATCAATAAAAAAACATTACACATTAAATTAATTATGGTCGAATTTCGACAATTGGGCGACCACTAGTAAATAAAATTCGGCAAAATATCTATTAACTCTGCGTAAATATTTCTTCACAATATTATTATTCAACTAAACTGAATGGTAGGTACCATAGAGTATTGATCGAAAATACATAAATCTTAGCATATATCTAAGCTGTCTGCAATCTGTAACTGTAAAAGATAAAGTTGAATCATCTTTTCGCTTGTAGAAAAAAATAACAGATTATTGCCATCTATTATAAACGGATACACAGGTTTCCTATCATCCAATTTCTACAGCCTAGGGCTTATCGAATACGGATTACAGACTATTCCTATTATAAACGGGGCTTTACAGTAAATTCTATTTTTTTTTTTAAATAAATTATTCATTTCGTTATGTTTACATATTTGATTTGAGTTGTTATTTTGGTTTTTTTCTATTAGGAAATGGTTTTGAGGAGGCCGACACAATACTCTCTGGAAAAGGTAAATATCATACTACTATTTTTATTTAATTTGCCATTTTTTATTATCAATTTTAATTTTATTTAATATCAGAGCTTTTTTGCATGACTACTGTAGATTATATGGTTTTTAAGATGTGGTCACCAAACATGGCTAAAGCCATTTCAAGCAACGTTTCAATTCTGAATGGTGGTCTTACATCAGGGCGTTACTGAAAGTATCTTCCACTCTGTGCTGCAAATATCCTATTTATTATTTGTAATTAATTAAGTGTGAAATAAAACAAATTGATCAGATAGAATTTGTCATTGAAGAAGAAAATAGTTCTAATAATCAATACAATATTATGAAAGAGAACAATACAGAAAAATAAAAAAAAGATTAGAATCACAACTGGATAACTAATTGGATAAGGCGCTCATCTCGGTAAGACGAGAGGTTCTTCGAGTCCCAGATGCGACCATTATCTTTTTATTTTTCTGTATCTTTTCTCTTTCATATTTTCATTTACATCTTTAGTGTTACCTTCTTCTTCAATGATATATTACATTGATGGGAACAACCTTCAAAAGTTATAGAAAGAAAGTTGTTTTAATAAAAATTAATTCAAATTTATTTGATTACTTGGTTTCATAACAACTCAGAATCAAATCAATTCAACACTTCTTTTTTTGAAAAATAGCCCCTAATCAAACGTAAAGTAACCTTTTTAACCAATTTTTTTAATATATATTTTTTCATCACTTTTAATGACTTTTTATTAGGTGTTAAATTGAATTTATTTGAGTTTTCCGGTCACCGATTATTTGAACTCGCGATGTTCGGATTGCTAGTCGAGAGCAGCCCCGGATCTAAGACTTTTTTAAACCAGGGCAGAAACTTGATAGTGGCGCCCCATCTCGATGAGTGGCGCCCCCTCTCGTGAGGTGAATGATCTTCGCTTCGCTTGATGTTCGACCGCTCGGGTTTATTTGGCTCAGCTCGTGTAGCCCCTAGTTCTAGATGCGACAGGGATTCCCCTGGTAGAGACATCACATACACTATGCACGCGTTCATAAATCAACCTAGGATGTGTTCAAAAACCATCTGGGCATTTTAAAATCAAATGAATAATCGATAGAACAACTTGTACTGGATGCCAGTCTTTTTGTGAATCAAGTTTTTTTTTTCTATCAAACATTTAAATAACGATTTTGGCGCCCCCTAAAACTGCCGCCCGGGGCAGTTGCCCTAGATCCACGAGGCCTTCATGTGACATAGATTCACCAGTTTCTTGCTTGACGAGTTTCCGGATGCCTTATATTTTAGTGCAAACTTGTTAATGACGTTTGTTCCATTCCAGAAGTGCGTCACGGCTACTCCATGATCGTGTACGTCAGCGTGGGCTTGGTGGTCCTGCTGCTCCTGGTGACGGTCGTGGTTGCCACCGTGATCTGCTGCCGGCGGGGCAGCGCCGAGCCTGCGCCGAGCCCCGACTCGCGGGCCAAGACCACCTATCAGAAGTCCAGCGCGTCCAACATCAAGCCGCCCGACCTGTGGATCCACCACGACCAGATGGAGCTCAAGCAGATGGACAAATCGCACCACAGTACGTCCGGTGAGCTTATACTTAATAGATTATCAGTGTCACAACTCTTGGAGAGTCCTTGGGTCCTAGCACGGTCAAATCGATAACTTAACAGATCGATAGGCCTAATTGACACCCATTTAATATGGATTTCCCAATCAGGGTTGCGCGCTCGTTAGGTGTGAAGATAGCAAAGCCATTACTGACAACTAAATAAATAAGAAATCGCTCTACGATAGCAACACTTGCAGTTATGATAGATCGACACACCCAAACATCAAAATCAATCATTTAGATTAGATTTTTAGTTATTGAAAGGAGATGAAATAGGCTCAAATTTTTTTAATAGAAATAACCATATCATTTTTAAATAAAAATATTTTGAATATAAACATAAAAAAGTTTGAAAAATGGTTCACCTTACGTTGTTTCCAACAAAAATTACTGATTAGAAAAAAAATAAAAACATGTACATATTTTATTAGGCAAATGTATTATAAACGTTATCTTCAACTCACATTTTTCAAGTCTGGTCAAGTCTAAAATTTTGGATTCATAAAAGAGTACACTTTAATTATTTTGAAGTTAGCTTTTAGATCTGAACATAAAGCGTGGTGCTTTCTCCTTCCAGTACCTTTTAGATCATATTTCAACCCCTATTGATAGTAAGGAAGACACATTGATTCTATGAGACTTAGGGGCCATCCATAAACTACGTCACACGAATTTCATGACTTTTTGACCCCCCCCCCCCCCCCTCCTCCCCCGTCACATTTGTGAGACCCCCTCCCCCCTAGAATTTCATGATTTTTTGACCCCCCCATACCCCTTGTCACACTTCTCTACTCTCCCCCCCCCCCCCTTAAGGTGTGACGTAATTTATGGATGGCCCCTTATATGAGTTGTTCCGAAAAGCGAACAAATCAGCCTGAGGGGTTAACAGGGTTTTTTTTTACTAAGTTATCATAAAAACATCAAATACACTCACTTTAAAACATAATATCCTATTTAATACATGAAAAGGGAGTCATTTGGTCAATGAGGTCTTTAGCCATATCTCGTGATATTCTGAACAACTGACTGAATTCCATTTTTCCAAGCTTGGAACGGATTCAATTGATCGCGTCTATAACAACTTTCAATTCTTTGAGCTTCGTTAACCCCTCAGGCCTCGATCATGTTTTGTCAGAGAGTCAAAATATTTACGTTTTGCAATAAAATCCAAATAAACTTCTGAATGTACCGAAAACTAAAAACTGTTTTGAAAAGGTGATAAATACAATACGCTTACAAATTTTATACAAACAAAAAAAAGTTTTAAAATTCTAACTAAAGTCACTGATAATGAAGAAAAGTAAAAACATTTACATTTTTTAATAGGCAATTCTATTGTAAATTAATTTTTTTGTCATTTTGTGTAAAAATTATTAATAAAAATTTCCCAAAGTTTCATAATTTTTTATCAAATTGCGATCTGCAACTTTGGATGCGTAAAGGTGTAAATTTTAAATATTTTGCGGTTAAATTTTAGATTTGAATATAAAGTGTGGTGTTTTCTCTTTCTAACACTATTTAGATCACATTTCTAACTATAATAGTAAGGGAGACGCTACGATTTCTATGTGACCCGTATGATTTGTTCCAAAAACCGAACAAAGAGACCTGACTGGTTAAAAACATTGTCGTAGAAGTTTCTGCAAAACATAAAGTTGTACCATAGAAGTCGCTGAAAAATTATCCAAAACATAATCCCCTTCGGCACAGGATCTCCTAGTGAGGAGGACTGCTAATATAATCTACATCTATTTTTTTATATGTATTTAGCATTTGTCTTCTATAAAAAAATTCTTATCTTTACCTGACTTCTTCCATTTAGTTCGTGACGTGTATATTAAGGCATGTTTTGATTGTTGCGGGTTAGGCTCCGGCGACGGCGTGTCGGGCGTTTCATCCATGACGTTGCCGCGGCCGTCCCGGGACAGCTGCGAGTACGACACGGCGCTGCCAGCGGGACACTCCAACCCTCCCTGCTCCTCGCTGGACAAGAGGCACTATGTGCCCACCTATGTCGGTAAGTCACACGCGGACATTAATACACATATAAATATATTTTAAATGTTTCCGTGACAAAATGGAACAGTGACAAAATAGAACATTGACGAAAAAGAACAAGAATCATGCAGTTTCACCGCAGGGGTAGGCAGAGAGAGTAAACCATCTCTCTCTTGTCACACACTTCATTCATATTTATACATTTTTTTCATTTATATTATGTCTTTTTCTACTACTTACTTCCTCCTTACACTCGTTTCTTCGTTCATCTGCTCTACATTCCCAAACCACCTAAGCGTCCCTTTTTCAATTTTATCCACTACCTATTTAATTAATACAATTAATTTAATTTATTCATTTAAAATAATATATATTTTATTTGCGGCACGTTCCAGAGCGGAAGATACTCTCAGTATCACCCTGGTGTAAGACCACCGTTCAGATTTGAAACGTTGCTTGAAATGACTAGCCGTGTTTGGTAACCAGATCTGAATAGCCAGGTACTTCCCACCTTCCTCTTCCCCATCTCCTTCCCCTCCCCACTTCCTTCAGCCTCACAACATATCCCAATTGAGGATACCATAGTCTCACTGGCTCCAGACGGGAGCAGTTGGGACTCGGTGTGCGGTTTTCATATAAAAAAAATAAAAAAAAAAAACCTCGGGTATGATTTTAAGTTTTCACGTCCAAAATTATTTTAGTTATTTATTTTTGGGGTGTTATGCCATGTTGCGCTACCTCCTTCTTTAGCCAACGTTTCGGACAGCATTACAGTGTCCATCGTCAGAGCAGATGAGTGATCCCCAAAAATAAATAACAAAAATTTTAAAAAAATCTTTCTAACATGGTCTTATAACAAATTCACCTAACCTTTCTCTTATCATGTTCTGATTTGTCACTGTTCTGTTTTATCCAGTTACCATATTAATAATACACACCCTTTATGT
Source organism: Glyphotaelius pellucidus (assembly GCA_936435175.1). Classification (NCBI taxonomy): domain Eukaryota; kingdom Metazoa; phylum Arthropoda; class Insecta; order Trichoptera; family Limnephilidae; genus Glyphotaelius; species Glyphotaelius pellucidus. Next base: position 3,850,359 of record OW386560.1, on the reverse strand, counting down.
AAAAAATTGTTTTATTTCTAATAATTCACCATTTTTTTTAATAATACCACTGTGTAGATCGCTTTTGTATGTCACAATATAATTTAAAGTTTTTTTTTTGTTCCCTCATCATTTTTACCTCATCTTCCATAGGTATGTATTTCCTTAATCATAATACTCTTTCACCCCTCATAGATGTCTTTATCATTTGTTTGTCTGCTTCACAATTGGCTTGCACATTATTTTGTATTGTTGAAATTTGAATCAGTGATTGTCAAAACTCTACGCGTCCATACAATTTTTTTTTCCTGCAAAGAAAACATACAAAATGATTTTGGGAGGCGGGTATTGGGTGGGCGAACCATTTATTGGATAACTAACACCACTGCCATAGGTCGCTCCAAGTGGTTCGCTGTGTTTGATGACTTAGCAGGGGTGCCCGGGTTCATTGGGTTAGGTTTGTCTAAGTGTTGGATGCGTTTGCTCACCCACTGAGTGGCAGGTCGGATTGGGAGAGACTGGTTAAGGGAGACCCCTCCACTTGGCCGCTCTCGACCCATCGCCTTGAATAGTGGGCGGGATGGATTCGTATGTCCGTCACTCCTGGACACATCGATCCCCAGATTTCTACCCCTCATACTTTTTTAATTCCCAGAACTTTCTCTCCTTCCTTTTCCCCAAAGATGACATGGGCCCTTTTTTTTCCTCACTGCCTCCTACATGGGTCTAATATATAAAAAAAAATTGTCTACAAACGGCAAAAGGGACTTACCACTTAATTATATAATATTTGCACCTTGTTTTAGAGTGCAAGATTCTCTCAGTATTGCCATTGGGCTGATACTCCCAACCTTACTCTTCCACTTCTCCTTCATCTCTCTGATTCAGCCTCAAAACATTCCCCAAATTGTGGACGCCATAGTCCTACTGGCTCCTGGCAGTTATCTATAATATTTGTCACATAAAAAATACTACTTACTATAATAACTGCGAGCTGTTGTTTTTCTTCTGCTTTCACGGTCGATGCGACGTTTTGACATTCACTCAATTCATTTGCTTTTTTCCTTTTTTTGTTTCGCACCATCCTTCGAATATGTCCAAAACAATGCACCAATCAGGATCCTCGTCCCCCGTATGCGGAGAGCTCTCATTGGGGGGAAACTCTTCGATGGGCGGGGCTTCGTCGCGAAACTCCGCCTTCTTGTCGACGGGCGGCCAATCGGGAAGCAACCGGCCTATGATTGTGGCCAAACCTAAGCCGATGCTCAACGTTGAACATTACAGTAGGGATCCTTGTAAGTTTGCGTTTACAAAACTGTTAGCCCCCTCTTTCTCAGGGATACACAATTATCCGATACTCGACGATTCAGTATCTTGGCCACTTCCACAATACGTTGTGCGTAGGTACGCATATGTTGCCAAAATTTTGTAAACTCCTCGGTGATGCCAGTGTCCTGCAACCTTCTTCCCGCTCACGTCGTTGAGACTTTAAACATTGTGTCAGACATTTTGTAACTGTGCAAGTGCTTTAGATCAACAAACAATCAACAAGAAATGATTGTGAGGTTAGAAAACTGTACTAGTTTTGACATTTTGAGAATTCAACAATGATCGACGGCGACGTAGGCCTCGTGATTTAGTAGCAACGTGTGCGGACTGCGCGCAACAAAATTGCTTGCGACGTGAGAATCGGATACTTGCGTATCCCTGTGAAAGGAGAGCCTAATTTAAAAAAAAACTTTTCAATATTATTTTTGCACTTTTATCATTTCATCTTCATGATCATTTATCATCTATCTGTTGCTAAAAAAAGTCCTACTAAGTAGTGAAGTATTTTGTTCCTTGCTTTGTGTTTCTGCCTGACATTGTTCGTCTCATCTCTTCCGGAGGATTTAACTAACACACCAATTTACACTGGACTGACAACTTATATCACAAACTAACTGAAACGAATCATGGTTCTCATAAAGTCAATTAAAAGCATATTACCAAGAACAATCCTTAGGACCATATTTTTTGCACTTTGTCAATCCATTATCACATATGGCATACTGGCTTGGGGAAGTGCAACGAACATAGCAATAGGCAATAATTAACACTACATAATAGAAAACACTACACTTCATGACAATAGCACAACTTTATGTACTACGCAATCAAACTATTTAACTGCTTGCCTACCACACTGAAACAACTACTAACTACAAATATATCTACAATTATTTACAAAAAACATATCACAGACTGAATTGAAAAACAAGGTACATAGTTTGTAGGTACAAGGTACAAGGTTGTACAAGGTTGTAGCACTAAAATTTGTGGAATTGCTTGAGTTGCCTTTCGTTGCATTTCTTGTATGTACTAGTATTTCTTGTATAACTAGATAAGTAATTTCATTTTTGTAAATAAATTCATTAAAAAATAATAATAACAAAAATGATTAGCCATTTTCTTATTTCCAAAATATAAGTATTACGGTTCACAATACACAAACCTACGATCAGTATAAATACACAAAAACCGATACAACAGTATAAATATGGAACAATCGATTCATCAGATTGATTACCATCTTATAAATCAATTTCCCAACAAAACTGATTTCAAAGTTACCTAGTTGTAGTAATTACCCCATGTTATAATATGACAGAATATTTATGGCAATAATAGACAATTTCTAACCAAATTAACTGTAGTTGACAATGATCCATTGTTTGCAACCAAATTTACAATGGTTGACAATAATAGACCACTTACAATAAAATTGACCACTACTGACAATATGTAATAGATATTTTAAACTAAATTGATCACAATTGACAATGGCATAACATTTTATTTCAAGTTCACCACAGTTGACGTTAAAAGACCATATTCTATAAGTATAACCCCAGCTCACAATAATAGACCATTTCAATCAAAATTATATGATATTTTTCTACAAAAATAGTGACCACTTCATACCATGAGAACCCAGACCACAAATTAATGTATTATACTCAATCAGAAATGAATATAACTTGTAAATCATTTCTGCAGCAATGTCTTCAATCAACACTTGCGCCATCAGCTCGAGTAATCCCGACGCCATTCCACCCGGGATGAGGCCTATGTACCCTCGCACGCAGTACCCCGTACCCTCGCAGCCCTCCAGGCACCACCTCAACATAGATCAGGTATGCCCCGTCATTACTTTATTAACAAGAAGTTGAAGTCTAGGTAAAGGGATAATGGCGAATGAGTTAATAGACAAAGTAAATTGTCTGACTCATTGCAATGGAAAGCTGTTCGTCTGATTAATAGGCCATTGTCAACAAATTGTAGTTATGTTGAGTTTGCTTCACAGGCATTTCAATGAAGCCTACTCGAAATTACTAGCTGCGTTAACTTGTCCCGTGCCACTGGAGGAAACTTGTAAATTTCGCAATGTTTTGACTTTGATGTAATATTTTGTGGGTTTATTTTATGCTATCTTATGTAATATTTACCAAAACACATTGCCGAAAAAAAAACATTACCTGCGTTTATTTGACGAATTCATATGTTTACGATCTTTTTTACGAGAATGATGCAACCGAACTGACAGCTGAAATGCTCCAAAAATACTCGGCCAGAGATCCATAAAGAATTCATAGAAATTATTTCAGTTCCACAGATGTGTTCAAAGCATTCTATACCTTAAGAACAAGAATACCCCAAGCGATTTTGACCTTATCCTTCATACGTTTTCTTTATAATTATGGTTTAAAATCGCATTTCAAAAATATTTTTTAGAGTTTAATTTGGCGCGCGCCGGCGCATACTCAGCAAGCAACGAGTTAACTCCCTGGCAGTCAACATCGGAACATCTCCAACTCATTCTTGTTAAGATGGGACAAATGCGAAGCTACCGTCGTTTGTCTTTTCTCTCTCATTTAGCTTGATAAATTGTCCTTTAACACTGATATGTGCTGAGCATTGTTGTATGAAATGTACTGAACATAATGTAATACAAATTTGTCGTATGGACAGCGCTACAATCCTTACATTTAATACTCGATCTAATCCATCGTAATTGTTGTTTCAGAATACCCCACTGCTGTCTGCTGCGGGAAGTTCCATCAGTGGCACCCTCCCGTCGCAGTCGTCCATCAGCTCGCTGGGGCAGGCCTCCGCGCTGCATCACCACCACCCCGCCATGGGTATCTCTCCCATGTCCTGTCAGTACTCACTACATCATTATTCACTACCAATTAACACACTTCCACCATTACTCACTATGAATCAACTCATTTACATTATGATTCACTACCAATTAACTCACTTACATCATTATTCACTACCAAAGAACTCACGACATCATTATTCACTACCAATTAACTCACTTAATATCATTATTCGCTACCAATTAACTCACTTACATCATTATTCACTACCAATTAACTCACTTACATCATTATTCACTACCGATTAACTCACATGGTTTCACAATTTTTCTTCAAATTGTTGTCGGAAACTTCGATTTCATAGAGGTGTACATTAAAAATTTTCTATGGTTATAGATTTGAATATAATGCGTGGTGTTTTCTCTTTCTAACACTGTGTAGATCATATTTCTCGCCATGGCAGAAAGGCAGACGCAACGATTTCTGTGATACCTTTATGAACTGTTCCCAAAAGTGAACAAATTATCCTGAGGGGTTAAAGAAATAAGGTGAAACATGGGAAAAATCTCTATTATTCTATGACCTGAGTGCTTACAAGAGTTATGTTGACCCTCTCTGTGATGATGATTAAAATAATATTAAAATTTGAAACATAACATTGTTACAAGTACTGCTCACTTCGATAACATGCAGTAAAATAAATCTATGTTTGTGTTGCAGGTTCCCAGATGTCATGTGTGGCAGGCGCGCCCCCCTGTCCCTCCCCCTCCCCGGCCAGCGAGGGCTTCCCCGACAGTGCCCGCGAGAGGGAGCAGGGGCACTACGTGGCCTACGAGGCCCTCCACCCTCCGTGAGTGCACCCACCAACATGTCTGTCTTCCTCAGGCATCATCACAATTTGATCAAAAACTAAAACCAACCAAAGTTGGCATTTAATGGGGACCATTCAAATGCAATATTTCAAAATTCCATTGATTTAATGATCATCAAATGTGATTAGGAGTGGAATTGAAAAACTCCAACCAGATATTGTACACTTGCTAACGGAAAGGATTCAAGCAGTACAGGAAACGTAACCTGTGGTGTACCACAGGGCTCTGTTCTTGGGCCTCCATTATTCCTAAGTAACTAACCCTCAAACTGTTTAACCGAAGGGGTAAGCAGCTATGATAGCCGCCACACAACTCTTGTCTTACCACACACCCTTACTTCATTTAGATTCATGCATCATCTCATACATACTCTTTTAGACTGACTCATACTGACTCTGTACCCCGATTCAATTATTTCATTTTCACTTGATTGCGCCATGTCTTTCTTGGGTGTCCTCGACTTCCTTTACAATTCAATTTCGTGTCATATATTCTCCTTACACTCCTTTCTTCATTCCTTACACTTCTTTCTTTCTTGGTACATAATCTCAACAGTTGTTGGTTGTTAAATGTTAGGTTATCTTTGTTTGTTTGTTTGCAGAAGGGATAGTTTAGAAGCGGCAGGTGCTTCAGGGTCCTTGACGCGGCGTGGGGCCCCTGTGCACCCCCTGCGTAGCTTCAGCGTTCCGGCGCCTCCGCCCAGTGACGCACCGCACACGCCACATCATCACGGTAAGATCTCATTCTCCTTTCCTTCCCTCATACCAAAACTAATTCCGTTGCAAATGACCAGTTTCTGGCTAAAACTAACTAACTAATGCCAATTCTCATCAGATATGGAGTGTCTCACAATACCGACTTGGACACACTCCTTGCTTCAATCACACCACATTCACGTTTATTTAGGTGTTATTATTGACTGCTTTTTCAAATGGGATTTACAAATAAATAAAGTCTGAACGACTCAGATCTGTTAGCAGGTTATATAAATTAAAATTTTATGTTCCAATTTGCATGCTTCAAATAATTTATTTATCATTAGCTGAATCTATTATAAGGTATGGAATTACAGCTTGGGGACTTTCCTCTAAAACAAATCTAAACCATGTTCAATTCATTAGTTAAATTCAAAGTAAAAGTACCCATCGACAAACTACTTAAAAGAAGTTTATTGGGATTTTTCTTTTTTCTATACAATATTTTATTTTTGCTGTCATTGTATGACTTTGTCTTTATAATAATAAATAAAATAAAACAATTGTCTTTTAGGGATTCGCATAATTACTGGACAATTAATTAATTAATTTAACAATTAAGATCAAGAAATATGTATAATTTAGATTTTGGATACACACTACATGCCTACGACGGCCTCCGTGGTCCCGAGGTAAGACTCTGGACTCACAATCCGAAGGTCGCGGGTTCGAACCCGGCGTGCGCAAATAAATTTTATTTGATATTTGTGTTATTTCACAATTTATTCATTTAAAATAATATGTAGTATATTTGCGGCACGTTCCAGAGTGGAAGATACTATCAGTATCGCCCTGGTGTAAGACCACCATTCAGAATTGAAACGTTGCTTGAAAATGGCTTTAGCCGTGTTTAGTGACCAGATCTGAATAGCCAGGTACTTCCCCACCTTCCTCTTCCCTATCTCCTTCCCCTCCCCACTACCTTCAGCCTCACAACATACCCCGATTGGGGATGCCATAGTCTCACTGGCTCCAGACGGGAGCAGTTGGGACTCTTGTGCGGTATTAACTATAAAAAAAAAAAAAAAACATCATTATGTAGTGTGTATTTGCTCATTGCAAATGAGGTGAAGAGATGCAGCTTGTTGAGAGTTGCAAATATCATTGTTGTTAGATAGCAGCATCTGGGACGTTTTCCGTTAGTGGCGCAAGGGTGTTGTAAGTCGTTAGGTGGTTTTGTCTGTTGCCATGATTGGCAAGAATCTTATACGTATTCTCCTGCTATTCTGATTCTTGAGGTGTGTTTGCAGTTTCGGTCACGATACGGCCGACCAACACATCTCCGTACAAGAAACCCCTGGTTCCTGCTGTTCCCGTCAACCAGTCTCCCTCCAGTCACCTGGGGCAGGGCTCCTTGGGACTCAACAGGCTACAACAAGGTAAATACACTCTACATTTAATGATATGTACACGATGATAAATATTGTATCTATGGGGAATGAAAAGTGTTTTGCGTGTGTAAATCAAATAAGCAAGAGTTGGTACTTTGGTTTATTAAACAAAATTCCAACACCAAAATTTACATTTGTACAAGATTATTTATCAGAAAGTGGGGAGCGAACACGGAGCTATTCGCAACGGTTGGATCAGCGGCAGGCGGAAACAGAATGAATTCTCTTTTAGTTTGACACCCATCGCTGAGGTAAAAAGGTCTGTGTCCCCTATTAGAGTACAAATAGCCAATAGAGTTAATCGCATCGCAAATGTGCTGCGTTGTTCGCTAGCCAATAACTTAATATAACTTTAAAGTTCCAAAGAACAGTTAAATGCCATCAAAGCCCAATGCTATTGTCGAAAGTTTGTGTCAACAGTTGGATATCATTGTTTACGTCAGTTCTGCCAGCATGCTTGTTTCACTTAGTATATCTACCCTCCATTTCTGTCCAAAGCTGTGGGAATGGTGCCGTACATATCTATTAAAATATATATTTTTACTCAAATATGTCTTGATATTATATTCCCAGGAATGTTGGTACCCCATTCTAACGATGAACTGGAGCCCCTGGCTCCCTCGTGCTCCACGGAGAGACTGCACCAGGAGATGGCCAACCTGGAGGGGCTCATGAAGGATCTCAACGCCATCACCGCCAACCAGTTTGAGTGCTAGGTCTTCGTCACTTAATTCCAGTGTTATTTATTTTGCTTGGGCTTCATCACCGATGAAGTGAACCAATTGTAGGTGCAAATTATTACACATGCTGAAAAAAAATTGGTAACTAGAACTTTGTTGTTATTCGGATACTTCGCTAGGACTTCATCGGCTTGATTATATTTTAAAACTGTCGCTAGAATACCTACCGTTTAGAGTATTTAATTGGATTTTAACCAATGTATTAGCTGCGTTTTGAGATTTTTTTGCTATTAATTCATCACATTGATGACGTCATCCAATTCGAGAGCTCCATCTTGAATCATTGGAACATTCTACAAGAGGAAGGCCATGAAGCGATTGCAGCTGCTACTGCATCAATAAAGTAAGTGCTACAACATGATTAGTTTCGCCAGCATTGGACTGCAAATTTGCTAGATCTTCATCAAAGTGAATAAACGTCCGATTTACAGTACCTTTAAGAAATATGATCACTGAAGTGCTAGAAATCACTTTTACATAATATTATGATGAACTATGTAATCATAGTGAAACAATGACTTTTGTGCAATGTACTACTTATAACATAAATTTTGCACAATTTTTATCGCTATAATTTCATCGTTTTGATGAAAATTCGGTGAAATACTAAATTCAAGACTTTCAATGAATAGTTACAATTCATTGGTTGCTCTATGCTTTCTTTGAGCATCCAGCACTGTATTATAATAACTGATGAAAAACTATATAAATATTAGTTTAAATGATGGTGGACTTACCATTTTGATATTATGTGTATCTTCACATACGACATGTATAGTAAATTTAGTTTTAAATTAAATTATAAATAATTGTACATATTATTATTACTAATTTAACCGTGCGTGCAAATTATCGATATACAATTTGGTGATATAAACGAATATGTAATAAAATAGGACGTGAGCTAATCGAAATATTTATAGTCGTACATTTTGTGTATGTTATTATAAGACGTATATTTATATTAAAAATGCTTTTGTATTGTGATTTATATAATATTATATACACGGGCAATTGTCACTTTGAGATTGAATATTCCTTAGAATGACGATGTTCTATAATATATTATACTCTCGAAATCGTTATTCTGTCGAATGGTTCGTTTTTTACAATCTGAATGTAAATTTTTTGAAATTTTTCTACACTGCTTTTAAAGTTGTAATTTTATTATTTATAAACTGTGTAATGTTTAAGACACAGTACTGACGTTCAATATTCGTTTAGGTTTCATTAGTAAATTTCTTTTAGCGTGCTACATTCAAAAGTTCAGTTCGATAGTGACTTTGCAAAGCGAACCTGCTATCAAGCACAACATTATGGAAATATTATCAAATATCTACGTTAATATTAATAAAAACAAAAAATCTTTGAAAGAATTTTTGAATTTATATTCTTTTTAACCCCTTAGGCTAATTTGTTCGCTTTTCGGAACAACTCATACAAGTCTCATAGAAATCGTTGTCTCCCTTACTATCATGGTTAGAAATATGATCCAAACGGGGTCAGAAAGAAAAAAAAAAGCTTTGTGTTCAAATCTAAAGGTTAACCACAAAATAATTCGAATATACACCCTTTTGAAAGCAAAGTGTCCGACTGCAATTTGAAAAAATTTACGAAACTTTGGGAATTTTTTATTAATTATTTTTACATGAAACGACAAAAAAGTGAGTGTACGATAATGTGTATTATAATAATGCATTCGTCCAATGAAATCTGTGTGAATTTTAATTTTTGTTTTGCAACCAGTAATTTTAGAAAAAACGTAAGGTGTGCCAGTTTAAAACTTTTTTTATGTTTGCCTTAAAAAATTTTATATTTCAAAAATAATATGTTATTTCTAATAGTAAAATTTGAAAGCGTATTTCATCACCTTTCAAAAACAGTTTTTAGTTTTTGGATACATTCAGAAATATTCCATTTATTTGAATTTTATTGCAAAATGAAAATATTTTGACCCCAGTGATAGACATACAGAAGAGTTTTTCCTATTGCCAGTTGGTTGTCAGTCTATTCTATTCTATTTTCTAATAAAGGGAAATAATTAACCACCCGCCTAGTGAGTGTCCAGTGATTGACATACGGAAAAGTTTTCCCTTTTGCCAGTTGTTGATTGTCAGTCTATTCTATTCTATTTTCTAATAAAGGGAAATAATTAACCACCCGCCTAGTGAGTGTCCAGTGATTGACATACGGAAAAGTTTTCCCTATTGCCAGTTGTTGATTGTCAGTCTATTCTATTCTATTTTCTAATAAAGGGAAATAATTAACCACCCGCCTAGTGAGTGTCCAGTGATTGACATACGGAAAAGTTTTCCCTATTGCCAGTTGTTGATTGTCAGTCTATTTTATTCTATTTTCTAATAAAGGGAAATAATTAATCACCGCCCAGTGAGTTTCCACTGATAGACATATGGAAGAGTTACCCTATTGCCGGTTGGTTGTTAGTCTATTCTATTCTATTCTATTTTCTAATAAAGGGAAATAATTAACCACCCACCTAGTGAGTGTCCACTGATAGACATACAGAAGAGTTTTCCCTATTGCCAGTTGGTTGTCAGTCTATTCTATTCTATTTTCTAATAAAGGGAAATTATTTACTACCTGACCAGTGAATGTCCAGTGATAGACATAAAATGGACCTGTTGCCGGTCTTTTTTATTTCTAATTAAAAATTAATGAAAATAAATATTATAAAATGAAATAATTTTCCATTCGATCAATGAATACCGTGTGATGGATAAAACTAAATTTAATTGAACTTTTTTAAAACTTAAATTAAGTATATATAAATTTTAATAAAACATTTTGTATATTTACATACAATAATATTTTTATAATTTGACATTTTATGAAGTATCCGAGTGGAAGATGCCCTCAGTATCGCCCTGGTGAAATACCACTATTCAGTATTGAAAAGTCACTTGAAAACATATTTGCATAAGAATGCGCCTTTCACATAAATGACTAGATCTGAATATCCAGTGTGTTTCCTGTCCTTCCTTTATCCCCCTGCCCCGGTTCAACCCTGAGGTGAAGTAGATTCCTGGCTCTGGTACCTGATAATGTCTTCAGCTTATCTGAATTTTCTATGCTAAAATAATAACTTTTGAATTTTAAATGATTAATTACAATTTAAAAAAAATATTCTCCCATTCTTTCAACAATTTTAGTTTAAATTGGTTGAGGCTTAATTTACGTGTTTTTTCAAGCAATCCTTTAATCTTAAATAAACAATGCAGTACTCTCTCAGTAATTAGCCGCTCGATTATCAGACAACTACTATAATCCACCCTTTTTTTACTAGTTAAAAGCATAAATCAAGCGCAATAGATTGCCGGTATTCATGTCCCAAATTCAGTAGTCCACCACTTGCCTAGACTCGAGCGTTCTTCTTGCAAGAGCATCAGTGATATACACTGATTACTTCTGTCATTTGACGCCAAAAGGAAAAGTTCTTTTATTAGAAAATTTATCAAAAAAAACTATCTGAGCTAGTTCAAAAATTCAAAAGAAGATTTGTCAAGTGACTTAGGGCCGTCTGTTTCAATGCTTGCTAGAGTAAAAGAAATTGGACAGGTAAATATCACAAAAATGCACTTTTCAATCAATTTAACTGCCTGTTTTATATCACTTTTAACTTTTGTTTTTACTTTCTGAAAACCGATAGTTACTCTAGAGTTATTCTGCCATTTTGACATATTTGAGTTCTGTTGGCGGTAAGGTACGAAATTTCGCGCTTCAACATTGATTATTAATTATGATTAATTAATATTATAGAAGATGATGATAGTGACGACGAATTCCTCATCCAATATGTCTTGCAGTGAAAATCAAAAACATTTCAAGTTGAATAATATTTTTTCTGCATGTGTTTTCATGTATATTATAATAGGTCGTCATTTATTAGCTGTCAGATCCTACGACGCGAAACGAAATACAGCCGGATATATTGATTTTAAAATTTAATTTATGGTGTGGCCGCATCAAAAAAAAAAATGTGGTGCATTTTTTCACATAATTTCGAGGAGTATTCTGCTTTTTAGACTGGCCACACTATTAATTATTACTTTAGCAAAAAATACACTCGTAACGCGGTCCTATTTAACATCCCACTGGCGGTTAAAATTTTAATTTAGTTCACGATTTAGCTTTCTGTTGAAACAAACAGCCCTTACCATTTAATAGTTAGCAAGCATAATTTAATATGCTTGTTATTTTGAGAATGAATAACACTAAGTTTCGAGTACAAATTTCGAAATAAACTACCGTTTTTTTGCAAAGTATGTTTTAATTTGAAACATATTTTGTATGTATGCATTTTAATACGCCGCTTTCACTAATTGGGATACTTCCCCGGGTTTGGCAATGGTTTTTGAATATCATCAGATTAGTGAGAGAGCATTGTAATTTGAAAAATATTATTGATTTTCAAAAAATATGAAATTGTTAAAAATGGCATTAAGAAGATGGGTTTCGATGGCACAACTGGTAGAAGCATCCTCCCGGAGAGAGGAAGGTCACAACCTAATCTTTTTAAATACATCTATTTGAATTTTGTTTTCTTGAATGAATGCAAATCTTGGAAGTCAAAATTAACCCACTTCCCGACATCAGAACGCGCTGAAACTCGGCAGATAGAATTGTTATCGATGATAAAGCATTCTATCAACTTTTGGTTAACACAGGCGCATTTCTCTGAAATTGGTTTTTAGCTGACCCAAGAGATAGTACAACTAGGCCGAAAATTGAAAATAGATGTATTATAGTAAAATGTTTGTTTTTATTATGGATTGATTTTTTCTAATTCATATTGTTTGAAAATCATGCCTAGGTTTAGTCAGTTCATTTGTGAACTTTATATATAAATGTGCCATAACTTCCCCCTCAAGGGGAAGGATAGATCATTGTTCCTGCACAACTTAAGGTGATTTTCTTTCAGCGCCTTCGCCCTTTTTTATGACAATTGATGTCTTGTTATTTGCACTTATCCTCTTGTAGTTCTAATATAATTTACTATAAAATTTCCTTTTTTTTTCTCAAAATCGTGCTTTACTATAATTGTTGGCTTTGTTCATCTTTGTACAAATACTAATTTGTCTTTTAGAGCCTTGTAAGAGCCTTGACACAAGTAACTTTCTTGTTACTTATCCCCTCAGGCCTCTGGCATAATATTTCCACTTTGCAGTAAAATCCAAATAAATGGAATATTTTTATAAGTATCCAAAAACTATTTTTGAAATATTTATTAATATAAAATACGCTTTCAAATTTTACAATTAGATTTATTTAGACATATGATTTTTAAATATAAAAATTTTGAATGCAAACATTAAAAAGTTTTAAAAATGGCTCCCCTTACGTTTTTTCTAACTAAAATTACTGATAATGAAAAAAATATAAAAATTCACACATATTTCATTGGACAAATATATTATAACCGCTTTGGTCATCTTTTTAAAAATTGATTCACAAAGTTTAAAAAAAATTTTCAAAATGCCGTTAGGAACTTTGGCTTCATAAAGGTGGACATTTTAATTCTTCTGTGAACTTTTAGATTAGATAGATGTTTTCTGTTTCTGAAATATGATATAAACACCGTTTATATCATATTTCTCACCATGATAGTAAGGGACGCACAACGTTTTCTAAGAGACCTATATGATCTGTTCCCAAAAGCGAACAAATTAGCTTGAGGGGTCAAAAGAAGGCGAAAATATAGTTGTAATGATTAATTAAACTTACTTATTTACCATTCAGCGCCATTTTGTTTTATTTTGACAGTTGAAATTAAATGCTGTTAAATGCAATGACGTTATACTGTAGACGTGGGGTAGAAATATCAAAGTGGGAAGCCAAAAGTAAGGCAATTGCACTAGTCACTATTTCTAGTACTTTAGTACTAAACTGTCACTCGTCGAGTAAGATCGTGTCTTACCAGTAGGTAAATTGCATTTAAAATGCCCTCCTGTGGGATGAGAAAATATTTCCATTACACGGCAAACAGTAGTAAAAGTGAAGAAATAACATTTCATTTATAAGTACACGCAAATTGCTTATTATTATCGATTATTATAAACAAAACAATTAATTTTCATGTTTCCTGCCAGACGATTTTATAAGTCATTAGAAAAAATACACACATTCTTTGATTGTCTTATGGTACGCCCACACTGAGGACAACTTCCAACTACAAACATTCGGATGATTGTGTAGAGGGGTAGTTTGTGTGTTGGAAATTCTAGTTGAAAGGTTGGCTTCAGTGTGGAAGTAGCATATCTTTTTTGTGCATGAATAACTTTTGAATTAAGAAATTACTGAAAACCAATAAAACAAAAGAGTGTTGCTTACTCGCCACTTTATATTGTGAGTATGTGAGACTATGGCGAGTCTATTCATATAACGTCATTGGTTAAATGCCGATTCTAAATCCGTTTCGGCTTTTGAACAAATTATGATCAGCAGAAGAGGACAACTATCATGTTGTTAAACTTGTCAATTGATTACAATTTGATAGAAAATTGAAACGCAACTAGAATCGGCGTTTACGGGGAATTCTCATTTGAATTTCTGCAAAACAACTGAACCTAAATCTAAATAAGTTTCATTTATTTATTTTGTGAAATGTTTAGAAATATTGAATGTCAGTCCTGAGTTTAGCAACAAAAGTGTACAAAATATTATAAAATGTATATTATTACATATTGAATTTATTTATTCATATTCCCCAATGCGGGTTGCCAGGATACCATTATGTGTATTGTTATTATCAATTTGTATTACTTCTGGCAACACTGTAACATATCAAAGAAGCAGCTTTTGAATATTTTGTTTATAATTTAATCTTTCATTTATAAAATGATTTAATAACAATAAATAAATAATTTAATAATTCTGCATCTACAAACCAAAACAAAAATGAATTTGTTTTTTTAAATCAAACTTATTTGAACTAAAGTACAGTTTGTCAAATAAAAGTAGAAAACATAGGAGGGCGCCACTGTTGTTCAAATAGCAATACTAAACATATAATGGTGTTAATGTAAAGCTGTGTAACCTACATTTTTAAGAAAAATTAAAAAGGCGTAAAAGTCAACAAAATATTTTTTCATTGCAATATAGATACTCACTGATCTCAAAATAAGAATTGCATATAGTTATATTATTATTATATCTTTGCAATTTTGTGTTAACATAATGAAAAATAACAATATTGTAATAAAATATAAAGCACACTTTAGAAATCGCTCCCATTTATTTAATACTAGCTTAAGAACATAGCGTTGTTCCGGGATTTAGATCATGTCTTTAATTTTAGATCTGAATGTATTTAACTCATTCAGATCTAAAAGTAGTGTAACTAAACTCACCATTAATGATTCTTCCTTTCTATCAACTGTTAAATTCAAATTTATGTTAAATTAAATTAAAGCAAATCACTTTGTAAAACACCATTTAATCAAATTTATATCATTAAGTAGGTACCTTAACAACAGTGCTTCTTCGATTTTGATTATTTTTTTTTAAATGTGGTTTACTGTGTTCTACACATTCAGTGTCATTGCACTTTAAAATAATATTTGACAGGTAAATTGGTGTTGCCAGCCTACAAATTTTGTAGTTCCATTTTTAATATTTTCTACTCTTATTTGACAGACTATACAATTTGTCTGACTAAACTGAAATACATACATAGTAAGATGGCGAAATAGCTGTCATAAATGTTTCGTAAATACAAAATACCGATCATTCATAGTTTATCATTAAAAACTAAATTAACAACTCTTTGAACTAGGTTAATTTTTTTCCATATTTTATTATTATTATTATAAAAGACTGATAGTTTTAAATTGTGTTTGTATTCCGACCGTTTATTATTGTATTTAAATGAATTTATTTGAATTTCAGAAAAAAAATGGTTATTCATAATTTAATGAAATTTTTTTGTGCCCTGAAATTTTGTCGATTTAATTTATTTGAAAAAGGATCCTTGTACAAATGGATTTCAATTAATTTCTATTCCTTGATGATTTATTTAAAAGGCGAAACTGCTGTCACTTTGTGTTGATTTAGACTTGCACTCTTGATTTCTATTTTAAAAATAAGCAATACTCTTAATTGAGCCAGAAATTTAGATGAAGAATACAGCATATCGTCTTTGCAATACTGCAAATGTGACGAAGTGATATTTTAACACCATCATATTTGTAATAATTTTCCCCAAATATTTTCACCCACCCCAATATATGTTAAAATGGGTGACCTTACAGTTGGTCCGCTGAAAATTGGCCCCCTTATAATAATATTTCCTTTAAAATTATAATTTTTTGTGCTTTATTTATCAATTTCAAATGTAAAATCATCTTCAAAAATACCCTTAACCTCTTAAATGCCAGGGAAGAAACTCGAAAATTTCGCGATTTTTTGACTTTGACGTAATATTTTGCGGATTTATTTTATGCTATCTTATATAATATTTACCGAAACACGTTCCCTCAACAATAAACTATGCTTAAAAATAATATTACTTGCGTATATTTGACAAATTGATAGTTTTATCGATCTTTTCATGACATGCGACGCTCAAAGTTTGACAGCTCAAATCGCGGCAGAAATGTCATTTCGAAAGTCATAGATATGTGCAAAGATGATTATTTGAGAGGCTAGGTGTGTTCCTTATATCTGTTACGTCAAGAACAAGAATGCCCCAAGCGATTCTGACCTTGTCCTTCATACATTTTCTTTATACATAAGGTTTAAAATCGCATCTCAAATTTTTTTTTTTTTATGGCGCGTCCTGGGCGCGCAATCGGCAAACCAGAGGTTAATAATAAATTGGTATGAATATCAAACGAACTTATAAACAGTGTCGATTTTTTTAACTATGCGCTGGTGTACACAGTATATAGACAAGTAGATTTTTCCTTGATGCATTTGAATGAAAATATGTACTTTGTTATTCGGAGGTACATCCTCTCTGCACCTCTCTACATCCTCTCATCGCTTCGGGGTCACTTAGTTATATTTTGTGTAATTTTCCCTAAACCGACTGCATATAAGTATGCCGGGGGGCCAACTGTCGGCGGATCAACTATCATGGAACTGTTAAAATGTTAGTTTCTTTTTTTTTTGACAAAGTCTCGTAACATATGTGTCTTTTCTTCTTTCCTGAACAATTTGTTTCACGTCGCGTTCGCGGTATTGTACGCCGAAAAACAATAATCTTCTTCTTCTTCTTCTTCAATGGCGCTACAGCGCATTTCGAGCCTTGGCCTCCTTCAGGATAAGCCTCCACCGCCCTCTGTCCTCGGCCGTCGTCTTCCAATCTGCGACATGGAGTAGTCCCCTTGCATTCTTCCTGACATCATCCTCCCATCTCAGCCTAGGTCTGCCCGCCTTTCGTTTTCCTCCCGGGTGTCCTGTCAGAACCTTCTTCGGTACTCGTGTGCTTTGCATTCGGTGCACATGTCCGGCCCATCTTAGTCTGGGAGCTTGGTAGATGTCATAGAGTTCATTATTGTGGCGGATTCTCCATGCCTCTCCCTCTCGCACCGCTCCTAGGATTCTTCGAAGTAACTTTCTTTCGATGGTGTCTAGCAGACTTTGCTGTCAGTGTTCCCGCCTCACATCCATAGGCCAAGACCGTTCTAATAATTGTTTTATACAGGGTTATTTTGGTTTTCCTTTGGACGTTTCGGGATTTGAACACTGGCAGCAACGCGAAGTATGTGTTGTTAGCGACTGTGATGCGCTTTCTTACTTCTACTTAGTCTTCGTTGTCCTGCGTTATGATTGAGCCCATGGAGGTAGGTAAACTCTTCGCCCACTTCGAAGTTATAGTTGTCTTTAAACATCACTTTATCTTTTATTCTGCGGTGTGGGGTTCGGGTTTGCATCATGATTTTAGTTTTATTCTCATTGACTTGCAAACCACCTCTCTTGCCGCAGTCTCCAAAGAGTCGAACCTCTCTTACAGCCTGTAGGGATCTTCTCCAAAGGGAACAACAAATAATATTATAGATGAATTATGAATATGTTTCAAAATTGTCATCTTGAAGACCATTTGTACAAGGATAATAATTGCATATACAGTTTTAATACAAAAAGTTACAGTTTATAAAAGCAAACTTGCCATATTATCATGATAATATATTTGTATATACATATAACCCATTCCTCGTAACCGCTTTTATATTCATTTGTAACAGTTCTTATTATTAGTGTTGTCACTGTTACGGAGCACTCGTTTATAATATATAATAAAATGTATATATATATACGGCCTGGATTTTATATAATATTACACGATGATGGAATTTTCAACACATTCAGTGGTATTTTTTTAAATGGCAACTTTACGGCTGATTTCCTATATGCACATTTTTATACCTTGCCACACACCTGAAGGACCAATTTCGTAATGATTAATTCAAAATAATCCAAAAAATTGGTGAAAATCAAAATATTTTAAATTCATTTAATTTCACTGTAAAATCTTTTTAAAATACTGAGTTTTTAAGCGTTTTCTTTCTAATTGATATTATAAATCTATTAGAAAGAAAATATCACCTATTTGCGTAAGGGTTAATGAAATTGATTACCTATCCTGTTTAAGAATTTCATTATTTGATAAAGGTTGATTAATTTCACTGGAAGTAGGGAAAAATTTACCTTAATTGGGACACAACAACGCCCACAAGTACACTTCAATCTCTTAAGATTGGGTTGGGTTCATTGATATATCAACATTTATCCATCTTAGAATATCACAATCAGTGTTTTTCCTCCGTACCATTCACTTTGCAAGGAATTTTGCTCAATTTTAAAAAATCGAGCGTAAGTTTTCCAAAATTAAAAATAAGCAATTTCGAATTGTGCAAACATAACTCAAATTAAATGTAGAGTAGCGTCACCCCACTCGGTGAAAATCTTAAGTTTTCACGTATCTACCACAAATTAACCAAACTAAGATTGAAAAGTTAATTATATAAGTTGGTCAAGTGTAGCATTTGTATTTAAAATACGGTCTAAACATGTGTATAAGATGATATATTGCGCAATTTTATAGTATTTTTTCATGTTTACAAAAGTCATTATTACACTGAAATATTATATTGTCATGTCCAAAAATGTCGGTATTTATAAATGTAATTTTTCATTATTTTTACGATTTGGAATAAATTTTATATTCCTCTCTTGATTGTTGAATTAACCCAAAATGTTTATCTATTTGAAATCTACTTGTTGTGAATTTTAACAATATTGTACCTACATGTAATTCTCTATAACAGTTTGTGGAACATGTCATAATTTCAACATTTTTGTCATAAATTCAATGTTTTTGTCATAATCTCAATATTTATTTAAAAATTAGCTATATTATTATATTGAAATAACACAAAAGTAAAAGCGCTGCACAAAAAAATTTCAGCTAAAACTAATTAATTATTCATAGAAATATAATATTGTAAAGCTCAAATTAGATTTTTGTATACAATTTTCATTTTGTACCAATTTTATTCTTACTAATAAAAGTGCTTTAAATTTTGTACAACTGATAAACAACCATTTATCCTACATTAATGGTTGTTTGTCGATTGTGTAAAATTTAAAACACGTTTATTAGTATGATCCGTAGTGTACATTATTCGTTATTTATACCAGTTTTTCATAGTGCTTTATTATACAAATGTATATTGATATATGAGTTTTATTTATATTGTACATGGTTTTTAGGTTAAATATCGACAGTAATCGCTAGTTCAACCCACCTCTGCTTAATGTGAATGTTTCAATAATATTGATCATCTGCTATTTTAAAATATTTTTTATGTCAATTTTTATGCAAAAATTATTGTTTATTTAATTTGTGGCAGCTATTGGTACTATTTTTAATAATTTTGTTAAATTCATTAAACTGTATTGCATAATTTTTGTGCATTTAAAACACTTTTTAAAACTTTAGCAATTTGAACAGATTTCTTTTTTTTTACAATTAAAGTGACTTGTCATAATTACAATATTTTTGTCATAATTACAATATTTTTGTCATAATATCAATATTATTGAGTGCATTCACGTCAAGCGCTATTATTAGTTTAAGGGCAGCTGTATAAATAATGTATTGGATCACTCGACTTAAGGTGGAATTGTTATTTTACTACAATTTTGTACCCAATTACTAATCAGTATTTCTTATTACTTTTATTATTTATTTTTTAAAGAGTGTAATGTCTTTTTGTATTGAAAAATAAACACATCTAAAAGCCATTTTTATTGGAAATGGATAAAAATAATTACTTGTTTTATTTTTTACTGATTTATGTGTAAATATGAGTCCCACCCACTGACTGCATTGAGGCTGATATCTACGGCACTATTCAGGAATGTGATGTGGGTGGGGGAGCTGAGGAGGAATGTTGGATGCCGCTTGATCACACATGTGTGATTGCACCGTGGGCACACACACCAGCTTTTAAAAGCACATTTGTATGCATCAGCCACAGATTAAAAGTTAATCACTTATTTGTCAGTTGGGAGGGGCTCGAGTGTGCTGTGCGGGCTTCGTGGGTATGCAGCCAATGAATTGTGAATAATCTACCAGAAGCAAAACAGATTGAAAATGTAAAGTTGTATCTCGCTCATTTAAAACTCTGGATTTATGTACATTTTGGAATCATATATTTAATAAGTGTCAATTTGTGCATTTGCAATGAATTTTACACAATGTAACTTTGAACCTTTTTAAAAAAGTTTAATTCTTAAAATTTTTGACGTGATATCTTATAAATCGATGAACGCCAGCTGCACTCATGAAAAAGCATGACTGATTGTCAGTTCCGCCTGAGCCGAGCATGCAAGCGAGAGCGCGGAACAAGCGTTCGGCTTGTGACGCATCTATCTCTCTTCCACTCCATCACGTAAAATTATCGTCCGTAAACTGACTTTACAACCAATTTTTTATTAACATTTAAAACCTACTAAACTACTTGTGTAGTTTGTCAGCAGGTACATAGTGACAACATTTTATGCAATAACATGGTGATTGTCAAACGGTAAACACGTATGATGTTGATGAATAAATTAACAAATTAATAATTTTAAAATAGCCCATAACCTAACCTAACCTATAAACAATTTTTGAAGTGAAAACTTCTTTAGCAACTCGATGAAACGGAAGTGAGCGACACTAAAAAGAGACAAACACATTATGTGGATAGGATAGGAATCAAACAATAGGATTTAGCCTGCGAGAGAATGAGATAGCAATAAAATATTTATTTATTGTACAGGTACTCGGTTCCAATATATTATGATAAATCCACTAAGCAGGACTCCTTTAGTCCAGTGGTATATAATTTAGCACCTAATGAACTTAGTGGCCAGACATTCAGAGGACCAAGAATCGAATCCTATTAAATCCAAAAAAAATAAACATTTTTATTTTTAGAAAATCAATATCTAATCTTCAAACCACTTCAAATACCACTTCATAATCAAACTAATATGACCAAATGTATAGGAAAAGGTGCACCGGAATTCATTGACAAAAATATGGAAAAAATCATCCTTCACATTGATAAAAAAGTGCTTTGTAGTCTCCCCACACTTGTCTACTTTAGTTTTCTGAAGGTTTTACTTCTACCACGTGTGACTTGCACTCTGATTTTTTTTTCATCACTTAATGAATTTTCAAAGGAGGTGTTGAAGTTGTGTCATTATGAGTTGTTCGGTCACCAATGGGTAAGAGGTATCTTATCCTATTTATAGAGAATTAACCAGTGTGGTGAAGCACTTTTAACCCCTCAGGCCTCTGGCATATTCTGTCAGAGATGGTCAGAGCACACAATAAAATCCAAATAAATGAATGTATTCAAAAACTAAAAACTATTTCTGAAAGGTGATGAAATTCACATTATTAAAAATAAACATAACTTTGAAATACAAAATTTTTGAATGAAAACATAAAAAGTTTTAAAAATGACTCACCTTACATTTTTTTCAACTAACTGATAATGAAAAAATACGAGTGTGCTTTAGAACACACGACTGAAGTAAAACTTCCATTCCCATAAAGAAAATGTGCGCGCGCACTGCTCTCTCTTGCTCCTACAGTGTGATACAGACAATAGGCCTGCACTATGTCTTAGATATACGAAACGTAACTGACTACGAGAGAAAGGAAATGTGTGCTCGCACCTCTCTCTCTTGCCCCTACAGTAATATACGAAACGTAACTCTCTTTTCTATCTTTATTAATCTCCCTCACAACTTCCGTTTGTCTCGCCCGATCACACTTTTCGTCATGCATACACCAGCTTGCTCCCCAAGTCAAGCGTGCGTAAAGAAGTTTTACTTCAAAACATTGCAATAAACACATAACTCACCTTACTTTTTGTCGTTTCAAATAATTAATAAAAAATTCACAAAGTTTCATAATCTTTTTTCAAATTGCGTTCATTAAACTTTGGTTTCCATAAAGGTGTACATTAAAATTTTTCTGTGGTTAACTTTAAGATTTGAACATAATGCGTTGTTTCTTCTCTTTCTATCACCTTAACTTTTCTAATTTCTGTAAGGAAGACATGAGATTCATATGACTTGTTCCCAAAAGCCAACAAATTAAGCTGAGGGGTAAAGCATTTCTCAGTCATGAAAAGGTTAAATTTGCAGTGATCTCTGCAGTACGAGGGTGTTGGGATGTTGATTGTGAAGGGGAACACAGATAAATAAATGCATATAATTCAGAATAGCCAGTGTTATTTAATCAATTATTGTATATGATATAATAACTTAGAACAACAATATCCATCTATGTCTAAAATCTCAAAGACTTACACTAAGTACAGGGGCGCCTATAGAACTATAGAATAGTTTACAACCAACTCCATACACATTCCTATTTACCGCAGTCCATACATTTTCTTAGTTTACGACGCACATAATGATCATACGCACCACACGTTCCTCACACACACTCCATACAAACTAGTTGAAATCTAAACAAGCGATAGGTATTATTTATTTTACACTAAGTAGACACTGTCCAGGAGCATTTTTAAGTATTCTTAATTAAAAAAAATTAAAAAAACATATTTATTGTTTATTGTAACAATTTTTACAGCATGAAATATGAAGGATTGTCAAAAATATAACATTATGTACGTCAAAAAAAAGATTCATT
Source organism: Glyphotaelius pellucidus (assembly GCA_936435175.1). Taxonomy (NCBI): domain Eukaryota; kingdom Metazoa; phylum Arthropoda; class Insecta; order Trichoptera; family Limnephilidae; genus Glyphotaelius; species Glyphotaelius pellucidus. Next base: position 3,827,296 of record OW386560.1, on the reverse strand, counting down.
AAGTTCAAAGATATTGGGTGTTAAAGGACATATTTGACTTACAGGGTGTTAAAGGACATATTTGACTTACTTCAACCAGTGATTTCTGAAATTATTTGGAGTAAAAATTGTAAATGAAAATTTTGGTCTCCGGTGGACATTTTTAATGTTTTTTTTTTTTTTTAAAAAAACTATAAAAAAGAGTAAGTGTTGGGCATTTGGGGGTGAGGTAAGAGGTTTTGCCGGTTACTCCGCTGAGTGACCAGTGGTGACAAGTGGAATTTTTTTTTTGTTTAATTTTGAAGAAAAAATTTGGTTGTCTGTAAATTCAGTTTACTGACGATAATTTTACATGATAACGTCATATAATAACGATGGAGTGGAAGAGAGATAGATGTGTCACAAGCTGAACGCTTGTTCCGCGCTCTCACTTGCACGCTTGGCTCACGCGGAACGTGACAATGAGTCATGCTTTTTCGTGAGTGCAGCCGGCGTTCATCGTATAATCATCGTCACGTCAAAAATTTTGAAAAAAAAGTCTACAAAAAAATCAGCAGAGACCAAAATTTCATTTACATTTTTTACTCCAAATAAAATCAGAAATCACTGGTTAAAGTAAGTCAAGTACGTCTCTTAACCACATCATTATTGTGCTTGCAAAAAAAAATAATGTACGAAATTCATTCAAACATTGTTTGTTGACACAACTGAATATAAAACTGGGAAGTTTTTTGATCTGTAAATTTGGTAAATGTCACATAGCCAGTTTTGCAAGCGCAACAATATATTCATTACGTCAATATGTACGTAACAAAATATTTACTGAAAGAGGAGCAATAATTTATAAATTTTGTTGACTTTTGATGTAATTTTCATACAAAAAATATGTGTTTTTAACGAGGAAAATTATTTTGATAATTTTTTGTATAGAAATAAATTTGCCGTCGGAGATATTTCAATTTTTAAAAAATTGGATTCAAAATTATTCATTTGATATTTTGAAAATAACGCTTCCGGCTTTCCACTGAGTGAAAAGTTTTGTGACATGACGGATACAATTGAGACGACACTTAGATGCTTTGAAATTGTCACAAAATATAACAGGTGCATATTGCGGAAAAATCTTCCTATATAAATGCATGGACACTAAACAGCGCCTCTAGTGGTAAACATGGACCTTGTTCAAAATCAAACCAACAGATTTTTTTTTATGTTTGCTTCACAATAATTTGAAATAATTTCTATAAGGGTCCATATCATCTTAGGGAGCGCTGTGGAAGGGAAGCGGAGAAAGTTCTGGGAAGGAAAAAGGTAGGACGGGTGGATAGGAATCGGGATCAGTGTGTCCAGGAGGAATGGATGTACGAATCCATCCCTCTAACTGTGGTGCAAGGCGATGGGTCGAGAGAGTCCGGAGCAACCAGTCTCTCTCGATCCGGCCTGCAGCAGATGGGCAGACGCATCCGCCGCAAAGACCCGGACAAACCTCATCCCAAGAGCCCAAGTACTCCTGTTAACTCGTGACATGCCATGGAGCAAACGGGTAAATTTCACGATGTTTTGACTTTCACGTAATATTTTGTGGGTTTATTTTATGCTATCTTATGTAATATTTACCGAAACACATTCCTTGAACAATAAACTATGTATAAAAACAACATTACTTGCGTTTATTCGATGAATTTATACGTTTTACGATCTTTTCCACGACAACGGCGCGAGAGTTACGCAAGCAAATCTGACAGTTCAAAGGCGGGAAAAATTCTTGGCCCGAGATCATAAACAATTCCACAGAAATAATTCCGCTGTGCTAGATGGGTACACGGTATCTTATACCTTATGAACAAGAATGCCCCAAGCGATTCTGACCTTATCCTTCATACGTTTTCTTTATAATTAAGGTTTAAAATCGCATTTCAAAAAATATTTTTTAGAGTTTAATTTGGCTCGCATCTGGCGGGCGCGTAATCGGCAAGGGACCGGTTAAAATGGGCAGCCATCTTGGTTATCAGTGTCTGGGCCTTTATCGAGGAAGGTGTTGATTGAAGGAAAATAGAAATAGCTGATAATGTAAAATGTAGCAACTTAATACAATCTTTGAATAATTATTTTAAGTGTATTATATTAACAAAATGCATCTATTTTTAATTCATTGCTAACATTAATGATTGATTATTACCACTAAAAATTCATTTGGAAGATTCCTTTTTAATAAATTCTATTTTACAATAATTAATCATTACAGTATGTAATTACAAAATTTGTCACAGAAATAATATGTTTTTAAGGTTGAATAATTTAATCAAGATTTCTTTGTCATAAAAATAAAAAAAAATTTAGATCAATTTACTTGAATAAGTTTTACCGATGGACAAAAAAACAATCCACTTCTGCTACGAAAACCAGAAAAATTATGCATTTTGATTTTTTTTTTTTGCATAGTTAATTAATTTGAAATTGACTAAAAAAATAAAAGCACTGAATTTTTAAAACTTTAACATTATCTATGTACATTTTAGAGTTATTTTAATCTATAGACAGAGTTTAAAAATTGTTTTTTTTTCCAAGCATAGTTTTCATTGTAGATTAAATTTTTTTTTCTTCATATAATAAACATTTTTATAATTTTTATTATATGTGACATAAAATACTAGATTTTTGGAATCATCAATGACAACAGACCACAGAGTCTTTTGTTATGAAATCCACAATGAAGATATTCTTAGGTTCACCAATAGCTACACCTTTGCTATTCTAAAAAAGATCACAAAATTTAATTCAAGTTTTTTCCATTTGAAAAAATAATATTATCAAAATGTTAAAATTTACAAATGAATATTACAATTTTATTTACAATCCAAATATCTAAATATTTCTACTTAAAATTTGAAGAAAATTCATTTAATTTTAACAATTATTATTATTTATTTTTATTAATTTTACAAACAATGTATCAATCTTTTAAATATCAACAAGTTTTATTTGCCGCGCGAATATAGCTGGAGTTCCCATACAAACTAATCGTCGTAAGCATCATTTTGGTGCCATTGTAAAAACTGAATTATATGCTCTTTTTCACGTGATTTCAATTTTGATTGTACCAAAGTTTTAAAAAGTAATAAACAAACAAAAAAAATCATATTAAAGAAATCACGACAAATTATAACAAACATGCTTAAAAAAGAATATGTACTTTTAAAAACTAATATAAAATGGCTTTCAAAAAAATATACACAGGATTATTTTTTTAGAGAGTAAAACTTCAAATCTTACTATGTAATGAGTATACAATAAGAGTTTCTAGGAAAAAAAATAATAGACTGGATTGTTTGTTTTTTAGCCTAGACTGGTTTATAAATTTTTCAAACACTTCAACAAAAAATATATATCATACAACACTTAAATTAGTAACAAAAGGAATATTCATTAAAATCGTATCACTTTTCACTCCGCCATTCTGTTAAAGGAATGCAAAAAAAAATCATAAAAACTCATAATTAAAGCAATAAAAGTATACTTGGCAACTTGCCAAACTAAACTCAATGTTGAAAATTGGGTGAAGTCACTAAGGGCCTCCGCTCATGGAGAAACTGAAATAAAACAGTTCTCAACGCAATTGCAAATGTTTATAATATCACTCAGAAAATATCACTCAGAAAAACGCAGAAAAAATATACGGGCATTAAATGATATAAACATTTTTACAAAGATATAAACTTTCAAAGGTATAAACATTTTACGATGATGTAAATATTTTTCGGTGATAAGACACTATACATTTTTTCTTTAGTGTTAGTTAATTAAGTTGTTATTGCAGTAAGTTATTTATATTGATTTTCACTATTGGTTGTTAAGTGTTGTATATTTACTAGAGATAGGTTTGAATATGTGTAACGGTGTTCTTGTAATGTTAAGGTAGTTTTTAAATGTAGTTTTTGGGAGGGAATGGCCGACACAGGTGTCGATGAGGCTCGCTACCCATCACATCGCCAACCCTTTGGTAGCGCAAAGAGGAGGACGGAACGCGAACAATGTCGAATTGGTACGTGGAATATTAGAGGAGGGATGGATAGAAAGATGAATGAATTATGCGATGCAATGGATAGTAAATGTTTGGACGTACTTTGTGTGACAGAGAGTATGAAAAAAGAGAGCGGTACGATGCAGCATAACGATAGGTTCGTCATCTGGTCTGGTAGACCAGATACGGAGAGGGCTTGTCAGGGTGTTGCAGCGCTACTGTCTCCCAGAATGGTAGAATGTATGTTGCAGTATGAATGTGTAAGTCCGAGAATAATGTGGATCCGATTCAAAATTGGGTTGACAAGGGTGTTTCTTGTTATTTGCTATGCTCCTGTTAATTCTGAAAGCGACGAAGTGAAAGATGATTTTTGGACTGGTGTGAACGACGTAATGAGATTAAAAAGTTTGAATGAGAGGATCATAATGGCGGGTGATTTGAATGGGTGGGTGGGAATTAGGCGTGACGGATTCGATTCAGCCCTAGGTAAGTTCGGGGACAAAAGAATGAATGACAATGGGAATAGAATTCTTGAAGTATGTTTAGAGTGGAACCTGTTTGTTTCGAATACTTTTTTCGATCATAAAGGTATCCACCAATATACGTGGGAAAGAGGAAATGAAAGGTCAATAATTGATTTTGTAGTAATTGACTCTAGGTTGAGAGCCGTTACCGAGGACACAAGAGTTTTCAGAGGGGCTGAGGTTGAAACCGATCACTTTCTGGTGGTGTCGAGGGTCAACCTCTTTCGTGGATGGCGCTCTAAAGTGAAAACGGTATCAACTCCAACAAGAGTCAAAGTAGAAAAACTGCAAAACGCTAATGTCAGAAGTGAGTATGAGAAGTGTGCAGAGATGAGATTGAATGAGAAGGAGATGGACGGTCTAAGCATTGATGAAACATGGAACCACATAAAGGTGAGTCTTTGTGAATCTGCCAGAGATGTGTGTGGAATAAGTACGCAAGGTAGGAAGAAAGGTGATGCATGGTGGGATGATGAGATCAAAGCGCTGGTCTCAGAGAAGAAGAAAGCATGGTTATGTCTGATTGCGTCTGGCACTGCTTCTAGTGAAAAGAGAGATAGAGCGAAAGAATTATATAAGGGATGCAAGAAAAGAGTAAGTGTCGGAGTGAAAGAACGAAAGAAACGCCTGGAAGAGGAAGAGGGAATAAAAATGACCAAACACTTCCAAGAAAACATTAAACTGTTTTGGAAGGAGGTCAAAAGGTCCCGGAGTAGTCCAGAAAATGGAAGCCTGAAAGTGATAAAATCGAAAGATGGAAGAATGTTGACGAATGAAGAAGAAATAAAAGAGAGATGGATGAAATACTTTGAGGAAGTTTTTGAAAGCAACCCGGATGATAGTGAGTCCAGCGTCGAATCGGGTATGAACGATGACGGAGCGAATGTTGTCAAAATCAGCATGGATGAAATTAAAAAATCGATTAAATGCATGAAGAGTGGTAAGGCTGTTGGTTTCGACAATATTGCTGCCGAATACTTTAAAGGAGATAGCCATATTATTCTCACATGGTTGTGCAAACTTTTTAATCAGTGTTTAGAGGAGGGTTACACGCCATTAGATTGGAGAAGGGCTGTAATCATGCCGTTATACAAAGGTAAAGGGTCACGTATGGAATGTGGGAATCATAGGGCTATTAGCCTGCTAAGTTCTGTCGGCAAGCTGTACGGAAGAATATTGATTGAAAGGGTAAGAATGGGAACAAAGGATAAAATATGGGATGTGCAAGGTGCCTTTATGAGTGGAAGGGGATGCATGGACCAGATTTTCTCCTTGCGTATGCTCACTGAGAAGTTTCTGGCGAAAAACCAGAAACTCTTCTGCGCCTTTGTAGATCTACAAAAAGCATACGACCGAGTTGACAGGAAAAAGCTATGGAAGGTATTGTCCAAGTATGGAGTGAATACAAATCTCATACAGGCAATTGCGTCTCTGTACGAGGGAAGCGTTGCGTGTGTTAGGGTGAACGGTGGTTTTACGGGGTGGTTTGACATCACAAAAGGTGTTAAGCAAGGCTGCGTAATGTCACCATGGTTATTCAATCTATACATGGATAATTGTATGCAAGAATTGAAAGAGTTGGGATTGGGCGCGAAATTGAGTAATCTGAAAGTATGTTGTCTGTTGTACGCTGATGATGCGGTGCTGATTTCTAACACTATGGAAGATTTACAGTCTCTTGTGTCTAGGATGAACGAAGTATGTATGAAGAATGAGTTAATGATGAATGTAAGTAAGTCTAAAGTCATGGTGTTTGAAAGAGAAAGTACGAGAACAGTGTGTGATATAGTTGTGAACGATGAATACTTGGAGCAGGTGGATGAGTTTGTGTATCTGGGTAGTATGTTTACGAGAGATGGGAAGGCTGATAGAGATATCGAAAGAAGGGTAAATGCCGGTAACTCCGTTAATGGAGGACTGAATGCCGTTGGCGCTAATAAAAAACTGTCAAAAGGAGCGAAACTAGCAGTCCACAATGGAGTCCTGGTACCTACCCTGATGTATGGCAGTGAGGCCTGGAACTGGCAGAGGAAGGATGAAAGTAAACTGAATGCTGTAGAAATGAGATCCCTGAGGCGTATGTGTGGTAAAACCATGTATGATCGTGTGAGAAATGTGGAGATCCGCAAAGAATGTAAGGCTGATGTAAGCATAATGAGTAAGATTAAGAAAGGGACCCTCAGATGGTTTGGGCATGTAGAGCGAATGAACGAAGAAAGTAGTGTAAGAAGAATATATGACGCAAATGTGAATGGTAGAAGAAGTCGGGGACGCCCGAGGAAGACATGGCACGATCAAGTGAATCAGATACTTGAGTCGGGCCATGTCAAAAGCCAGAATAATAGAAGAGTATGTATGAAACGATGTATGAATGTGAGTGAAGCAAAGAGTGTGTGCCAGGACCGAGTTGTTTGGCGGTCCGTCCTCTCTGCCTACCCCTGCGGGGAAACGGCGTGATGGTTAGTTAGTTAGTTAGTTAGTTAGTCTCAACGCAATTGTAATCAACCTTCTTCGATCAAAAAAATCGATATTTTTCTGATCTGACGTGTCAAAATTACCTGCTACGGGCCGGCGGGCTCGCAGCAAATGAGAGGTTAACCTATTAAATGCCAGGGAAGAAACTCGAAAATTTCGCGATGTTTTGACTTTGACGTAATATTTTGCGGATTTATTTTATGCTATTGTATATAATATTTACCGAAACACGTTCCCTGAACAATAAACTATGCTTACAAATAATATTACTTGCGTTTATTTGAAAAATTGATAGTTTTATCGATCTTTTCATGACATGCGACGCTCAAAAGTTTGACAGCTCAAATCGCGGCAGAAATGTCATTTCGAAAGTCATAGATATGTGCAAAGATGATTATTTGAGAGGCTAGGTGTGTTCCTTATATCTGTTACGTCAAGAACAAGAATGCCCCAAGCGATTCTGACCTTGTCCTTCATACATTTTCTTTATACATAAGGTTTAAAATCGCATCCCAAAATTATTATTTTTTTTATGGCGCGTCCTGGGCGCGCAATCGGCAAACCAGAGGTTAAAGCACAACTTGTAAAAGTGTTTCTGCTTAAAATTATTAAACTAGCGCCATCTGTGAAAGGGTTGAAGAAACTTTTGAAGAGACTTTTCTTTCACAGGGATATGCAAGTATCTGATACTTTACAATCTTGGCGACTACCGCCAAGCGTGGGCGGAGGTACATTCACATGGCATCATATTGGCAAGCAATATTTTTAAATAAGCTTTTTAGATTTTATAGTCTTCGGTGAGATATTGTAAAGTAAGGTGAGTTGGCATCGCGTTTGGGCCCCACCCGGGCGTCGCATGTTCAATTCCTCGACTGGCTAAGTCCTCCATTACGACATAAGAAACAATTTCCACTTACTGTGATGGTAGTGGGAGATTTAAAAATTTTGTCGGGTTATTCGTAACCCGGGAATGTTTGTCTTTCTTTTAAAAAAAAATAAAAATTTTAGGCATTATAATTTAGCAGTGCTGACGGTTCTCGTGATTTCAGTTGCGAAGTGTATGGACCGTGCGCAACATGAATATCGGACACTTGCGGACTGAGGAAGAATATTTTTTGAACTCTAAGCAATTTTTTCAGAAGAATGCGGAGTGATTCCTTCCACTAACCAAACAATCAAATGAAATAAACAAACAATATTGTATAATTAATAATCCTAAACATTTACAACCATTTACAGGTGACTGGAAACTTATACATGAACTTTCAAAATTATATTTAACAAACCCAACTCAAAATATTTTTGAAAACAAAAAATTGTGACAAAACTTTAGAACACTAAACATCAGCTTTCATGGGACGGTACCCTCTGCGGGTATCAAACTACGCTGAAAAGTGTTTTTTAGGTCTTAAATTTTGAGTTAAGTCTGTCAAGAACAACATAGACAATATGAGATTAAAAAAAAATCACTTTTTAATACTTAAGTTAGGATTTTCTTTCAGGCAAAGAAAAAATTAAGCATTTCTTCATACATGCACAATATTACAATATTACAAAATTACAAAAATCAAATTCATAGCATAAAAAATATGTAAAAAAAAAAGAAGCTATGGGGCAATAATTGGGCAATTTTAAAATTATATTTCCGTCATGAGATGGCAGTAAAATTAACGTGCACATATGAAAAAATGTTTAAAAATATACATTGTAATGAAAAAATATTCTTATTATTTTTTGTGCATTCACATCATTGTAAAAAAATTAGATACAATTTAAAAAATATTATCAAGACTTAAAATATTTCGCAGATATTGAAATTAATTTGAATATTTTTATAAACTTCAACTTTCCAATATCCGAGATATATTTTAGCATCATTCTTAAATCTAGACAAAAAAATATTCAAAAGAGGAACAATAAAAATGAGATACATCCCGTCGATTTTCAATTTCGATAATTTGATTATTCCAAAAACTGAAAATCAATATTATTACATTTAGGAAACAAAAACAAAATAATTGGTAAAGTAAAAAATATACATATACGTATGAGACTGACACATTCTCACGAAAAATAATAATTATAACGAAGAAATGATAAAGAAATTTTTGCGACACATTTCGTAAAAGAATTTTTGTCAAAGTACAAAATATAGTAAATGATAGAGAGAACACAGCGGCATGTCGAACCAAATAATTTTTTAAATTAAATACATATACTCGTCAATTATGACTACCTTTGTCGAAATATAAATAAATTTTTTTTACAAAGATGGGCAATTAACCTTTCAATTGTGTACCTTTTTATATCATATTGATCGTCCAGTTCATTGGTCAGACATCTCCAAATATATAGATAACGTATTATTACTACATCTGTGTTTTACTATGTAATTTTTGTACTATAAAATAATACCAGGAGGTGTACGGTCTGGTGAAATCGATCGTCCAGTTCATTAGTCAGACATCTCCAAATAGTAAGTTTTGAGATAATGAGGAAAGCAACATTTGAATGTTGAACATAAATCAAATATTATACTTGTGTCTGTGTTTTACATATACATGTGTCACATTATCACATATACATGTGTCTGTGTTTTACATATTAAATATAAATAACACCAGGAGACACAGCAGTCCGGTACATTAGTTTGACATTTTTAAATATCCTACTAGTGACCCAGAAAACATCAACATTATGTTTAATTCACTACAAGTTTTTCTGCATTATAATCGATTTGGTGGTGTTTGTGAGTAATCTGGGTATTGTACCAGATACAAGGTACACTCTTACATATCGACGGAAGAAAGGCTAATTGACAAACAAACATTATTTTGGTCTTCCCTTTTTGATGCAAATTCACTTGTAAAAAAACCTCCAGTATTGCATCAAGAAGTGAAAATCGAAAAAATGTAAACAATTAGCCTTTCTGCCGTCGATATAACTGCACACTCAACTCAAATTTCGATTTTTCGGAGATGACTGACTAATCAAGAGGACGATCAAGACGTTCTACATCAAGATTTCGTTGAATTCTTTACAAGTTTATCGGCATTGTAAATTGTTTTGATGCATCTAAGAGCAATCTGAGGACCGAACCAGATAAAGGGTATAATTTTACATAATTACATATTTAAGCTGCTTTAAAAAGTAAAAGGGGCATCCTTGTAAATGCTTTCATAATATTACGCATTCTGGTCATATCTGCATCGAAAACTGTTTAACTTTTTTATTCTGATTTGTCACTTCTTCAATTTTCTGAATATGTTATTTTTTTTTTACTTGAATATTAAATGTTAATTAAACTGGACAATCAATCTTTGACATAATAGTTCATAATTGACAAGTGACCAGACATCTAACAGCTAAGTAGTAAAAGAAACAGCTACTGCGACGGCGTCTGACGGCAGACGTCTGACGATGGAAGCGGTTATGTTGTTGTGATTGATGATGACGATAATGAAATGTTGTGACCTGTTGCAGTGGCCGGGTATACTGTTTAGTCCGGGGGCAGATAGGTGAACAGTTTGTACTTTTCACGGATGTGTGGTCTCACATCTTCTTTCTGGAACGCAGACAAAAATAATTAGTCCTCTTCAAAATGTATAAACAGTGGGTATACTAGTAGTAACACAGCTTGTCTTCATAGGCAACTTCATTGATGCTAAATATGTTGATATCTAAATTGATTCGGTTCGACAGCAAGATTGCTTTCCCCACTTGCAAGACCATTGGCAAGTTAGTCCCGTAGGCTGGGAGATAGAACAATCTATGCTGTCGTTGATGGAGATAACCATCGGGAACATAGAAATGAATGTTCTCCATGATAGCCGAGTTTTCAAACCATCCATGAATCAGTCTGAAGAAATGTGTAGCAAAGTGTATATCTCTTCTAACCCTTAGATGGTTCATTCCGAGCATACCCAAAAGGAAGTCGGTAGGATAGAGCCACGGGTAGTAGCCATACTCCCTCGTGTAGAGAAATCTCAGAAATTTCTTCTGAACTCTCTCCGACTAGAGGAAATACTTTACCTGGTGCAGACTCCAAATTATCGACCCACTTTCAAATCTACTCCTTACTAAGTAATTGAATAAAATTGTGAGAACCCGGGCATCTGTAAAATTTCTTGCATAGAACAAAGCCCAGCATTCTCAATGAAGCGCTACAAGCCATCTCAATACGAGCATGAAATGTCAGCCTACTATCAAACAAAATGATTCCAAGATCCTTCATGGTGGAGACATGATTTAAAATTTGGGCATCCATTGTATACCTGTAAAACCAGGTATGATAAGCCCTAGTGAATGACAAGGTCATCAGCAAAAAGAAGAAACCTAGAGAACAGAAATACTTTTGGAATATCGTTAATAAATATGGGAAAGAAGAGTGGGCCCAAATTAGAGCCTTGGGATACTCCTGATTATACAAAAAATAGAATAGATTGGAAAGTTCACGAGACACCCACCCCAGAAGAGCTAATCTCTATCTTTTGTGAGAACGAGATCGTTCTCCCGCGAGATGTCCTTTCAGATTTGTGTGATTTTCTACGGCTGTTATTTGCTTTTTCTATCGGCCGATGTCAAAATTTCAGCTGTGAGCTGTCGCGTATTTAGTTTGGGTCGTTTTAACCCCTTGAATGCCATGGAGCAAAGGTGTAAATTTCGTGACGTTTTGACTTTTGACGTAATATTTTGCAGATTTATTTTATGATATCGTGTACAATATTTACCGATTCCCTGAACGATAAACTATGCCTACAAACGATATTACTTGCTTTTATTTGACAAATTGATAGGTTTATCGATCTTTTCATAACCCCCCGGCGCTCACAGTTTGACAGTTGAAATCGCGGAAGAAATGTCATTTGGAAAGTCAGAGAAGCATTCCAAAATAATAATTCAAGTGGCTAGGTGTGTTCCTTATAGTTGTTACATCAAGAACAAGAATGCCCCAAGCGATTCTGACCTTGTCCTTCATACATTTTCTTTATACATAAGGTTTAAAATCGCATATCAAAAAGTTTTTTTTTTATTTTTTTATTCAGCTATAGGGCGCGCCACGGTGCGTAATCGGCAAGGGACCGGTTAAACACGAATTCCTGCAAGTATGCATGATTATTTATTTATTTATTTAACAGCCGTAGAAAATCACACAAATCTGACAGGAGATCTTGCGGGAGAACAATCTCGTTCTCACAAAAGATAGAGAATAGCTCTTCAGATGGTGTTAATATAAAAAGGTGTAAGTTTGGACTTTGTACTCACTACGGAGGCCAGATGCTCGAGGAAGGGAAGCAGGTTGAGCAGCTCCCGGTCGCTGCGGTCCACGAACCAGCTCTCAATGGGGATCCCGTTCTCCAGCTGGTACCCAAAGGCCTGCGGAGAATTGTCCACTATCACAGTCTTGCTGAGGTCCCGGCCCAGGATGGACAGGTCCTTGATATAGTTGCCATTCACCAGAAGGCAGTGCTCGCGGAACAATCTACAATTTTTTTATTGATTATTAGAAAAACAACTTAATGGTATTTCAAAACTTCATAATACAATCTTTTGCAGAAAATAAACAAGTCGACTGCATATATACAGACTTTTCGAAAGCATTCGACTATAAACTACTAATCCGAAAACTATTTGCTTTAGGAATAAGGGATAACATGCTAAAATGGTTTAGTAGCTATTTGTTAAATCGTAAACTGTTCGTTAAAATAAAATCTTGGATGTCGAAATCTTTCTTGGCTACTAGTGGCCTACCGCAAGGTAGTCACCTTGGCCCGGTTTTGTTCCTCATTTTCATCAATGATATAACCAATTGCTTCAACGATGTCGAGGTATTGCTCTTTGCTGATGACATCAAGCTATACAAGAAAATAACCGATATAAATCATTGCCATATACTACAGTCAAACATTAGCAAGTTTAAAGATTGGTGCATTCAAAATAATTTATTTTTAAATGTAGAAAAATGCAAAACCTTGACTTTCTTTCGTGATAACCACATGAGATGTTTATGTTGTGAATGGTTCTTGAAATAAAAACACAACCTTTTTATTAGACTTAAAACTCTTAGAATGGTTACAAGTGTATAGGACAGCCAGGAGGCTATTGTCTGTTCTCTTAGAATCTCTCTGATTCTAGAATCCTGACCGCCAGTCCGCCTCAGTTCTGAACATGGGAGGGGCAAGCCTGTACACACTAGAGCCATCTATGCTACGTAACCCGAACTATCAGTTTATTTTTTCAGTAAGAGTTTCACGTTGGGCATGAGAGCGAATGAGGAAAGAAGTGTAAGGAGAATATATGACAAATGTGAATGGTAGACGAATACAGGGACGCCCGAGGAAGACATGGCATAACCAAGTGAATCAGATACTTGAGTCGGAGATACTATCAGTATCGCCCTGGTGTAAGACCACCATTCAGAATTGAAATGTTGCTTGAAATGGCTTTAGCCGTGTTTAGTGACCAGATCTGAATAGCCAGGTACTTCCCCACCTTCCTCTTCCCTATCTCCTTCCCCTACTCACTACCTTCAGCCTCACAACGTATCCCAATTGGGGATGCCATAGTCTCATCGGGAGCAGTTGGGACTCTTGTGCGGTATTCATATTTAAAAAGAAAAAAATAGTCAAGAGTCAGAATAATAGAAGAGCATGTATGAGACGATGTATGAATGTGAACGAGGCAAAGAGTGTGTGCCGAGATCGAGTTGTCTGGCGATCCGTCCTCTCTGCGTTAAACGGCGTGATGATTAGGTGGTTGGAGTTTCACTTTAGCTGCTTGGCATTAACCTCTTAAATGCCACGGGAGGAAACTCGAAAATTTCGCGATGTTTTGACTTTGACATATTATTTTGCGGATTTATTTTATGCTATCATGTATAATATTTACCGAAACACGTTCCCTGAACAATAAACTATGCTTACAAACAATATTACTTGCGTTTATTTGACAAATTGATAGTTTTATCGATCTTTTCATGACATGCGACGCTCAAAGTTTGACAGCTCAAATTGCGGCAGAAAAGTCATTTCGAAAGTCATAGATATGTGCAAAGATGATTATTTGAGAGGCTAGGTGTGTTCCTTATATCTGTTACGTCAATAACAAGAATGCCCCAAGCGATTCTGACCTTGTCCTTCATACATTTTCATTATACATAAGGTTTAAAATCGCATCTCAAAATTTTTTATTTATTTCTTTTTATGGCGCGTCCCGGGCGCGCAATCGGCAAACCAGAGGTTAATAGAGTTATCAGGCACTTAAAAATGCAAATGTACAGCATGTTCCGTTTCCTTGTGCGAGGGTTTGGGTTCTGGTTGATTTAGTTCTTTCCGCCACCGATATAATGACGCGAATATGCTGCCCTACTGAGGCCAACCAAACTTTCTGGTGTTGTTCTCACATATTATTATCAATACAGTATTCATTTGGTTATTCGCTCGGAATTTGTACATGAAGAACCGTCGATAGTCAGCAGTGAATCTAGTTATGAAACCCAATAGATTCCACTAGACTCAAATGAATTTTTTTTTTGTGGGTTCTGTTTTTGCCAAAAATTTCTCAGAATAATACTGCGTACCTGTATTTGATCCACCGCCTGGCAGGGTCCAGCAGGTTGAGCAGCTTATCCGCGTAAACCCGCTTGGAGGCCGTGAACAGGATGACCTCGTACAGCTGCGACACGCGCGACAGGAACTCCGCAAAGTGAGGACGCGTACGCACATGCACCTGAAAACAAATGGACAAAACACCAATTAATCAAATGTAATAATTAGTTCTGATTGAACTGAGCTTGTATTTCAGCATGACAATAGTGTTTGTGGGTGGGAATGCTTGTCAATAGGGACGCATAGGAAAGGACACACAGGGAGAAACAATATATTTCTTTCAGTGGCATTGCAACGCAAGTCGGGTATTAATATTTAATAGGCAAGTAATATTTATAAATGTTCTTACGGTATAACGACAGTCTTGAAAAAGCACAGGAAAATTGAAGGATGCATCGGGCAGTTCCTGCAGGGAGCAATGCACCAACGTTTCATCCAGATCCAACACCTGCAAACAAATATACAAAATTAATAACAAAAACACATTTCCATTTCATCCCAATTACTAGATACTCCATTCAGGGTATGTATGGTTATGTTAGGCTAGGTTATCATCAGGGGGCACTCACCAAGCTCAGTTCGGGGCTGGTTCGGGTCTTGAGGGGTAGGGCAGGGCAGTGGCCTCGCGGGGCTCCAGGCATCACCGATTCCAGGGGGGGCAGCTACAAAAATAATACAGTCAAGTCAGAATATTGAAATTTAGTTATATTTTTTTAGATTAACTCCACAAATAGCACCTTCGGAGGGTCTTTCTAAGTGTAAAGGAAAGAGAGGAAGTTCTGGGAAGGAAAAAGATACGAGGGGTGGATAGGAAACTGGGAGTCAGTGCGTTGAAGAGTAATGTATGAATTCATCCTCCCCACTGCGGTGCAAGGGTCGAAAGTCTGGCTGGAGAAGTCAAAGGGTGTCCCTCAACTGGTCCGCCATGCACCAAGAAATCTGTGGCAGAGGTGTTGGTCATCTAATGAATGTTTTCCGGGGTGGCGATACCCATACCTGCCACCCAAATTGAATATTTTGTAAGAAGGTGTGCAGACAAACGTGTCTTGCTGGGCACAGAAAGGGAGAGATTTATTAATAGTTTGCTAGCGTTCATTGGCCGCACTCGCCTCCAACAAGGACTAGGTAGCAGTCTTTTGTTTGGTTTTGAGAACTTTTGAGAACATCTAACTAGTGTGGCAGGAGAGTTGGAAGATAATGATTATGAAATAATCTTCTGTTTTGACTAGTTTTATTTCACATGTACATTCGTTACTTCATTTTTATTTATCTGCTACCGGTTTCAACGCAACCGTGTCATTCACTAGCAATCTTAAAAATAAGTACAGAAAACATTAGACTTTATTAGGGGGGGTTGTGAGAGTGGTGATGATTTTGGGGGAGGGGAGAACGGTGAGAGGAGACAAATACAAAAAAAATTGTGAAGTAACCTGTTTGATGAAGAGGTAGGGATCGAAGGCGTCCACCCAGGCCGCCATCTGCTCCGGAGTTGCTGCGGACTGGATATGGCGATCCTCCACCACCTCTGCCTCCTGGCACATCTCTACCCCTTCCTCCTGTAACACACATTTCGGTTAACATCATCATAATATACATTCACACCGGTAACATCTATAGAAAAATGTATTATATAGGATTAGAAGGCATATCCACCACCAAGACCTGGACAAACCTCACTCCACGAACCCGAGCATCCCTGCTAAGCCACCAAATGTAGCGAACCACTTGGGGTGACCTATGGTGCTGGTTACCCAATAAATGGTTCCCATGGCTTCGGTACACATATCCGCCTCCCAAGTTAAAATTGTTACAAAATGCACAAATGACAATGAGACTATCATAATTAATCGCTCTGCCATGTAAGTCTCGATGAAGTGAGTGGTAATGACTTTGACCGGCTGGTCGTGATAGAATGGCGTCACTGACGAGTTTACAAAACATCGGCAATGTATAGTCAACGAGAAGAGCATGAGAAGAAGAAGGCAATGTATGGCAGTAGTCGCAAAGATTCATGAATCATCGAGTACCGAAAAGAGCCTTAGTTAAAATAAGTTGTGTTTCAATTCTTACATCATAAAATATTTGCATTTTCAAATTGCTTCAATTATTTCTGGCGGACATCACTTTCTACAAATCACAAATATACTATAACCGGTGCACTTTGGAAATTTTCAAACAATACCACTTGAACAATGGACATCCATCCGTAAGCTGATACTAATGCAGACTAAATATCAGCATCGTCAGCACTGAAATGCAACGGGCATGCAGGTATTTATTGTATTGCCAGATGGGTTTCTTGGAATTTATTAAATGTGAAGATGTTTTATTATGAAAATGCTACTGCAAAATATCACGTTTCACCTTAGACCAGTGTCCATCGCACGAGAGAAAGAAGTAATAAGTAGTATGCAGCTGGCGGTGGCAAAACGAAAATTCCAGAGCCGCTCATTATTAAAGGCAATACAATTGAACTATCATTATTTATCCACTGGAGCGATTATGGTCGAAAAATGGACCACTTTTATTTTTCTGCGATTGATAACGGTCCAAAATTTGACCACATTTTCTTACCATTCGTAAAACATTTATAGTAATTATTTAAAACATGGCCAGCCATTTATTTTAAAACGAAGCTATTGAAATGCTTTATCTATTATGACCATAGATGTCGCAAATCCGAACTTCGTAGATTATTTTAGAACAATGTTAAAAATAAATTTTTAAAATATTTTTTTCACACAGAATTTCTGTTCAGCTGTTTACGGTTTAACTCGTCCCGTGCCACTGAAGAAAACTTATAAATTTCGCGATGTTTTGACTTTGACGTAATATTTTGTGGGTTTATTTTATGCTATCGTATGTAATATTTACCGAAACACATTCCTTGAACAATAAACTATGCCTAAAAACAACATTACTTACGTTTATCTGACAAATTCATATGTTTACGATCTTTCTTACGAGAATGATGCAATCGAACTGACAGTTGAAATGCTCCGAAAAAAACTGGGCCAGAGATCCATAAAGAATTCATAGAAATTATTCGGGTTCCATAGATGTGTTCAAAGCATTTTATAACTTAAGAACAAGAATGCCCTAAGCGATTCTGACCTTATCCTTCATGCGTTTTCTTTATAATTAATGTTTAAAATCACATTTCAAAAAATATTTTTTAAAGTTTAACAGGTCGCGTGCCGTTGGCGCGCCGGTGCGCGCTCTATAGCCGAATAAAATATTAAAAAAAATATTTTTTGATATGCAATTTTAAACCTTATGTATAAAGAAAATGTATGAAGAACAAGGTCAGAATCGCTTGGGGCATTCTTGTTCTTGATGTAACAGATATAAGGAACACTTCTAGCCACTCAAATAATTGTCCATAGACATTTCAATGACTTTGGAAATGAGCATTTCTACCACAATTCGAACTGTCAAACTTTGAGCGTCGCGTGTCATAAAAAGATCGATAAACCTATCAATTTGTCAAATAAACGCAAGTAAAAGTGTTTGTAGGTGTAGTTCGTTGTTCAAGGAACGTATTTCGGTAAATATTATATACCATAGCATAAAATTAACCGACAAAATTTACGTCAAAAGTCAAAACATCGCGAAATTTTCGAGTTTCATCCGTAAAACCCCGAGGCATTCAACCGGTTAATCTGGCGCACGCCGGCGCGCAATCGGCAAGCAACCGGTTAAGTCTTTTTTCGTAGATATGCACCATTCATTATCAAGTATACCACAGACAACACACAGTAATCGAAAATATTCTATATTAACTCGAATAAGTACCTCTCACGGAGTTTCAAAGTAACAAACATGCAGGATTCGCGCGGTTACAAACTTTATGATTTTTTTATAAATCCTACAAATATGAGATAAACAGTAAAATACAGGTTATTTCATTGGCTACATAGCACTGTAAATTTTTTTTATGTCTCCATGTTAAAATTCGAAGGCATGATTTTATTAATGTTAGCAAAAAATCAAAAAAATGATCTTCTGGAAATCTCGAGCAATAGAGGCAAATTTATTTATTTCGCGTGGTCGCTCCAGTGGTTAACCGCTTGTTTAATCTTTTATCCAAAGGGTTACAATGAGTTTATTCACTCTAGGTTAGGTGAAATCTGAAGTCGACAGTTTATAACGTGTCTCTTTGATTCAGTCCTGCCAGAAATTTTTCTTGAAGATGCACGATTAGAACCGGGAAGAGTCACATGACATAATATTTTGACCGGCTGAGTTGGCATCGCGTTTCGATCCCACCCAGGCGTCGCGTGTTCAATTCCTCGGCTGGCTAAGTCTTCCATCACAAGCAGAAGAAAAGTATTACATACCTGGTCATCGCAGGGCTCCGAGTCTGTGCAGCTGAGAGGGACCGAAATCTCCGGGTGTAACACGTCCAGCCTCACGTCGCCATCGGCGCTGGATAACTGCACAAAGACAACATTATCATTATTGACCCGGGATGATATAGGCTGTCTGTAAATTACGCTAAGACGCTAATGACAATTCTAAAAATGTCACAAAAACTATGCTATGTTGACGATTGTTAGCTGTTGTATGATTATATATAACTGTTGGAAATAACGTAGAAGTTGATGCGAACAAAATCAATAAATTATGGTAACGCTGCGGAGCACGTACACTCCGTACGTAATGCCATTCTAGTTTGCTCTTGCAAATTATTTTGGTCTATACATTTATACAGCATTCTTTCCGTGCTTTGAGTGTTCGCCAAAATTTATTAGAATGCTTGTTCATTTGAAGTAAACGCACCAAGCGCGCCCAAACAATTGCCTACAGCATTCCTTCATGTTCGGACGCGATCGTTTCCAGAGGCGATCTCTTCAAGTGTTCTCGTGTTCTTGGAGTTTGTGTCGACTTGTTTGTACTAATTATGGATTGCAGTAATGAAAAATATCTACAAATGATAGAAGCATACCGAAATTTCAGATGTCCGTGAGATCCAAATTATGGAAAATAAATAATAATAACTTATGAAAAATAAAATAAAAATAAGTCTCTTCATTCTTTTCTTTTTCGATAATTCAATCATCGATAAATGCAGCACTTAAAATTACAATACAGCTCTCACTGTCAGACATGGTGTAGTGAACACTACCACTGATTGTTGAAGAATGAACAATAAGCATTCGCTCGCCTGATCTAAACATCCCTAGATCATCTGCAAGAATTCTAGTTCTTGTTTGTTGGTATTCAAATTGGACTTCTTCTTTCCTCTGGCCGACCTGCCCAACTGAAGACTCCACAATACAATAGTTTGAACGTCTTTTTCAAGGCGCAGGTGCCCCTCTACCTCCCTCCTCCCCTTGCCAACAACAACCCTTCTTCGACCTTTTTTCCCTATTTTTCCCTTTCCCCACATTTTTCCCAATTTCTCCCTTTCCCTACATTTTCCCTCGTTTCTCCCTAAGCGTTGAAGCGGCCAGCCGGCCCTCTCCCACTTCATCGTCTGTGCGGCTGGCGACTACAGTGCCTGATCCGGTACAGAGATATAATGCAATTACTTAAACTACCCGAATAGTCACAGTGAAGAAATGTAGTGTTTGTTGGAACTGTTATTTCCAACGGCTAGTTATATTGCGATAAAGTGGTAGCACAAAGTGACGACTCACCCAGCCGTCGCTAGCCGCCGCCAGACTCTGGCTGATGTCAGCCAGGAAGCTCGTGGGCTGAAGCTGCAGGTCGCTGAGGGCCTCCAGACGCTCAATCGCCGAGCGGTTC
Organism: Glyphotaelius pellucidus; assembly: GCA_936435175.1. NCBI lineage: Eukaryota > Metazoa > Arthropoda > Insecta > Trichoptera > Limnephilidae > Glyphotaelius > Glyphotaelius pellucidus. Next base: position 3,806,939 of record OW386560.1, on the reverse strand, counting down.
TTCAGGGCCAGCGACTCTTCATCAGCCTCGCACTCCGACGGAGGTCTGCATGCCGAGAACCTGAATTACAAAAAGGGTATGTTATGGATATCTGCATAATTCTCACTAGCACTCACAATTACTTGCTTCTTTTTTTTTGTATCGTGGATATGATGCTTCGAAAATAAATATCAAATTATTTGATTTCTTGTGTATTCAAACAAATTGATGTTTGAATTTTGAAGCTATTTCTTAGATATTTTCAAGCAAAGAAAAATGTACATACATTTTATAAATTCCTCAGGCTAATTTGTTCAGTTTTCGGAACAACTCATATAGAGGGCTTATAGAAATCGTTGCGTCTCCCTTATTATCATGGTTAGAAATATGATCTAAACAGTGTTAGAAAGAGAAAACACCGTGCTTTATATTCAAATGAAAAGTTAACCCCAAAATAATTAAAATGTACCTATACCTTAAAAAAAACCAAGTTTCCGACCTGAATTTGAAAAACATTATGAAGCTTTGGGAATTTTTTATTAATTATTTTTACGTGAAAACACAAAAGAGTTGACGAGAAAGTTTATAATACATTTATTTGCTTGATAAAATTTGTGAATAGTTTTATTTATTATCGTTATCAGTAATTTTAGGTAGAAAAAACGAAGCCATTTTTAAAACTTTTTTACGAATTTAAAATTTTGTCAAAAATTTGAAAGTATATTTCAACACCTTTCAAAAACAGTTTTTAGTTTTTGAATGCATTCAGAAATATTTAATTTATTTGGATTTTATTGCAAAGCGGAAATATTTTGACCTTCTGACAAAATAGGCCCGAGGCCTGAGGGGTTAAGCTGTAATTATACTTTCAAATAAAATCGGATGGGAATGCTGTTGGTTCTTTACCGGTATTTTAATAGAAGATGGAACTGTGAAATGTAAAACTGTATACAAATGATAAGAGGTCTTTTTTAGAACTCATTTTAGTTCTAGCTCGGCTATGCAAAGACTTGGCAATTTTATTGCTTCCTCCCTTCAACATTAGTCTCCTTCAACGGAAGCAATCATCCGTACAGGCCCTCCATTGATATGCTTGGTGTAACTATAAGTGACCAGCTCAGGTACGGGGGCTCCATCGACGCCAGAGTTAGGTTAGCCTCTCAGAAACTGAGCGTACTGTACAGGGCCCGCAGATACTTTAATAGTACACAACTGCTAAACCTGTACAAATCGCAAGTGCGCCCCACGGTTGAATTTGGCAGCCATCTCTGGTCTGGAGCCCCAAAATACTTGAAAAACACCCTCGACTCTGTGCAGAAGCGGGCGGCCTGTTTGATAGATTCTCATATCTTAACAAACGGATTGTAATTTTTGGGGCACAGGCGTCAGGTGGGAATGTTGTCCTTGTTCTACCGGTATTACAATGGAAGATGCTCCGAGGAACTAGCGTCATTAATCCCCTCGACACCGGTGCAGTCGGGAAACACGCGCCCAACATTTGTACATGGTTGACATTAGTCACATGAGAGTGGGTCGTTTCTAGGACTTGTTCTTGAGTTCAACAGTTCGGCTGTGGAACGATTTGCCGGCCTCTGTGTTTCCTCCCTCCTACAACATGGGTCTCTTCAAGACCCGTGTTCACTCCTTCCTCTCCTCAAAAACACCCTCCACACAGCATCTTCAAAGATGACATAGGCCCTGAGGGAAATTATTTTCCTCAGGGCCTCCTGTGTGAAATTAATGTAAAAAGGGTCTCCTCAAAACAATTTACAAGATTCTCAGGACCTTCAGTCAGAAGTTCACATAAATACAAGATTCTCAGGACCTTCAGTCAGAAGTTCACATAAATACAAGATTCTCAGGACCTTCAGTCAGAAGTTCACATAAATACAAGATTCTCAGGACCTTCAGTCAGAAGTTCACATAAATTATTTTTTAAAAGAATTAGGAATAATTACCTCCGCCTTTGTCTTTTGCAAATCTCTCCTTGATCTTCCTCATCCAGCATGGAAATAAAATCCGGCTGCTCAATCCCCTGCAGGACACTGGCGCAGCTGGCCAGGATCTGCTCACTCTGGTCGAGGACATCGTCCACAATGGCTTTGCCCAGCCTCACCTTATCCAAGTCATCAATGACCGGACTCAAATCCACCGAAATCCTCAAAGCCGATTTCTTCACTGTCAACTCCTCCAAATCGTCACTGCTGAGATTCAAAACGGGCAGTTTCTGGAAGCTCTCGAAAGCCGACACGTCCAACTGCTCGTCGATCTCCGCAATATCGGCATCCATGATCTTGACAACAGCCTCGGAAAGCTTTTCGCAAGACACCCGTCGCATGTTGTCTTTGGAAGAATACGATCGGGTAAGTTCAATTGCGGACGAACGCCGTTTCGTCGCTTTATTGCAATCGATATTTACAATGCTTTTTCTGACCGACGTGGACAGCTTTCTACTCTTTGTGTTGCCTCGATCGTTGATGTCGATTGTGAAGCTTTTCCGATCCACACTGCTGCACCGCGTGAAGATTTTTGTCGTGATCAAGTCTTTGGCCGAGTCAGTTTTTATCTCGACAAACTGCGAGCTCTCGATGGTGATGAACTCGTTCAGCCTGTCGTCTGGAAGACATAGGTTTGTGTCGCTGACGTTGGCTTCGGAATCCGACTCCTCGCTGGTCATCTGTTCCAAGTCGCTCAGTTTCCCGAGTTCCTTTTCGTACATGGTCATCTCTTGATCGACAATAGCCGCCCAATCGCTTGCGACTAATTCTGCCGTGGGAACTTCGGGTGAAGTTTCTTTTACGATATCGTTAGTTTTAGCAACGTCTGTACTACTGGGTCGCTTGACGGCTACCTTCTTGGTGGTGGGAACGGTTTGGCTGATTGGTCTCTTCGGCAGCTGACGCACTTTTCTCGAAGGTGATCCGTTCACGCCGGTGGAACGTTCCGACTTTTCCAATCGTCGACTTTTCCGCGGCGACGGAAGAAATGGCTGCCCGCTCCTCACGACGCCGTTTTGTTTAGCATTGTCGTTAACAACTCTATTCTCTCGTTCATCTTTGCTGCCGAGAACACTCTTGGTCGTCTTGCACGTCATGGCGCTTCTAGTAAACCCTATAACCTTATCTGATTGTCCATTTCTCACGCATATATTAGAAGCATTACCGTTAACGAGCCGCGAGCACAGCGTACCGTTCATCATTTCCTTATTGTTACAATCCGATTTGATGGTGGTGGACTTAACTTGTGTTTTCTTACTCTCGAGCCTGTTGATGAATAAGCCTTTAGGTCTCAGCGGTGTGATTTTCTCACCGTTGAGTTTAGCTTGCGGACTGGTTCCTCGTGAATTGGCGTTCATCCGTTGTGAGCAACGAACACCGATAGCTCCCTTTTCCATGCTTTTTGTAAAGATGCACTTATCTTTGACGTTGCTTTTAGCCGCCCCGATAGTTTTAGGCGCGATGGATTCAACGCTCTTGGTAATGTTTTTGATGCCGTTGCGGGCGATGTCTCGTTTGATGGCCTGTTTCCAGGTGGCCCCATTTTTAGAGGGGCCAGGAGCCACTGTGCCCCGCTTGCTGGAGCCCCGATTGGAGCGCACGGGGCCCAGGGACGAGGAGAGGAGATGCCTCTCCCGCTTCTCACTGCGAAGCCACATCTTGAAAGGGAGATCCAACCTGAAATAAATAAAAAAAAAAACAAATTAAAATTGAGCAATATTGTTATACCGTACACTTTTGGAAACAGATTTCTTTGTAGATTTAAGGTAATACTAAAAAATCTATATTTTATTTATTTTATTCGTTTGGTTAAGTTATCTGCCAACTAGTTTCATAAATTACATAACATTATCTGGGTATCTAGCACGGTCGATCGATTAAGGTTTTATCGATAACGTCGGTAGCCCGACGTCGATCCCGAGCATGACTAAGCGTGACTATTGTTTGTACGCTAGTGATCTGCAGTCGTGCTCATAAACGATGGCAAGTTACCGACATTATTGATTGACCGTGCAGGATACCCAAGGAAATTAATAATCGAAATATTATTACAAGACACCTGAAGACCTATTCTCATTTAGCAAAGAAATCTGACATTATTAATAATTTACATGAGGTGATTTTACGATATAAATCGTCACCACAGATGTCAAGGGAGCCAAGCCACAAATTTGGCAAAAATGAGTCCAATATATAAAAGTTTTCAAAACCATCAAAGACACCGTGGTCAACAGAATTAAACCATTAAACAACCCATTTATAATTATTTTGTAAATTGCCAACAGATCTTAACACATAGATTAAAGCGTTGAAAGAGAAAATAACATGCTTTACATTCTAATATAAAAGTTAACCACAAAAGAAGTTAAATGCACACCTTTATGAAACCAAAGTTTCGAATCGCAATTTCAAATAAATTTGTGAAACTTCGGGAATTTTTAATCAATTTTTTTTTTACATGGAAGGACAAAAAAGTGGGGTGACAATAACATATGTAATAAATTTGTCTAATAAAATGTGTTATCTATTTTTATTTTTTTTCATTATCAGTAACTTTAGTTAGAAAAAAACGTAAGTTGAGCTATTTTTAAAACTTTTTTAGGTTTGCATGCAAAATTTATACGGTTGATTCTATCACCTTCCTAAAACAGTTTTTAGTTTTCGGATACATTCGGAAATATTCCATTTATTTGGATTTTGTTGTAAAGCGGAAATATTTTGACCCTCTGATAAAATACGGTCGAGGCAACTAGTTGAGGAATCTACGAGTACAACTCTGATGCCATGCCTTACACAGGACTGTTTTCGTACGTGGAGTTTAAAATGTGCTTTTGCAATGAACGAATTAAAGTAATGCCAAAAGATGGCACCACTTACGTTAACATCTAGCTTGAGGAATATTGGCTGGTGGCGTAAGTACTATTGGATTTGTACTTTCGTGAATCTCTCCGGGTATGGACGGATGGTATGATTATTATTATAACTGGCAGTTGTGAATAATAATACCACGTTGTGATTTCTACCTTATCTATATATTATATATGATGTCATTGCTTGTCGCGGTTACTTTATCCCGGTGACTAGCTGTCACTGGATCCGAGGGACTGGCTTTTTTTTAATCCTATTGGATTTATAAAATGGTCACCAACAATTAAACTGGGCGAAGCGGAACCAAAAGCCGCCCGCAGGGCCTAACAGCAAAAACCTGCAAGCGGGTTTTTAACTGCCAGTGATGATACTATTTATATAGGAAGATAAATTATTTCTGGAAATGAGTTTTTCTCAGAAAGCCTTGAGATAATATTATTTACTCAATTCCACGTCACATCTTGGCTTTACCCAAATCTGTTATGGTCCAATTAGTTTTAGTGGGGGCCGTATGAATATGTCAATATTTTTGGGGGCATGCAACCGTCGACGTAATTTGTGCGCGTTCGAGCCTGCTCAGTCAGTGCGCTTGTGACTTCCCATTATCACCCGTCGTCATTGTGCATTGTCGTGCCTAGCAGCATTGTATAGCGCAGAGGTTCCCAAAGTATATTTTTCTTCAACTCTCTGCGTAAAAAAAAGCAAGACAGATAATATGGAAAAAGCGCCGCAGGAAAAAAATAAATTGAATGTTTTGAAATATCACGACCAAATAGGTTATAGAATCTTACTTGGTCGTTGCGGACGTTGCGGACTCTAAAAAACTTATATTTACCCTGCAGCTAAACTTTTTGAAATACATTTTTGAAACAACTCGCGCCCCACCATCGTAATGAATAAATTTTTTTTACAAGTTTCATACCACCAGAGTTCACCATTGTATACAGAAACCTTTGCGCACAACAATTCATCAAAGTTTCATCACAATCGGATGAATGGTATAGGAAATAATAAGGGACAAACAAAGAAACATTTATTTTTATTTATATAGGGTGGGCCATAAACATTTGCACTTTTGTAGCCGTGCTAGCGGGGATTCCGAACAGGGGAGGAGAGCGGGGCCACTTATTTGCAGCTCCTCGCTTCTTGGAAATTTAGTCACAATAAATCGCTTTACGGGAGAGCTACGCGCTTTCTGGGTAAAACATTTTTACAAAAACAATGATTTTGTCTTACAAAATATTTATTCTGTTTTACAAAACAATTCTGCACGCCTCCTATTTTGTTTGAATCACCAATTACAGAATATTAATCAGTGCCCAAGTGGTAATTTAATTAAATCATGGGTTAAAAACTTTGAAGAAACCAGCAAGACTCTCAATCGAAAACAAACAGGGCGGCCATGGAGCAGGAGGGACGAGGAAAACATGGCGCACTTAAACATATCTGTACGAGACGATCCGATATGGCGACAGAATCTTTTCAACCATAGTTGCAGCAGTTCGTTAGTTACAATAATAGACTTGGATGAAGCAAGATGGTGCAACCTGCCATACTTCCAACGAGAATACACCCACGGTTAAAGAAATTTTCCCTAACAAACTGATCTCGCGCAAAAGAGATATTCCATCGCCTCCCCGCAACCCTGATCTAACCCCAGCTGACTTTTTTATGGGATATATTTGTGTGTATGTATTTTATCTTATGAGTCGAGTCTACGTAAATAAATCATAGACCATACTACAACTAACCGCCCTACACATACGAAAGTACGTGATATGTCCGCAATATTATCGCCCGAATGCAACAAGCCGTATCCCGTTGGTTCAGGTAAAAAAAAATAGCTACACCTGTAACCCACAAAATGTGCGTTATACGTTCGTATACATCAAGTTTGGCGCTGTCGCGAAACTAAGGGACATGGAACGGGTATTTTCGTCTCTCCCATACACGCCGCTAGTCAGTGGTACTCTCTACGCAAGTGGCGCGGTTGATATAACCGTTTAAAAAACCAGATTTTTTTTTTTACCTACTTTTGAATAATAACCCAAAGGTAGGGTGGTTAACCGCTGGATTGCCGGTCATGCGCCTTTGCACAGGGCAAAATAATCAGAAAAAATAAATTTGTAATGCAATTTTAACCCTTATGTATAAAGAAAACGTATGAAGAAGGTCAGAATCGCTTGGGCCATTCTTGTTCATAAGGTATAAGATACCGTGATCCCACATAGGGGAGCGAAATAATTTTTGTGGAATTGTTTATGATCTCCGGCTTAGATTTTTTCCCACCTTTGAACCGTCAGATTGGCTTGCGTCGCTCTCGCGCCGTTGTCGTGAAAAAGATCGTAAAACGTATAAATTCATCGAATAAACGCAAGTAATGTTGCTTTTAGGCATAGTTTATTGTTCAAGGAATGTGTTTCGGTAAATATTAAGTAAGATAGCATAAAATAAATCCACAAAATATTACGTAAAAGTCAAAACATCGCGAAATTTACCCATTTGCTCCGTGACATTTGACGAGTTAAAGGAGAACGAACATCCATCAAGAAATGGTCACCATACCCCAAAATTCGTGTTGAAAAGTTTTCGAAAATCTAAGGGCCAGATTTGAGGAATGCCAGTGGCGAGATGGCGGCCATTTCGACAAAATGATTTTCCAGCATATTTTCGTTCTCATCAATAAACATTTATTTAACCCTTCGAATAATGAGAAAATAATATCTATAAACTTTTGCCTGTCAAAGTTTGCATGCAAAAATTCTCTGTTCTTCCCATGCACTTCAAATGTTCATTTTTATTGCTTATTTTTTAATCTTTTTGAAAAAAAAAATTGTTCTAAAATCTAGATAAAATAATCTTTCCGGTGTGCTTATCAAAAATTAAGATTTTCGTTTTAAAATATTAAAATTTTTATATTGAAAATATGAATTAGCTTAAAAATTACGTACCTGGGGTTTCCCCAAAAAAGTACATAAAATAAAAGAAAATTAAAATTTTAAATACAGATTCCTTTTTTTAAGAAAATTTGTAATAAAACTGTCACTTCACTTTTTATCACATTCATACAATTTTATTTTTAAATTAATTGTTTATTACGTCACACATTGGCGCAAAATAAAATCGTCACTTATGATCGGGTTTGTAAAATATCTGATCAATATAGCTAGTTTATTCCTAAGGCAATAAGAAGCAATATTTCTTTCGCTTTCAAATATAAAAGAAATCACAAATTTTTGCTGACAGGAAGAGAGATATCTAACTTTTAATGACGCTCGGTCGTTCTGGGACAATCTGGGTCTCCTGTTATTATAACGGCATATGATGTTTTGGGACAACTAGGGTCTCCTGTGATTAGACGGGTTAAATACATTCTGTATTAATTTTTTTTATGCTTATTTCAAAAGTGCAAATGTTTATGGCCCACCCTATATATAGATTAGAGGTAAAGTCACAAGGAGGAAATTCATAATTGGTTTTATTTTGGCTTTACTAACACACGTACAAACTGATAAAATGTAGAAAACAATTTGAAAAAAATTATGAAACTTTGGGAATTTTTAATTAATCATTTTTACATGAAACTTCATGACTGCAACTTCTATTTATGGAGTCATTTTACAAAATAGGGTGTAATTTTGGACAATTTTATAGTAGGAGTGTGTTTACATATTATTTTTTAAGAAATATATCAAATAAAACAAATTCCATTTTCTCGAATTTTTTCTCAAAATGTTTTCGTCCGCCTGAAGTAACTTTAGGTGATAGATGACAGAAAGGTCAGTAACAAAATTCTGTAAACTTTCAGATAACTTAAAGACATCTGTAATAAATATTTCAAAAAATCATTTACCTACAATATTCACTTTGCCTCCTCATTACAGAAAAAATTCCTATGCGCAAGAGTAATTTTATCTTTCCGTAAATAAATTTGAGATTTCAAGAACATATTTGCGTAACCTCAATATGACTTTAGTTTGAAAAAGGTAATTATATTTTTGATAACCAATTCATACAATCTCAACTTTTTGTTGGGACAAGACGTGCAATCTCCAAAATATGTTTTACAATGCGTAAGTTTTTTAAAATTTAACATAAAATTCTGCAGGTCTATTTGCCCCAATGTGACAAATTATTTTAACAGAGAAAGGAAATTTTTTACATAGTTCAGTTATTCTTTTTTATTTATTCGTCAATGTTCTTTGCTAACCCCGAGGGCTAATTTTATTTTTATTTTATTTATTTTTATTTATTGGTTCTTTACATTGCAGGAAAAAATGTTTACAAAAAAATTTGCAACCTCACTAGGACAAGCCTGTGTTGAGGTTAACAATTCTACAAATTAACAAAATAACACAAAATTATACAGATATTGAAAGAAAAATATTGTTGCATTTCTTACAGGTTGAGATTATTACTAAACTGCTGGCGCTAGGTAGTACATTCATGTAAACATGTAGACTTTTAGGGTGTCCATAGTTTTGAGGACTGATTTAAAGTAAAAAATAAAAGTTTTTTTTGTTTTTGTTTTAACGATTAAATTTTAAATAATAAATATATGTATATAATATAATATGCTTTAAATTTGGCAGGAGAATGCTAATACTAATTTGGCTTATTATTACTATAAACATAATCATTTAGCTAATAATTTAGAAAGGACAAAGTTGAAAAAATCAATTGGCAATCCTCGGCTTAAATAAATAATTTAACAATTTTTTTAAAAGTGCTCAAGGAATTAGATGACTTGATATTTTCTGGAAGGCTGTTAAAAATGAGCGGAGCCTGATAGAAATAATTTCTTTGGCCAAAAGAAGTTTGAAGAATTTGCTCATACAGGTCTCATAGAAATAGTGAGAAATATGATCTTAAACTGTGATTGAAAGTGAAAACACCGCGCTTTATACTGAAATCTAACGCAATTCGAAATTTTAATACTTTTGTCTAATAATGCATAAATGTGTTTTTAATTTTTTTTTATTTATATTAATAATTTAGTTAGAAAAAACTTGAGGTGAGCCATTAAAAACTTTTTTTATGAATGCACATAAAATTTTTATATTTAAAAAAGTTATAAATATATTTATAATAATAAAATTTGAAAGCATATTTCATTATCTTTCAAAAACAGTTATTAGTTTTCAGATGCGTTCAGAAATATTCCATTTTTTTAAAAATTTTATTGCAAAGGAGAAATACTCCGACCATCTGACAGAATACGTCAGAGGCCTGAAGGGTAAAAGTCATTTCTGCAATTAAAAATGACAACTACTCTACAACTTTTTGACTCTGTCAAATGCATACACTAAATTCTGTTTTTACAAAATGACGGGTTCCACAGAATACCGTGTAAAAAATACACTACAAGATAAAAAAAATCACGGCAGGATGTTAAGAAAACACATTGTTTATATCTACACTATCATTGGGTAATATATCGATTGTCCAGTTGATTATTAGTCAGACATCTCCGAAAAATTTAAATTTGAGTTGAGTTATATGTAGAGTGTACCCCATATCTGGTACAGTGCTCAGATTTATGTAAGTAAACTCGGCTATCCTGACAAATCGTTAATTGCCGAGCATTTAATTGAAACCGGCCATTACTTTGAATTTGTTCCTGAGGTCATGGGAAGACCCAAAACGCATAGAGCACGTCTAATTACGGAGGCAGCAATTGAAATTCACAAAAATTCAATTAATATTAATAAAGACGATGGGGTTAAGCTAAATAGTTCTTGGAATTCAGTGATTAATGGCTACATCAAAACTAAATGCAGAAAACCACTTTAAATTATACTGCAATACCAGGGTTGGAGCTGGTGACACGGTAAAGCATCTGCGTACATAACCAAAATCTTCGATTACACATCTGCCTTGATGATGGACATTGTAATGCTGTTCGAAACATTGGCGAAAGGAGGTAGCGCGCAACACGGCATAATAACCCGAAAATACTATCATATTACAAATAACCTGCCAATATTTGAATATCTTCTACTACCATCATAAGCAGAAAATGTTACTTGTAGCAGAGGGTTGAACCCGCAATGCCTGGGTAGGAACCCGACGTAACTAACTGATCATAAAACACCAACTAAAAAAACATCAAATTCTTCAATATCTATTGAAAAATTAATGTCACTTTGAAGACAAAAAATATTAAACTAAATCCATCAGGAAAAACATTTTCTAAGCCTACCACCAAGACTTCCAGAAAGAAGTTCGACTGACTTGCAGGCAAAAGAATGACGAAGCCAGATTTCAATTGCGTCTAGGGAACCTCATTAAAGGGTAAGGCATCTTTAATCGCTAATAATTAATTGTAATTGTAGGCAAAGCGCCGTACCACATTACCTTTAGCCAATTCAATAAGTAGCGCTATAATCACGCGGACAAAGCGTGGCAACTCTAGTGTTATGCGTGCTCTGGGCTGTCGTGTCGTGATATGAACGCGGAGATCTAGCGGCGGTGTACTCTACACTCGCGTGATCGGAATACTTTCTTGGATAGGTGACGTATGTTTTGGGGGGAGAGAGTATTGATACTATTATGATGATAAAATGGTCCAAAATTTAGCTTCGGTTTTGAATAAAATTACCACAGAAAATGACGAAGAAAAGGATAGACTTGCCCTGATGCAAAATCTGAATAACATTTTGATGAGTTTGAAGAAAACCACTTGACAATCATTTTGCTAACAGAAGGGTTCAAGCGTTTCTTGAAAATTTTTTTACATTAGCTACACACAGGAAGCCCTGAAGAAATAAAATTACTTCAGGGTCTGTCATTTTTGGAGATGCTGTGCGGTGAGTCTTTTCAGGGAAAAGAAGGAGAGGAAGTTCTGGGAAGGAAAAAGGTATGAGGGGTTGGTAGGAATCTGGGGGTCATTGTGTCGAGGATTAACTGACGTATGAATCTATCCCTCCCAGTGCGGTGCAAGGCGATGGGTCAAGAGAGTCAGGCTGGAGAGATCAAAAGGTCTCCCTCATCAAATCTCTCGCAAAAGACACATCAGTCGCCAAGACCCGGACAAACCTCACCCCATGAATCCGGGCACCCCAGTTAAGCCAAACGTAGCGAACCACTTGGGGTAAACTATGGCAGGGGTTTTGGTTATCCAATAAATGGTTCCCGGAGGTATCCAATATCTGCCTCCCAAATTAAATTGTGTAGGTAGAAACGAAGGAGGAGTGTCAGTGCGTTTGCAGTAGTGAATGATGTTGGCGACACTTTTGTGCGCGTGGTTTACACTAATTTAATTTAAGTTCATGACCATCTCTCTTATTTCCATTACCTATGGTTATTGCCGTTCTAAAATTCTAGAAAGTCATATTTTTCCACTCCTAAAATTATTTTCGTGGCCGTTGTAAATTATGTGTTCAAACGCAGCCTACAATGTTGGTATAGGATCTACGGTCCAAATAATACGACCCTACGTCACAATGCCGGGAGCAATCTTCCGCTATAATTCACGGGCGTTTATTATGTTTGTCCAAGGATTATGAAAATATATCTCAACGTACAATCTTGCAGTATGAATGTTTTACAATGAGAGGATAGAATGACACAATAGATTGATTTGACATTTAGCAATAAAAGTAAAGTCATATGCTAAAGGTAAAGTCGTATACTAAAGGTAAAGTAGAACACTAAAGGTAAAGTCGCTTACTAAAGGTAAAGTCGTACACTAAAGGTAAAGTCGCATACTAAAGGTAAAGTCATATATTAAAGGTTAAGTCACATACTAAAGGTAAAGTCATATACTAAAGGTAAAATCGTATACTAAAGATAAAGTTGTATACTAAAGGTAAAGTCGTATTCTAAATGTAAAGTCGTCTACTAAAGATGAAGTCGCATATTAAAGGTAAAATCGTATACTAAAGGTAAAGTCGCATACTAAAGGTAAAGTCATATACTAAAGGTGCAGTCGTATTACAAAGATGTCAAAAAAGTAAGTATACATTTAACAAAATGTCTTCTTTTTAATGTGAATACTGCACAAGTGTCCCAATTGCTCCCAAACACCTGGAGTTAGTGATGCTACGGTATCCCCAATTGGGATTTGTTGAGACTGAAGACAACGGGGAGGGGAAGGACACGGGGAAGAGAAAGGTGGGGAAATACTTGGCTATTCAGATCTGGTCACCAAACACGACTAAATCCATTTCAAGCAACATTTCCCACTCTAGAACGTGCCGCAAACATAACTTAAAGTATTTAAAAATTATAAATCAACCAAATAAAATTTACTTGCGCATGCCGGGATTTGAGCCCGCGACCTCTGGATCCCTAGTCGAGAACTTACCCCTCGACCATGGAGGCCGTCATATTCAATTAATAAAAATATTTTTTTAATGAAATAAAACCAGACAACCAGATCAGAATAGCTAAGTACTTCTCAACCTTCTTCTTCCCCACCACCTTCCCCTCCCCGCTCAATTTAGACTCACAGCATACCCCAATTGGGGATGCCATAGAACAATGCTTCCGAATAATATTCACATAAAAAATAAAATAAAACCTATGTTTTTAAATTTATTTCCATTAAATCTATTTCATTAATTAAAATTTAAAAATTGAATTAAATATTTGGTTGGTGGAGCCCTATTTATGTCTATTGAAGTAAAAATATTGTTTTGAAGTCACAAAAACCAGTTTATGCACATATTCAAAAATAGTCTGCAAAAACAATTATTATTTCAACAAACTAATTTTATCATTAGTGATATTTACACAAAGCGCAAGCAAAATAGCAAAATGAATATCATTTGACACTCCCATTTGTAAGAAGAAGATAAGAGAATGGTTGATTTTAGTTGGTAAGTACAGGTTGTAATTCATTTTTATCATAGTTGCAAAGAGAAAAAAATATTTTTACAAGGTAAAGGTTAAAATAGATTTCAATGTCATTGTAACGTGGTGCCGAAGAACGGGCAAGTGACACCGATGTGGAATGATGAATTGGAAATTGTCACGACATTTTGTTATTGCGACTTGGGACTTTCCGATGATTTCTTATTACTCATCCTTACTGCTTGTATTAGCAAATCATTTACTTCTGTAATAGTATAATGCATCCTAATATTCTGTCTTATAAAAATAATAATTAAGTAGGTACCTATATTTTCACTGTGTTAATAGAGGGATGGAGTAGTTAGAACCTTTCTGCCCCACGCACTCGCAGCTATCTGTATTTGCTATCTCTCTTGTGGAGCCCAACCACATATGGCTGGCTCTCGCCGACAGTTGGCCCCATGAAATTGTAATTATTATGAATTTATGCATTATTTACCAATATTATTAGGCTTGCGTCTCCGTGGTTGAATTTCAGAACCCAGCTTTGAGTGCATGTCTGACGCCACGCCATACAAGCCGAATAACACCTGTGTACGTGGAATTTCAAACAAAGCTACCGTTGTAATTCGGTTTTGAATTCAAGAATTTGACACAAGATGTCTCCACTTCAGTCGGCAGGACGCACAGGGACATGCCCCCCCCTAGGTATAAGTTCTACAAATTTGTGAATCTGGAGTATCTCTCCGGATATGGAAAGATTGACGGTAATACTCAGTTGTATCAAGCGGCTGTATTTTACAAATGACATCATTGCCCGTCCCGGTCACTTTGTCCCGAAGACTAGCCATCATCGGTTGACAGTAGATATGAGGAACGGGCTAATTTTGGAACCAGTTCCTATTGTCAGTACCGGTCAGGTGTCTGCCATCTTCTAGACGGGTACGAACAAAGACTTAGATATTTCAAATACTCAGTTAAAAGACGAAACATAAATGACCTCTTAATGCTTTATAAAATGGTGAATAAACGAGTAGATGGTAACTCAGTCAATCAAATCAAGTTAAACGCCAGGCCCAAATCTACCAGAAACCTTAATATATTTTGGACAGAAACTTTTACCAATAATACTGGATATTTTAATCCTATGTCTAGAATGTCTCGATCACACAACGATCTTGCTAAAACCCACACTATCATAGATATTTTTGTAAATAATATAACTTGTTTCAAGAAATATCTCCACGATTTGAGTACCTAAAAATAAAAATATTGTTTGTTATTTAATTATTTTTTTAAAAATACTTCATAAATATTTTCTACTTATTATGTCTTTTAAATTTTGTAATTAAGTTTTTAAGTTATGCATAAAAATACTGACACTGTTTATCCTGTTTGTGTCTCAAATAAATAAAATAAAAATAAAGAAGTAGGGACACACCAGTGAGACGTGGTACGATCAAGTTAATCAAATACTTTGGTCAAGCCAGATTAAGAGTGTTACTATATTATGTCCACTTTTATTTTCTATAAAAAGACTGTAACAAACCTACCTAATTGGTACAGGCATTGCTTTATTTCCAATTAATTGCAAAGCCAAAATAAATCTAATATATTTTTTATACAGGACCAATATCTAACTAACAATCACAATGTCTCTTCACAAGGGTACGCAGAGAGGATAGACCACCGCAAAACTCTATTGTGGTACACAATGCTTCCTTCATCCACTTTCATACAAACATTGCATAATTAATTGTAGTCTTCTGTTACACTGACTCTTCATACGATCTGACTCAATTATTTGATTAATTTTATTATGCCATTTCATCCTCGGGTGTCCGAGACTTTTACCATTCGCTTTCGCAACCAACATCAATGAGAGAAGCCTCCCTTGTATCAACTCAACATCGACACTCGTATTAACAACATCACCCGTTCATAAAAATGACATGACCAAGTCGAACAAAATTCAAAGGAATGTGTTAAAATAATGGCAAAGCATTATCTGAATTTTCATGGAAATAAATTGAAACTTAGTTATGTAGCAGAAAATGATAAATTTAAATAAAAAATTAAATCTTTCTGCAATTTGTTGTTTGTATAGTTTTTGTGGAAGAACTTAGATTATGTTTATATTTATTACGACACGGCATGATAGCATGTGTGAATGTTGACATTTTTTATAAACATTTTTCGCAAACACACCCCCTTATGAATAGTGAAGTTCGAAAGAAAGAAAAGCCGTTTACGTCCACATATAAACAGTTTAATTTATAAACACGACTTGTAGAAGATTCACAAACATCGTTTCTTCAGAAAATTTAACATGAATCCATATTGTTTTTTTTTTTTAAGTCTATGTTTAGCCCCGTTCCCGCCTTTAAAATGCACTGTTTTTACTCGAAAAACTAATGAAAATAAAAGATAACGCATTCGTATTTGCACCACAATCGCAAAATTAATCGAAAAAAGTCGAAATTTCGCCGTCTTCGATTAGAAAATCAACGTTTTATACGGCATTCGAATGTATTTTTATTTTTGTACCTAGCGTTCGATACAGGAAAGGTACCACGGAAAATACGAGGGAAAAGCGAGGAACAAGTATAAAATGAAATGTAATTACCTGTAGCTGTTACATTATATGCATAAGAATCAACTGGCCACCTGCCGTTTATGCAAAATTCCAAAAAAGTTAAAGAATACACAAAAGACAAACAACTGTCAAAATGGCGGCATCGCGTTCCTTTCGGTGCTCAATTCGGCCTCATATGGGGAGTGCGCAGGCGTGCATTTTTTCTAGTCGCTAAAAAATGCTGCCAGTTAAATTATTTTTTATTACAGGTACCTATTTCGTTCTTGCGCACGTTCTTGCGTCCTTTCACTTTCCCACCAAAACTTTTGAAATGATAGCAAACCTAGATCAATTTTATAAAAAATGTGTAACTAAATAATACAGTTTTTTTATTTCAATAAATATAACAATTTTTTGTTTCAATAAATATTACATTTTTCTTATACCTATATTAAAATTTATTGACCGGTCAGCGGTTGAGTAGGCATCGCGTTTGGGTCCCACCCGAGCGTCGCGTGTTCGATTCCTCGGCTGGCTAAGTCCTCCATCACAATACAAGCAACATTTTCGGCTTTCTGTGGTGGTAGTAGGAGATTTTCAAACATTGTTGGGTTATTCGTAACCCGGGAATGTTTGTCTTTCTTTTCAAGTGAAAACCTCTTTAGCACCGTTGTGATATGAAACTCGATGAAACTAAAAATAGCGAAACTAAAATAGACAAACACGAACATCCACAGGGTCTAGCCTGGGAGAGAATGATAAGGTATAATCAGTCTCCTCTTTGTGCAGTGCTTCGTAGTCTCCCCACTTTGGTTTTCTTTAGTTTTTTACCGCGTGTGAATTGCGATTTTTAACCCCCGACGCAAGGAGCGGTGTTATAAGTTTGACGTGTCTGTCTGTCTGTGGCATCGTAGCTCCTAAACGAATGTACCTATAATGATGCAGTTTTTTTGTTTGAAAGCTGACGTAATCGAAATGGTTCTTAGCTACAATTGATGAAAATCTGTTCAGGCGTTTCAAGGATATCAGCTCTTTTTTGTGTCGGGGGTTTCTTAAAATTTTGTAAATTTTACTTTTTATTTCCATCTTAGCACTCTACCTCATTGAAAAGTCACGAAGCGTCACTGATTAGCCAGATAATATTACGCAAACATGATATTTATGGTGGAAACCGCTCGGCAGCCGGTGAATGTGTTACCTCCTTGAAATAATCGACTCATAACCGGCCAGTTTGCTTGCACTTGATTTGAACCCTCAAGGATTTTAAAAATATTCAGATTTGCCCCACCATGACAATTATTTTTTGGCAGTGTGGCCATAGTTAGGAAAGCCTGTTCAGAATCTGGATGCGTCGCGCGGCGGAGGCCATCTTTACCAACGGGTATTTTCGAACTACACTCCATCTCCATCTGCAGACCATTTTGTAAAGCCACAAGACATTTTTTAGTTTAACATTTTGGCGCTTGCGCGGGAATTATAGATATTTTCGTGCACTAGTGATTCAAGTTATCAAAATATAAGAAATTTCGGCGAATACTTCTAAAATGGCTATGAGCAGCGTTTCTAAATTCTCCAACGGGAAAGAAGTAAGTTCGTAATGGCTTCATTGCATTGGACCTTATGTCATCGCGTTCTAAATTATAAATTCAATCAGCTCGTCGGTCGGTTGATTTTCATAATCAATTTTCGACACTTATTTGTTCATTTTTTCAATTAGAAGCGTGTGAAACTTCCAATTGGTACATATTTGCATTACAATCGGGTTTTATTTGCCTTTTATTGTCACCCACTTTCTAATGAAATGACTAATCTGTGCTATCTTTGAGACAAAACGGTAAACGTCAAAAAAATTCCGTGTCTCACAAACACACCGTATCTTGTTGTAATTTATAAACTTTCATAGCATTTTGATTCTGTGTTCAAAGTTTTCAAAACAATGCAAACGTTTTTTAAGAAAATTGTGTTACAAATTATTGATCAAGTGTGTTGAGTTCAGTGACTTTGCATTTCATACACATTCATACACACCATCAAAGTAAAAGTAACCGGAGAAGATGGATTGATGTAAACCATCATCCTGGTATTCTCTTAGTTTCCTCCATATCCATACATGCTCATAATTAGGACCCTTGACATGGTTGACCTGTTTCAGACATTTTTATAATTTGATGTCAATAATAACATTAACAAGAATACATTCAATCCTGGATCCAAACACCATCCTCAAATCTGTAGTAAAGTTTCTTGTTCAAGATAAACAACAATTAGTTAAGTTTGACCTTTTTAAAATGTACATTTTTAACTAGGCCATTGATTTTTTTTATTTCTAATGCATACATATTGTATTTTTATAAATTTGGTAAAATTTTCAATTTCGAAATCACTGGACAAGCAATTCGAATATTTTTTTAGAAAAAGCCTTTTGATTTACCTTCTAAAAAGCAACTTTTTGCAATCAGGGCGATGGATAGTGCATTCAAAATTTCAATTACATAAAATGTCAATAGTATGAGAGAGCGACCTTCTACTAAGGCATTCACGTTGTCGTGATGTCATGTCACCTAGAATCCTTTCCACATGATCAGCCTTTCATAGTCTTTGGAAACTTCAGAATCTTTGTACTTTCAGTTATCATAAAAAAAAAAATTCTTCCAGGAAACGGACATAAGAGATCTTCGCATTGAGTTATTCGCTCTGCAAAAGACACGTGAAACACTCATCAAGTTCCTGGAAGCCGTACGCTGCGTCAAGAATGACCTGAACACCATGACTACCAACCACATTCAGCTCAAACAGATCAACGATCAGTGGGTTACTTTGCTAGTAGAGATGGGCAGAATGCAAGAGAAAATGACCCACTAATAACTAATGATTTATTAGTTTAATTGTAATTCGTTAGAACATTTAGTAGATTCTAATAAAAGTTGTAATGAACTTTAGTTTTCAAATTTAATGATAAGCATGTATGGACATTGTTGAATATACAAATATAATTTGTGTTTGATGATAAAAGTTTTGTGGTATTAATTTTGTGTAATCGCTGATCTTAAAAATCATAAAAAATGGCCAACGCAAGCGCAAACTCCATCAAAAAGGAATCGAACGAAACTAAGCTTGAGATACAACAATATATAGACACATTTAATAAAGAATTGGAAGAAAATGACGAAACTCTGTTGGAAATATCGCAACTTGAGGAGCAGAATGAGACGGAAGAACAGGGAACGTATTTCGTCGACGAAGACGGACAATTCTACTTTCAGCCGGCGAACTCGGACAATGTCGAATACGAAGAGAAGACGCAGGAAGAGGTGGTGATCGCTGAACAAGACGAGAACTACGAAGATGGCACCAACGAGGAACTGAGCTACGTCTACATTGTTCAAGAAGAAAACGAAGTGGCGAACGAACAAGAAGTGGAAAATGACATGACTATCTACGATTTCGAGGATGACAACAGTGCGGACGAAGTGGAGGTGGATCCGGAACCTGAAGATGACAAGTCTCAAGTTCTGAAAGTGAAGGTTCCGGCCGGGAAAGGCAGCAAGACATTCCAGTGCTCCATGTGTAACTATAGCAACACCAAGAGGTTCCTGCTCTCCCGCCACATCAGGATCCACTCGGATGAGAGGCCTCATAAATGTAGCGTCTGCGCTAAAGGATTTAGGTTTGTTATCCCCGACATTTTTTAATTATTATTATTTTTTTTTTAACATTAACTTCACACTATCTTATTTTTTTGGGATGCTGTGGGAGAGACCCGTGTTGTAAGAGGGAGCAAATCATTACACAGCCGAGCTGTCAAAAGCAAGAACTGGCACGTGTTTCGCATGTTTTCCTAGTGTGCGCCGGTGACGAAGGGATCAATGATTCTAGTTCCTCAGGGCACCTCTGTTAAAATACCGGTAGAACAAGGACAACATTCCCACCTGACGCCTGTGCTTTAAATATTGCAATCCGTTTGTTAAGATGGGAGAATCCATCAAACAGACCACCCATCATGTATTCCATTTGTAAAGTATTCCATTTATAATGCATTCCATTTGTAAAGTATTCCATTTATAATGCATTCCATTTGTAAAGTATTCCATTTATAATGCATTCCATTTGTAATGTATTCCATTTACAATGCATTCCATTTTCAAAGCATTCCATTTGTAATGTATTCCATTTACAATGCACTCCATTTGCAACGTATTCCATTTACAATGCATTCCATTTGTAATGTATTTCGTTTGTAATGTATTCCATTTATAATGTATTCCATTTACAATGCATTCCATTTGTAATGTATTCCATTTACAATGCATTCCATTTGTAATGTATTCCATTTACAATGCATTCCATTTGTAATGTATTCCATTTAAAATGCATTCCATTCGTAATGTATTCCATTTACAATGCATTCCATTTGTAATGTATTTCATTTACAATGCAAACCATTTGTAATGTATTTCATTTACAATGCAAACCATTTGTAATGTATTTCACTTAAAATGCATTCCATTTGTAATGTATTCAACTTACAATGCATTCCATTTGTAATTTAGTCCATTTACAAAATGACCGGCTGGGCAAAATACATGCTTTGCTGTAATTAAAACACAAATTACTTTTTCGTGTATTTTATAATGCGAAATACAAAGTACAATATTTTAACCGTTTATTTTATTTCAAATACAATATATGATTTACAAAATACATTTGGTTTTGGTATAACCTTTGGTTGCAATAAATTGTCATAAGTGCCCTTATCTAAGGGTGCGTTTCCATAGAAGCAAAGCTGAGCAGAGCGAAACAGAGACATGCAAAAATTGACCCATCAAATTGCTCAGAAGACACATCTCATCTCCGCTCCATTTGTAAAGTTTTGTGGTTTTGACGGAATTTGATCATCCATTATCAATTAACTCATGTCTTCATGAATAAATACCGCGAAACGATGAAAATGACAATTGACAAGATACTTGCTTTGATGTACAGTGTTGCCAACTCTAAATATTAACATATATTGCTCTGGATTCTAGCGTTTTTAGTTTATTTTCATTATCATTATTAAGATCGCTAAATGTATTTGAAAATGTATTTTGGATTCATAAGTATTTGAAATACAAATTACAAAATACTTCAGCATCAGGTAATTGAAACACCAATTACAAAATACATTTTTAGGAAGTAATTGAAATACAAATACTAAATACGTATTTCAATTACAAATAATTCAAATACTGCCTAGCCCTGTGTATGACTAACATAATGCTGGCATTAGCCTAGTGTGGTAGTTGAAAAATTCACAAGAAAACTGTAACCAAACTATGAATTTATTAAATAAATAAAAAAATGTAGGTGTTCCAATTGTAATGTAGGTATTTAATTTTTAATGCATTCCATTTGTGTTGTATTCCATTTGTAATGTGTTTCAAAATGTTGCAGATCCACAGTGGCGCTGAACAACCACGAGAACACCCATTCAGGCCTTCGGCCGCACGGCTGCGAGCACTGCCCGGCGGCGTTTGCCACCACGGGCGAGCTGCATCGCCACATGCGCTACCGCCACACCAAGGTGCGCCCGCACAAGTGCACCGAGTGCGACTACGCCGCCGTCGAGTACAGCAAGCTGCGTCGTCACCAGCGCTGCCACTCGGGAGAGCGCCCCTACCAGTGTCCGCACTGCACTTATGCATCGCCCGACACCTTCAAGCTCAAGAGACATATCAGGGTCTGTTTGCCAAGCGCTTTTATCGTGCTAATCTACGTACATAAAAATCAATATATGTTTCTATGTATGTGAGTTGTCTATGCATTGCTATATTAAGCATAGGAAATGTTTGAAACTTTGAAAATATCTTCTTTCCGCCCTCAAGAAGGTTTCTGGATTATTTCAACCCCATGCAATACATCGGAAAAGTTTTTTTAATCATTACAAAAACTCTTACAAAAATGTCACAAGGGGCCATCCATAAATTACGTCACACATTAAGGAGGGGGGGGAGTAGAGAAGTGTGACAAGGGGGTATGGGGGGTCATCAGTTCTGTGACATCACATGTAAAAATCTAAATTATTAAAACGCAAAAAAGTTTTAGATGTAAAATTGCAAAATATGTGATGTCACACTAGGGGGGAGGGGGTCTCACAAATGTGAAGATGTGTGACAGGGACAGGGAGGGGGGTAAAAAAATCATGAAATTCGTGTGACGTAATTTATGGATGGCCCCCAATTTGAGAATGACATTTTGCAAACCATCGATTATTAAATCAAATTCAATTTTCAAATAAACTCTTTGAATTAATGAATTTAATTGAAGTATTCACCTATGGTACTTACCAAAATCGAATACCTTAAATCTTATCAAAAATTATATTTATTTTATGTTAGAATGTTAGATACCAAATTTGATTGATTGTTCTTGTAATATACAAAAATGAATGTTTGTAATGTATGAAAAATGAAAATTTGTAAAAAAAATTGCAATAGGTTCGTTATTCCTCCATATCTCACTCCATATCTTTTGCATTTACGTGGCATCTTTTGTCACGTAAATTCTTCTTTTCACTTCTATTTCACAACCTCTTTCGTCACTTATACACTTATAGAGGAGTCTAGTATATATATAATGCATAGGTGTGAGCCTAGGTATATTAGAGTTAGCAATGAAGAGAGACTAGGAAACCATATGCAATATAATTGTGAACGATGAAGTGGATTTTTGTGTATTTGGTCAAAAAGACGGAAAATACTTTTCTTTCTCCATTCTTGAAAGCTATAATTGTGTTATTGTATTTATAAATAAAAATATATTATTTCAGGTGCACACCGGAGAGCGTCCCTATTCCTGCGATCTGTGCGTGGCCGCCTTCAGTCAATCCAACTCCTTAAAGGCCCACCGCCTCACGCACTACCCGGACAGAAAGCCCACCTTCCAGTGCGCCCTCTGCCCCGCCAAGTGCGGCCGCAAAGCCGACCTTCGCGGCCACATCCGCAAACTCCACACCGCTTCCGAACCCCTCGAATGCAAACGCTGTGGCAAACGCTTCCCTGATAGATACACTTATAAAGTTCACGTCCGGACGCACGACGGCGAAAAATCCTACAAATGTGACGTTTGTCCGTACGCTTCGATATCGCAGCTTCATCTAGCGTCGCATATGTTGATTCACACAAATGAAAAGCCGTTCACTTGCAACGAATGCGATCAAAAATTCCGTCAAAAGCAATTGCTTAAGAGACATCAGAATCTTTATCATAACCCCGATTATGTTCCGCCTGAACCGCGTCCGAAAAACCACGAATGCGAAGAGTGCGGACGTAAGTTCATCCATCAAGGGAATTTGATTCGTCATCTCGCCATGCACGATCCTGAATCCAATGTACACGAAGAAAATCTAGCTTTGAAGATCGGACGGAAGCAGAAAGTGAAAAATGTCGACGATATGGAAGAGACGGAGATCATTCTCGAAGGGGAGGACGGTTCCGACGAAGACGGAAGATACGTCGTCTTCGAGATGATCCAACTGGAAGAAGACGGACAGGAGACCGTCCGAATCGTTAATTCTATTACGGAAGGCGAAGAAAAGAAACCCGTGTTAAAGGAACAGGTGGACACTAAACAGGATATGGAGAATTGCTTTGGCTTTAACGAGGATGAAGAGGATGACGGAAATCTTCTTGTCAGCAGACACGAGCACGAGTATGAAGATGATGATGAAGAAGAAGAGGAGGACAATGAAGATAACGCTAATGAAAACTGAACTGTTTTATAATAACTGAAGTTTGAACAACCAAAATTTTCATAATCAATGTTTAAAAACAGAAGTTTTAAAAACTGAGCATTGAATATCTGATGTTTAAATAACGGAAGTTTGAATACTGAAATTTGAATGACTGATGTTTGAACAACTGAAGTTTGAATAATTGAATTTTTAAACACTGAGATTCGAACAACTGAAATTTGAATAACTGAAATTTGAATAAGCAAAGTTTGAACAACTCATGTTTGAAAAACTAATGTTTACAAATGAAATTTGAATAACTGAGTTTGAACAATTGAGGTTTAATTACCGAAGTTTGAACAACCATAATTTGAATAACTAATGTTTGAATAACTGAAGTTTAAATAACTGAAGTTTTAACAACTGAAATTTGAATAGCTGAAGTTTGAAGAACTGAGGCTTGAATAACTGAAATTTGAATAAGCAATGTTTGAACAACTCATGTTTGAAAAACTAATGTTTACAAATGAAATTTGAATAACTGAGTTTGAACAACTGAGGTTTGATTACTGAAGTTTGAACAACCAAAATTTGAAGCTGATGTTTGAATAACTGAAGTTTGATTACTGAAATTTGAATAACTGATGTTTGAATAACTGAAGTTTGATGTAAATAATTCAGCCCCGATGGCCACTGTAACACTCTCCAAAACATTGGCTAAAGAAGGAGAAAACGCAACACGTCATAATAACCCAAAAAATTAGTCACGATAAACGTACATAATAAATTGATAGCATTTTATATTGATGTGTCCTAGGTAAAGTACCTGCCGCTGAGAGCTCCGTCGTAACCTCTCTCCTTTCTCATAAATGATATGCTGCAGTATCGGCATATTAATCAGCGAAAGAGTACATTACCTGGGATACATTGATACATACAATAAATAAAATTGATATGTGCATCGGATGTTTTGTGCTGAAGTGGTGAAGACTCTACTTTGGATCCCGAGGTTACAAGTTGTTTCCTCTCAAAGTGTTAAACTGTGATGTTGATCGTTATTTTCACAAACTTGAATTTCACATTCCGCAGGTTTGATCCGTTTAGGGACAGTACTAGTCCATTTAATAATTATTATTGTATTCTATAATAACCATCAGACTATAAAACCAACTTTGTTGATTTGATGCATGATTGTCACTGCAACAAACATGGTCATTGCAACAAACATGGTCATTGCAACAAACGTTGTCACTGCAACAAACGTTGTCACTAGAGGTGGGTAAGTTCTGCATTTTGCCGGAGGCCTCCGAGGAGTGCTTCGTTTTAAAAGCACTCGAGTTATAGGAGCGGGTCCCAGGTTCGAATTCTTGGTTGCGGACTGAGTAGATACTGGGCGCTGTTGCGGCGCACCGAGCCGGGACGCACGAGTTCGGACAAGAACTCGGAGCCGGCCTCGGATAGAACCTGCAGAAGAACTCGGACCCGGGACCTGCCCCTAGAACCTGCGCAGGAACTAGAACCCGACAGCGCACAAGTCGCTCCCGTCGCGCCGGCCGGTAGAGGCATTCAGGTTCTCGGTCCGGCTCCGAGTTCCGCGTTTGGGCCCGAGTCTGCGCTCCGGTGAGAGTTCGAGCTTCACATACGGGTGCGAGTTTGGATGCGGATGTCGAGCGCTGGTGAAGAGGCATTCGTTTGAGTTCTCTGGGAGTGGTTGGTTTGAAAAAGGAGTGGGAACCACTTCCCGCAAAGGACTCGAGTTCAAGAACCCATTCCGGCTGAACCTACTCATCGCTAGTTGTCACTACAATAAACGTTGTCACTGCACAAAAGTTGTCACTGCAACAAACGTTGTCACTGCAACAAACGTGGTCACTGCAACAAATGTTGTCACTACAATAAACATTGTCACTGCATTAAATGTGTTTTAAACAATAATAATATTATTACAACAAGTGAAGTGACTTTAAATTTTGGTGTACTAAGTTTATTATTTTTATTTTTTTTAAAGTGAATTTGATAGAGAAAACTGTATAATTTATGCAATTGAATTGTTTAAATAAGGTTTACTGCTTGTATTTATATAAAGTGACCTTTTTTCTAGAAAATACGTTAGATTTAATTTTGTATTTAAAAATATATTTTTAGGCATTTTTTTTTTCATTTTAAGAAGTATGCGTAATTTATAAATTATTGTATATGTATGTATTGATTTAATTTATTATATTAATACATATTTCTAACTACACATCAAAGTTTATTTACAACTTTTGTGAATTAGCGATTCACAACGCTGTCTCTGGTTTTAGAGTTTGAAATGCAATGAACAATTTTTGGTTATTTTTTTTTCAATGTATATATGTAATATGAAAGTCTAAGGATGGGTTGTTTCAAAAAATTTGATAGATTCATCAAATATTTGAAGTTGATTTTTACGTTCTGTGTAGGTTCTATTCAAGTTCTGTTATTATATCGTTATAGGACAGCTGCTTCACAAAACTGAAATAATCACAGAACTTGAATAAAACTTACACAGAACGTGAAAATTAACATCAAATATTTGATGAACCCATCAAATTTTTTGAAACAACCCGTCCTAAGCATTTTGCTTTCAAAACTTTTAAATTGTCATCACATAACCAAGAGGTAATAAATATTCCACTGTAACTAATAATGGTTTTTATATTTATTGCTAGTTGTGCAAAGAGAGTATTTTATGTTACTAAAAAATACATTTTTATGTGAATACAATACCTCGTAAGAGTCCCAGCTACTCCTGTCCGGAGCCAGTTAGAATATGGCAACCCCAATTGGGGTATTTTGTGAGGCTGAAGGCAGTGTGAAGGGGAAGGATATGGGGAAGAGGAAGGTGGGGAGGTACCAGGTTATTCAGATCTGGTCACCAAACACAGCTAAAGCCATTTCAAGCAACGTTTCAATTCTGAATGTGACAAATTTTATAATTCGAAGTCAACATTTAATTTTTGGAGTACAAAAATTTTGCATGCAAACATAAAAAAGTTTTCAAAATGGCTCACCTTAAGTTTTTTCTAACTAAAATTACTAATAATGAAAAAAAAAATAAAAACACATAAATATTTTATTAGACAAATGTATTATAAAAGGTAATGCCACCTAAAAATGCCACCTAAAAAATATTCCATGTAAAAATAATTAATAAAAAGTTCCTAAAGTTTCAAATTTTTTTTTTCAAATTGTGATCCGAAACTTTGGTTTCATGAAGGTGTACATTTTACTTATTTTTTGGCTAGCTTTTAGATTTGAATATAAAGCATGGTGTTTTCTCCTAACACTGCTTGCATCATATTTCTTACTATGATACTAAAAGAGACAACTATGAGACCTGTATAAGTAACAAATTAGCCTGACAGGTTGGCACCGCTGAGTTGCAGGTAAGTTTAACTAAAACTTTACAGAAAAAAAAACTGCCCTCAATGTACTAACTGAGCGTTGCCAACCGAAATTGATTGGGAAGAGTACGTACTACAGAGCATTATTAGGGTGAATTGCCTTTTAAAAAAAAAAAAGAGTATGTACTTTAGAGTATGTGTTATTTTCTAGCATGGAAGCGGTCATACAATGTTGTTTCTTTCGCGCACAGCAAGCTCTCACACACACATGTGCATGTGCTTTTCTGGCATGACAGAAAATAGCAAGCGGCCAAAATTGCTTGGGAAGAATTTAATGTATTTGCATTGCTTTCTGGCGCAAAGGTAATATGATTTTTTTTTTCCATGCATAGTAAGCTCTCACACGTATGCACAGTTGTGTGATCTGAACAAATCTGTGATCTTGCTAAGCAAAGAAACAAACCAAATTGATTGGTAGCTTGTTAATATTGACAAGAGATGTCAGGCCTGTACCTTGTGATCGGACAACTCAGAATGCATTCAACACAACACCTCTGAAAGGTCATTAAAAGCGATTAATAAAAATATGTATATAAGAAATTGGTTAAATAGGTTACGTTAGGTTAGTTTATGGGCTTTTTTTAAAAAATTTCATAGCTTTTAATGACTTTCCAAAGAAGTGTTGTGTTGAGTTGATTCTGAGTTACCGTTGAACTCAGTTGGCATGCTGAAAAAAAACATTAAGTCGGAAATTTGACTTAATAATGTAGGATCATGAAGTTATTTGCGCCCTATAAACCGGCAGATCACACTAAGTTATGTTACATTTTTTATAATATTTAAAACCAACCGAAAATAAGTACTTTTGTACTGGCAGCACAAAATGTTATATTGATTTCCCTTATATTATGTCTATGATTGTGCACTTTAACTGTTTTTGGCTGTAGGCGTTTTGCGTGCGTAGACTTCTGTAAACATTTCATAAGTTCGAGTGGAATATTATTTTTTTAAGCAGATGTAATGCAAATGTGTAGTGCATTGAAAAGATAGTGAAGCAGTCAATTTGAAACAAATATCTTACAGAGTAAATGCACTTAGTTACTTATGCCGTGTTCACATGAGGACAAGATAGAAGACAAAACAATATTGTCCTCTCCCAGCTCCATGCAGGACAGTACAACAATTCGACATACAGTTCAAATGCAGAACACTGCGAAAAAAGATACACGACGACATGCATTATGAGCAAGTTCACGAAAAATATTAGGTTTTTGAAGTGAAAATTTCTTTAGCACCGTTGTGATTTGAAACTCGATGAAACGAAAAAGCGACACACATACATCTATAGCATAGGTTTCAACGTGGGCGATAATGCCACCTTGTGGGCGTTTGATACTTTCAGAAGTACAGTAGAAAACCTTGAGAAAATTAGGGGGCATTGAGATGACACAGTGAAGGCGTGGGTAGGTAAAAAAAAAAGTGTGTAGAAAGACAAAAAACACGCTAATAGCGTACTAATAATCTTATGTGTCTTATTATTATTAAGAATTGACACTATATCATGAATACAAGAAAAATTGAGGTAGCAATTGTTTTTTTTTTTAAATATTTTATTTGGTTATAGAATTTAGTCCTTTTAAATCTAGTATTTTATTTTTTCTCAAAATTTTTCTATTCACTAAAATTTTGATCTCACAATATTACAAGGCTTTTAGCTTCCTTTAAATTTTGTTTTGTTCCAATGATCGTTGTCATTGCAGATGGTTGTTGGGGAAAGTGGTCATATTGGGCTAACTATTCGTTGTTTTCTGGTGCTGCTGCAATTGTTGGCAGAAAAATGGGTAAATTCGTGTAAATGGCAGCTCGCAATAAATTTTGCTTGATATTTTCATTTGCAGAAAAAAAAAACCATCTCCAAACATGTAACTTACAAAAATTATTCGGTGCCTATTTCAGGTGTGGAAATTGTAATTATACTCAAGAAATCAATCGTTTAATTTCTACATATATATAAGAATTTTTTATTTTTATTTAATTTGATTATTATTTTACAATTTTAACTAATTTAACCAGCGTGTATTATAAGCGCATGCTGTCAGCGAAGTATTCCACTGACGAGCAAGTCCGGGGGACCTTGACATCACAAGTCGAGCAGCAAGCATTTCTGTATGCCTATCCGCCGAACAGATCCATCCCACACTTACAGACATCCTCGTCGCTCGGTCTATAACGATATATTTACGTTTCGAACGCTGTATTTTTATTGGTTCAATTGTGGTTAAGGTATTGATCAATGCCCAAAAACCTCTTACTCCACCCGATTCCGAATTGGTCAAGGGCTGGTGCATCGCCTTAATGAAAATCTCTTAACTATTAGATCTATGTTGGTGGTGATTGTGTAATGCGCCCCTTTGAATCATAATTCTGGGGTGCGTTCCATTCATGCCATTATTTTCAAGGTTTTCATTCAATTCCATAATGCTTATGCCGCCTCCGCTCCCCGCTCTCTGAATTTGATTAGAAATCAATTGACCTGGATTCGAGTTCATCTGGTTGCGATGAGGATTCATTTGGCTTTGAGTTGGATTCATTTGGCTTTGAGTAGAGGTCATTTGGCTTTGAGATGAATTCATCTGACTCGAATTTGAATTCATCTGGCTTTGATGTGGATTCATTTGGCTTTGAGTTGAACTCATTTGGCTTTGAGATGAATTCATCTGACTCGAATTTGTATTTATCTGGCTTTGATGTGGATTCATTTGGCTTTGAGTTGAACTCATTTGGCTTTGAGATGAGTTCATCTGACTTGAATTTGTATTTATCTGGCATTGATGTGGATTCATTTGGCTTTGATTTGAATTCATCTGGCCATGATTCAGCCCGACTTGTCCAATGTGGTTTTGACTTGAACTTCCCTGACTTTGACCAGATATAATTATTCGATTATGACTCGTATTCATTGGGTCTGAGATGGATTGAATTTGTCCAGAGACTGGCTGAATTCGGTTTGAATTCATCTGACTCGAAAGTGACTGATTTTGACTTGAAGTTAACTGATTTTGATTAGAATTTATTTGGCTTGAAGTCAACTGATTCTGCGCATTGTTTATCTGTCTGTGATCTGAAGTCGGCAGACTAACCATATTATGACTTGAATTCAATTGACCTGAAAGAATATGATTATGGTTTAAATTAATTTGACTTGGAGCTATCGGATTTTGATTTCTCATCTGCACTTGGTTGAGTCCTAGACTACTCAAATGTACACCACTTTCTTCAGTTTTCTGTAGTTTAGATTCCACTTCCATAGCTGCCTTTTTGATTTTCAAGTCCAAGAGATAAGACTCCTTCTTTTGAACGGTCATTTTGAGTAGATGCAGTTCTTCGCTTTGTTTAATGGATAAATTGATCTTTTTGAGATTAGCCTGCAAGAGGAGATGCTCAAAAGCGTTCATCTTCACGGGAATCTTGCGTTTTACGCCGAGTCTTTTCCCTTTGGTGGCTGCAATCTGAAAATTATAAATAGTCAAATATATAAAACAATTTTAGGACAGAAACAGTCTTGATATGACATTTTTTTAAAATTTTTGGGCATTGACTGTGTATTTCTAGACATTTTTTTTTAAGTATTTTATTTCACATGTACATTTGTTACTTAATTTTTGTTTATTGGCTACTGCTTTCGATAAATCGACACGTGAATGACACGGATGTGTTGAAACCGGAAGTAGATTTTATAATTTGGGAGGTGGGTATGCGTACCGCCGTCTCGGGAACCATTTATTGGTTAACCAACACCTATGCCATAGGTCACCTCAAGTGGTTCGCTAAGTTTGGTGTCTTAGCAGAGGTGCCCGGGTTCATGGGGTGAGGTTTGCCAAGATCTTGGCGACCAATGTGTTTACCCACCTGCTGCTTGGCGGGCCGGATCGAGACTGGTTGAGGGAGGTCTTTTGACCTCTCCAGCCAGGATCTCTTGACCCATCGCCTTGCACCGCAGTTGAAGGGATGGATTCATACGTCCGTCACTCCTGGACACACTGGGTCTCATATTCCTACCCTACGTACCTTCATACCTATTTCCTTCCCAGAACTTCCTCTTCTTCCTTTCCTTAAAAAAAACCTTCCACACAGCATCCCCTAAGATGAGGGAAATTATTTTCCTCAGGGCCTCCTGTGTGGAGCTAATGTACAAAAAGGTTAATAAAAATTAAGTAACAAATGCACATGTGAAATAAAACTCTTAAAAACAAAATGTCTTGATTTTGTCAACTTGTTATTGTTACTAAAAAAGGAACAAGTGCCGTAATGCGAAATCTGGGTACCCTTAAGGAGCTTGAGGCAAAACACGTGTCAATCAATTTGGTACCAGCATTTCTTGAATAAATCTAGAGATCAGTTGTATCAGACCCCGTGCAGAAAAAGTTTGCTAATGTAAGATAAAGGTTTGCAGTGCAGTCCATTGTGGGACTTTTCTGCGCAGGGTCTGAAGGTGCATTTCTAACCGAAGCGTCTAATACTATCAAATTGGATTTATTAAAAACTATAGAGCTCACGTGATGGTTTACTGCGTAATACAATAATAATACAATAAAAAGAGCACTGATTTCTTCTCAAGAGGAATATAAACGCTAGAAATATTTCGATTCCCATGCCATACAAAATTTAAAATCGCGGGTAGTATTTTCACGAGGCAAATAAGCGAAAAAGTGGTTTTTATTATTTTGTGCATAATTTTATAAGAATGAAAAAAAGTTAGAACATACAAAACCTCAAAAATAGTCTTAGCCATTAAGGGGTATTTTTTAAAAATTGTTTCTTATGTTACTTCATAGTTAAGTCATAAAAAAACATTTTTTTAGTGGTTTACGCTTATATTTTTTGTTATGTAAATAATAATTTTATTGTAATTCTAATACATAGAAAAGCTAGTAAAAGCTTCAATTTATCCGTAGCATATTTTTTGATGTTCATAATGTAAACCGATTTGTCGTAAAGATGAATCCAAATAGTATCTAAATAGGATCTCACGTATAGCTTCATCTTCAGAAGATTTCATTTATAATACCAAACATAAAATAATAATTATATTGTGTGAGATATAAAGAAAACATCTGTTTTTTAAAGGCATAGATCCTAAAGCTTATCCTATTCACGGATGTGCGATAGTCTTCATATATAAAAATTAATGTTTCTTTGTTTGTCCCTTATGCATTCCTATACCATTCATCTGATTGCGATGAAACTTTGTGATTTGTTGTGCGCACGCCCGCGAAGGTTTCAATATACAATGGCAAACGCTAGCACTATTTCTTAACCTGTGTTTGATCGAACTCCAGGGTTTGGTTAGTCAGTCTTTCTCAGTCAGGTTTCGGCGGAATAAGACCCAGCCTCAAAAAAAAAATTACGAAGAATATTGTCACTATCCCATATCCCATCCCGCCCCATCCTATCCCATGGCGCCCCCACCCCCCTCCGTTGTGGTAAATATAGTCATGACAAAACCAATCCCATCCCATTACGCCCCCCTCTTGTGGTAATCCGCCGCCACTGATGACACGCCCCGCTTTCCAATTAAGAAGGGTTCGGTGAATGCGTGTGAAACCCTCCCCAAAGATGACATAAGCCCTGAGGGAAATTATTTTCCTCAGGGTCTCCTGTGTGGAGCTCAAGTAAAAAAAAAAAAACTGGTAGGAGGTTCAGTACCTCCAAAAAGGTTAAGAGCCACTGTTCTAGCATAAAGAAATTGTATAAAAATTTTATCATATGTGGCACGCGAGTTAAAAAATTGTGTGTATTTCATATAGTTTAGCAGTAGGGAGGGAAGGCGCGAGGGGGAGGGGAAAGAATGAAAAGTATCCAAAAGCACTTCAATAACAAGAATTAAAACATAAACACTTTCTTTCTTTGAGTGGCATTTTGACACTTGCCCAGCATTAGCTAGTTTTAAATAAAAAGGATCTTTTGTGATAAAGAGCATATTACCATATTTTTTTCTCTTTTAATCATAGAATGTCTTCCATTTTTATCGCCATTTCTTATACCATCCACTTTATTGTACGCTGCATTGGTTTGTCCTGCGTTACTAATGCCGGGAGGGAAACTGTACGAGTTGTCTTCAGATGACGAGTGTGTAAGATTGGGCGTGAGTGCGTCCTGGGAACTAAAAATATTAATAAAGATTAGGTTAGGTCACATCGAAGTGAAAAAAAAAAAAAAAATTGGCTTCCAGCCAAAATTAATTTAGAACAAAAAGAAGGAAGATGCAATTGAAGAATAGAGATTATTACCAGTTATCCATGGTCTGAATTGCATAGTGGTTTTGCTGGCCAAGATGTAAATTGTCTATGGTTTGGCTAGCAGGCATAGACAAATCTCCACTCAAGCTAACGCCGCCATTGTGGAAGTGTCCGGAGTCACAAGAATGCTGGAAATTAAAATTATAAAACAATCAAGACTAATGATCCAACAGAAGTGTCAAATATATCAAAATGGCGGAGTAACTCTAGAGCAGTGATTCCCAAAGTGGTCCAGGTAGACCTCTAGGGGTCTACGGGAGACCCGACGGGGGTCCACGTAGGCGCGATAAAGAAATAGGGTCCACAAGTTGTAAACCACCACTTGCCTCATATCCATATCCCATCCCACCCCCCGTCTCATATCCCATTACACCCCCTCCATAACAGAGTGACTGGCGTACAGCGCACGTTGTTGTACCTGTTACGCATGATATCTTAAAACGCCCAGTTAGGCAGGGGGTGGGGCGTAATGGGATATGGGTTTAATGTATTGGGATGGGAACATAACCCCCCACCCCCTCCCCTACAATGCGTGTCGAGTTTTGGAAATATGGTAGAAATGTACCAGCAGGGGGTCCACCGTGACCCGTAAAATTTTGAAGGTGTCTATGAGAAATAAGTTTGGGAACCTCTGCTCTAGAGTAACTATTGGTTTTCGGAAAGGAAAAAGCAAAAGTTAAAAATGAAGTAAAACAAGTTAAATTGATTGAAAAATGCATTTTTGTAGCAATTTCTTTTACTCTTATACTAACTGTAGCAATTTCTTTTAATCTTATTTTTACTCTAGCAATCGTTAAAATAGATGGCCCTTATCTATTGCAACCTCGCTACTGACTCCATAGTTAAGCTTGTACTAGTATTCATAAAAAAAAATATTACTGCTAAAATACCTTGTCAAATTCCTCGGCCTTAGTGTCAAAAAGATGTGGAAAAATCTCTTTTATTCTGTAATCTATCGGAGTCGGACCTTTTTTATATGCGCCGCTATCGTCTGCTGATACAACACTATTACTCCGTCCCCTTCTTAGCACTGATTTGGCCTTCCCTTTCAACCTAACCCACTGTTCCCGAACTTTCTGAGGGTTTCTTGTGGAGCTGCCATTGTTTTTCCGGCTACCTCTGAGGGCCATGGCCTCGGAGATGAGTTTCCAGCTGTGGTGCTTCTTGACGTTGATCTCTTTCTCGTTGCTGCGGTCTTCCACCACGGGGTGACGCGCTACGCATTCAACGAGGAGTTCCTTGTCTTCATAAGTCCAGTTGTCACCGCGCTGGCGTTTGCCACCCTGAAAAGGCATGAGCATTATTATTATTATTCGAGGAATGGGAAATGCCAGATTCTTTATTAACGGAGGACTGAACGCCGAAGTTGTCAATAAAAAGTTTCTCAAGGAAGTTAGGGAGTCCTAATTCTGGCCTTGATGTATGGCAGAGAGGCGTGGAACTGACAGAGGGAAGTTGAAAGTAGATTGAATGCTTCAAAAGCTGTAGTAAAACCGTGTGTGACGTTGTTAAAATTGTGGAGGTTCGGAAAGAATGCAAGGCTAAGCGTAATGAACACAAATAAGAAAGGGATGCTGAGATGGTTTGGGCATATAAAGCAAATGAATGAATAAAGGAGTGTAAGAAGAATATATTATGATGTGAAAGTGAACGGTAGAATAAGTCGAGAACACCTGAGAAAGATACGTCATATTCTTGAATCAGATCATGTCAATAGACTATGGCTTCTCCAATTATTATGTTGTTGAAGAGAGTGGGGAGGGGAGGTGGGAAAGATGAGGGCGGGGAAGTATCTGATCCCCAAAAACGACCGACTAGTGTAAATAATCAAATAAACTAACTGCAGACAGTCGTTCGTCATCATATTCATAGTAACTCTCGAAAACATCTTCGCTGACTTCATTGTTGCTCAATTCGGTGACTGCCGTATTCGGGGTCACAATTATTCTAGCAGGACCCAAACTCATATTTATTTAAGAAATTAAATAAATGATTTCATTGAAATTCGGCGATTTTTCGACAATCCGGTGAGAAGTAGTTTAAAATAAGACAGCAGCTTCGTCTATTATTTATCTGTACTCTTTCAAATGATTAGGTAGTTGTATTATTCATCATTTAAAATAGTTGATAGTTATGAAACAGTTTTACATACAACTTAAAGTAATCAATTTATTTGTTGTTTTTATAATTCGATTTTGACAGCTGACAGAAACATAACAAAACATAGACAAACGTCCATGTCCACATCCATAGATAATAAATACAATTTTAAAATGATAAATCTTCGGTAAAGGGGTATGTTGTATCATTTGAGATTCTCACGTCCAAAGTAGCTGATAGTGTTAATACGCTAACATCCGTACGGTTGAAATTTAAGAACCCAACTACGAGTACATATCTGACGCTGCGCCTTATGCAAAATCATCTTCGTACGTGAATTTTCGTTATTTGTTATGCCGCGTTGCGCTACCTCCTTCTTTAGTCAACGTTTCGGGCACTGAATTTTCTGTCTGAACGTTAGCTAAAGAAGGAGGTTACGCAACACGGTATAACACCCCAGAAACAAATAACGAAAATACTTTTGGCCGTGAAAATCTAAAAACGTATTCTTACGTGAAGTTTGTTACAAAGCTACCGTTCTGTCGCGCGCCATCCGCATGGCCTAGCAGCAAAAACCTGCGGAGTGGATTTTTAACTGCTAGTTATTTATTTTTTTTGTTATGATTTTTGGGGTGTTATGCCGTGTTTCGCTACCTCCTTCTTTAGCCAACGTTTCGGACAGCGTTACAGTGTCCGAAACGTTGGCGGGAAAAGAAGGAGGTAGCGAAACACGGCATAACACCCCAAAAATCATAACAAAAATACTTTTTGGCCGTGAAAACCTAAAAACATACCTGCTAGTTATTTTGATTACTAGATTGCTTTTTGGGATATTATACCGTGTTGCACTACACTCTTCCCTAGCCAACAGACAGCCTTGAAATGTCCATCATCAGGGAAAATATTATGATAGATTGTGCTAAAAAGTAAAAATTTGTGTTGGTTCGCGTAGACATAACTAGTGTTTATTTTTATTTTTTTAGTTTTTCTTTTGTAAATTCAATTATATTAATTATTATTCAATTTAAAAATAAACTGTTTTTAGAAACATCTGGGTATTTTAATTTCGATTTTGTTGTCGTGAATGAATACATGAATGAACCCAAATCTTTAAGTGAAAATTGGCTACTGGCCAAGAGATAGCCCTAAAATTGAAAATAAATGTACGAGTATTATAGTAAAACACTTTGTTTTTATTACGGGTTGATTTTTTATAAATTGAATAATAATATATTTAATATTTAAAAGAAAAACTTAAATTTAAAATGGAGTTCTACAAATTGAAACTTGATACAAGAAATGTATACATATTGCCTGCAATTTTCATCTATTCTTCTGTATCGGACGTTTTTAATTTAAGAAAATTCCATAATTTTTTTATAATTTCTTTCTCTAGTCTTTTACCTTGTATTTAATGAAAATAAAGTAATTCACGGGGTCAAGCAATCAGTATGAGACATAAAACAAGGCTTGACCCCACCCTCTGTGTACATACTTACACACCCCTTTTTAATTTTGTCAACTTTGCATAAAATTGGAATTTATGCAAAGTAGTACTTACCTACAAATGATTTTACCTTTGCGCAGATTCAATTCGACTTCAATTTGTGCAAAACCTACCATGTTCTTTTCATAATCTATGTAAATACTTACTGCCATTTTTCAACTGTGTATGTCTCTCAAATTGTGCAAACTCACAAATGACAAATAAAATATCGGGGAAACGTGGAGACCTAGGCGGAGATGATACCATATAGCGCGTTCGCAGCCTCTTGTCGGTCCAATTTCATCACAATCTTTAGAATTGAGCTAAAACAAAGGACTGGCAACGGCTCTAGCCGGCCACTGGGTCCTTTAAATAGGGACCCAAAATATTTAAACAGCAGATATCCAGAAACCTTCACCACTTCGATACCTCCGCCTGCTCTTCTCTGCCTTCTTCGATCTACTACTGCAACTTGGATTTCTTCTTTCCTCTGGCCGACCTGCTCATCTGAAAACTCCACATTGCAATTTTCGATCGCCTTTTTCAAGGCGCAGGTGTCCCCTCTACCTCCCTTTCTCCCTTTTCCCTATTTTTCCCTTTCCCCACATTTCTCCCTATGTCTCCCTCGTTTTTTTCCATTTCTCCCTTTCCCCATATTTTACCTCGTTTTTCCTCATTTCTCCCCTGCCCCCTCACACTATTGTCTGTGCAGCTGGCGATTACGGTGCCCGTCCCGTACATCTTCTTTTCCCCTGCTAGTTGTGATTAAAGGGGAAAGTGGGGATGTTGGATGGGCATAAAATGAAACACAGAAATTCTGGATAAACACTTTAATTTATGAAAACACATCTTCCGGATAAGCATTACAAAAACCCTCATACTTCCTTGAATTTTATATTGGTAAATAGTATTTTAACAGTAGTTCATCTTTATAATCCAGAAAAAACCTTCTCCGCTCAAACATTTGCAATGCAGTGCATCAGTCAGTTCCCATTACGTACGTATTTTAAATTTAAATAAAGAATAAAACTTTTCAAAACTTGCAATAATTATAATAGGGGCAACTATAGCTAGGAGTGTTATTATTTAAATAAAATATTGTTTCTGCTTAAAAATTGTAAGGATTAATTTGTTTCCTAAATAACCTACCATCAAATTAGAATGTTGAAATACACATTTTTAATAGCCCACTAACTATTAGAAAAGCTAAATAAACTTGTGACATTAATATTAATACCAATCATTTGAAAATAACTTTGTGGCACCATTTAAATTAAATAATAATAAATAACTTAATTATAAAATTTTGTTACAAAGTTATTTATTATCATTTAAATATCGAATTATTTAACAAGAGTAGGTAAGTACATTATTTCAACAACTCTCAGAGCCAGTGGGACCGGTTGGGGTATATTGTGATATACTCACAATATTTATTGTTTTATTTATTTAGTTTATTGTTTATTATTATAGCTATTTATTTATTTAGTTTATTGTTTATTGTTATTATTGTTGTTGTTTTTTTTTACATGAGCTCCACACAGGAGGCCCTGAGGAAAATAATCTCCCTCAAGGCCTATGTCATCTTTGGGGATGCTGTGTGGAGGGTTTCTTTTTAGGAAAGGAAGTGGAGGAGAATTCTGGGAAGGGAAAGGGTTTAAGGTGTGGGTAGGAATCTGGGGTTCAGTGTCCTGGTCATCTGCCTCCAAGACCTAGACAAACCTCACCCCATGAACCCGGGCACCCCTGCTAAATCACCAAACGTAGCGAACCACTTGGGGTGACCTATGGCAGAGGTGTTGGTTATCCAATAAAGGTTCCCGGGGCGGCGGTACTCATTCCCGCCTCCCAAATTGAAATTGGATGGGTTAAAAAAAACTTTGGAAAATGACAGTTGTCATGTTTAAAAGAGAGATAAAAAATAAGTTTCAAACTAAAATACCTTACACTTCCAGTGAAACTCTTACTATGGTGAGGGAGTGTCGTATGTATAATGTGATTACTGTCGTATCGCGCAATTGTTGCTTGGATTCCTATTGACTGTGAAGTGGCTGCGTTTATTCAATAAGTTACCCCTCCATGCTATTACCCCCCCCCCCTCTTCACGGCGATACTTTGTCATATATATATCGGCTGTGGTTTGGTAAAAGCCTTCAATACACAAAATGAAAACTTTGCAAGAGACAATAAAATGAATATTTACAAATTCGTGAAACAAATTAAAAATGTTGAAATTTATATGGAAGTGGTTATTTGTAAATTTCATGCTCACATGTAAATGTTCACATGTGGATGTAACACTGCAATTCTATTTATAATTATGAAAGATTTAAGGGTTGAATAACTTCACCCACTGGTTTTTTGAAATTATCTAAATAATTGGTTGTCTGTAAAGTCGGTTTACGGACGATAATTTTACATGATAACGTCATATAATAACGATGGAGTGGAAGAGAGACAGATGCGTCACAAGCCGAACGCTTGTTCCGCGCTCTCGCTTGCACGCTCGGCTCAGGCGAAACGTGACAATGAGTCATGCTTTTTCGTGAGTGCAGCCGACGTTCATCGATTTATAAGACGTTATCACGCCAAAAACGTTTACACATAAATTTAGCTTTGACGTGATAACGTATTATAAATCGATGAACGCCGGCTGCACTCACAAAAAAGCATGACTCATTGTCACGTTCCGCCTGAGTCGAGCGTGCAAACGAGAAGCGGAACAAGCGATAGAGAAGCACGATCGGCCTAAGCGTTCGGCTTGTGTCTGTAAAAGTTTTCTTATGACGTTATCACATAAAATTATCGTCCGTAAACCGACTTTACAGACAACCAATTTTTTAGTATTAAAAATGCTCTAATCCGAAAAAATTATTGTACCATGTTGTTGTTCGAAGACAATGAAATTACTACACGAAACCACTGAAAAGTATCAATCCCAAAAAATGTGGCTTGAATGAGTTGACATCACGTTTGGGTCCCACCCGGGCGATTCTTCAGCTGGCTAAGCCCACCATCATGACACAAGCAACATTGGCTGCTTACTGTGTGGCGGTAGAAGATTTTTTTAAACATTAGGTTATTCGAAACCCGGGAATGTTTGTCTTTCTTTAAAAAAATGGTTTTATCAAAACACAGTCGATATATTTATTAACTTAGCACACAAGGCTCTGAAGAAAATCATTTCTCCCAATTTTGACATTATGTCATATTTGGGAATGCTCTGTGGAGTCTTTTGAGGAAAGAAAGAAGTGAACCTCATAAACTGGGCTCACGTTCGACGTATTTCTCGACTGTATACCGGTGTCTGACATCCTTTGAGACAGGCACAAAAAACCGACACGGCAAAGA
Source organism: Glyphotaelius pellucidus (assembly GCA_936435175.1). NCBI lineage: Eukaryota > Metazoa > Arthropoda > Insecta > Trichoptera > Limnephilidae > Glyphotaelius > Glyphotaelius pellucidus. The sequence continues at coordinate 3,766,409 of OW386560.1, read as the reverse complement.
GCGCCAGAGAGGCGATGGATCTTGTATGCTACACTATCGATCTTGTATGCTACACTATCACTATCGACCCCTCCGCATTAGTCTCGCTGACAGTGACAAAGTAAAAAAAAAAAAAAACATAAAAAATAAAGTTATAAATATACAAACAAAATTGTGATCATCCATTTATACAATATTTTACTATGCTTACATAATAGTTAATTACCTACTTGCTTGATTCGTCAATCGTCAATCTCGTTTTGATTGAGTAAGAAAATATATACGACCCCAGAATGATGTACCCGCTACACATTTACAATACTTAATTATATTTACTTATCGATAATTTTTTTACACATTCAAGTTGTGGTAAGTACATAATTTGTTTGGTGTCAGTTTTATCCCAATCTTCCCTTTCTGTCAGTAATAATAATTGGCAAAATTTGACACAAATAATTAGCTGATTATGACACATAAATGATTTGCTGAATATTTAAAAAAAAAGGAATAACTAGTTCAATATAACATTTATGTCATAGCACATAAACAATTTGCTGAAAATGTATCAATACACACACCTACATAATAGGCTAAATATGACTTGTGTCATAACACATAAATAAATAATTTGATAAATACGACTCATTACTGAAAGAAAATATTATATTAATATATCATATTTTTCTGAATGTGACAAAGCTAGAAAATTAGCTGAATATGGCACAATTAAATAAGTGCCACGAATAAGCTTACTAAAATTAATACATTTCATAAATTTTATGCTTTCGTGGTGAGTTATATAAATCAGAGATTGCTAAAAGCATACCCGCTGATAGATCCCTTGTAACATCTCCCTCTTTCTCAGAAATGATGCATGTAAAAAGAGAGAGATTACAGCGGAGCTCTCAGTGGCAGGAACATAATCAATATCACCGTGTAAAAATTCAAATATTTGTGACATTTACAATGATTTTGACAAAAAAAATTGGTTGTCTGTAAAGTCGGTTTACGGACGATAATTATACGTGATAACGTCATAAGAAATTTTTTACATAGAATTTTACAGTCACAAGCCGAACGCTTAGGCCGATCGTGCCTCTCTATCGCTTGTTCCGTGCTCTCGCCGAACGTTTAGGCCGACTGTGCCTCTCTATCACTTGTTTCGCAACCTCGCTTACACGCTCGGCTCAGGCGGAACGTGACAAAGTGACAATGAGTCATACTTTTTCGTGAGTGCTGCCGGCGTTCATCGATTTATAAGACGTTATCACGTCAAAAAAATCAAACTGCATGAAATTTCTTCCATAGATGGCGTTCTTATTTTACTTCTTCGGAGTTAAGAAATTTTCTCCACAGATGGCACTATTTTTTTTACTCTTCTTATTTTATAATATTTTGGCTACTCTTTAACAGGATTTGTGTAGCCAGTGTCAATGATAACAATTATAATACATTAATATATTTTATCTATTTAGTCTGGTTTGTAGAAAATGCATTTAACAAGGTTAGCTCATACGGGTCTTTTTCGAAAAAAAACTCGGGAACGCGTGACGTGGTTTGAAGTAAAACAATACCACTTGTATTTCAGCTAATTCAAATCTCCCAATGGAACACGGACTTCAAGCTACGTCACGAATTTTAAGCCAATCACAGCTCTACCCCTCGATGATCTAATCAAACGCATTTTCTCGGAACCTTAGGTCCATTCTTTTATTATTTTTGTAGTTAGTTAGGTAGGGACTTTAGCAAATAGACCGTTTGTAGAAATATGAACAGGTTAAGATCAACAAAACAATATTATTATAAATGCAATTAGAAGTAAAAATAATAATAATTACTTAAATCCAAAATTGTAATTAGATACCTAACCAGATTTTTGTTACACAAAATGGACCGATAGAACACAAATCTTGGTCTTTACAGGACGAGCGTAGAACACAGCATTTCAACCATTCGTCACAAGTGAAAATTTTATGTAAAAGTATTGCGCAATATATCTAGGTACAGGGCCGGCCCTGTGCAGGCTCAATTGGAGCAAGACGCTGATAGTTTATAATACATTAAGACCTCACATTCCGAATTTTTACCGATTTATAACATATTTCCCCTGAGCACTTCAAAGTTTTAAGCTCTTTAAAAGATATGCTATTTTTGAAGACGAGTAGGAATATCTATACATTTGCGAGTTGAAATAACTATGTGAAATTCCCTCGATATTTAAAAAAATCGCAAAATATGCTCCGAAAATAGTTAAAAACACATTTTGTTCTGTATTTTTTTACTTTAAATGTTACTTTAGAAATTGGTTGAGAGATTTTTTCTCTTTTGGAAAAAAGTCATGCTTTATTAAATATTTTCGCTTATGCCTATTAATTATTACTGGCAGTAAAGCTGTTGGCCCTGCGCGATACGACGGTAGCTTTATAACAAACTTCACGTATGAGGATGGTTTTGCGTAAGACGCGGCGTCAGAGATGTTTTCGAAGTCGGGTTCTTAAATTTCAACAAGGGAATTTCATATAATTGCCGTTTCGGCGTGAGGTTAGAAAAAACAAACATAACAAACAAATCTTCAAGAATAACAAATATTTTTTAAGAAGTTTAAAATTTACAGTATTTAAGGAAAATATGTAATAAATCGGTAGAAATTCGGGAGGCGTGGGGTCGAACTTTAAAATTCGTTTTCTCAGGCCCATACCGCCGAACCAACTGAAAATTTGGATTATTACTAAAATCTATTGTATTTATAAGAATCAATCAAAAAACCTGCAAAAAGTAGCATTTATGGAAATATCATTTTTCTTATATTTTTCTTATGGGCATAATGCAAGGCTTACAGTCGAACTTTAAAATTCGTTTACTCAAAACCTATGCCGCCGAATCGACTGAAATTTTGGATTCTTACTAAAACCGGACTTTACTTTATTTTACTTTTTTACTTTACGAAAACTTTATAAGAATCCATCCGGCCCGGGGGTCAAATGTCAGGTCACCAAAATTAGACAGTGTTAAGTTAGCTGAAAACTTAAATGTATTATTTAAACGAGATTATAATAATTTATATACGAGGCTTGTCCAAGAATTAAAGCCCTTTCTAATTTAAAAAATCAGGAAAAATTTATAATTACAAAAAAATTAAATGACATTTTTGGTACATATCCCCATTATTTTTCGACATAGTCCATGTTACGATCGATGCACTTGGTGAGCCATGGCACTAGGTCCTTGGTTCCCTTGTCGTAGAACTCCGCCGCCAAAAATGCTTTCACCTCTTCTTTCGCATCCCAGTTGGTTTCTAAAGGTTTTCCGGCCAAATGTTGCTTCAGGTGAAGAAAAAGATGCAAATCATGTCACTGATTGCTTTTATAATTCCGGGGCTAGGTGGTGAGCCCATTTCAAACCAAAAAAGGCCTCGTCATGGTTGGAAAAACTGTTTAAAGAGACCAGAGTGCTTTCCATACGATTTTGCTCTTCAGCATTTTGGGAACCCAACGAGCATGCACTTTGCATGCTCAATTTTCCCCTCAAAATCGTTTCTGTGGTAGACTTACTGATGTCTGGAATCAAAATTGCGAACTTCATAAGCGTGGACTCCCTCCTAGTTGAGAAAGCGAATAAAGGAGCGCACCTCGCAGGCGGCGGGATTTGACAGCGGAGCGTCCATCACAAACAGACACAAAGATCGCACTGAAGCAGCTACCAAGCCGGATCAACGCTCGTTTTTTGGTAGAAAGTCCTAATAATCCATAATTTGAGAAATAATGTCCGCATCGCCGAAAATGAGTAAAGGTCTTTAATTCTTGGACAACCCTCCTAGTTACAGTGTTATAAAAATATTATAAAGTTACATCAGGTTACATTAGCTATACAGTCTGGGGCGTCACCTATTGCAAATACTGGACGTGTGCAAAGATACGTTTATAATACCGTAGATTTTTCTGTGTAGGTATTTAATTCGTTTTAAATGGAACATCTACTTTGTCAAAACGTGCTCTTTTTAAAGTACGAATTAAATTTAATTTGCTTAAAAATGTAAAAAAATGCATCAAGTAAAATGAGTACAAAAATTAAAATTAAATGACTTCACTAAAACAATTTTCTTTCATCGTTAATAATATATAATTAACGATCGGCAATTGGCGGCCTGTGGCCCGCAAAGTGCTCCTTTCAGGCCCACAGGGATGAATTAAAATTCTATGAAGAAAAATACATTTCAGATAAGGTAAGGAACCTTTGCGCTGTAAGATGCTGCCAGCTATTACACGAAGCACAATGAAGACGGGTGATCAGGCGGGCAGTCACATGCGCACTGATTGAGCAGGCTCGCACGCGCCCGAGTGACATCGACGGTCTAGTGGCCCTCAAAAAAATTAGCTATTCATATGGCACGCCACCAAAACTAATTGCCGACCGCTTATATATACTCGTATATAATTTAAAAGTATCTGGAATGGTGGATTGATAATATTATAAACTTTTGAATCATTTCTATAGCGCTGTTTTTGTGAGAATATCACCTCAAGAGCGCGAATTATATTTAATGTTAGACCAGGATTTTGGCATTTTTTCTGATGTTAAACATTAGCATTTAGTTACCAATATTGATACTTGAATGTTATAAAGACGCAGTGTTTACGTGATAACATAACGCAGGACGCAGTGTTTACGTGGTGTATAACAGTCAAGTACCGCTATATTATTTCGGTAATTAGTAATAATTATCGTACTTACATACCAAACATACATAAACATTAATTGACTAATAATAGAAAAGTAAGTATGTTACGCTAGTGTGTGACAAATACCTACGTAAACGTGCAAGTCTTATGTTAGCCAGTCAACTCTAAGGTATAATCATACTATATCTGCCAAAAAGTGATCCATGTTATACTGACTGTTAGAAAATCTATAACCAGTTTAAAGCCTCGATGACATTCAGCGAGTTTACAAGCTACTAGCTGTTAGTAAACTCGCTCCGTGTAATCGTATTACTATCTTACTAGCTGATTGTGGACAATCTACGAAAAAAGTTGAAAGGTGGTCAACTTTGCTCGCTATTCGCCAGCGTGTGCCTCAAGATGGCGGCCCAGAAACAGCTGTCAGAATTAGTTCTCGCGGGAGTCGTTATTCTTGCTACTTGCTAGTGTGTGGCGCTAGCTGTGAGCTCAAGTTTTCTACTTCTTTTCTAGTTGTCGACAGAATTGGTTCGCGCGAGAGTAGTTATTTTAGCTGCTACTGTCGCTACTGAGTGAGTAGACAGTTTTGTGTGTCATCATGACAATCTCACTCGCCGATTCACCAGCTTTTAAACTTACCGGCTAGTAGCTTGTAAACTCGTTCAATGTAATCGAGGCTTAACAAGCCCTTTCAGTGTCAAAACGACTTTTATTGAATTATTTGAAAATATTTCTGACTATCCATTAGTCACTTCAACCCAATTGTGTCAAAAAGGCTGCATTTAAATAATTTTATCAAGTGTATTTAAAAAATCTTATCAAGCCCAATAAAACACAATTAAATCATTGACAAAAGATTTTGAGTGTCAAATTGGTTGTTATTGAAACGTTTGAATAAGTTCTGACCCTGCTCGTTAATTCCTCAAGATTTTGAGTGTCAAACCTAATGTTATTGAATAATTAGAGCAAAATAAGATTGCTTGAGATTAGAGTGTCAAACCGGCTGTAAGTGAAACAGTTTAGTAAGATTTACAGCTGTCAGTTAGTCACCAACAAGATTTGAAAGTTAACCCGGTTGTTATTGAAACATTTGAGCAAAATAGTGTCAAACCGGTCACCATTGAAACACTTTAACAATATTTGCTGCTGTTAGTTAGCCACTTTAACAATATTGGAGTGTCAAATTGGTTGTTATTGAAACATTTTTACAATATTGCTGCTATTAGCCACTTTAACAAGATTGGAGTGTCAAATTGGTTGTTATTGAAACATTTTAACAAGATTTGCGGCTGTTAATTAGTCACTTTACCAAGATTTTCTGCCGTCAGTTAGCCACTTTAACAAATTTGAGTAATCAAACCAGTTGTTATTGAAACATTTTAACAAGATTAGTGGCTGTTAGTTAGTCACTTTAACAAGATTTGATATTAATACGGTTGCTATTGAAGCGTTATGGCAAGATGAAGCCGACCGTTAATAATTTCAAGAAGTTTTGACTAGAGCGAAGAAGATTTTGAGTTTATTTGACACGGTGCAAGACAGAATAATAGATGTTCGCTGAGCGTCAGTTTAGATCTATTAGCAATCAGTATAGGGAATCAATATTCCTTGACAGACCGTATTATAAACAGTTACAATTAATAATAATTACTTACAATTAATCAATACAATAAAGAATATTTATCGTTTAGTAGGTACATAACATCAAGGCTGCTATTTACAACATACCATAATTATTCAATCATAAAACATCTGTGGTAGCGCGGTTAGGCTGGTTGATTTAGGAACCGAAGGTTGTCAGGGATTCCACTAGATCTTAGTTAAAACAATTTGTTTTTTGAAACATCAAAGTTCAAAGACCAAAGTTCAAAGACCAAAGTTCAAAGATCAAAGTTCAAAGACCAAAGATCAAAATTCAACGATAAAAGTTCAAAGTTCTAAATTCAAAGATTAAAGTTCAAATCGGAATCAGATAAAACTAACATTTCAAAAATAGCACATATATAACCTGTTGATAGCAGCCTTTAAAAAAGGTAGAAGCCCTTGAAATAATTTGCTGAACGTAACATAATTATTTTGCCAAAAAGCCATATCTATTTATAATGGTAATTTATAAAATAACACAATTATTTCTAGAAACAGTGGCGTTGCAACATTTTGACGAATCTAATCAAGATCGATACGCCAATGTCTAAAACAATGATACAATTAAATCAAAAATTATCGAATGAACTTCAATACAAAAATGCCTTAAAACAACATTGTTTTATCTTAATAAAAATCGGGTCTTTTAACCGTAATAATCTTTAGGAATATTGTATTGTAAAATGGAAATTAAAATGGAATATTGTATTGTAAAATGGCTTTTTTTGTGCCGTCACGGTACCGTAATCGTGGATCGTCACGATAATAATAAAAGCATTCATTGGTGTATTAGTGAGGGGAGGGCTTAAATTCCCGATTTTCCATTTAGCAGTAATTTACTTTCCCTTTTCATACAACAATTTTTTAAATCATTGATAATTTTTTAATGGCTGTTTGCTTTTTACATGTTACATGGACAGATAGATGATCAAGTCGGAAATTATAGTACCTACATATTTAATAAAGAGAGAGAGTACATTATTATCATTACCAGTGAGAAAAAAAATTAGGCACGTATAAAGCTTCATTCACACAAGGAGTTTTTAAGCGCGTCGCTGTTTTCATTATGTTGATTTTAAAAGAAAAAATTAGGGGTGTACACAAGGAAGTCTTCACCGGTTAGCCGGGAGATGAGCTCTGGCGTAATGGAATTTGTACAGTTTTTCGTTCAGAGTTTTCTTGATAGGAACGTCATTTAACTACAAGTTATGGATGTTTAAAATTTTCATTCACTTAGCATTAAAAATTAATTAATTTGTTTTTTTTTTTACATTTGCTCCTCACAGAAGGTACCTAGGAAAATACATCCCCTCGGGCACTGTGTCGTCTTTGGGGATGCTGTGTGAAGGGTCTTTTTAGGAAAGGACGATGAAGTTTTGGGAAGGAAAATGAGGGGTGAGTAGGAATCTGGGGATCAGTGTGTCCAGGAGTGACGGACGTATGAATCTATCCCTCCCACTGCAGTGCAAGGTGATGTTCCAAGAGAGTCCTGCTGGAGAGATCAAAAGATCTCCTTCAAACGGTCTCTCCCGATCCGGTCTGCCACGCAGTTGATGGGCAGACGCATCCGCCGCCGTGGAAAAACTTCGCCTCGTTAACCCGGGCACCCCTGATGTTATTAAAAAAATGTGATACATGTATATAATACGGCTGAGAGTAACTGAGAGGAAAAATGCGTCAGGTTCCCGCCCAGGTATCGTGAGTTCAATTCCACTGCTAACTCAGTTCTCCACCATTACACAAGCAATATTTTCCGCTAACATTACGGAACAAGTGACCTTGGAATGTCAATTCTTAAAATTAATAGAATAAGAATGAAGAAATATAGTTTGCAGCAAAAATTTACGCATATTAAAAATCCACGATGAGCTTTTTGCGTCTCAAAAGGTCGCCGATTAAAGACTCACCGCCGAAAACTTAACTCCCTCGTGAATAAGGCTTTACTTTAAACAATACATTATTTCAGTTCCTAAATTACATAAAGTAGGTTCAGATTTCCTTTGTGCAAATGTGAAACTGACAGCCAACTTAATTACATAATGCATAATTCCTCGCACAATCTACAAAGGTCTCAAGCCGTATAAAAAATATGACATATCTTCAACATTTCTATATTCAATACAGTGATAATTTTATCCATATATTAGATACCTAAGCACACAATTTACATTTAATTTAAAAGCAATGTACATAACTTAATATTATTTTGTGATGTTATATCTTAATGAAGTTTGAAATTAGAATATTATTACCACGTGATTCGGTGTTGCATTGAAATATTCCGATTAAGTTCTAAATTCAAATACATATTCCGATGTTTTTTGAGTTTTAAATTAAAATATTCCAATGTTAATGAGATTTAAATTGAAGTATTCCAATATTATCGAGTTCTAAATTGAAATATTCCAATATTATTGAGTTCTAAATTGAAATATTCCGAGGTTAATGAGTTTTAAATTGAAATAATTCAATGTTGTTATTAATAAGAATATTTCGTTTCAACGCATTTGAGGCTCAAGTCTAATTTACATGAGCCGGTGACAAAATTTTAAACAATTTTCTTAATCTAACAAAGAGTGAAAAATATTTTTTTCAATAAACTTGCGTTTCAAAAAGTACCGTATTTACAATTAGATTCTGATCTATACTAAAAATGTTGTAAATCAATTACTGAAAAACGTATTTTTTTAAAAACGACTATACTGGACTCAAGCGATCACTTGCATAGTTGGAATGCGTTGGAATAGTCCGAATTGATTTTGTTGAAAACTCTCAAATATTCCAACACATTTGAGTAAGTACAACAGTGAAATATTCCAAAGAATTATAATTATAACACTGATGTTAATTTAATAATAGGAAAATTCAAAGTTATTTGGTAAGTTTCAACCTAATTTAACAAAATTTAAATATTTTTACGGCATTTAGCGTATTACTTCCAACTTAATTTAATAAAACATTAGAAACTTTCAACTTAATTTAATAAAACATTGGAAACTTCAGATTTAATTCAGTAAAACATTGGAAACTTTCAAACTTAGTTTTGTAAAATATTGGAAACTTCCAATTTAATTCAGTAAAACATTGGAAACTTCCAACTTAATTTAGTAAAACATTGGAAACTTCCAATTTAATTGAGTAAAACATTGGAAACTTCCAACTTAATCTAGTAAAATACTGGAAACTTCCAATTTAATTTAGTAAACATTGGAAACTTCCAAACTTAATTTAGCAAAACATCGGAAACTTTCAACTTAATTTAGTAAAACATTGGAAACTTTCAACTTAAGGCGTAACACTAATATCGGAAAACATCGGAAATGTGCTTTCGTTTTGAAAATTTGATGGCGTAGAATTATTGTAGATGCTTTAATTAAATACTGCTGTAAAAAACATCTTGGCCTTTGAAATAATGGAGTATTATTTTGATAGGTCTTTTAAAAATTAACAGGTAAAAGTATCAGGCTTATCAAAACTGCTTCCAAGTTCAAAATCTCCTACTTTTTTTTTTTTTTTTTACATTAACTCCACACAGGAGGCCCTGAGGAAAAAATAATTTCCCTCAGGGCCTATGTCATCTTTGAGGATGCTGTGTGGAGGGTGTTTTTGAGGAGAGGAAGGAGTGAACATGGGTCTTGAAGAGACCCATATTGTAGGAGGGAGGAAACACAGAGGCCGGCAAATCGTTCCACAGCCGAGCTGTTGAACTCAAGAACGAGTCGTAGAAACGACCCGTTCTCATGTGACTAATGTCAACCGTGTACAAATGTTGAGCGCGCGTTTGGCGTGTTTCCCGACTATGCACCGGTGCCGAGGGGATCAATGACGCTAGTTCCTCGGAGCATCTTCCATTGTAATACCGGTAGAACAAGGACAGCATTCCCACCTGGCGCCTGTGCTCTAAAGATTGCAATCCGTTAGTTAAATTAGGAGAATCTATCAAACGGACCGCCCGTAAACACCTTACAAACACCTTTCAAGTTATGGCTTTATTGTATTATTGTAAAGTGGCAAATTAAGCTCTTTAGAAAATGATCGGAAAACATTTTAATATGTGTACCTGAATTTCACAAAATAAAATAAAACACATTTTTGGCGATGTTTTTTTTTGCCCAAATCAAAACAGGCGGCTGGTGTAAAGAGAGAATTTCAACCTAATCGCCATTTACATAAGGAGTGTTATTGTTAGTGGCCCGATTCCGAAAGTTATAACACGCGGGGCATCACCTTAATTTAGTAAAACATTGGGCGTCTTTAATATTCGTACGGCAATGGCATAAAAAAGCATAAAACGTACTTTATTTATCACAATAATTCTGCATCTCTTTCTTACACACCAAATAATAGTGAAACAAACGATGTATGTACATATGTCTGCTTCACCCATAGGAAAAATGCAATCATTATCATACTACATCTCCTTCATTCGTGTTAAAGAAATGGGACGCCGTGTGCCGTTGCCGTCGCCGTGCAGTTACCGTGAGAATTATAAAAACAGTATTTCGTAACCTTCGTCAAACGCGGAATATTCCAATGCAATTGAAAATGTTCATATAAGTATTTTACAAAAGAATGCGATTTTATAGGAAACAATAAAATTAGTCCTATATCGCAATTTATGTTTGGGGTAAACTATAAAGCGGTGTTGAGCTTCCTTCTTCTTTAGCCAACGTTTCGGACAGAGTTACAGTGTCCATCAGCTGAAGCACAACACGGCGTAATATCCCAAAAATAAATCAGGATAATTCTTTAGGCTATGAAAATCTCAAATCACCTCATTAGTTCTTAAAATTTTACCCTATAATGATCTCAGAAATCGTGAAAAACTTCAAAAATGATTTCTGGAAAGGCATTAATGTTAAAATCCAAATTAAATATTTACAAAATTAGAAATATGCATAAGAAAATTCTGTAACATTAACGAGTCTAATAAAATGTAGGCGGAATAGCTGTTACTCAAAAACTAAACACTTAAACACCAATTAATAGAAAATTCTTTTATCTACTTAGGCTTTTCCTTACAAAGTACTTTAATAAAAATATAATGGTTTTCTTCCCAATATCATATGATTTCAATATTTTACAAAAACATTAAATCAAATTTAATTAAAAAATGCAATTAAATTTTTTTGGTTACAAATTGTGATAAAAATCAATATGAAAATTTCCCAAAAAAACAAACAAGCTATCTCGATTTAATATTTTAGGTTATGTTACTTGATATTATGATCCATCATTTCAATTTACGACATTCCAACATACGACATCAACATACACCGATCTGACATAAGGCATTCGAATTTATCCATTATTCCAATTTCCTGTACTTCCGTATTACGAAAATTCAACATACGATTTGAATTTCGAAGTTCCAACATTTCAACTTGCAACATCCCGAATTTACGAAAAAAATCTGCCATAAGTTGCAATGTACGAAGTTATGAAAACAAATGTTCCACAAATTCACATTACTAGAATTCTGTAAATTCTGGAATCGAAAGTTCGTAACTTTTAAATTTTTTATTTACAATAAAAGCAAACAATATGTTGTAAACATTTAGAAAAAAATTATTTCGTAGTTGCAACTCACGAAGTTATGATAATAAATTTTACTAATTTTATGACTTATTTTGTCAGAAAATTGTAATGCTGAATGAATCTATTTACAATATAAGCAAAGAATATGCCGTAACATTGTCATTGTAGCTTACCAATCTTTCAACATAGGCGATTCAATCATTAAAAGTTCTCCAGGGACCTCAACTTACAATGCTCTGACTTAAATTATTGATTACGATGTTCCAACATAAAAGCCTATGACTTATGTTTGAGCAAAGCGACCCATCGACATCAATAAAATTATTCATAATCAATTATTTTTGTATTTTACTATTGTTTATGATTTTGAACGCTAAACGTTTTAACGCCTAGATCGAAATTGTTTTTATTCCAACAAAATTGATAAAAATTGCTGAAAAAAGGTTGGGGTGTTTCAAATATGATGACAATTAAATTGATTTAAAAAAAAACAATTGGACGATCCACGTTAAACGCCGCGTTTTAGCTTTCGATCCAATCAAAATTTTATTTTAGTACCTAATGTCGACCAGGTTTCGTTAGCTTCGTCAGGGCAGTATAAAACTTTTAATATGTCTAGAGTATTATTACAATGCCCTGACAAAACAATTGTTGCGAAACCTGGTAGACATTAGATAAAAAAAAATAAAAGTGGTGCTGTTTGATTTATTTTAATTGCTTCGTATGAAAATATAAATTTTTACCTTCGGCAAGTTCAAGTCAGAACATTAGAGCGATCAAATCAATTAGCAAATTTGAAGATGTTGGTTTACAAGATGTTGCAAGCGGGTGCCATGCCGTGCCCGAAGGCCTCGGAGACGAACATGGGCGTGCCCGCTCCCAGCCCGCCGTCCGTCTTGATGTTCTCGTCTCCGCCCTCGCCTTCGCCGCACTCCAGGTAGCCGCCCTGGCAGTCCAGACAGCGGCACTGATCACTCATGCGGCACACGATTCCCATCTCTTTCGCCATGGCTAGATACATCTCTTTGGAGGTCTTATTTGCCACCTGCAGAAAAAAATCAAAGGTATTTTTTAAAAAATTATTTACATTTAAAAACGTTAATATTTGAAGAGTTAACGTCAAAACACTTGCGAAGCCTTTCGAAGTCACTTTGTAACGCTTCACAATCAGAGAGAGAATGAACTACTTTGAATATTTTCATGTCGTCAGCGTAAAATTCATTTTCAAAAATTTGAACATGATACAATGTTGTTTATATAAATGTTGAATATGGGTGGACCTGGGTGGGATCCATGGGTAACACCAGATGTTTTCTCGACAGGCTTTGAAACAACGCCGTTGATTAAAATTGTCTGGTTATGGTTACTATGTAACGTAGGACCTTTTTTTATCCGCAATGTATTAATATATCAAGGGGGTCGAGTTTTTTTTAAAGAATTGAATGAATTATGCTGTTAAAGAAGTTAAAGACGTCTTTATACATATTATCAATCAGATAAGTTTTTAGATTTTCACGGCCAAAAGTATTTTCGTTATTTGTTTTTGGGGTGTTATGCCGTGTTGCGCTACCTATGTGTTTTATGTACTTGTTAGTGGTGAAAAGTACATATGCACACATTTCACCACTAACAAGTACACAATTACACATCTGCACTGTAACGCTGTCCAAAACGTTGGCTAAAGAAGGAGATAGCGCAACACGGCATAACACCCCAAAAACAAATAACGAAAATATTATCAATCAGCTATTTTTCGTGCGTCTTGCTATGCAAAGAGTTAGTAAGAAGAACCGGGTTGGATATTGCAGTCTAACTCTCATAAATCCGAGTTGATTCGTTGTATTAATTGTGTAAATAACCGGATATAATTATTGATCAAAGACGATTTTAATAAAATATATAAGAATATATATTGAATTCTTAGAAAAGATTAAAAGTGGCAAAATAAATATAGGCCGTGAAGGTGTACACATATATAATATCCTTCCCGAAAGCCTGAATACGTAAAATAGATCAAAAAATTTAAATCTCGAGATGAATGGGCAAAATAACATTGTTCCTCGTTAAGATGTATGATATCCTAAATCTAGACAGTAGTTTAGAGGTTACTCATGGATGCAATAAAGCTGTTGATAATGCAATGATTGAAACTTAAATATGTAAAATTGCAATCTCAAAATCGGCGCCCAGAATCATTCATACCACCTGCTAATAAAGTCATCAGAGCTGATTGTAATCTATCACCAAGAAAAGTCCAAAGTGTTTTGTTGACCCTGAAGTTTTTTAAAAAGAGTTTGTGATACAAACTCCGAGTTCAACAAACTGGCGCAGCCGGTAGAATTTTTTAAAAACTTCCCTCGGGGCATATGCTCAGCACAGGGGATGCTGTAAGTAGGTCTCTTTAAAGAATGGAGGCAGAGGAAGTTATGTGAAGGAGAAATGCATGAGGGGTGGTTAGGAATCTGGGGAGCCAATGTGTCCAGAGTTGATGGACATATTCACCATCCCTCCCGCTGAAAAGCATGTCATGTCTCACCTCAATATACCCCTCCGGCAGAGGCTGTTGCTGTCTCAGCTTGCACTCGTACTCCTCCTGCCTCCGTTCCTCTTCTGTCTCGCTCTCCCCGATCGTCTCGTACTCTGCCTCGTCCAGTTCTGCTTCCATTTCCTCGTGGACCACTCCGTCTGGATCCCCACACTGGCTCATGGCCAGGGTGGCGATACTGGACTCGTCAAACTGACGGGAGCTGGCGTCGTAGGACGTTGACGGCTCCTGGAATTATTCAAAAGTAGAAATTATGATATATGTATAGATGTGTGCACCTACATATGCATGTGTGCTTGCATGCGCACATAAAAAAAAGTTATGTTCATTTTTATAATCTAATTTACTTCTTTTCTCTTTTCTATTTTCTACTCTTTATTAAAATTTCTACTTTTTATTATAATTTTTTTAGCATCATTTATACTAAATCCATATGTTTACACTAGACTTCATATTTCCTACAAAGTAACTATACTCCATTGGTCACCATGAAACAGGCAGCCGCCTAGTATGGTGATTTAATATATCTACTTTATGTAAATGTCACAATATGTAACATGTAATGTATAAATAAATAAATGTTTATAACAGACTTCGTCCATTTACTATGGATATGACCAGTAACAAAAATACAGTGCGTGTGTATACAAATAATATTGGTGGTAAGTTATTAAGGGGTTTAACACAAATCTTAATTTTGGATTTGAGGTCAAAATACCCAACCAAACTGAAAAATTATATTTGTTATCAAAAGATATATGAAATGGATGTGTGCTACTTTATTTATTGGTGTTTTGAATTATAAAACATGGGCCGTTCATTATTTTTTCACGATCTTAGAGGCAATCTGGGCAATTATTTGTGAGTTGATAATAATAATTTTAAAACATATTTTTGCTTTAGTTACTATGCTAATATGATGAAACATAACATAATATAAAAAAAGCATTTTGATGTGCGTAAATTCAAATTACAAACAAGCGATTTGCATTGTTAACATAAATTGGTCGTATAAATTAAAATTTGTACCCAAAAAATGGTATTTTTTATGATGTTTATTTTTTTTTCATTATTAACACAATAGGTAGGTCAAGACTATGTTTAAAAAATTATAATTAACTCACAAAATAATGTAAAGTCGCCTCCAAAATCATGAAAAATTGAACTCTTTAATCGCCAATATATCATAATTTAGAACAAAAATAAATAAAGTAGTACACATCCGTACTAGATATTTGCTTTATCTTTCAATAAAAAAATATAATTCGGTTTGGTTGGGTATTTTGACCTTAAATCCAAATTTAAGTTTTTAATGGAAAATTTTTATGAGGGAATGTGTTACCCGGCTTCGCTCAGGACAACATTCGAGAGTGTTCTGGAATGTTCCACAATTTATTTTATTTATTTATAGCGGACCCGACAGTCGTTGTCCTGTACACAACTGTCGGGACAAACTAAAATTAAAATAGAATAATATTGAATATCCGATACTGCGATGGTGGCGCAGTCTGCCGGATCCAATGTAAAACATTCCAAAATCAACAACCCCTTAGGAATAAAAAATTAATTAAAAGAACATTTTCAAGTGGACCAAATTGTGAATCTAAACCATTCTCGAATCCCCTTGAACCCACACAAAAAATTTCATCAAAATCGGTCCAGCCGTTTAGGAGGAGTTCAGTGACATACACACGGACAGAAGAAATATATATATTAAGATTAGACGGTTAACTTTCCTTTCATTCCGCCTCTTTCACTCGGAGTGAAACGTCTGAACAAGAAATGAAACAAAAGTGCCGAATGAATTCATTAGTGAACCAATTTGACATTTGGAAATTGGCCGTGACCATTATTCGTAAAATTTGTTAGTTTCCTAGGTATTAGAACTGTGAGAATACGCGGATGTGGTAGAACATTTTTACCGACCAGGAAAAGACTACCTAAAACGTCTTGCAAAATTTTTTACTGGTTTTCTAACTAGATCTATATAATATTTCAACAAGTGTCGAGAATTCCAGCATGCTTGTCAATAATTAGAGAATTACAGACCCTGTAATGCTGCGTATAGATACGTCGGTATTTCCGCGAATCGAACCACGAATCACGGGAATGAAGCAATCGCAGGCTTCTTTCCTTTCCCGTAATTCGTGGTCGGCTCGCGTTCATGTTCGTGCATGTAAACGCAGCATAAAATAGCGTCCGGAATCCATTGTAATGTTCAATAGTTGGGACTCCTGAATGGCGCACCACACACGTGAGCCGCTCCCAACTAGCCAAATAAATAATTATGCAACCAAAATGGCAACATAAGGAGTACGAAATCAATTGCGGCTATAATATCTAGTGTATTCGGGCCTTTTAACCAATTTTCAAGTATTTATGAACTTACCTGCTAGTTAAGAGAGGCTCAAGTGCATTGTACGGAGCTTGGAGGCAGCTATTAAGATTTTAAGGTAAAACTAAAATGAGTGAACTTGCCTGGTAATCCTGCCACGTGTCGCCCCCGTTCTGCGAGTCGAAGTTCTCCTTCCCCCGGTTGGGCTCCTGCGAGAAGTCCGGCCACTCGTTAGCCTCCGCCGCCACAGTGGACGTCTTCTGTTGCTCAAAGTCCTCGAAGTCCTGCCAGCATTCTCCTGGAAAAATACATTTAAGAATCTGTGGTCATCTGTTATCGGTTGTGTAAATATGGCAACAAAAAAACACTATAATTCAATCGGGAAATCGTCATCTAAGGTCAATTATTAATATTTGCGAGATGGTCTACGATCGTTTACATATATTCCGACCGACTATTGATAACTTATAGCGCTACCTTCACGATATCAGATAAGTTTCGGTTAGAATCAATATAAACATACATTTTTAATAATATTGTTCGTTATGCAAAATTCCCGGCTTATTTAATGAACGTATTGAACTAACGAAGCTCTTAGAATTGAAAAAAGTCGTACACGCGATCCACAGTCTTAAATAATGCATCTAAGGCGCAATCAATTTATTCTGTTCGATCTTTAAGAAACGAAAATGGTTGAAGTATAATAAAGACCTCATTAACTAAATTAACTCCCGTCTAGTGTCAAAAAGTAAAAGTAAAGCTGCCAATGCATATTTCTGTTAGTATTTCAATTCAACTTTGCAAATTTATTAATATTTTTAAGTAAGTAATTGATTGGCGTGTAACTTTTCGGAATGTGAATTTGTAGACAGACCTGCCAGAGTTGTCAGCGTATATCGATATATTATTTTTTATTCCCTGTCGGCTGACCACGGGTGAAACCGTGCTAAGGACATCGATATAAAATCATTGGAAGTTTCACCCATCGAGCCGATATTGTAAAGTTATCGATTTCACCTTGCTAGAGCTCCTGACGGAATTATTTTAAATGATTAAATTGTGAAAAGACAATTCAATCAAATAAAATTTATTTGCAGCATAAACATGGGGTCCATCATAAATACCTTTAGCGATGTGCTTCTCGCACTCCGTGTCCCTGTCCAGTGTGACGCTGACCGAGTCGTTGCTGGAGAGCGTATGCGAGCGGCGGGAGAGACGAGCTCGCGTGGCCGTGGCGGTCAGGTTGTTGGGCGAGGAGTGGCAGCTGCTGGAGTTGACACTGACCGAGTCAGCGCTGGCCTGACGCGGCAGAAGGTGATGGCGGTGCGACCTGTTGGGTGTGCGACTACTCTCGCTGAGAGCGGCTAGGCGCGTCTGCAATGGAGGATATACATTATTATTGTAATCATTTTTTTTTTATTACAAGAAATTTTTTTTGACAAAAAGTTTTCAGTCCTGATTTAACTAAGCTCATTGAATTTCATAAACCCACGAGAGCCACTCGTTCTAAAATCCTGTTTAAATGCTACAATAACCGGACTGAGTATACGAAACACTCGCTTGTACCTAGATTACATGAAGTTACCAATAGATATGCTGATGTGGCAGATCTATTTAACTGCACGGAAGCTAGGCTAGACTATCAAATATTTTCAATCAGTATTAACTTTATTTGCACTATAGAATTTTGAATGTAATTGTATCTCTGTTGCCATTTCTTAATCAAAAACCACAATTAACGTTGTACTCTTTTTATTATTTATTATTTAACTATGATTTCGTGATAATCCGTGTTTATGGTGTATGTATACCGTTTATATTAAATAAATAAATAAATATAAACATAATTGATAACAGAATGTGAGGTGACGCGGTTGGTGGCGCCACTTCAACGGGTCAGAGTAGGAGCTTAGTGTCCTCTCTGCGCGATTGCCTACCTATCGTTCCCAACGAATTGAATGCCACCGAATACCAACAGCAGAGTATCTCACAATGGTACTTATGGCTGGTAAACTGGCGATGTTTATTTTTGCGGCTGGCACTTTGTTTGTATTAAAATAGTTAGGGCTTTTCACAGGCGCTTGCATCATTTCAATGGTTAACTCATGCAAAGGCATTAATTAACATAAATGTTTTTTCTACTTTCTATTCAGTTTACATATAGATAATGAGGATATTACACTTATGTATAGTACACATTATATCAATTCATAATATCAATTAATAATATAAATTCCTTCGACCCTTTGCCGCAAACGTATGCAGAACTTAAAAAAATAAACAAACATACTCGGTCTCTTCTCGATGGTCACCGCGATCTGAAAACATAGCCATTAATTACCTCTTCGAGCACATGCTGGTATGATGGCGGGGGACTGGATGGGACGGAGTTGGGGCCAGCGTGGTTCATGTAAGCCGACATCCCTAGAACACAGTAAAACACCATTATAAGAGCTTCAGGAAAACTTCTTTACGTTTTCAAAATGACAGCCAGAAAAACTGTTTAAATTTTTTATTTACATTATTATGGTTCCATGTTCTCAAACTTAGAGAGATGACTGTTTCCTCTATTGTGTCAATATACTCGAAGTGCGTAAACCTGAGGGATTCATTTTGTATTCGCTTTGCTTTCTACAAAATACGGTGTGCTATGTAGTTCTATATATTCATGATTTAATTCCTTCTTTCATGTTTTAATTCTTTCATGACGGGCGGTCCATTTGATAGATTCTCCCACCGCACGGATGGCAATCTTTAGAGCACAGGCGTCGGGTGGGAATGCTATGTATTTCAATGGAAGATTCTCTGAGGAACTAGCGTCATTGATCCCTTCGGCACCGGTGCATAGTCGGGAGACACGCCAAACGCGCGCCCAACATATGTACAAATGTACATGGTTGACATTACATGAGAACGGGTCGTTTTTTCGACTCGTTTTTGAGTTCAACAGCTCGGCTATGGAACGATTTGCCGGCTTCTGTGTTTCCTCCCTCCTACAACATGGGTCTCTTCAAGACCAATGTTCATTCCTTCCTCTCCTCAAAAAGACCCTCCACATAGCATCCCAGATGACATAGGCCCTGAGGAAAGTTATTTTCCTCAGGGTCTCCTGTGTGGAGTTAATGTAAAAAAAAAAAATATATATATATATATATTTCATGCTTTCATTATTTCGTTAGTTTATTATTTCATTATTTTATTCTATCGTTATTTCATTCTTTCAATATTTTATTCTTTCATTATTTTATTCTTTCATTCTTTTATTCTTTCATTCTTCCATTCTTTTATTCTTTCATTCTCTTTCATACTTTAATTGTTTCTTTCTTTAGAGCTTTCTTCTTTCATTATCTGATTCTATCATCTTTCATCGCTCACAACATTGGGGGTGCTGTAGCGTTATTCACTGCAGATGACATAATATTGACTTTCATTCTTTAATTCTTGGGTGTTTAAGTACACCCGAAAAATTAATTTTGCTTTCTTCAAAATACTGTGTGCTATATAAATAGTTATAGTAATATTCATAATATCATTATTAAATTCATTCTTTCACGCTATAATTGTTTCATTCATTTGTGCTTTCATTCTTTTATTCTTTCATACTTTCGTTCTTTTTTTTCTTTAAGTGTTAATTCTTTCATTATCTGATTCTGTCATTCTTTCACCGCTATTACGATGTTAAAGGTACTGTAGCTCTATTAATTAGAGCTATATAATTCTTTCTTCATACTTTCATTCTTTCATTGTTTAATTATTTTATTGTTTCACTTTTCATTCTTCGATTCCTTGAACCTTTGATTGATTCTTTCATTGTTATTTCATTATTAGGGGCGCTGATGGTATAATATTGATAAAAGAATTCACCGTTGGTGGTTTCCCCGGGTGTGGTAAGCAGGTTCTCCGCGGAGGAGTTGGGATCGTGCGAGCGCTCGCCCGACATCCTGAAGCGGTGAGGGAGTTTGAAGGGTGCCACGGCTGCTCGTGGAAGTCCTGGAAGCATTCATTCTTTCATTGAGTATTTCGGGTATTTAGGGGCTCCAGGCCAGAGGTGGCTGCCAGATTCAACTTTTTTTTTACATGAGCTCCACACAGGAGGCCCGAGAAAAATTATTTCCCTCAGGGCCTATGTCATCTTTGGGGATGCTGTGTGGAGGTTTTTTTTTGAGGAAAGGAAGGGGAGGAGAGTTCTGGGAAGGAAAAGGATTTAAGGGGTGGGTAGGAATCTGGGGTTCAGTGTGTCCTGATCTCCGCCTAGACAAACCTCCCCCCATGAACCCGGGCACCCCTGCTAAATCACCAAACGTTGCGAACCACTTGGAGTGACCTATGGCAGAGGTGTTGGTTATCCAATAAAGGTTCTAACACCCCTATCATAGATCATCCCAAGTGGTTCGCTACGTTTGGTGACTCAGCAGGGGTGCCCGGGTTCATGGGGTGAGATTTTTCTAGGTCTTGGCGGCCAATATTTTGCCCATCTACTGTATGGCGGGCCGGATCATGAGAGATTGGTTGAAGGAGGTCAAATCTAGCCCTGTCCAGCTGAACTCTCTCGACCCGTCGCATCGCCTTGATCCTCAGTGGGAGGGATGGATTTTTATGTTCGTCACTCCTAGATACCCACCCCTCGAACCTTTTTCCTTCCCAGCACTTCATTTCCTTAATTTCTCTAAAAATACACTCCACACAGCATTCCCAAAGATGACGCAGGCCCTGAGGATTTTTTTTTCCTCAGGGTCTCCTGACAGGAGTAAATGTATAGGCTTCTGGTGGTCTAGCATGGTCGATCGATAAAACCATACATCAATAAACCTTAAGATGAAGCTATACGTGAAATCCTATTTAGATTCATCTTTACGACGAATCGGTTTACTTACAATGAAAACATCAAAAAATATGCTACGGATAAATTGAAGCTTTTAACAGCTTTTCTTTGTATTGGAATTATTATAAAATTACTAGCTGACCCGGAAAACGTTGTTTTGCCGTATACATTATTAATTTACTCTCTTTTGTATTGTATGTATTATTAGTATTGTTATGAAATATGGCAGACTGGGATTGCACACCCCTCCCAGTCCTGCTGGAATAAAACCTTAAATAAATAAATAAAAAATAAATAAATAAAATTTATTTCTAGGAAATTTTTTTTTAGTTCAATAAAAAATAACTAACACTATAAGTGCGTGGGGATGTAATTATAATTGGAAAAGGAATGAAGCGTTGTAGACAATTAAAGTATATTTTATTTAAGTTAATAAATTATTCTTTATTAAAGTAACAAATATATATTGAATTACAATTCTTGATAGCTATCTATAAATTGAAAATAGTTATTCATATTTCTACTACTAATTATGGCAATTAAAAAATAAACAAAGATTAATCTCTCAGCGCAATCGAGTTTACAATATTTTTGGTCATTCCTTCTTTAGCCAATACAAACCAACACATTGAACAAAATGATTGAATTACTAATATCGCTATTAAAAAATAGGGGTTGATGGTAGAAGCGGCAAAATTTAGGACTGTATGCATTTTTTAATGCCTCACCATAAAAAATAAAAATAAAAAAATTTGTTCAAAAAATAAAAATAATAAATTTGGGGTGGACCACCCTTAACTTTTAGGGGTATGAAAAATAAATGTTGGCCGATTCTCAGACCAACCCGATAAGCACACAAAATTTCATCAAAATCGGTCCAGCCGTTTCGGAGGAGTATGATAACTAACACCGTGACACGAGAATTTTATATATTAGATTATTTACATAACAAAAAATATAAGCGTAAACCACTAAAAAAAGTTTTTTAATGACTTAACTATGAAGTAATATAAGAGATAATTTTTAAAAAATACCCCTTTATGGGTAAGGCTGTTTTTGAGGTTTGTATGTTCTAACTTTTTTTCATTCTTGTAAAATTATGCACAAAATAAATAAAAACCACTTTTTCGCTTTCTTGCCTCATGCAAATACGACTCGCGATTTTAAATTTTGTAGGCGTGAGAATCGAAATATTTCTAGCGTTTATATTCCTCTAATCAACCGAATATGTTTAACCGAAAACTTAATATATTTATTTGTTTGGAATTTCACGCCCAGATGGGCTTTTACATGTGTTTTTGTTTTATTTTACAAATAAAACAAAAACACGTAGCGGGCCGCGATAAAATGATCAAACGTTGACCAGTCCGCGGCGATAAAAAGGTTGGGGACCACTGCCATAAGGAACAAAGAAAAAAGCAAGTAAGTAAACGGTGACCGGACAACTCGGAATAAAACCAACTCGGAACCATCTCAGATAAGTCATTTAGAGTGATAAAAACATATGTATAAAAAATTGGTTAAATAGGTTACGTTAGGTTAGGGTTATCGGCTAATTTAAATTTATTTTTTTCATAGTAATAGATAATAATAGATAATACGTGCTATCAACAAGCGACCGACAAGATATTCCCCCACTCGACTCTTCACTGAATATAATGTCGTAAACATACGGCAACTCCTTCTTAAATTTACTCTATCGCATTTCACGTTCAAATATAAGAAAAAAAACCCTCTTACATCACAGTTACACCACCAGAACAATAACCAACCGACACTACAATGTACACTACGCACCACATCAGCTCAAAGACGTTTCATGTACCTAGCTCCTAAAATATTTAACCTTCTCCCTGAGAACTTTAAAACCGAAACCCAACCCCATACCTTTAAAAAAAATAATCACAACTTGGTACCTAAATTGAATTGAAATATAATATTATTTTTTTTTTATTATTTTAACTTTTATGAGTAAAACTTCAAATTGTAATATTTAATTAAATGAAGACACCATGAGCGAAACTCAATCGAAAATCTGGAAACAGAAAAATCAGAAAAAGACATTTGCACCTCTGGGACTCGAACCCGCACCTCGAACCTCGAACCTCGCACTTTAAATAAAATGGATAAACATTTATCCAGACACCATCTGGATTGCATTTAGTTCGAGTTGAATCTTGTAATCATACATAAAGATGGCAGCCAATAAAAATATGCGTTGAGAAAAATTAAGATAATATGGGTGGTTCTTAGTCGAAGTATGGTACAGTTAAAAGTGACCGAATTTGATATCGACACCTTAGCTCAGTGGACAAGAGCACCAACCCGGAAAGTAGGGAGGTCCTGGGCTCGAGTCCCAGAGGTGCAAATATCTTTTTCTGATTTTTCTGTTTCCAGATTTTCGATTGAGTTTCGCTCATAATGTCTTCATTTAATTAAATGAAATATAATAATTACAATCTGTTACTAAATTAAATTGTATTGCATAATTATAACTTTTAATAACTATTATTATCAAATGAATTGCATAATTTAATAACTGTATCCAATCTGTAAACTTCATCCGCCATAACACAGGGACATCCCTAGTACGGCGGATGAATTAACACAATTTTTTTTTCAATGTATAATGTTCTTTGTTTAAATAAATAAATAAAAATAAATAGCTTCTAATGACTTTTCAAGGAGGTGTTGAGTTGACTTTATTCTCAGTTGGCATGAAACCCAAGCAAACATTCGTTCTCGTTTGGATAAGCTACTCGCTACTTTATTTGCAGATTTGCTTTTATAGATTTTAGGGTGTGAGGTGTTGACTTTGTTGGGCATTTACTGGTAAATACGGAAGTTTTGTTTGTAATTCCTGATGTTCGTGCTCGAGGTGAAATAGTTCACCTTTTATCGTCCGTTCAAACGACACGGAATCTGTGGGTTTAACTTTCACACGAAACGATGTCGGTCTTTTGTTATTTATACAAAACGACATTGTTCTGTTTGATTTTTATGCAAAACTAACCTTTATGCATACCTGACGGCCTTCCTGAAGAGCTATTCTCTATCTTTTGTGAGAACGAGATCGTTCTCCCGCGAGATGTCCTGTCAGATTTGTGTGATTTTCAACGGCTGTTATTTGCTTTTTCTATCGGCCGATGTCAAAATTTCAGCTGTGAGCTGTCATGTTCGCATTTGTAAGATTTTTGGCATTGCATATACACTGCATAAATGGTACAATTATAACGTCTTAGGCTATATTGCCTGTAATTGTTATAAATAAAATGTACAACTTATATATATAAATAAATAAATGTATTTTAGTTTGGGTCGTTTTAAACACGAGTTCCTGCAAGAATGCATGATTACTTATTCATTTAACAGCTGTAGAAAATCACACAAATCTGACAGGACATCTCGCGGGAGAACGATCTCGTTCTCACAAAAGATAGAGAATAGCTCTTCTGGTCGTGGTAAATCTCTCGACTAGCGATCTGAAAGTCACGGGTTTAAATCCCGGCGTGCGCAAGTAAATGTTATTTGATTGATTTGTGTTTTTTCACTATTTAATCATATAAAATAATATTAGATATTAAAATATATTTCCGGCACGTTCCAGAGTGGAAAACACTCTCAGTATGGACCTGGTGTAAGACCACCATTCCGAATTGAAATGTTGCTTGAAATGGATCAGATCTGAATAGTTAGGTATTTACACACCTATCTCTACACCATCACCTTCCTCTCACCACTACTTTCAGCCTCACAACATACCCCAAATGATGATGATATAGTCTCACTGGCTCCAGGCAGTTGAAACTATAGACTGAACTGGAATATTTTGAGTGCATTAGAACCTATACAGTTATTTTTGTTTATTTCCACGAAACGATATGTGGATTTTTGTTGTTTACACGACAGATATGGGTCTTTTTGTCATTTACACGAAATGATAACGGTCTTTTTGTCGCTTTTTGTCGTGGTTACAAAATGATATCGATATTTAATATGAAGTGTAATACATATTTTAATGAATTTCATAATTATTTATTAACATAATTTTACATAGAGTGTTACAATAATTATAAACTTAAGTACTAGGTTGTTGACGTTATTTTTTAATATGGCATGAAATGAAGTTGGTCTGATTGGTGAAGTTATGATTGTTAATTTTTTTAAAGATTTTTTTAATTTGACCTTACTCTTGAATGATCCGAAATCTGTTATTTTTTTTACTTCTTCGGGAAGACTATTAAAATATTTTATGCCTTTGTAAATTTTATTATTGTGCATTTGTTGTGTTGAAAATAAAGGAATTCAAATGTATAAAGGAATTCAAAAAAAAAAAAAAAAATTCAAATGTTTTTTTTTTTTTTTAATTGTACAACAGATAAATAATCCAATTACCGTACAATTTTCTCATTTTGACAATCTTAACACCTAAGAAGATGATCATTATACAAAAAAATCTTAAGGCTATCTAAAGAAGAGTTGTATACATCTAGTGTTTTTGATATTTCGTTCAACAGTACCATTCCTCTTGTTATGCTATGCTGTGCTAGAACATCTGTTCTGCCGTATGGTATTTTGAACAAGTCGTGTCGACGACTACGACTGAAGTTTTCAGGCACGTATAAACCGTAGCATTCCAAGAGGAATGGTCTGTCAATATAGTTATGGATTATGTTAAAACTAAGAATTGCAAGATTTGCATAACGTCTAGTTTCCAAACTAAATCTATTTGTTGCCTCAAGTAACTCCATATGGTGCATGAACCTCGGATATGCATTCGCATATAGACGTACCTAAGGAATTTTTTCTGGATTTGTTCCAGCATATTAATATATTTAGTCTGGTGCGGAGTCCACACACCACTAGCATACTCCAGCTTACTTCTTATGACGCCATCGAACATGACTATCATTGCTTCTGGGTCATCAAATTGCTTACGTCGTTAAATGTATGCCTTAATGATGAGTTAAGTTTAAATTTTTTCATTACATTTTATTGAATATTTGTAATATTGAATCTTTTTTATAGAGGTCTTCAATTTTTGGTACTTCGAAAATTTTGAACAATGATGCTAAAGGGAATGTTGGTTGTTTTTTCAAAATTACTTTAATAATTAGTTTTTGTACCACTTTTAAGGACTTACAATTTATTCATATGCACCTCCCCATCCAATGATTCCATACTGAATTAATGATTGGACAAGTGCGTAATAGACTTTTTTTAGGTTGTTTAACTTGAGAATATTTATTAATCTAATGAATATATAGATACGTTTCCTAATGCGTTTAACAAGTTCACATACATGTCTGTTCCATTTCATATGTTGGTCTACAATTACAACGAGGTACTTTATTTCAGTTGTATGGTTTAATATGGTACATGAATTATTACAGACATCTTTATTACATTTATTGTTGTGTATAATTATATTAATGTTGGGGTAAGTTTTGAATTTATTTATTGAGAAAGGAATATAAACTGTTTTTTTTGCATTAATTGTAAGTGGGTTTGTATCGAACCAGTTTTTTAGGATCTGGGTGTCATTATTTGCATTTTCATTTACAATTTTCCAATCACTACCCTTAATTATGATAATCGTGATCTTCGGAATAAATTGACTGCGACCTAGATGCATTATTTAAGTCTACGGATTGCGTCTACTACTTCTTTCATTTCCAAGTTCCGTTAGTTCAATCCGTTCATTAAATAAGGCAGTAATTATAAACGACATTATTGAAAAGTATGTGCATATTGACAGTTTACCGAAATTTACCTGATATTATGGAGGCCGCACTAAAATTTATCAATCGTCAGTCGGAATATCTGTTAACAATTGTAGACCGTGCTCGCAAATATTGATAACTGACCATAGATGACGGATTTGGTCAAAATCGTATTGATATAGGGTTTTATCGATGGTCATGCTGTACCTCCAGCGACTGACTAAACAAACTTGTTATATGGTCTCAAATGGAAAATTTGTGAAAAATAAGTAATTTCATTTAGTTTTTTTTTTAATAATTTTCTAGACAATTATTCTATTAGTTCATCCATATAAAAGCCACGTAATAATGTCCCTGAAGGTTTCAGTAAATTCATTAGTTAGTTTTGGGAATGATTCCGTCCCGATAAACCGAATATGGGCGGTTTTTATGATGGTTGCGTGCTAACAACAGAAGCGCCTACTCTCTACAAGTAATTAAAAGATTATGTTTAATTAAAGTTCCTTGCGGGAAATTTATTACATTTATCAAAAGCAATTTCAAGATTGAAAATCCTCTTCCTATGCGATACGTCGATCACAAGGCGATGGTTTTTTTTTTAATTCACCCATATCTTCCTTGGGCATCCCTGACTTCTTCTACCATTTATATTCTTCTCAATTCTACTCCTTTCTTCATCCGCTCTACACGACCTAACCTAATGGTCCTAATCTCAATCTTATTAATAACGCTTACATCCGCCTTGCATTCACAATTTGGGAGGTGGATATGGGTACCATTTATTGGATAATAAACACCTCTGCCATAGGGCATCCCAAGTGGTTGGCTACGTTTGGTGACTTAGCATGGGTGCTCGGGTTCATGGGTGAGGTTTGTCTGGATTTTGGCGGCAGATGCGTCTGCCTACCAACTGCGTGGCAGACGAGATCGGGAGAGACTGGTTAAGGAAGTCTTTTTGGCCTCTCCAATAGGACTCTTGGCACATCGCCTTGCACCGTAGTTGAAGGGATGAATTCATACATCCGTTCTTCCTGAACACACTGACCCCTAGATTTCTACCTACCCCTAATACCCCTTTCTTTCCTAGTACTTCCTCCTTCTTTTCATAAAAAGACTCTCTACACAGCATCCCCAAAGATGACGTAGGCCCCGTGGGAATTATATTCAAGGCAAGGCAAGATAATATGGATCAAGGTGTACAAGTAGACGCAATATATACGGATTATAGCAAAGCTTTTGACCTCGTTAATCACGACACATTATTACGCAAGCTTATGCAAATCGGCGTCCACCTTCTCAGATGGCTCTCATCTTATGTATCAAACCGTAGTTGTGGGTGGCTTTAAATCGGACTGGGTTACCGTTCCATCTGGTGTGCCTCAAGGATCGTTATTGGGACCGTTACTATTTAATGTTTACATCATTGATATAGGCAAATGCTTCAAATATTCCAAAAGATTACTTTACGCAGATGACATGAAGGTTTTTTATCCTGTCAGATGTACTGCTGACTGTCAAAAAATGCAGGAGGACCTAAACCGTCTTAATGTTTACTGTACGCAGCATAACCTTCAAATCAATGTTAAAAAGTGTTTCGTCGTAAATTTCACACCAAATAAATATATCATTACGAATGAATATGGTCAAAAAGAAGTCAAAGATTTGGGAGTGACATTGGACTCTAAGCTTATATTTGATATTCATATCGACTCAGTTACATCAAAAGCCTAGAAAATGTTAGGATTCATTCTTAGGACATGTAAAAAATTCAGCAACTTTAGAACAATGAAAATCCTATATTTTGCTTATGTCCGCAGCTTACTAGAATACGCGTCACAAGTTTGGAACCCGCAATACAAATCATACGTGGAAAATTTGGAACGTGTTCAAAATCGTTTTTTACGATACTTAGAATTCCGTAACTATCGCATCCACCTAAATCACCAAGATTCAGCCGCGTACTTCAATATACTATCATTGGAAGATCGAAGAAGCTCGGCCGATGTTCTCTTTCAAAAAAAATAGCCAGATCCGTCGTAGATTGCCCAGAATTCTTACAACGAATCCAGATACGAGTTCCCAACAGATGAACCAGATCAGACATGATATTAGCCTCCCTCGATGCAACACTAATTCTAAGCAGAACTCCTTCATTTATTGTGCATCCAACACTTTCAACGCACACTACACACAATTTGACATTTTTAACTCTGCGCCATACTCCTTAAAATCACAGGCGGTCTCTCCATACTTTACAATAACAATAACTGTAGATACTCATCTAATGCAACCACCATCCTATGAACTTCCTTTTTTCAATTTTTAGTTTTTGTTGTGCATATTTTTATTACTATACCTCAACTTAACCGATCCCCCCCATCCTACCTCCTCCCTATTCCCACTTGTTTTGTAATGTAATTTTTCATTATCATCTCTCGAATCATTTCACTTGTATATAATACCCATGCGGAAACCTGTAAATGGTGCAAAACGGTATTGTGACTCAATTACTATTAAGCTCCGTTATAAATGTAAGTTTTTGGTCTTCCAAACAAAATAAAATAAAAAAATAAATAAATTAAAATTCCTCAGGACCTTCAGTGTGGAACTAATGCAAAAAAATTCTAGACATCCACCTTAGTAACATTGTAATACATTTGTCTCAGGTACTTATCGCCTCTTCTGAAGAAGAAACGAATCATCTCCTTGCTAAAGCCTCGATGACATTGAGCGAGTTTACAAGCTACTATCCGGGAAATTCACTATCCGGGATAATTGCGATTGCTTAATACCGTGCGAGCGAAGCCACGGGTAAAAGCCAGTAAAATATATTAAATCTAGCAGTTGTAAACCCGCTCCGCAGGTTTTTGCTGCTAGGCTCTGCAGGCGGCTTTTGTTTGGGCTTCGCCCAGTTAGTGATTGATCATTTTATTCCAATAGGAACTGGTTTCAAAAATAGCCTGTTTCTCTGATCCACTGTCATCAGTCATCAATTTCCTCACACAGCCGTTGGGAAAGTGGTGGGGTCCCCCTCCAATGATCCACTGTCATCGAGTGATAGTTACCGGTTCGAAGTAACCGAGAGAGGTAATGACGTCTTATGTAATGTATAGCTGCACGATACAACTATGTATACTGTATACTGTCAACTTTTACATATCCGGAAACATGCATTAAGTCTATAAATCCGTAGTACATATACCTAGGGGGGAATTTTCCACATGCGAGCTGCTGACGGAAGTAGCAACATCTTGTGACAGATTCTTGAATTAAAAACCGAATTACAACGGTAGTTTTGCCTGAAATTTCACCAACACAGATGTTATTTTGGCGCGGCGAGTAAGGCGTGGCCTCAGATATGCTATCGAAGTGGGGTTCTGAAATTCAACCACGCAGATCGAAGGGTATTAAAACTGTTTGATGATGTGTTTGGGGATTGGTGAGATATTTATGCATCGATCATCGATCGATTCGCCTTGTGACTGCCGCCTGCGACAGTCGCTTTTCGAGACCACCGCCCTTTCGCCCCGATTCGCTTTTGTCTGGCTTGTGTTTACACGGCCAGACACCTGCCACCTCGCAGCCAGCCGGCCCGACCGGCTCACTGCCCAGGCCCCCGCGCCACGGCCACAGGCCGACGAGACCACAGGACTGTCATCCCAATCCAGAAGAGGAAGAATATCATTCCTGCCGTGCGGATGTACTCCGCGCGGCTAGAAGCCGCAGACCCGGAGGAATCTCCTATCGTGATTCCCCCTGGCGCCCGCCAGTACCGCAGCAGGACAAAGACCGGGACCGTGCTGTACACGATCCCCGCCTTCCAGCCCCAGCAGCCAGTACAGAGCCACCCCGCAGACCCGAGGACAAGGCCGGCTATCCCCATGCCGCCCCCCGTGATGCCCGAGCCCGCCTCAGCACCCGGACCCAGCAACCGCCCCCCAGTAGGCCCAGCTTCGGGCTACGTACCGCCCCCCAGACCCCAGCAGCCATCCCAGGACATGGAAGCAACCCAGACGACTCAGGAGGAAGGTTGGACGAGGCCGTCCAACCCAATTAAGAGGCCCCTGTCACCGCAGGGACCGGAACCGGTTATTGTCGGTAACCGGTTCTCTGACCTCAAGGAGGTCTCTGAAGGCGGCGGCGCTCCGCAACCAAAACGCGCCAACACATCTAATCCCTCCCATTTCTCTTCCGCAGGTACCAGAAGCCAGCCCGAGAAGAAGGATCGCGTCCCTCCAGTGGTCATGACCCTGGGCACCCTGACTCACGCCCAAATTACCTCTACGGTACAGGGACACCTGGGCCACGCCAACTTCACCTTTCGCTACAACCGGGGCGGAACAGCGAACATTTTCGTGCGGAGCATGGCGGATCACCGCGCTCTCACAAACGGGCTGCGTGTGGAGGCGCGCGGCTTTCATACATACACGGCGGAGGCTGAAAAACTCAAGACGGCAGTCATCAAGGGCCTGCCAAACATCGAGACGGAGGAGATCGCCGCAGACCTGACGGATCAGGGCTTCCCCCCAGTCAAAGTCGTGAGGATGACGACCGCCGCTGAGTACCCGATGTACCTGGCTCAGTTTGGCAAGGAAGTGAACATGGGCCAGCTGAGGGCGGCAGTAAAGTACATCTGCCACTGCAGGATCCGCCTGCAGAAGCACCGCAGCAACCATCTACAGCACGGGACGCAGTGCTACCGCTGCCAGAACTTCGGGCACGGGTCCCGCAACTGCTCACACACCGCGAGGTGTGTAAAGTGCTTGGTGGAGCACGCCTCGGCCGAGTGCCCCAAAACCACCAGGGACGAGCCCGCCGCGTGCTGCAACTGCGGAGGCCCCCATCCCGCCAACTTCAGAGGCTGCCCGAAGAGGGTAGCGTACGTCACCTCCCTCCAGCAGCGACAGAGGCAGCCCCATCGCCCCGGACCAGGGGCCAGCAGGCCACATCCTCAGGCGCAGCAGACGACGAGGACGGATGGACGCTCATGGGCCCACGTGGCCGGCGGAAGAGCGGCCACCCAGCAGCCCGAGGTGCAGCCCGAGGCGCAGCCCGAGCCTCAGCCCCAACCGCAGCCCCGCTCGCAGACCTACACGCAGCAGTCCGCAGGCTCCAGAGACCCAGACGCCACGCTGATGATGTCCCTCCTCATGGGATTAGATGGCGTGCGATCGCAGCTGGCCAGCTGCACCTCCATATACCAGAGGGCTTGCATCCTGATGGAAGTCATCACCACCACCATCAATGTATAATCCCGAGATGGTGAACGTCCTCCTGTGGAATGCCTTCAGCATCCGCTTTAAGATTGATGAACTGCTCGCTCTGGCAAATAACACTAACATTGACATCATTCTCATTTCAGAAACACATCTCAAACACAACACACCGCTGAGAGTGCCCGGCTTTGAAGTTCACCGAGACGACCGACTAGAAGGAGGAGGCGGAGGCACCGCCATTTTCGTTCGTCAATCCATCACATCTACAAGGATCCCCACTCCGAAGCTGAAGCATACTGAAGCTACGATTGTCGAAGTCACCATAGAGGATAGAGCGCATACCTTCATCGCCGCCTATTGCAGACACCACAACCTTCTGGTGAGAGAAGATTTGGACAAATTACTTAATCTGCGCCCAATTGTTGTTCTAGGAGGAGATCTCAACGCCAAACACAACTATTGGAATAACTACAGAGGCAATGCGAACGGGAAAACGCTCTTTACGCATATGCAGACTCACAACTACACGATAATGGCGCCGGACAAACCGACATACCACGCAGTGCACGCACAGTACCCCAGCACTCTGGACATCGTACTCGAGAAAAACGTCAAGACGATCTCGCCACTGCGCACGCTGGATGAACTGTCATCGGACCATCTGCCCGTGAGCTTCAGTATTGGAGGAACGACTTCAAGGAGCCCCAGAAAACAGCGAAACTACAAGGACGCAGACTGGGAAGGATTCAAGAAAGAGATTAACGAACGAATTCACCTAACATCGGGATCTCTGCGCTCTACAGATGAAATCGACGAGGCCGCAAGCACTCTCACGGAAATCATACAACATGCACAAGACACACACATACCTCTCAAAGAAGTACACACACACACGATCAAGCTTCCCGAGCATGTCTTATCGCTCATCAAGGAGAAAAATCGCTTGCGACGCATCTACCATCGTACGCGCGACGGCTACTTCAAAACGGCCTACAACACTCTACAGCGGGAAATCAAGCAGGAAATAACGGACCTCAGACGCCAACTTTGGACGAAGAAAGTTACATCACTCACGCCAAAGGATAACAGCCTATGGAAAATGGCAAAAGCGCTGAAACATCAAGACCACACGATTCCCCCGCTAGAGAAGCTAGACGGCTCAGGATTGGCGCTGTCACTAGAAGAGAAGGCGAACGCGCTCGCCGACGGATTCGAGAGAGCCTACGCAGCCACGGACGGCCTATCTGATTCGGAAACGGATCGACTAGTAGAAGAATCTCTACGACATCTCGAACAAGCGGAGCAGACGAACGTCGAAGACATCCACTTCAGCACGCCGAGCGAAGTTGCCGTCATTATCAAGCGATTGAAGACCAATAAGGCGCCGGGGAGCGATCAAATACACAACATTTTACTCAAACATCTACCTCAGAAAGCCATCATATACATCACAAAGCTGTTCAATGCCTGTCTCATCACCGGAAATTTCCCACAGATCTGGAAGACGGCGACCGTGCTGCCCTTCTCGAAGCCAAACAAGGACAAGAGGCAGCCGACAAGCTACCGGCCGATCAGCCTACTCTCCACGCTGAGCAAGGTATTTGAACAGGTTATACTCAACAGGCTACTTCCACACCACGAAGAAAACAACACCTTGCCAGACGAGCAGTTCGGATTCAGAAAGAGGCATTCCACCACCCATCAACTCACCCGAGTAGCGGAATTTATCACCAGAAGATTTAACGAACATCGCTACATCGCCGCTGCACTGCTAGACTTGGAGAAGGCATTTGACACCGTTTGGATCAGAGGGCTACTGCACAAGCTGCACAGAACTAACACGCCCATATACCTAACGAGAGTGATACAAGAATACCTCAAGAACAGATCCTTCCGAGTCTTCATCAGGAACGCGCTGTCGTCACTACGTGAGATTCCAAAAGGCGTGCCACAAGGAAGTCTACTGGGACCTCATCTCTTCAACATCTTTACACATGACATCCCCCGAGACGAGAGATGCAACCTGTCTATCTATGCAGACGACGTCAAGCTGTACGTTTCCTCGCTGAAAGCCGAGATGGCGACCATATACCTACAGAGAGCGCTCGACGCTCTCGTAGAGTTCTACAAGATGTGGCGCCTCAAACTGAACGAGGCCAAAACCGAAGTCATCATGTACACGAGGAAACGCGTCAGAAGGACACCAGACGTCAACATCGAAATGGGCGGACACGTCTTAGAATGGAAGGATGAAGTCGTTTACCTGGGCCTGACTATGGACTCACGACTCAACTGGAAATCTCACCTAGCCAAGATGCACGCAAGAGCCAGAATGGCACTCGGCATGATGAAGCCCATCTTCAATAGAAAAAGTCCGCTACTTCCCAGAACCAAACTCCTGACTTACTATTCGCTCATTCGACCGGTGCTGACCTATGCTATTCCCGTGTGGAGTAGCATCTCACAATCTGACTTTACAAAACTACAGACACTACAGAATCTCTGCATTAAAATCACATACAACACTAGAATCAGAACAAATTTGAAAAGACTACATGCGAGAGAAGACATTCCGACCTTATTTGAATACACTCACAGACTGACAGACCGATTTTACAAATCTTTAAGACACAGTAAAAATAAACTCATACAGGAAATCGGTCAATACAATTCTCCCAGCGACTTCACATTCAAATACGTACACAGACTACCCAAACACATTCTGATGGACCTTGACCACATCTGGCATGAACCAGATTCAGACGCCGACGAGTGAGCGAGCAGTAGGTATTCCCGAACTCCAGACCCCTCCCCCGTAACTTATGTTTATATATCTATGTATATATTTATATAATATTGTATAGTATGTATGTATATGTATGTTTATCCCCGATAGTCCCATAAAGTATATATCTACATAAAAACAGACATACACCCCACACACACACAATGCAGGATATCGTACACCGATATCACTGAAGGCCGACCGGGTTCATGTTGACCGCCGGCCGAATCTTCCTGGATGAGGTTTTTCATGGTTTCCTCATTCCCGAAGGCAAATGCGGAAGAACTCCAAATAAAAGGACATGACCGCCTCCTTCCCACTCCCAACATAACACAAACACACACATATGTATTTATGCTTTCCAGTTTGCGGACGATCAAGAGTAAATGATGACCAATAAAGATGCAATTTTAGTAGGGTTTTTAGGTAACAATTTTTCCCTACCGATTAAATTCAGGACCTTAAGTCTATAATAAACAAGTAAAATTTTTAAATACCCACATGAGGTAAAGATTGCGAGGCGCAAATGACGCCGTTCTATTTGTATAAAGAACATTAACTTTAAATTCAGTAAATTTAAATGATTCACCTCTTCAAGGAATATAAGAATCTAGTAAATCAAAAAAAAAAAAAAAAAAAAGAGATATTTATGTATTGTTGCTATATTAAGCGTAGGAAATGTTTGAAACTTTGAAAATACCTTCTTTAACCCCCCGCGAAAGTTTTTGGATTATTACAACCACATGACAATACATATGAAAAGTTTTTTAATCATAACAAAAATTCTTGCAAAACTGCCAAAAATTTGAGAATGAAATTTTGCACAACAATGTTAGTCAAAATTCAATTTTCAAAACTCTTTAAATTAATAAATTAATTTGAAGTATTTAGATAATAATTTTAATCGAATCAAGAATTATAGATATTTTAAATAGGTACTTATATTGATTTTTTTTTATTGTTCTTATAATATTTGATTATTCTTATAATATACAAAAATGAATATTTCTAATATATGAAAAATGAAAATTTGAATTAAAAAAATATTAAATAAAATAATTGTAATAGGTGGCACGCGAACTGTTTGAAAACTAAATGTACTGAGACTGGATATATGGAACGCGGGAAGGGGATTGGCGGGATGGGGGAGCGAGAGAGAGAAGGCGGGGAAGGTGGAAGGGGAACGCGGAAGGGGAACGGGACTCGGGAGGGGAACGGGGACGCAAGGGAAAAGACACGCAGGGAGAAACAATTTAATTCTTTGAATATGGCATTGCAACGCACGCTGGGAACCAGCTAGTTTTTTTATAAAATTAATTTAATTAAACCCAAGCTAAGCACCTAAAAAACCTAATTTAGGCGCTTAGATTCATAGTTTAGTTTAAAATAAAAAAAAAGTAGAAAACTAACCTCAAAACATTCACACCAATAACAATGGCCGCCAAGTGAACAACCATTATAATTTTAACGAAATAACTATTCAAAATAAATTTATTTTCCATTTCCGAATACTGAAATAAATGCTTTTCATTATTTATTTATTTATTTATTTATTTATTAACGCCCTATTGGGCTTTTACATGTACAATACAAGTTTAATTTTTAACAACAATATAACCATAAAAAAATATTACAAAATATATAAATAAAGCATAGACTTAATGGAACTCGTAGGTACAATTCGTATACCCACGAGAAACAAAAACATTAAAAAAAATCAAAACACATTAATTTTACAATAACCTACTCGATGTTTGCATCTAGAATATGAACAATAAAAAAAAAACAAAACAGAATTGAAATAAAATAAAATGATTTCTCATTCATTATTTACATCTAAAGTGGTGGACTAATTTGGCTTTAAATGTTTCAAAGTTTAAATTAAAAATATCAACGACATCAGTTAATTCATTGCCCAATCTATGAATTCTTTCTAATACAGAGTTCGTGGCGAAGTTATTGTTGTGGAATAGGATATTTCGCCTTGTGTGTTTTGGAGGTATGTGTATACATAATAACTTTATAATGTCAGGGCAGTCCAACCTTGAATGAACAATTTTATAGAGTAAAAGGAGATCAAATATTATTCGCCTTTCAGATAATTTCGATAAGTAAAGTTTACTTCGTAAATTGACATAATTGATTTCAATAATAGGAATACCAATTTTGAAATTAATAAAACGTAAAAAAATTTTTTGAATTTTTTCAATTTGTAAACAATGGGAATTGAAATGAGGACATCAAATGCTTGAATTGTATTCAACCTGACTTCTAACCAAAGACGTGTACAGTAATTTTATGGTTTTTATGTTATTGAAGTCTTTAGCGATTCTGAGAATAAATCCAAGCATTTGTAATCCCTTACTGGTAATGCTAATAATGTGATTCAAGAAGCGTAATTTGGAGTCAAAGATAAACACCAAGATCGTTAAATTCAAAGACTCTTTTTAGAATGGCATTGTTAATTGAGTAGTCGAATAATAAAGGGGTTTTAGACCTATGGAAACTGATCATTTGGCATTTGTTGATATTAAGATATAATTTGTTTACGATGCACCATTCATAAAGTTTATTTAAGTTACTTTGTAAAGCCAAACAATCAGAAGAATTTTTGATCGATCTTTAGATCGAAACATCTTTAGATCGTCGGCGAATAGAAGAAAGTGAATATTATCGAAAATTAATGAAATGTCATTGATAAATAGTAGGAAAAGAATTGGTCCTAGGTGGGAACCTTGAGGGACCCCACTTAAAGCAACAAAAGTGTAAGAAGTTGTGGAGGTAATTTTTACAAATAGTTTTCTATTTGATAAGTAACTTCTAAGCCATTCGAGAAAGTTGCCGCTTATTCCCAAGTGTTCTAATTTTTCAATTAAAATGCGATGAGAAACAGTATCAAAGGAAATTTGCTAAAATCAGTATAAATTGTGTCAACTTGATGACCTTTGGACAGTGCATTAGAAATAAAATTTTCGTAAAGCAATAAGTTAGATGACGTAGATCTGCCTGGCATAAAGCCGTGTTGGAATGATGATATAAGTGGTTTAATTTGATGCATGATTTTACTTAATATAATCTTTTCAAAGAGTTTAGGGAGTGATGACTTAATACATATAGGTCTATAATTTTCAATTCGACTCTTATCTCCTTTTTTAAAAATAGGTGTTATAAAACTACTTTTCCATATTTCAGGAAAACAACCTGTAGATAAAGATAAATTGAAAATTATAGTAATAGGAAGAGCTAGAACATTAATACAGTTTTTAAGTAATATTGGGGGAATCAAATCTGGCCCCGAATTCAACTTGATATCCAGCTGTTTGATAGAAGTTATAACATCATTAACTTCCACATGGATGTTATGCAAGTTGAGAGAGCTTTTGGTAAATTGGGGTTTGTCAGATAAAATGTTGTCATTGTCTTCAACATATACACTCTTAAAGAAATCTGCAAATAAATTTACAATAGCGTTTTTATCATGACCCACTTTTTTCTCGTAAAACATTGTACCGGGAAAGCTAGACTTATTTTTCCGAAAGGAGTTAGCGTAATTCCAAAAGTTATTAATATTTGTCAAAATAGAATTTTCAACTTTGTTGGTATATTTCTTAAAACATGCTTTCGATTTCCTGGTACAATCATTACGCAGAACGGAGAATGCGATATAATTATCTAGCGTTCTGTTTATTTTATAATGTTTGTGGGCAATTTTTTTTATCATAAGTATTATTATCTCACCGTAGCGTAAAAAAGTTAAAATTAGGATATTAATGTATGTCCCATTTTTCTTATGTTTATTATGTCCCACTTTTCTATATGTTTATTATGTCCCACTTTTATATATGCTTAATATGTCCCACTTTTCTATATGTTTAATACGACCCACTTTTTTCTACATGTTTAATATGTCCCACTTTTCTGTATGTTTAATATGTCCCACTTTTCTATATGTTTCATATGTCCCACTTTTCGATATGGTTAATACGTCCCACTTTTCTATGTGTTTAATATGTCCCACTTTTCTATACGTTTAATATGTCACACTTTTCTATATGTTTAATATGTCCCACTTTTCTATATGTTTCATATGTCCCACTTTTCGATATGGTTAATACGTCCCACTTTTCTATATGTTTAATATGTCCCACTTTTCTATACGTTTAATACGTCCCACTTTTCTATATGTTTAATATGTCCCACTTTTCTATATGTTTAATATATCCCACTTTTCTATATGTTTAATATTTCCCACTTTTCTATATGTTTACCCAGCGTTTAAATATGTCAAGTTCGCTTCCACAATTTAAACAACTGTCATTAAAAAAAGTTTTCGTGCTGTGTAAATTGCCTATATGGAAGGAGCACTTTTTTCAGTAAACGAATCGCGTTGTCAAACTAAAGCAAAAAACCACTAAAAACCAAAAAAAAAACATTTTTTCTAAAAAAAGAATAAAAGAAAATAATGAGATCATATACTCAGAAGTTTTGGTATTAAAAGACTTAATAGTTTGTAAAAACTAGGTTGATGGAAACGGATCGTTTCGTAATGTTTACGTAAGAATTATATGTCATTCTAAAAGCCCTTTTAAGGTTTTTTAAAACATGTTATTTGATATTAAAAACAAATACAGTTGTTTTTGATTGAATTTAGTGAGTTTCCGTGAATAAACCGGAAAATTGATACATTTTCTACACTAAAAGTTAACGTTATTTTTTCACGTCAAATTAATAACGCTTTCGAAATCACGGTTTTTATGAATGATGTTGAAAAACATGCGTTTTGAAAGTATCATTGTTAATTTTGACATACCTTCGGTAGAAACTATTGCGAAGATCTCCAAAATGGGTTTTCCTCTGTAGTTTCAATATGTTTACATGGCACTGCGACGCATTTATAGATGCATGGAACCTTCCGAAATTTTCCAACCAAACAACACGAAAATAAACAGAAATTAAAGCGAAAATGTTTTTAGAACCGATCCAAAAGAAGTTTTTTTTAATATTTTACGAGATATGTCCGAAATTTTGTGTTTTAAAGACGATTTCTGCGAATGTGATCACATTGTTGACAGCGCGCGATGACAGCCGGCCATTTGCAATTTGGGACGTCCTCTTCTTTTAATCCGAACATGCAGCCTTCAAAG
Source organism: Glyphotaelius pellucidus (assembly GCA_936435175.1). Taxonomy (NCBI): domain Eukaryota; kingdom Metazoa; phylum Arthropoda; class Insecta; order Trichoptera; family Limnephilidae; genus Glyphotaelius; species Glyphotaelius pellucidus. Next base: position 3,726,002 of record OW386560.1, on the reverse strand, counting down.
GGGGTGGATAGGGATGTGTCGGAGCGCCGCGAAAATCGATATTTTGTGTAACGAGAAATACGTTATGCATGGACTTCAAATCGGAATTTGTCCAATTTGATTCGTTTTTTACATTTTCACCCAACGTAGCTAACCACTACCGTATCCGCCTCTTAAATTGAAAATGATAAGTAAATGTACATGCATACAAAATTTTTTTTACAATAACTCCACATAGGAAACCCTGAGGAAAATAATACCCTTCAGGGCCTATGTCATTTTTGGGGATGCTGTGAGGAGGTTCTTTTTAGGAAAGGAAAGAAAAGAAGTTTTGAAAAGAAAAAGGGTGTGAGGGGTGGGTAGGAATCTGGGGGTTTGTGTGTCCAAGAGAGACGGACGTGTGTCCAGGAGAGAAGGGACTCCCTCAACCATTCTCTCTCAATCCGGCCTGCCATGCAGCCGGTGGGTAGACGCCTACACCGTTAAGACCCGGACAAACACGGGTACCCGGGTTCACGGGATGAATTCATTAAAAAATAAACTTTGGAAATTTTTATTAATTATTTTTACATGGAACGACAAAAAAGTAAGGTGACAGTAACCTTCATAATACATTTGTCTAATATAATATTTATGTTTTTTTACTATTTTTAGTAATTTTAGTAGAAAAAACGTAAAGTGAGCCATTTTTAAAGTTTTTAAGTTGATTTTCATTTGTAGTACTAATAGCACAATGATTTTCTGCTATCAGTACTACATCATCTGCAAAAAGCATAGTCTTGAGAATTCCGTTCGTTTCTCGAATCGTTGAATAATTCATGACTATTATGAATAGCAGTAGGCTGAGGACAGATCCTTAGTATCCTTCATGACTTCATAGATCCTCTGAGTTCATCGTAATAATAATAAAAAAAAACTGTAATTAAGTATTTACGTATTGACAATGCCTGTATATCCGGATATACAGTCATCACGATGAACTTAGAGGATCTACGGAATCATGAATATTAATGGTCAAAAAGAAATCGATAGAGGAAAATTCGAACGCCCTAAATAAATAAATTATAAGTTACACATGATGAAGTAATCGCCCTACCGCCCCATCCCTAGTAGTAAACAAGTCCTTAAAAATTTTCCATTGAAAATTTTCTAATACATAATTCATAACATCATTAAATTACCACACAAAACCGCTGAAAACATATTAATATAACACAAAACGACTTTAAAACATAAAATTAGTTCATTATTTAGCTGTAAAACGTAATAAGTATTCATTTTGATTCATTATTTTAAGTTAGCATTTTCCAAATGAAAATAATGCGTTTTTAGTTCGGGGTTTGGCCGCTAGAGCGCCCAGCCAGCCCATTGGCGCCATTGTTATCGAGTTTCTATATGGTTTGTAAACACATTTAGGGGTGACGAAATGGGTTTGAATATTTTTTATATTATATTTCAAGGCTTGCGTCTTTTATGCGCGATAATTCCGAGCAAAAGATTATTCCTGCACCGCCTTGGTAAAAGAGAGGAAAGAAATTCAAAATGGCTTAGCTGTTTTAAATGATCAGATCTGAATAACTAGGTACATCTTTATCTTTTCCTTCTTTATCTTCTCGTTCTTTAACGCGTTCAACCCATCGTTCAGCCTCATAACACGTCCCAACAGCATTGACAATTTCAGTGTCAACGCCTAAATTTTCAGCTCGCGATGTCATTTCCAGTGTGACAAATATGTATATAACTACTTGATCAATAAATAGGAAAAATACTTTAAAAGATAAAATTTTTGATTTGTATCTAATATTTTTATATTACTTGCGTGGCAACTTTCCCTTAACTTTCCCTTATCCCCCTCCTCCCCTTACCCTTCCCAAACCAAATACCTATTTTGCAGTCTATTTCAGTTATAATCACACTTATTTTATTGTTGTGTATTGGTTTATCATTTGTTGAATTTAGATTTGTACTATTATTATTTTTTTAAATTGCTGCTTAGTTCTGTTTTTTTTTCATTTTTCTTAAATATTCTAGTTAACATTCAGTTAGTCTTGTTTCTAAATACCTATCTGTAAACATTAATAATTGGTCTGTTTTTTTATCATCCTCTTATGTGTATTTTATTACTAACACAACACAAGAAATCACAACAAACTTCATATACCAAAAATCAAATCAACAAAATATGGACTAAGATCCCTAGAATACATAGCTCACGCAAAATATAATCAACTACCCAACGAGATCAAACGTGCAAGTCAATGTAAAAAGACCCAAACTAACATGCTCAAACTTCATCTTATTAATGACTATCTGAAATAATAATGTTGTGTATGTCCCCATCATATGTCCATTTAATACATACAGCTATATGTTTCATGTAATGCGTATCATTCCCGCAATGAGTTTATTAACTCCTGGGAGTACAATGCTTTATATAATATACTATATTCTGTATTGTATACTTTTGATAAATAAAAAAAAAAATAAATAAAAGACTGTTTATGTTCCTTAAATACATAAATAAACAGGCAACTTAGGCAAAACCGGGTACTAAAATAAATCATAAAACACTTTCCAGGTTTCACGCAAACGGTGCCCTCACACCAGGGCGATACTGAGAAAACCTCAAATCTTTTTACAATTTTTTTATTTTTTATTAAGTTTCTTTATTCTTTGAATTGTTTTTTACATGAATCGGAGATTTTTCGACCACCATACTAGGCACATGCCCGTGTTGTGGTGGTCGATAATTAGTCGTCAATAATTTATCTCTTCATTAGGAACTACTTACTGGATAACCAACACTCCTGCCATAGGTCACCCCAAGTAGTTCGCTACGTTTGATGACTTGGCAGAGGTGCCCGGGTTCATGGGGTATTGTTTGTCTAGGTCTTGGCGGCAAATACGTTTGCCCACCTGTCCGGATCGGGAGAGACTGGTTGATGTAGACCTAACCTAGACTTCTCCAGCCGGACTCTCTCGGCCCATCGCCTTGCACCGCAGCGAGAGGGATGGTTTCATACGTCCGTCGCTCGTGAACACATTGACTCCCAGATTCCTACCCACCTCTCATACATTTTTCCTTCCCAGAACTTCCTCTCCTTCTCTTCCCATAAAAGACCCCCGCACAGCATCCCCAAAGATGAAACAGGCCTCGAGAGATTTTTTTTCCCTCAGGGCCTTCTGTGTGGAGCTAATGTAATTTAATTTTTTTTCTGTCTTAATTTTGGACAGCCCTGTCAATCTCGCGCTTGCGCAAATGAAGAGTAGGAACCAACCCCTTTCAGAAAAGTACTTTATTATGATATTTACATTCACTTAAATGCATTCCGAAGGTCGCGGGTTCAAATCCCTGCGTGAGCCACCATATTTTGTTCGATTGATTTTTATAATTTCAGAATTTATTAATTTTAAATAATATATATGCGGCACGTCCCTGAGTGGAAGATTCTTTCAATATCGCCCTCGTATAAGACCACCATTCAGAATTGAAATATTGCTTGCAATGGCTTTAGCCGTGTGACCAGATCTGGATAGCCAGGTACTTAACCACTTTCCTCTTCTCCGTTTCCTTCCCCTCTCCACTACCTTCAGCATCACAACTTACCCTATTGGATTTGGCAGTGTCTCGCTGGCCCTAGACAATTTGGGAGGCGGGTGTGCGTACTGTCGCCCCGGTAACCATTTATTGGATAACCAACACCTCTGCCGTAGGTCACCCCAAGTGGTTCGCTATGTTTGCTGACTAAACAGGGGCACCCGGATTCATGGGGTGAGGTTTGTCCAGGTCTTGGCGGCGGATACGTCTGGCCACCAACTGCGTGGCAGACCGGATCGGGAGAAAATTTTAATAGGGCTCTCTCCGAACATTGCCTTGCACCGCAGTGTGAGGGTTGGATTTATACATCCGTCACTCCTGGACACACTGAACCCCAGATTCCTACCCATCCCTTTTCCTTCCCAGAACTTCCTCTCCTTACTTTCCTAAAATCACACCCCACTCCAATGTCGGGCAATCGGAGAAAAAAGTTTTAAATTGCTCTGTCGCTCCAGTTTTTTTTAAATAATTACTTTTTTTCGTCAATTGACCGCAGGAACATACCTACTGAATAAGTGATTTTGCTTGTATATGTATAATGGTATGTATACATTTGCGACCCGAAGATCGAATTATGGGAAAGAAACGAAACTACCGCCAACGGCGTTTCCCGCTGATGAACCACGAAAAACCTTGAAATACCATAAAATACCATAAAATAACATGAAATACCAAGAAATGATAGGAACGCTATATAAATAGCATTTACTTTTATCAAGTATTTTTATTTCATCAATTTATATAATGTAAATAAATTTACCGAGTGGACGGAGGATGAAGAGAATCTATTTTTAAAGCCTCGATTTTGTTTGGATAAAAACATTTTTTTATATTTTGGCGACACTTGAATTTTGTTTGTTAAATCTTATACATTAAAATCAATTTTTGTTTGTTTGTTTCTTTGTTTGTTTGTTCGTATGTTATGCGCTGCCATACCATTCATCAGATTGCGATGAAACTTTGGTGATTTGTTGCGCGCACTCCCGCGAAGGTTATAGGCTACATACAATGGTAAGCTCTAGCGTTATGAAACTCGTGGTGACCGGCCAGCTCAGAACCATCTCAGATAAGTCATTTAGAGTGATAAAAAAATGTATATAAAAAATGGTTAAATAGGTTATATTAGGTTAGGGTTATCGGCTAATTTAAAATTATTTTTTCATAGATTTTAATGACTTTTCAAGGAGGTGTTGAGTTGACATTATTCCCAGTTGGCATGGAACCGAAATTCGTATAAATGAAAATAAGTGTATTTTATATATGTATTTTAGCGGCAGGGAGAGGTTATTCACGGATGATCTGTCCCCTGATCAAAATATAGGAATAATTGTTGAATGTTTTAGGGCGTTTGGAAAAAGGCCAGTTCGAAAACTTAGATTTGTGAAATGTTGTGATGTTATGAAAGGGGTTTAGTGATGATTGGTTTGAGGTGTTTATTAGTTAGATGGATATATTGTCAATTCCCGTGGAGTGTGTATTTTTGTGTGAGGTGATGATTTCAGTGATTTCTTGTTCTGTTGTTGGAGTGAGATTAAAAGGGTTATGACTTATTGTGTACAAGAACCAAGAGCGATCTGGTACTTTTATTCAAATTAGTTAATTAATCACTTGTCGCACCTGACTTAACAAAACTAACAACATTCCGAGTACCAAATCGTGACACGAGACTTCCAGAGCTGTTCTTTGTTTATCCGCCAAATACTAACTATTTCATTAGCTCCCCAATCCAAAGACTGCATATAGCCCAGTCAATGAACGCATTGAACTGGAACATGCTAGAGGAAAGCTGAATTTTTGCAGGTGAATAGTACTTTTTATGTGGAGTATTTTCCAAAAAAGTCCCTACCCCTCCCCCGCTTGCTTCCTCCCCTGTCCAGTCCCAAACTTTACAATTTTAGAGTTCTACAAAATCCATTATATCTCTTAAACTATTATATGCATCTGAAAAAAAATTTCTCCGTTAAACTTCTTAAAAAGCTGTCTAAAAATAAGTTTTATATTTGTTTTTGTTATCTATTACGGTTTGGCAAATAATAATGACATTGTCGCAAAAATAATTTTTTTTTTCGTAAAATTTTGATTTAAAGGTGAATATTTTTTTTATCTGGGGGAACACGCAAAAATATTTCTTATAATTTATTTGCCAAATTTAATAAGCTTTAAAACGATGTATAATATTGCTTACCTTTATTCTTAATACTGTACAAAATCCGATTCGATAGCGGGGCGGCACGGCATGCTTAGCGGTCGGGCCCAGCCCGCTGTGCTTGCAGATGACCGATTTGAGCTTAGGTAGGTATTTATAGTTTTAAATTGAAAGTACTTTTTAATAGTACTACTTTTAGAGTACTTTTTAATTGATTCACGATATAAAAACGCTTCAACACTAAACTGTATAGTAATAGTAGTAATGGAGGCTTTCTTACCTTTCTTTAAAAAAATGTCTTCAAATAAAGGTGGATGCGAAGCTAGTTCAAACTCAAAGTAGGATTTGAGCTTTGCAGGACTGTCACATACGCATAATATTCTATTGAATATTTTAGGGTTGATTATAAATCCTTTGTTTCTAACTTTGTTAGATTTATTACTGGCTTGAGTATCAATCATATCCGATCTGTGTAGTTTTACTTCTGAAAAACTTTGCCTTGCCATTTTCTTCATAGCTTTGAACCCTACCTCATAAGCATCGTCATATGTTTTAGTTGAATCTGATACTAATCTCGAAGAAATGCAAATTAATTCACCAGACTTTCGAGCAAAAGTATTGTGTGTCACCAGTATGAATTTTGTTAAGTCTTGGTTATCCCGTAACTGACTCTCCCTAAGCTCAACATGCTGCTCACTTTTCTTGTAACTTAAACCCAAGAAACTATGAAAAGCTTCACTGATTGAAAGGAATAATGGAGCTCCTAATATCCATTTACTGAGAAATCCCACACCCTTGCGTAAGTGCTCCTACTGTTTTTAATGATTTCATCGATTTTATCAAGGATTGTTCATGTCAATGCACGTATCAGTCCAAACTCCTGAGCAAAACATATTGTTAAGTAAAAACATATTGTAAATTTTGCTGTCCGACTTGTCGCTTTGATTGTGTTTTAAGTGTCGGTGAAATGTTTAAGATTTATTGCAACTGTTTCGTCTTCACAAGCTAATTCATGTGACATCTTCTTGTTCACAATATTTCTTTTATTTCACGAGGAAAAAGTGTATCATGAGAGTCATTGCAAATTATTTTGACGATTGCAGCACCTGTAAGAACATAGGCTCTTACAGCTCTTGCATAAGCGTGTCCTTTTATCATGTGTATATCACTGTGGGACCTCCGTACACAGTTTTCCATAAATCTTCGAGCCCACTTTCTTCCGTGATCCAATACATCCCAAATATGATATTTACAAATGGTACTTCCTAGTCGTACAATAATTTTTGAAATTTCAGATGATCCACCAGCCCCCGCTACCATTCAATAGGTTTGAGAAAAAGCGGTTGGTCGAAGTTACAATGTCACACAATCGTTCATAAACCCGTTCCAGCTAACTTTTGAATGCACAATGCTAATTTTATGTCACTTGACCACAAATAATTGGTTGGAGATACAAAAGATAATGAATCGGCATGCTCTTTTCTGAAAGATATACATTCACTGAGATGGTTACATCTTTCAAGCCGCTCTTTTTTCTCTTCGCGTAACAAGGTTGAGGATATTTTCTTGATTAACGAAATTTCCATTTCATCACTGAAGACGAAGTACACCTAAACTTATAAAATTAGAGGCTGGATTGATGCACATTGCACTTTATTCTTCCCACGGCATGAAATGTGCTTAGGCCATCAAATGTTTTTATATTAACGTCGGCATTTTCGAACACAAATTGTGTGAATGTATCATCTTCGATTGTAGGAGGCCCAGCTCTTATTACAGATCTTTGGTATCTGTCACCTTCACGACACGACGAACAAATGCCCAATGACGACAACACTTCTATTAAATTCTTAGATCCGTACATTCTCTGTAGAAAACACAAACTTGTCTGAACTGATGACAAAAAAACTTGTTGGCCTAAAATTGGCCTTGCAGATGCTATTATGGCGTGGTTAATTACTAAACGTCTTCTCGTAACATCAGGTCCATTATCATACAATCTCTTCTTGGTTACAGTTAACGTGAACAGATTCAGAGTTTCAGGAACTAAATCATCACCCCCACGACTGATTTCCGGAACATCAGGATAGCTTTCACAATCATGTGGCATTTTTAAAAATATCTTTTCTGATTATTTCTGCGGCAGCAAGTATACAATTCTTAAACATTCCAGATTTGCATTCTTTTCTTTGTTTCTGTACCAGTCGCCTAGTATCTTATAACTTGAGTGAGACATGCACATGACAGTTTTTCTGCCAAAAATACACGTATACATAAAATCTTGAAAATAGTCAATTACTTGTTTTTTAGGAAATGTATATGAGTACGGAAGATCACTGCCACAAATGTCTTTTACTATTTTCCCTAATTTCTCTAATATAAACTGACATTCGTCAGTATTTTCTAAAAAACTACAGAGTTTAAGAAAATTTTTAGCTGAATTATCATATTTAGGTGTTCCTATAGGAACAGGTAAAAGTAAACCAACTCAGTATATATACTGAGTTGGTTTACTTTTACAGAACTTCTTGTAGCAAATACCATGATAGCGAGCTTCTGCTACGACCAAATGAAACACACCTAAAAGTTTAAATTTTATTTTTGCACCCCATTTGTCATCTATTATATTACAATGTTTCCCCTATTTCTGGTCTTAACACCAAATGTATTTGTTAACGATATTTATGAGATAGTTTAAGATCAAACGCTGTTTTTTATTATCACAAATAATACTCACAAATAGTTCTCCGTGAAATTAAACGTATTTTCTAAATGCCTTAGGAATGGCTGAGGTGTACCTACTGGTCAATAGGCTACAATTAACATTTGTAAAAGCTTTAATACTGCTAGGCTTATTATACATTTTTCTACAATCTACGTGCACAGTTGGTTACGCTACCTAAAGTGGTTATTTTAACATAATTATTATCTCTTTCAATACTAGCGTTAATTAGCATTTGTAACCCTTTCTTTACTTTAACAAAATTTCCTGGAAGGTATTTTTTACATAAAATACACAATAAGTTCTCTTCAGACATTTTCAATGTTTTTTTTTTTATTTATTAATTGTTAATTAATTTTTTCTCAATATTTTAACCTGATGAAGGAGGGAAAACGCACAAAAAACTTGATACACGGCTTGGCGCAACCACGTCAAAATGTAACCACAAAACCGACACACACCTTAACCTTAAGACATATCTTTTTTTTAACATATGAGATCAAACTGACCATATTTATTTTTTTTTTCGTTTGTTTCAACTTGATAAAACAGTCAGTAGCGACGCGACAAGAACTACATGTCGCTTGGCCTCGCCACTCCGTGTTACGGCCAGCCCGCGCACGCCGTTGCGTTTGTCCACTATTTTCGATAGAAATAAAAGATGTAAGTAAACATTGTTATGCATGGTTTTAAAGCTTATTAAATTTGACAACTTATTTGTACAAAGTATTTTTTCATATTTTCTCAGACAAAAAAAATATTCAACTTCAAAAAATAATTTTGCAAAAAAAAATTTTTTTTTAACAATCTCATTATTATTGGCCAAACTAATGCAGATATTAAAAAAAGTTTTATTATAGAATTTTTAGGCAGTTTTATAAGAAATTCAACGACGAAATTTTTTTTCTGATAAATCTTTTAGTTTACGAGATATAATCGCTTTAGTAGAACCCCACATTTTAATGTTTGGGAGGGCACAGGAGAGGAAGCAAGCGGGGGAGGGGTAAGGACTTTTTTGGAAAATACTCCACATAAGATGTACTATCTACCTGCAAAAATTCAGCTCTCCCCTAGCATGTTCCAGTTAGGGCCTGTTTTTTGTCTAGATTGACTGGGCTAATGGAAATAAATTCAGTTCCGTTGATATTTTCATTTATTCCTTGCCAAAATTTATATCAGAAATTTCTAAAATTCTGATATAATTTTTTTTATTATTATTCTAATAATGTTATTTCTTTTTAATTCTGCTTCCTTCCCTTTCCTTTTAGTGTAAAGAAAGAGAAATAATAATACAATTTTAATTTTAATTTTATTGTTTCTATTTCTATTATTACTATGTTCCACGATTGTTGTAAATGCTCCAAAGGCGTAAATAAACAAATAAACGCATATTTTCGAGGGAGATATTGCTTGTCAATAGTCGGAATAATAGAAGAGCATGTATGAGACGATGTATGAATGTGAACGAGCCAAGGAGTGTGTGCACAGATCGAGTTGTTTGGCGGTCCGTCCTCTCTGCCTACCCATGCGTGATGGTTAGTTAGTTAGTTAGATATTGCTTGCAAGACTCTTCAGATACTTTATTTCTGCTTAGGATATTATTTGTCAGGTCTGATCCGATTGTGGAGAAGAATTGGTTGAAATGATTTGTGATTATTTCTGAGTTTTCAGATGCATTTAATGTTATATCTGCGATGGTGATCTTATTTATGGGTGTGGTCACTTTTTCTATGTAACATATTTCTTTAAAAATGTTCCAGATTTGTTTATTGTCATTAGCAGCTTCCTCTATCTGTTTCCTACGGTAGTCTTCTCTGGCCGTACAGGTTATTTTTTACAAGCATTTCTGTAACGTTTAAAGAATAAGAGAGATTTGTAATCAGTACAATTACAGTACTTATGAAGTTTGTCACGCTTACAGTGTAAAATACCATTTGTTATCCAAGGTTTTAGTTTAATTTTAATTTTAATTTTATGACTATGTATGGATGTATTATAAATTTATGACCCTCTTCAAATAGACAATGTAACACGATTTTCGTTCACGATTTAGGGACGTGTATTTTACCGATGTCTTCGGAAATTGTCAAGGCATTTGTGATTTATTTCTTACTATTGAGAGTTCATCGGCTACGTTTTCTACTAGAGTAAGTACAAATTTTGCAACAATTTAAACATTTTTTGTGATTAAAGTATAATGTTTTATTGTATCGATATTATATTTTATACCTAGTGTTTTCTCAATATATGTTGTGTCACTTGTGTGCTTTCAGGGTTCAATATATTCGAAATGTTTAATAATCCATCGTGCCAATTAAAAAATTCAATTTATTCTACAACAATACTCCTATACATTCATAAACACAAGAAATAACAGTTGACACCTTTATCCCGCCAGATTAATTTGTTCGGTTTTCGGAGCAACTTGTATAGGTCTCGTAGAAATCGTTGTCTCCTATTAAGGTTAGAAAGATGATCTTAAAGGTGTTAAAAAGAGGAAACACACCATTTCTATTTAAATCTAAACATTACACACAAAATAATTTAAATGTACACCTTTATGAATTCAGAGTTTCCCGCCGCAGTTTGAAAAAAAATTATGAAACTTTAAGAATTTTTAAGAAATTACAGACACTTCTGGATTGCCAGAATACTGACGAGCAAATATGCCGAATGATCGAAAATTAATTTTGTGTACTAAGTGGGGATGTGACGGATCTTCTGGGCAGAGTGAATACAAACAAATTCTTTATTGACTCACCTGTTAGAATCTCAAATTCGCGAGCTAACGGAGTCAAAGATATTCGAGTGAACGGGAAAGCATTTTCGGTCAAACATCAATTATTTTGTCAAGTTTTAACCGACACCATCTTCTTCTACAAGCGTGAATGTCTTGTAAAGCACAGATGTAACCCCTTATTAACCCCATGTACCTGTCCTTCTTTAAGTAGAGTTGATAGTATTAAATATCTTGGTATTCAAATAGATGATCTTCTTAAATGGAAGGTACATGTTGCAAACCTAACAACAAAACTGAGGAAACTCATTGACTTCTTTAAAAATGTTAGGGATATACTAAATAGAAAGAAACTTTAACAAGTTTACTGTTCTCTTATACAATCATCACTTGAATATGGTATTATCATCTGGGGAAGTGCCACAAATACTTGCCTGGATCCCTTAGAAAAGATTCAAAAACTAATTCTGAAGGTAATTCTTAAAGTTCCGTTGAGGACGAGCGCAGATTTTATTTTTAAGATGCTAAGTAAAACTGAAAAAACTGTATTAAAAAAATATCCTGCTCATCAATTCTAAAATTCACATATGTTTGAAGAACGAATAAGCACTAGAGCCTTAAAAGAGTCACATGTAAAATCTTTTAATATCCCAGTTTATCAAACCTCTTATGGGCAAAGAAGTTTTAAATATAATGCTACTAAGCTATTCAATTCGCTACCCACGGACATTAGAAAAACGCAGACCACAAGTTTATTTAAAAGTAAAATCATTGATTACCTCCAATAAATATATCGATAAGGAGTATTTCATATCATATTCACACTTGAATGGTATAATGTAAAAAAAAAACTGATTTTGTTAACTGTTATTATTAAGTATTGTATAATGTAAACAAAAACCTGGATAACAGCCACCGTGTAAATTGCCATCTCAAGACAGGCTTTCATCAGGCATCTCACAGGCCTTTCACGTAAGATCTTATCTTTCTAGTAAGATGGGCAATACGTCATTACTGAAACCAATGTAATATTTAAATAATGAAATAAATAAAAATAAAAGCCCAAAAAATGAATGATCATGAATATGTAAGACAACGAGATGACCGAGAGGAAACTTACACATCTGGTTTATCTACGTTTCATGTTTTGATTCACTCGTAGAATTGATAATTCATATTTCATACAATTAGTCATTCATGAAGTGGTTCACCATAGATAAAGAAATTAAGAGAGAAAAGGCTAATATAAAACATATACGCAAGAACCATTTCACAGTGGTCTCGGTTTGATTCTAGATAAACCAAGACATGTTACTGGCAATAGTAATGACGGAAACACAGCTAGAAGATTTTTTCTCTAATCCTGCTTGTTTTGCTGATGTAAGCGAAGAAATAATTCGAAGGTTATCTATAATTTTACAGACCATGGCATGCAGAGCCATAAATGCAAAGAAATTTTGAGATTATATAATTGAAACCGCAGAATTACATGTTAGCAAGTACAACAGGTATTATTTTATTTTATTTATTTAGGGCTTTTACGTATAGTGCAGTACATGTTTTTGACAAAATATTTTCGCAGATTTCACGGTGCCTCGAGTAGAGAATATCTTCAAGAAAAATGCAATTATCCAAATTTACAAAGATAATATCATCAAAAACTTTGAAACCCACCAATCAAAAAGATAACAAGACAACATCAAAATACCAAAATTTAATACCAAACTAATGCAAAACAATTATATCTATTTAGGAATAAAGTATTTCAATAACCTTCCGATTGAAATAAAACAAATCAAAGACATCAATAAACTGAAACTCAAACTGAAGCTACACTTCATCAGGAATAATTAATTAAATAATTACCTGTTTTTCTCTTTCTTTCTATTTATTATCAATCTATATTCATATCTATTTTATTTATATTTTTCGAATTTCTCTAAAGTGCACAATATTTTAGTATGTAACCATATCCTATGTATGTACATCTTCACATATAGATGATCCAGAAGTTTCAATTGTTCCCATTATATACTTACCTATTGCATAATGTTATTCTATTTCAGTGTAACTCGCTCATCAAGCACAATAACTAGCTTCTTCTTTGGTGAGATTGCAATTCTAAATAATTTCTGAACCAATATGTAATTTATATAACACCTCTGTATACTTATGTATCTATATTAAATAAATAAAATAAAAAGTTGGCACAAATAGAATGTAATTTAAGTGAAAATTGAAATAAAAATAGTTTATGAAGTAGGTAGAAATAGTTGGCACATACGTCGTTTGAAGTTTGGCAAATTCAAATTGTTGTCAAATACATCCATATGGTTTAGGCATTTGTTACCAAGATTATGTAAACATTATTTTGGAGAATGTTAACTATCGAACGAACAACCAGAACATCTAGACAAATATAATATCTTAATATTTGTCTAGTTGTTCGTGATGATACATGAAGATTTATTAATTTCAGGAGTTCACAACAATCGAATTTAGAGTCTAATAATTTTAATAAAAAGGTTTGGTCGTTTATTTTTTGTCTGTTTTCTAAAGTTGGAATATTTAAAATATTCATTAACAACGGGTAATTTAAGTGCTCTAAAGGAATTTTATGTTTAAAGTTTAAGAAACGTAGAAATTTTCTTTGAATTCTTTCAACATTATGAAAATGAATATGAATTTTGTAGAAGGGCGGCCACACTATGGAGTTATGTTCCATTGGGCTTCTAACAAGGGAAATGTATAACAGTTTAATGATTTGTAACGATTCAAAATTTTTAATTATTCTTTTAATTTAATCATAATGTTTTCACATCGTTATTTACAGTTCGTTGAATTTTTACTGTGAAGTCTAGATTCTCTTTCATTATTAAGCCAAGATCTCGCATTTCAGTTACTCTTTCTAAATTTACTGCATTACATGACGGCTTCGGTGAATAACATTTTATTGCGCGGAGAAAATGTAATTAAACGCTTTTATATTATATATCACCATTATTATGATAATAACAAAAGATGAAACACATAAAATACCTACGTGTGACTGTTTCCTCCAAAGTACTACTTTTTCCTTTGGAGGAAACAGAAATATCTTACTACGGTTCAGCCACGGCGACGGGAATTGCATTTCATTTTCTTTATACATGTGAGGAATGTATCCTTTGGGGAGGTGTTTCGCTGTTTGCCTCATTTTCGACTGTTGTTATTTAGTGTGTGAGAAATATCTGCATCATTATATGTTTAAGAGCAAAAGCAAAACCATTAGCGCATTGACATTTTTGACGTTTTTGAATTTTTGGAATTCGCTCACACTTTAACATTATTCTTGTAACTACACATATTCCATACTTTCAAAATGATCGTCATGGCTAGTAGTAGTATTGGACGTCACGATGCAGTGTGAGAGATGCAAGAAAATGACAATGTTTTTTCCTTTCACACATATTCCATACTTTCAAAATGATCGTCACGGCTAGTAGTATTATTGGACGTCACGGTGCAGTGTGAGAGACGCAAGAAAATGAAGATGTTTTATCCTTTCACACATTCCGTACTTTCAAAATGATGCAAGAAAATGATGATGTTTTTTCCTTTCACACATTCCATACTTTCAAAATGATCGTCACGGCTAGTAGTATTATTGGACGTCACGGTGCAGTGTGAGAGATGCCAGAAAATGACAATGTTTTTTCCTTTCACACATATTCCATACTTTCAAAACGATCGTCACGGCTAGTAGTATTATTGGACATCACGGTGCAGTGTGAGAGATGCAAGAAAATGATGATGTTTTTTCCTTTCACATATATTCCAAACTTTCAAAATGATCATCACGGCTATTAGTATTATTGGACGTCACGGTGCAGTGTGAGAGACGCAAGAAAATGAAGATGTTTTATCCTTTCACACATTCCGTACTTTCAAAATGATGCAAGAAAATGATGATGTTTTTTCCTTTCACACATTCCATACTTTCAAAATGATCGTCACGGCTAGTAGTATTATTGGACGTCACGGTGCAGTGTGAGGGATGCAAGAAAATGATGATGTTTTTTCCTTTCACACATTCCATACTTTCAAAATGATCGTCACGGCTAGTAGTATTATTGGACGTCACGGTGCAGTGTGAGAGATGCAAGAAAATGAAGATGTTTTATCCTTTCACACATTCCGTACTTTCAAAATGATGCAAGAAAATGATGATGTTTTTTCCTTTCACACATTCCATACTTTCAAAATGATCGTCACGGCTAGTAGTATTATTGGACGTCACGGTGCAGTGTGAGAGACGCAAGAAAATGAAGATGTTTTATCCTTTCACACATTCCGTACTTTCAAAATGATGCAAGAAAATGATGATGTTTTTTCCTTTCACACATTCCATACTTTCAAAATGATCGTCACGGCTAGTAGTATTATTGGACGTCACGGTGCAGTGTGAGAGATGCCAGAAAATGACAATGTTTTTTCCTTTCACACATATTCCATACTTTCAAAACGATCGTCACGGCTAGTAGTATTATTGGACATCACGGTGCAGTGTGAGAGACGCAAGAAAATGATCATCCTTTTTCCTTTGGATGAAACAGACCTGTCTGCATTGTGTATCTCACCTTTTGAAAGAGCTGCAGCATTATTGTGATAAGAAACGCATGTTTATTGCCTTTTTATGCCGTCACGGTACCGTAATCGTAGATCGTCACGGTACTTAATAATAAAAGCGCACATTTGCTTATGCATTTTTAAACAAACCATTATCGTGTTCCAAGTGAATTTATAAAATTCTAGTTGCAGATACATGCTTGAAATCGGAATTAAAAATATAACATTTCTGAGTTCTGTGTGTAGTGTAGAACCTGGGAGCGCGCATATAGGTTCAAGAAAATTCAAGAAATTTCTTTGCTAACGCAATGAAAGAAAAACCATACTCGCAAAAGACTATATTGAAAGTACCCATTAGAACACGCTCAATTAAAATTTTCAATATCTTTGACGTACCAAATGTGCAACAAATATATGTCAAAAATATATTATTAAAGCTTTTCAAATCTGGTCCCTCTACTGGACCGTGTATGCATAACACTAGGTCGAATAAAATGATATAAAAAAACATTCCTAGTTACAAAACCACATTCGGACAAAGAAACTACACATACTTTGCAACAAAACTTCATAACATCCTTCCCCAAGACATAAAACTAATAAAAAATTCTAATGAGTACAAATCAAGAATAAAAATATGGCTGAAAGAGATCAATGAAAAAACCTGACACCAAAAATGACTTGGAAGACAAATAAAATATATTTAAATACTTTTAGTCCGCCTCGGCACATGACCCCCTAGTGAGGAGGACTAAGAAATACAATATTTTTACATTAAATTCATAATTATATTTTGTATGAATTTTTATATTAAAATTGCAGAATTTATGTTAGGAATCTTGGCAGATGTGAAAAAAATTGGTATTTGGTAGAATGGAGTTATAATAATATACTGAAGCCCCCCCTCCCCCCACCCTGCGCTAGAAAATTCAAGTGCGGCCCGCGGATGATACAACAAACATTCAAATGGCCCCGACGTCAAAAAGGTTCCCCACCCCTGCTTTCGAATATTAAGCAAAACGCAATAAATATTTTTAATTTTTTTAACTGTATTTGCGCCCCGGTTGGTATCTCACTTCTCAGTGCCTTTTCAATAGTTTTGGACGCGACTTGTCTCAGGTTTTAAGATATTTATCAGGTCATGTCCGTACGACCCCAGCACGACTGACAAAGGTAAATTGTTTTTGTAGTTCACAAATTTATGCTAGTTTAGGTATTGTGTACATTTATTATTTTTTTACATTAGCTCCACACAGGAGGCCCCGTGGAAAATAATTTCCCTCAGAGCCTATGCCGTCTTAGGGGATGCAATGTGGAGGGTATTTTTATGGAAAGAAAGGAGATGAAGTTCTGGGAAGAAAAATGGTACGAGGGATGGGTAGGAATCTGGGGAAATTACTGTAGCTCTTGCACTTATCAATTATCCCCCACCCACCTCCCGCATTCCATACATTCATTCTCGATACATTCAGTTTTAACAGCTCGCGTGTCACCTAAATTTCATAATGCCAGAGCTCACAAGGAGTAAAAAAAAAGAATTATCCAATTTGGTTCAGTCGTTCGGAAGTTAGGCGCGTACCAAAATTTCGAAGGTTCATTTTTATTTATATAGATAGATATTAACTATGACGCCTGAAATAAAAATATATCAACATCATTTCCACGGCAACGATTTGTTTCTGACGTTAGCAATAACTCGCTTTGGTTAGCGACAGAAAACGTATAAAAATTATAATATTTATAATTTCATAACGCCAGAGCTTACCATTATATACAGCCATAATACTCGCATGTAATTTAGCTTTCTATTGGTGAAAGAATTTTTAAAATCGTTTTATTGTTTTATGCGTGAAAGCATAACAAACAAACACACGCAGTTTCGCATTTATAATATTACTAGCTTTTCCCCGCGGCTTCGCTCGGATGGTATTGCGGCAAATTACTGTAGCGGTTTAACTTATCAATTATACCCCCTCCTCCCCACCCCCACCCCCTCCCGCATTCCATACATTCATTCCCTTACATTCAGTTTACAAACATCTCGCCTGCCACCTAAATTTCATAAAGCTATAGCTCAAAGAAAAAAGAATTATCCAATTTTGTTCATTCGTTCGGAATTTATGCGCTTACAAACATTTCGGATGTTTATTTTTAATTAAATATTTGGAAGTTTGTGAATATAATAAAAAATTACACTATTTATTATTCAGTCTTTATAATCGTTACGAATTATATTTTTAATGTAGGAACTGACATTTATTCCAAAACAGAAGCTTGTCCAAAAAAATAAAACATATTCTAATATTTGAATTTTCTGAAGCAGTAGCTGACCAGGGGGTCCAGTACCTACCAGCTTTGAGCCCACAAATATATCAACATCGTTTCCATGGAAACGATTTTTTTCTGACGTTAGCAAAAATTTGCTTTAGTTAGCGACAGAAAACGTATAACAAATATAATATATTAATATTTATAATTTCATAACGCCAGAGCTTACCATCATATACAAAATATAGTCTGCGCATATAATTTAGCTTTCTATAGATGAATGAATTTTTAAAATCGTTTTATTGTTTTATGCGTGAAAGCATAACAAACAAACACACGCAGTTTCGCATTTATAATATTACTAGCTTTTCCCCCGACTTTACTCGCATGGTATTACGGGAAATTACTCTAGCGCTTGCACTCAACAATTACCCCCTCCCCCACCCCTTTCTTCAACCGAACTTGGACTTCATAACTACAATATTTTTTGCTGTGACCGCTCTTCCTCTTCTAACAAGTGTAGAGGGGATGGGGTAATGATAAGTGTTAAAAGAAAATACCCTTGCCATATTCTAGAATCGTCTAATAATGTATCTGAACAATTATTTTTCTATGTTCCACTTGGTTCAAAGAAACTTGTCATTTGTTGTGTCTACATTCCCCCCTCCTCTCCAACAGAAATCTATAAGTCACATACTGAAGCAGTGGAGCGTGTTTCCATAAATGCCGATTCCCTACTTATTTGCGGTGATCACAATCTGTCTAAATTAGTGTGTCTTAATGATAGTCAGGGTGTAAAAACTCCTATTAACATTTCCCTTCAAGTTTGATTATAGTAAATTCCTATGCCTACTTGAATATGTTTCAACTAAACTCCATCAATAACTGTCTAGGTTACTGTCTTTTGTTTTAGCGTTTCTGTAAGTGAAGCTACTGACTCAATATTAACAATTTTTTTTTTATTTTATTTTATTTTTTTATTTTTTTTTATTTTTTTTTTTTTATTTATTTATTTTATAAATCAACAATCCAGTCCCGCTAAGCCAATTGCAATTGGCTTGTCAGCAGGTGCTTATAATTCCTTACAAATATATTTAAAGTTATAATTTACATCTTTTATCTACAGTTAAACATTTTTTCATAAATTTTATCAAGTATCAAAATAAATATTCTTTTTCCAATAACCAATTTTTCACCATATATTTAACCTTATTCATAGAATTATGTTGCTTTATATTGTCAGGTAATAAATTAAATATCTTCGGTATGTTGTATTCAAACGTTCTCTGTCCGTACTTATTATTGAATTTCGGAACTATTAACCCGTCGTTACGCGTGAATCTAGTGCTATATTTATGATCTAGTTTCTCTTTATGCTGCGGGGTAAATATATGCTGAATTATAATTTTATACCAAAGTATTGCCTTCACAGGTAAAATTTTTGCACTCTGAAACAGCAACGGAGTATTGTGTCTTTGTTTGAAAATGTTAGGGACAACTAATAATTTTACAATTGCGTTTTGTGCAACTTGTACCTGTTTCAGGTTGGTTACAGTAGTATTTCCCCATATTGTTAACCCATATCTTATTATTGATTCTGCTAGTGACATATAAATTATTTTAAGTGTATCAATTGATAGGAAAAAATTTAATGTGTACATTCTGCTAGCAATTGATCTGAGTCTTTTACAGGTTTTTTTAATATGTTTGTCCCATTTAAAAAAACAATCTACTGTAACACCAAGATACACATATTCAGTAACTAATTCTAAGCTTTCACAATTACAGTTAATTTGAATATTTTTGTGGATGCAATTAAAGTTATGAGAAATAATATTAGGATTAAATTGAAATTTGGCATTTGGTGATCTTATATGCATTACTTTAGTTTTTTTAGCATTTATTAATAGCCCTGCATCATGTGACCATTTACAGAGTTGATTAAAGTCAATTTGTAAGAGTTCAATTGCAATTTTTAGATCTTTGTGTGATATGACCAATGCCGTATCATCTGCGAATACAAAATGTTTTACAAAAGAGAAAAGTTTTTTCATTATAGTTACATAGATTATATATAGTGTAGGTCCCAATATGGAACCTTGTGGAACTCCTGCAGATATATTTTTTGTTTTACTAAATGTATTATTTATTTTGGTACATATTTTTCTATCTGTAAGATAATCTTTAAATAAATTTAACAAATTTCCTCTTATTCCAATTTTTTCTAGAGTTTTTAGCATTTTTAAAGAGTTTATTGTGTCAAAAGCTTTAGAGTTGTCGATAAATAAAACAATAACATGTAATTTATTATTTAACTGATTATTTATATAATTGGAAAAATCTTGCAGTAGTTTTTCAGTGTTTTTTTTTTCTTTGGAAGCCATATTGATTTGGATCTATGATAGCGAATTTTTCAATGTAATTATTTAATTTATTTGATAAAAATTTTTCAAGATTTTTTTCTAATGCTGGTAGAATACTAATTGGCCTATAATTTCCCAGTTCAATATGTTTTCCACCTTTAAATATTGGTCTAGTGATACTACATTTAAATTCTTGTGGAATTTTTGCTTGCTTTATTATCATATTGATTAAATGAGTTATTATTGGCCCAAGAGTTTTTATATTTCTTTTTAAATCAAACATTCTTATATTGTCAATACCTGTGCTTTTAGAGTTTTTCATTTTTTTAACGATATTTTCAATATCAGTTATAGTTGCTCTTGGTATATATAAACTATGAGGTAGTTCTTCCAGTACTATATTAGAAGCTTTGTGATTGCATTTATGTAACATGTTGCTGATGCTATCCGAGAAGTAATTCACAAAATCATTTGACACAGAATCCTCAGTTCTATCTTTTAACATGTATCGTATTATAGTTTCATCACAATCGTTTTTGGGTTTACGTCCTAAAATATTATTTATCTCATCCCAGGTTTTTTTTGTATCATTAAAACAGGTTT
Organism: Glyphotaelius pellucidus; assembly: GCA_936435175.1. Classification (NCBI taxonomy): domain Eukaryota; kingdom Metazoa; phylum Arthropoda; class Insecta; order Trichoptera; family Limnephilidae; genus Glyphotaelius; species Glyphotaelius pellucidus. Next base: position 3,704,978 of record OW386560.1, on the reverse strand, counting down.
TAAATTTATTATTATAGTATTTAGTTTTATCTTTATTTATAAGTTTATTGACAAGGTTTCGTGTTTTTTTGTATTCTGTTTCATATGTTTTGTTTGTTGGTGTACTTTTCCATTTTTTATATAGTTTATCCCTTTTACAGTACATTACAATTACATAATAATTCACTGCTTACCCATTCATTTATTGCATAAGGTCGTGTTTTCGGTTTTTGCACTATCGTTTTTGAACTACTATTGTAAAAATTTTTAAATAAAGATTTTATTTTTTCATATAATAGAATACAATCCTTCTCCTCTATAAGTTTACTCCAGTTATAATCTCTGATATATCTATCAATAGCCTTTTGTGAGATGATTTGAACATACTTATTTGCAAAGTCTATCGGACGTTTATGAGATTTTATATTAATAGCAGTGATAAAATGATCAGCAATATTATTTTCGCAGACGCAAGCAGTTATTTTCTTGCCTCTAAATTTAGCAAATATATGGTCAATACAAGTGCGAGTTATTTGTCCATTTAATACAGCTTCTCTGGTTACTATATTGATGCATTTTGTTAAATAATGGTTAGTAAGTAAGTTTTCATACGAAGTTATGATATAATCTTGGTCATTTAGTAAATTTAGATTTAGATCTCCGAGTAAGATAATATTTTCCTTACTATTAATTGTATCAAGATGTGCTGATAATTCCGTTAGAAATGAAGATTTACTGAGATTAGGAGGTCTATAGATGGCTATTATATTAACTTTAGTTTCGTCTTTATTTTCAAAATTTTGTGATTGGAACGATTTTGGTCTAAATTCAAATTTGTTTCTTATATACAATATAATACCTCCTCCTGACTTATCAGTCCTGCAGTAGTTATATGCATTATATCCGGGAATATTGTACATACTCGTACTTTCAGTTTGAACAGATGTTTCACATAGCATTAGAATGTCAATATGCTTCAAACTATTTAATAAATATACATGCAATACATCCCAATATTTTTGTATAGATCTTATATTTAATTGAATACAAACAAGATTATCAGAAGCATTTATGCTTTGTTTTTTTATCCAAACTTCTAAATTATTTACTGTACTACATTCTATTTCGTTATCATTATCAATATACGAAAAATTATTCTGCGCCATTTAATTCGTAGTTAAATTTGATGCAATACAATAAGTTTCTAATACGGGTTTGGTTGATTTTACATATTGAAATATTTTTATAATAAATATATCTATATAATGCAGTGTGAGGTTCAAATTTGTACTTGATATAATTACATACTTGTTTTTATCAAAGATACCACAATTATTTTTCTTAATGTTATAGCAGATGGTATAATATATTGATACAAAATGATTTTCCATGCATTTAGCATTAAATAATATTACATATATTTCATTTTTGTGTAAAACAATAAAATTTAATATTTTTATTAGGTTCATTAAATCCCGTACATAAATAATACAATTAACACGTATTCTTATTATCTGTCCAGTAAAAATGAAAAGAGAGCAATATAAAATGACTCCATTTGAGAAACCTGAACAATAATTAATATCTTTTGCAGTTTTCAGCCCGTGAGAATAGATTATTTTCTGGTTTTGTTTAACAACAGAAGTATTGTGATTATAGATTGAAGAGTTTAATTTTCAATATTTAACAATATAAAAGTGATTGAATCTGGAGCTAATTGCTACAAATACTTTTTTATAAAGACTTAATAAATATAAAATAAACTGTATGTTCACATCTAGTGTTATTTCAGAATATTTATCATATTTTAAGATTTTTTTAAAAACTGTTTTTATATTTATGAATGTGAGATATAGTACACAGTTTTTTTTTTTTTTTTTTTTATTTCTTTTATATATTTAATAATATTATTATTCAATTTATAAAAACAGTTTATTTATAAACAAGTTCTGCTAGGTAATTATTTTTACACGTGACAGCTGTTTCGCCTTCTGAAGGCATTATCAAACTGTGGTCTTGCCACATACAGACGAGGTACATATACAAAATAAAGGACACAAACTAAATCTTTTAGAACAACTAGAAATTAACAAGCACTTTAATAATCCTAAAGCTATTTTAATAAATGAACAGACCAATATAATTCACTCACCGTTTTTAGATATGTTCAAACCAATTTTAAAACAATAATAATAATAATTGTACTAGAAAATAAAACCACGAGTCATCATTTGGGAATAATTCACATTAGGAATAAGTTTAGAGTATTAACGACCTTAAACTTAATTATACAGAAAATAAAACCATGAGTCATCATTTGGAAATGATTCATATTAGAAATAACGATTAGTGCACTTAACGACCTTCAGTCGAATTTAAACAATATAAGTAATTGGGTATCTTTTAAAAGGGTAATAATCATTAATAATTTTAGTCAGTTTACTCATAATTAAAATTAGTCATCAAAATCCTATCTAGAAATAACATAAATACCTCGTCTGTATGTGGCAAGACCACAGTTTGATAATGCCTTCAGAAGGCGAAACAGCTGTCACGTGTAAAAATAATTACCTAGCAGAACTTGTTTATAAATAAACTGTTTTTATAAATTGAATAATAATATTATTAAATATATAAAAGAAATAAAAAAATTAAAATGGAGTTCTACAAATTAAACTTGATAACAATAAATAATAGAACACAGTAATATGCATGTTTAAGTAAACAAAAAAATGTTATTGAAGGTGTGGTTATGAAATTATTGTTAAAAACATAATGTAATATAATAATGTTGTTTTTGTTAGTTATTTTGTGATCTTTTATAATGTTTATAACAATATTTATGTAATAAAATGAATATTCAATAATAGAAAATGACGACGTTTGGAAATTTAGAATCTTATTATAATGTTTTTTTCTTTAATATAATATAGAAATATAAATGTGTAATGTTTGGCAACGTAAATTGTATTTATTGAAATGTAGCAAATTCTACGAGAAAAAATCAAATGTATTATAATATCACTACATCTACTTTGAGACATGTTTAATGTTATTGCTAGTCAATATTCTATTTTTTCCTTTGCTAAATTGCTCATTTTTTTATACACAATGCATTTCGTTTTATCGTTTGCAGAATGCCTAATATCAATATTCCAGTTCATTTTTTTATTTTTGTTATCACAGTTTTTACATTTAGGTTCTTTATCTTTGTTAGCACAATCTTTGTAGGAATGATCACCAGCACAGTGTGTACACAATGGTTTGTCCTTTTGACAGAATTGATAAATATCATTCACCACTCGATATAAACTTCTCTAATCCATTCAAAAGTGATACTTTAAATCAAAAGTTACATACCACTACAAATTTAACAAAGGTGACTATACTGGAATGAACAGGTATCTTGCCCAATTTGACTGGTCATCCATGTTATCAAAGGCCATGTTTTTAACGATGCTGTATTTAAATTTAATCAATGTACAACTCGTGCTGTAGACTTGTTCGTTCCAAGGGGAACTTATTTCCAGCCTAAATTTCCTATTTGGTTCAATTTGGAATCAAAGCAATTAATTATTTAAAAAAAAATACACAAATTATTCAAAACAACACTGAGACAAATTTAAATCTTAATCCTTAACAATTCTGGAAATTCGTTAAACAAAAACGTATTGAAAATGATCTCCCTTCAAGTTTATTATTTAATGAAACTCACTCTATCAACGATGTCGATATTGCCAACTTTTTTGCTGAACACATCTCCGTCTATTCTGATAGCACTTGCACCGTCTCTCCACTTAACTATACTAATATTTACGCAAGGCTTTTGATAGTATCTCCCACAAAATACTAATTAATAAATTAAATGATATCGGTATTATTGGTAAGGTTAGGTATTTGGCTACAAAGCTACCTAACTCAAAGAAGTAAAAAAGTAAAATTAAATAACTCACTAAGTGCAGATGAAACCTTAGCATTTGGAATTCCCCAGGGGACTGTTATTGGACCGATTTTATTTATAATTTACGTTAACCAAATGTTTAAATTAACACTTAATGGTAAACTTATATCTTTTGCTGATGAAACTGCAATAACTATCGGAAAAAAGACATGGAACGATATTACAAATGCAGCCAATCAGGACATGAAGGTTATAAAAAAATGGTTCGATAACAATTTATTATCACTCAACACAGAAAAAACATATTATATTCCATTCTCTCTTCAAGAAGATGTGCGAATTAATTTAATTAACATAACAATCCATTCCAAAAATTGACATTGCAAATGACGGTACATGTAATAAATAAATAATAAATACGGACTGCGCGAAGCTAAATCATAAATCTAACGTAAAATATCTTGGAATCTTGATTGATAAAAATGTTAAATGGGAAAGATCGTATCAATCTCACTGTGTAAAGAATAAGCGTCATACATCACCAGCTGTATTTGCCAACATATAATTATTCTGCGGTTTTAATTGTATAATTTTCAAATTTCTTTGCATTAGTGGCTTTGCAAGCGCCGTGGTCTGTAAAATAATAGAAAACCTTCGACTTATTTTTTCGTTTACTCCAGTTATATCAGCAGAACAAGTAGGATTAGCAAAAAATCTTCTAGCTGTGTTTCCATCATTACTATTGCCAGTACCTTGTCGTGGTTTATCTATAATTAAACCGAGACCATTGCGAAATCGTTCTAGTGTATTCGTTTTTTATTAGCCTTTTCTCTCTTATTTTTTTTATTTGTGATGGACCACTGTATGAATGACCAATTGTACCAAATGAAGTATCAATATTCCAACAGCGAATCAAAGCGTTTAACGTAGATGAACCAAATCTGTAAGTTTCCTCTCGGTCAACTCTTTATCTTTCATATTCAAGATCATTCATTTTTGGGCTCTGCGAGACATACAATGCTTGTAGAATTCGTGTGTCCGTTAAAATCTTCCCATCAATCATCGTACGAACAATCGTTTTGAAATAAAGTCTGAAAGGTGGCAAACATTTATTGAGTCTGTTGCGAAGCTGCACAAATACCGCTCGAAATGCTGTCCAAACATTAAACAGCATTCCGAACGGTATTGCAGCCACGCCACGTCGAATCTTTTCTTTGTCTGGATAGTCCTTGGGGGGTCACTTTGAAACACTTGTTTTTAGTTACCCAAGATGTTGCGACATGCCACACAGCACGAGTGCCAACGGGTTTATTAATTGGAACTCGTGGCGTTACCCGGTGGTGATACCCGATCGTCTTACGTTACAGCGACGATATTCCCTGGTCAACTCTATTGTTTATTTTACTAACTAGTTCTTTTTTTTCAGTTCGGCTTTTAACATTTTCTTTCCCTTCCATCCACTATAACAATGTTCAGCTTCACCAAGGAAACAAATTATAGTACCTGCAAAAACATCCAGTTTTTTTAAAATCTTTAAACGACATATCCAGCATTATGTAAGGGTGCAACGCAAGGTTCGTAGAAAATAGGTTATTAAAGATTTTAGTGTTTCGTGATTTTGGAGGTAAATTGGGCAATTATTTGCGAGTAAATGAAAAAATAATTTTAATAAATATATCATAAAAATAATCATAAAAATATAAAATAAAAAAATTTAAATTAAAAAAAAATCATTTTGATAGGTGTAAATTTAAAATAAAAATGACCTATTTACGGTGGAACAAAAATTTGTCGTTTATACATTAATATTATTATACTACCCAAAAATACATGTTTAACGATGTTTTATTTTTTTTATTTTATTTTTCATTGTATTTGTAAAATAAACATAATAAAAAAAATTTATGTTTTTCATTTACTCACAAATAATTGCCCAAGTTGCCTCTAAAATCACAAAACACTAGAATATCTTATAGTTTAAAGCAAAAATAAATAATGTAGCTCACATCCGTACTAGATATTTGATACACCGTTTGATTACAAAAATAATTTTTCAGTTTGGTTGGGTATTTTGATCTCAAATCCAAATTTCAGATTTATATGAAACTGGCCGAAATGGGCTGCGCATACGTTCCTCTTAATGACAAAATCCAAAGTCCACATACTACCAGCATACTCCAGTTTACTTCTTGTAACACCATTGAACTCAGCTGCATGTGAGTCATTAAACTGTTCGGATGTTCTGATAATAAATCCCAGGAGTTTGTTTGTTTGAGTGAGCCGATCCGATAAATATGATCCGAGGACGTGATCAAAGACGATACCGACATTTTTTAAACTATTGACTCGGCATATTCTTTTATGATTTATAACACTTTCAGCTTTTAAGTTCCTTAAAAATATATGTTAGACATAAAGATAATATCTATACATTTGTAGAGCTGAAACGGTAATTATATGAAATTCCCTCTGTAGGAAAAATCTGGAAGTATGCTTCAAAAATTATTAAAAACTGTTAAAATTATTAAAAATTATTAAATTATTAAAAACTCTGTTATTTAACATGTTATTGTTATGAAAAAATTCACAGTGTTTCTTTAAATGCAACTTAAGCATTTGTTTGGTCTATTTTAAACTAGTAGTGTTTTATTAGATATATTCACTATTTTAGCTTGATTAGTTTTTTCCCTCTTGTTTTTGAAGTGAAAACTTCTTTGGCACCGTTGTGATTTGAAACTCGTTGAAACAAAAAATAGCGACACTAAAAAGAGAGAAACACATACATCTATAGGATATAGCCTGCGAGAGAATGAGCGATCTACCAATTACATACTTCTTTAAATTTTAAATGAAACAGTATACAGTGGTACCTCGAGATATGAGTGACCTAATATACGAGTTATTTGAGATACGAGCCATCGAGCTAGCGAAGTTTTGCTTTGAAATTTACGAGCAACATTTACGAGATACGAGGAACGGCCGGCTGCACACGACCCACCAGTTTGCTGATTGCTGATTCACAGTGAAGAAAAACCCTTTTCAAATTCCGAGTGGTTACCAAAAACTCCATCTGACGAGATACAAACTGACTCACCGTGGAGAAAAACCTTTTTCTCATTCAAAGAGCAACAACTCATGTTCTCAAAAGAGGAAACTGACGACCCACATGTAGACTCACAGTGGATAAAAACCTTTTTCTTGTTCCGAGTGCAACTATTCATGTTCTGACAAGAGCAATCTGACGACCCATATGCTGATTTACAGTAGGGAATAACCTTTCTCATGTTCCTAGTGCATCTATTCATGTTCTTACAAGCATTATCTGATGAGGAACATGCTGATTCACAGTAGGGAAAAACCTCTTTCTTGTTCTGTGTGTTTATTTGGTTATGGAAAATTTCATGAAAAGGATATGGTCCTGTAAACGTGGTCGTGGTGGTCATTTGCCTGATGTTATTTTCCACTATTAACGGCATACCCTTTTCTTAATAATGAAATAAACTTCCGATCATTTATATTAAAAAATGGCATTTTTCTTTGAATATTAAAATAACACCTCTTATTGGAAAACCCTATAGTTTGTAGCTTGCGAACTTTGTTACAGGTACTTTCGTATGGTTCCATTTTTTTTAATAACTAAATGCATCAGAATTCGAATTGAATTCTTTTGTTTTGATGTTCGTTTTTTTTGACAGGCAGCAGCTTGGAAGCGAAATGTGAGACTGTAAAAACATTTTCTGAGATTCTGTAAAACTTGTAAAATAAACTATGCTACCGGGTGACCGGACAACTCGGAATGAAACCAACTCAGAACCATCTCGGATAAGTTATTCAGAGTGATAAAAAAATATATGCAAAAAATTGGTTAAATAGGTTAGGGTTATCGGCTAATTTAAAATAATTTTTTTCATAGCTTTTAATGACTTTTCAAGGAGGTGTTGAGTTGACTTTATTCTCAGTTGGCATGGAACCATCCTACCGAAAGACTTGTGTTTTGTTACTGAGCCCACATTGATACTCGACCCTATCAATATTAAGGCCACGAGTTTTTGCTTTTAAGGAAATCATACTTAGCAGTTCTTTTATCGAGAAATCTTCCAAAGACCATCCAGATAAAAATAAATAATTGTGTACTATCGGTGATAACTATTGACTCGTCAATTTGTAGCGAAAAATACATAGTTTTATCTTTTGGTAGTTGTTCGTTTATGTTTTTTACTCGTCGTTTCTATACGGCGCATCACAGAATCTGACATTTCTTCGAAAATTTGTTGATGTAATTTATTTGATGTATTCTCCATCGGAAAAAGGTTTGCAGTTTTGTGCAATTCTATAGCCCACATAGAAAGAAGCTTTAGTTACAACCTTGTCTATCCGTCCATCGCGTGCCAAAAACAAGAGAGAGATAAATAACGTGATGGATCGGCATTTGAAAATCACACAGGATGATACGCGCAGCTCTTGTGTGGGTTCTTGTCCGGTTACGGGTCCGAGTTCTTGTGCGAGCGTGGGCTCTGTCGGGTTCGAGTCCGTGACCAGGTGCGTGAGTCCGATCGACTAGGCCATCCCTCTACTGTAGTGACAAGGTCAGATGGCATTTTTAAGCAGTCTTGCTAAAAGATTGTTTCCATCAAAAGTTTTTGAGGTCTTCCGCAAATAAAAGACATCTGCACATATTTTGTCGTCTATAAGTATGGGGAACACAGGGTCAAATTGATTGTACCAAAAATAAGACTAACTGTGTTCACCGTTAAAATTGCGCATTTATTTCTTTAATTATAGATTGTGTGCTTGACTCGTCTACACTTGCAACATGGCAGAGAAGGTAATCCTGGTGACCGGGGGCACGGGGCTGGTGGGGAAGGCCATTGAGAGAGTGGTGCAGCAAGAGAAGCAAGATGGCAACCAGCCCTCGGAGAAAGAAACCTGGATATTTATCGGCTCAAAAGATGCTAATCTGTGGTAAGTATGTTTGTTGGTGATCGTGTATTATCTGACGTTATTTTTTACGCCAGCGTCTGAATGGTTGAAATTTAAGAATCCTTGACGAAACTCTGACGCCGCGCCTTACCCAAAAACATTTTCGTACATGCATTCTGTTACAAATTTACTTTTGTAATAGAACCGAATTAAAGCTATGCCAAAAGATGGCGTCACTAAACAGCTGGCGTGAGTACGATTGGATTCGTACTTTCGTTGATCTCTCCGGGTATGGAGAGGTGAACGAAATGATCATTATTTTAACTGGCAGTTGTGAATAATTTTGCAACGTTTACTCTAACTCTACCACGCGTCTATATATATATTTTATATATGACGTCGTTGCTGTCGCGGTTACTTTGTCTTGGTGACGAGCTGTCACTGGATCCGAGGAACCGGTTATTTTTGGAACCAGTTCTTATCGGATTTAACACTCAAATTGGGCGAAACCGAACCAAAAGCCGCCCGCAAGCAGTCTGCTCGCCGCCTGCCCCTAGCAGCAAAAACCTGCGGAGCGGGTTTTTAACTGCTAGTTATTATTTATTTATTTATTACACAGCCTAATGGGCTTTTACATTCTTTGTTTATAAGTTAAGCATCACAGTACTTTTAAATACTTTAAAACAAAAACAATAAACAAAATATAATACAATGATAAAAAAGTAACAGCAATAGCATATAATACAAAATAAATACATTGGTAAAAATGATAAGAAGTCACACATAAAAAGATATTCAATATAAACAAAAATTGCAGAAATTATCCACGACTGTTAGGACGGGTTGTTTCAAAAAATTTGATGGATTCATCAAATATTTGATGTTAATTTTCACGTTCTGTGTAAGTTGTATTCATGTTCTGTGACTATTTCAGTTTTGTGAAGCAGCTATCCTATAACGATATAATAACAGAACTTGAATAGAACCTACACAGAACGTGAAAATCAACTTCAAATATTTGATGAATCCATCAAATTTTTTGAAACAACCCATCCTTAGTGTCTAGATTTGGAATAAACAATGTTTATACTGGGAAATATATCTCCTAGATCAGAATATTTATTTCCGAGATTGTGAAGTCTCGAAATCGGGGAATTTTGGTAAGAGAGTGTCCTGGTGTTGTTAAATTAAAAGGGTAGTAAATGGCAAGATCTTTTGAGAATTTGGATGTTGATTGTTGATGTTGATTGAAGTAATTCAGGACAGTCAATTTTGTAATGCAATATTTTATGTAATAACATTAAATCTGTGTTAATTCTTCTTTCTGAAAGTTTTAATAGGGACTTTTTTATCCTGTAGGTAATTATAAAAAATATTTTGTACAGGAATAAGCAATTTATAGTTTATAAGCCTCAGGAACTTATGATGAATCTTTTCAATGCTGTCGGAATGAATATTATAAAATGGAGACCATATTTTTATTCGATTGACCGTAATTTAGGGAGTACTCCAACACTCCCCGCCGAAGTGTTCACCCTGATTTTATTGTTCAATTTTTTTGCAGCGACAAGAGGCAGACGGAAGAATTGTTTGCCAAATACAAACCTACTCACGTCATTCACCTTGCCGCCATGGTGGGAGGACTTTTCATGAATATGACAAGCAATCTAGACTTCTTGGTTAGTATTTATCTCATCCAAATACAAACCTACTCACGTCATTCACCTTGCCGCCATGGTGGGAGGACTTTTCATGAATATGACAAGCAATCTAGACTTCTTGGTTAGTATTTATCTCATCCAAATACAAACCTACTCACGTCATTCACCTTGCCGCCATGGTGGGAGGACTTTTCATGAATATGACAAGCAATCTAGACTTCTTGGTTAGTATTTATCTCATCCATATATAAAACAAAGAATAATGATATTCTTTACTTACAATACTTTTGTTGGTGGAGCGTTTTCATTATTACCGTGAGGATTCACTTTTATATGTGAATATTGTCAACAACAATTTTTATTAATATTTTAGTTGATTTGGAGGATGTATCGGGCGTTTTTTATTTAAGAAAAATTCTGAATGTTCCATGTAATTTAAAATTTGAAATTGATAAAAATAAAATAATTCACGGCGTCAAGCAGTCAATATGGCCAAAAAACAAAGCTTGACCCCACCCGGCTAGTTTGTGTACATACGAGGGGGGGGGTTTTAAGTTCGCGGAATGGTAGGTTGGTGAGTAGTGGGGGTGTCGCTGAATTAGGTGATAATTGAACAACTCATTATAAGTATAAACACCGGGATTTATCGTTATTAGGTCATTAGTCTTTGAGCTATCGTCGACCAAACAAGTCAATCGGGAAGACATTGTGAAAAACGGAGAAAATCGCGTTCCGCGCTGTTATAAAGTTCTTACCAAGCAAGGAAAATCAGTTCAAACCATACTCAAAACGATGTCATCCGTTTACGAGGACTCTTGTCCAAGTAAAACTATGGTTTACAAGTGGCATACCCTCTTTAAATAAGGCAGGGGGTCACTTGAATACGACCCACGGCCAGGAAGGCCGATCGAGGTGACCACTCCGGAAATTATTCAAAAAGTCGAAAAATAAATATCAGAAGATGCCCAATGGAAGAAGAAACATTTTGTAAAAATGATTAGAGTATCAGATGCAATCATTTTCAAAATTCTTCACGACCATCTTGGCTTGATTAAAGTCAGCGCAAAATGGGTGCCGGGAATGCTCACGCCGCAAAAAACAACAGCGTGTGGAGTTTTCTCGTGCATTTTTGGACCTCTTTAGAGAAGACAAAGAGTGTTTGCTCAAATTGTTACTGGTGATAAAATTTGGGTTTATCATTATGAACCTGAGTCTAAACTAAAATCAATGCAGTGGTACAAAAAGGCACACCACCACCAGGAAGTTTGAGGTGTCACAATCGGCTGAGAAAATCATGGCGACAGTCTTTTGGGACTCAGAAGAAATCCTGTTGATCGATTTCAAAGATAAAGGTGTTTCCATAACCGGAGATTGCTTCGCTTTAATTCTAGACCAATTGAAGGAAGCCATCAAGTAGAAAAGAAGGGGAAAATTGACCAAAGAAGTCCTGCTCCTGCACGACAACGCGCCTATTCACAAGAGCCCTGTTGCGAAGGCTGCCCTGCAGAAGGTGGGCTTCAAAATTTTGCCACACCTACTCTACAGTACTGACCTGGCTCTCAGTAATTATTATCTATTTCCAAACATGAAAAAAAAACTCGTGGGAAAAAGTTTTCAAGTAATGAAAAAGTGAAGGATGCTATTTCGGCGTATTTTTTAGACCATGACAAATCTTTTTTTTTGAGGGTATACATAGGTTAATTGAAAGATTCGAAAAATGTATTAGGGTAGAAAATGAATATATTGAAAAGGAAAAATAATTTTGGATTTTTATTTCCACTCCTTACTCCCCATTCCGCGAACTTAAAAACCCACCCTCGTACCTACACACCCTTCGTCTACTTTGCATAAAATGGAATTTGTGCAAAGTAGCACGAACCATAATAACTATGTATGTCTCTCAAATTGTACAAACTTACAACTGACGAATAAAATATCGGAGAAGTGTGGAGACCCAGGCAGAGATGATACCATATGGCGGCAATGCCCGGCGCAACAGTACGCCAGGGCGTTCGCAGCCTCTAATCGGTCCAGTTCTGAGAATTTCATCCGAATCCTCAGAATTGGGTTGGACATGCAACGGCTCTAGCCGGCCACTGGATCCTTTAAATAGGGACCCAAATCCTGTGTTTAGGCAGATATCAATAAACCGTCACATCTCTGCCTGCTCTTCTCCGATCTACTACTGCAAATTGGACTTCTTCTTTCCCCTGGCCGACCTGCTCAACTGAAGACTCCACAATACAATAGATCGAACGCCTTTTTCAAGGTGCAGGTGCCCCTCTACCTCCCTTCCTCCCCTTGCCAACAACCCTTCTTCGATCTTATTCCCTATTTTTCCCTTACCCCACACTTTTCCCTCATTTTCCCCACATTTCTCCCTTTCACCACATTTTCCCTTGTTTTCCCCATTTCTCCCTAGGCGTCGAAGCCGCCAACCGGCCCCCTCCCACTAAATCGTCTGTGCGGCTGGCGGATACAGTGCCCGATCCCGTACAGAGGATATTGACAGGATTATTTAATATTGTGTACATAATTATATTTTCTGTTTCCGTATTTTGTTAACTCTTCTGCATTTTTAGTACTATTTTCATTGTAATTTCTCAAAAAACATTGTTGTCCTGTTTTACGACAACAGGCAAAATTTCTTTACTTACTTTTTTTAAATTTATTTCAGAGACATAACGTTCTAATTAATGACAGTGTCCTACAAACAAGTTTCGAAACTGGTGTCAAGAAAGTGGTGTCTTGCCTGTCTACCTGCATATTCCCCGACAAGACTACTTATCCCATAGATGAAACTATGGTAAGACTTTTATTTATCAAAAGCCATGATTACATTGAGCGAGTTTACAAGCTGCTAGCCGGGGAATTCAATATCTGCTAGTAAACTTGCTAGCAGATAGTGAGTTCGCCGGCTTGTAGCTTGTAAACACGCTCAATGTAGTAGTTCTGGTTAGTATATGAAAAGAAATTAGGTTTAGTAAATGATGGTTGTCTATAATACCATTAACAATTTAAAATAACAAGAGTCAAGTTGGAAACATAGCTTTCATAGGAAGATTTAAATTTTTGTATTATTTTCAGATTCACAATGGCCCACCGCACCCTTTGAACTATGGCTATGGATATGCCAAGAGATTGGTAGATGTTTCTAACAGGTAATCAAACTTTGCTAACTTAATTCTTTAAAAAAACCTTTAGGGCGCCATGGAAAACCTCACTTACAATTTGTAGCATAATGTTAAGAGGAATTCCAAGAAATTCGAACAATATGTATTTTAACAAATTGTTGCTACCGCTGTCGCTCTTACTCCGCCAAATACTGAGCGAAAGGGACAACTGCACCACAGGCTGATAATACCTAAATAAAATCATCAAAATCTAGGTTTTTTATTCCACATTTTACTCCTCCAAAAATTTACCGATTTTTTAGTTTTTTTTACTAACTGTATCTATTGGAAGAAAATTTTCTACTAATGTACGTAGAACGGCATCCATTGCTCTGGTTTTCTCAGCAGTTAAATACTGTGCTCCAGTATGGGCTAGAAGCGCCCACACTTCCATGGTCGACGTTCAGCTTAATGCCGCAATGAGAACCATCAGCGGAACGTTAAAATCTACTCCTCTCCCTTGGCTCCCCGTACTTGCAAATACAACCCCGCCAATATTAGGCGAGAGATTGCAACACTAAGGGAGTACAAGAAGGCGCTGCAAAAAAGCACAACACCTTTGCACGATAATCACCCGACATGCCGCTTGAAGTCCCGAAAACCCTTCTGGACAGAAGGAGAGACTCTTCCATTCACCTCTCACCCCAGAAGGTAGGTGGAAGCTTGAGTGGCAATCGGCCAAGGTGAAAGATGCCCATCTCGTACAAGACCCCGCTGAGAGACAGCCTGGGTTCTCATTGCCTCGAAAACTCTGGTCCGCCATCAATAGGATAAGGTGCTCCCATAGCCGTTGTGCCCATATGATGCATAGATGGGGCCTTAAAGAGTCGGAGATGTGTAAATGCGGTGAGGAGCAGACCACCGAACATGTGGTCAACGAATGCCCGCTCCATTCATTCTTCGGCGGGATTGATGAGGTCCATAGGGCAACGCCTGAGGCCCTAGACTGGCTCGCAGACCTAGATGTCCCCCTCTGACCCCCCTACCATACGAAAGAAGAAGAATTGTCTAGTCTATATATTGAACGTCTGTTGACGTCTATATATTGAATGTCTATTGAACGTCTGTTGTCTGGTGACGTTAAAACCAGGCAATTTTAACGATTTTTGGAGGGTCCTAATTCCTGTAAGAAGTAACTTATCAAAAAAAAGCAAAACGTACCGATATGCTTGTGGTCGATGTCTATATTGTTAACAGCGTATTTAAATATTGCCGCTTCCCACGTTTGGTTCGATCACCCGCCGCCAGAGGTACTGCTAGCGCCTCTGGCGGCCAACAGGGAAACTATCTCCAGCTACTGCGGTCGGTAAAGGAGGGAACTACTAATAAGGAGGGAACTACTACTAACTTCTCCTGGTTGGCAAGACTGGCGCAGAGCTACCAACGGAACGGACAGCGAACGGGTGGGAAAATGGAGCTAGGTGGTGTTGACGATTAAATGGATGTTATTATTATTGTCATGTACCGTGGAGACAATATATTTCATTCTAAATATTTAATTGGCGTTTTATTATTGCTAACAATATTATGATAAAAATATTTGCAGTAGTGTCAAAATCCAGAAAGAAAATTGGGGAATACGTTTGTTGGCCTTATCTTAAGCTGATTATCAAAAGAATTCATATTCTACTTTTTCATAGATGGCGCGCTTATAATTATTTTACGAAAAATGCTTTTTACAAGTTATGCTTAAAAATATTAAGAAAAAATAATTGTTTGCGCCCGTGCATACGCAATATGAATATGAATAAATAGTTTTGTCAATAAAAAACTCAAATCTTTCAATAAAGGCTGACAAATACAATATTGCATCGGTGATTCAATCCAATATTGCATTTGTCAGCCTTTCTTGAAAGATTTGAATTTTTTTATTGATAAAACTATTTATTCATATTCATATTGCATATGTACGGGCGCAAACAATAATTTTTTCTTAATATTTTAAAGCATAACTTATAAAAAACATTATTTCATAAAATAAGTATACGCGCGCCATCTATGAAAGAGTAGAATATGAATTCTTTCTACAATCACCTTAATCCCAGTAATTAACGGTGAATTGAAAATTTGTTGGGTAACTTTCAAATAATTAATTAATTCAAGTTTGTTCAAGATGTTGAGACAAGTTGATTCATTTACATTATCGTAAAGTTTACAATGAACGTGCAGATGAATATCTAGACTAGACGTCCTTACTCTAGTAGACTCTAAGTTATTCTGAGGCTCCGAGTCGCCAGACTGACGGTGTCAATTTGGGAGGCGGGTATGGGTACCGCCGCCCCGGGAACCATTTATAGGATAACCAACACCTTTGCCATAGATCACCCCAAGTGGTTCGCTACGTTTGGTGACTTAGCAGGGGTGCCGGGGTTCATGGGGTGAGGTTTGTCCGGGTTTTGGCGGCGGATGCGTCTGCCCTCCAGCTGCATGGCAGGCCGGATCGGGAGAGAATTGTTATACAAACTACAAAATATTTTTTTAATTAAAAATAATGTTTAATTTTATGTCTAAATCGTATTTTTTGTTTTGTAAAAATATTGTATACTCTAAAATTTTTTTTTTGTTCGCTAAATCATATTTATGAGAACAAGTCCGAAAGTTACACAAAAAATAATCATACGTCTTTCAAACGTATGTATTGTACTCAATGTGGTGACAGCCGCCCCGCAATAGCTCTACTCGGCAACTGAGCTAACTGAGATAGACAGCGCGCTCCGTTGCGAAAGAAAAAAAAGACAGCAATACTTGTGTCTCACTTACGTTGCGAAGACGTATATTATCTTTCTAGAGTTAATAACACCATTGATATCAGATTTCTAACTACGATAGTAAGGGGGTCATAACGATTTCTATGAGACCTATATGAGTTGTTCCGAAAAGCGAACAAATTGCCCTGAGAGGTTGAAACTTATAAATTAATAAAATAATACGTTATTGAGATTGGTTTTGTTGTATCATTTTCATTGGTGTTCTGTTTTGTCGTGATGTAACTGTGTGTAACTTGTGCTCTTTCCGTTTCAGGGCTTACCATGAACAGCACGGTTGCATGTTTACTGCAGCTATCCCGTGTAATGTGTTTGGAGCCAACGACAACTATAGCCTCGAGAGAGGTCACGTCATTCCTGCACTCATCAGGAAAGTGGTGGAAGCGAAAGAGAGAGGTAAAAAACACTATATTTTCTGTTTTGATACAAGGCGGAGATCATCTAAGGGGGTAAATATGTGTAATATGGCGTATTTTCATTGATTTTAACGATTTTTTTTAACACATAAAGAATATATATTTTATTTATACTTTGGGGTCAATTTACAGATATATTCAAGAGTATATTCTAAAATTTTCAAATATATTCCTCAAAAAATAACATTTTAAGTCATCCGGCTGGGCAATTTTTGTAACTCCTGGAGGTCACAATTTTCACTTGAAATCAATTTTTCAAGAAAATTTACCTTTTTTAATACGTGTTTCTTCTATTTGAACCACACTCATAAAAAAATTTAAATTAATATTTTTTTGAGGACTGTGAAAATTTTATGTGATTTTTTTACCATTATTTTGTACGTTTTTTTGCAATAAAAAATAGTTAAAATAAAGATACTGTTTAGGATTGAGGTTCAAATAGAGCGCATTTATATAAACAAACTATGTGCTGAGTTTGATAACGATTGATCAAAAATTGTAGGAGCTAGAAGTTACACAAATTCAAAATAAGGAGTTTTGAGAAAAACGCGTTTGAAAATAAGAGTGGCAGTAAAATAATAGTGGTTCGACCGAAGGACACTCACTCAAACGCTTATAAGTTTTAAACGGCGGAATTTTGGTTTGAAATTTTCAGAATATATTTTTTAATAATTTTACTATCGATTTATGAATGAAAATTTTTTTAAAGATGTAGAGACATCTATTTCCCCCTCCTTAAAGCACCTTGTGGGGTCCACGCTCTTTTAAGGGGGATTTAGACCAAACGAGCAAATGCTCATTCCGGTCTGCTCTTGCAAATTATTTCGATGTAAACAGTTATAGAGCATTCTTTCGGTGCTCCAATGCCATTCGCCGAAATTTAGTATAATGTTCTAAGATTGCTCGTTCGTTTGAACAAAAAGCAGTAAGTGCACCCGAACAGTTGCCTAGAACAGCGGTTGTCAACCTTTTTGAGCCTGCGTACCGCTGAAATTTGAAATCGTTGAGCTGAGTTTTATCAATTCGTGCCACGATACGGCCTTTGTAATATTTGTATTGCACTGCCAATGTTTGCGTACCACTGCCCAGAGCATTCGTTTGTATTCGAGCGATAAGTCTCTTCAAGTGTTCTTGTGATCTTGGACGACTTGTCTGTACTAATTATGTTTTGGAGTCGTGAAAAATGCCTACAAATGATCAAAATGTTTCAAAATTTCAGATGTCTGTGGAATCTAACATATGGAAAAATAAAAACAAATATTAATAATAATTTATGGAAAATAAAATATTTCTCTTCCTTGACGAGTGTCGAAATGAATGAAATCATTTATTATATGTTAAATCAAAATAAAAACTATGTAGAAGTAACATAGTTTGCTGTTAAATTCGGAAGTTATAACCTCACATTTGAATCTACTATAATTTATTCTAAATTCAGTGTTGCCAAAGTTGCCACTTTATAAAATTCCCAAATTTTATTGTCAAACTGTAATGAAATAATACTCTCAAAAAAAAAGTTCTTACTTGCAACATGATTGCATATTGATTTAATTCTTTGTTAGGTGATGAGAAATTCTGCGTGATGGGGACCGGAAAAGCTCTGCGCCAATTCATCTATTCCACGGACCTAGCCAAGCTGTTTGTGTGGATGCTGAGATACTATGAGAGTGTGGAGCCCGTCATTCTATCAGGTTTTTATTTTATTTGAGTTATTTGCACATTTATGTTAAAAAAAATACTAATTATAACGTTAGTCATACGTTCAGTGTTGCCAACGCCCGAAAAAGAGCTAAAATCTTGAAGTTGGTGCTGAAAATTCTCCATCCTAGGGGAGGAAGGTTCCTTCAAATGGCGCTCTACAAATTATTCAATTATTATTATTATTGCTATTTTATCTTACAGCTAATGGGGTTCTTACAATCTATTTTTTTGCTTTAATTTGTAAAATAAACTATTTTGGGTATTGCCCATGTTCTTTTTGGTAGGTACTCTGATTTCATTGTACGTCCTGGTGTAATATAGTCTTGTGGCAGAATCTTACTTTCAGGACTTCCTTTGTGATGTTGAAAATACTTACGAGACTCCGAGGAAGGATCTTTGTGTTCGGAGAAAGTAATTAAAGAGTTCGCACACGTTTTTATATTTTATTTTGTTAGACAACATTTACAGATAAAAGATCGCGGTAGGATGCCATGGAAATGAAAATTGAATCTAGAATTTAGCAGCGTGTTCTCGAGGGGAGTATCGTGACTGGAATGACGTAGATTAGTGGTGAGTCCGAAAACGACAAACACGTTTGCACAACACGTTTGGAATTTAAAAATGCCCAAACAGTTATTTATAATCCGGACTAACAGTTTGTCCGTTTTGTCGACTCTTCTATCTTATATCACGAAAGCGCGAGAGTGAATGAGACAGAAAACAGAACCGCTCCAAACGAAAAACATTATCTTACCCTCTCGCACTAACATCGTAATAATATGTGAGAGTGAGATAGATTTGTTGCAGGAGAAAAACAGTACCTCATCAATAAAAAATAGTATCTTACCCTCTCGCACTAACGCCTTAACATAATGTGTGAGTGAGAAGAGGCAGTAGAGGTACCTGTTATTTTAGGAAATAACATTAGCTTAACGTTTCACACTGAAGGGGCATACTGGCAAAGAGCGAGAAGGCAACCTGTTATTTTTAAACAGGTTGAAAAATTGAAATCAAATAATGCAAAGGTATTCCGCTGTTTTCTGTTATCTCTTCTGTTCTCAGAACAGTAGAGGCAACTGTTATTTTAAGGAAATAACATTATTGATGAAATAAAAATTTGTTATGTTTCCAAGAGCTCTTAATTACATATCAGGGTAAACATGGTTAATGAATAATGTTCTGATAAATGAATTCGGCCGCTTTGAAAAATATTTTAAAATACCATTCACATAATGTCATTTTAATGGCAATAGTCAGGACCAGGGTTTTATTGCTATGGACATATACAGATTCTGGATACACCCCCAGAAACGCTAATGCTAAACTGTTAACAGTAACAGTGCTAACTGCTATTTCATACAACTGCCTTGAAAATAACCTGTTCTTTTCCAACAGTTTGGGAAAACTGTTGGCGTTTTACAAATAACAGCTCGTTTTCGTTTTTAAAAAAGAACAGAAACGCCCACCTCTAATGGTACTGACACATTTGCTCATTGACAAGCCGGCTTATGAGCATGCTCATTAATGAGTATGCTCATGTCAAATAGTCAACTGTACACACTTGCTCATTAACGAGCAGGCTTGGTTTGAGCTTTCTCTTGAATGAGCTTGCTCAAAGCCAACATTTGAACACACATGCTATTTAATGAGCATGCTCATGTCAAATAATAAATGTCATCGTGTAGTGTCAGTTCCGTTCGCCCAGAACTAAACAAAGTAATCGTATTGCTTGCAACGCAATTATTCGTTGTTTAAGAATCTTTTGACGAAAGAAAACAAAACAGTTGATTTGGGTCCAAGATGTCAACGGATATACAATTACAGGGACATAATAGAGTCAGTTCTGTCCGCACAGAAGTCAATAAAGTAATTGTATTGCTTGCAACTCATTTACTGAAGAAACTTTTGGCGAAAGAAAAAAACAAAATAAAAAGTTCGATTTGGGTTCGCAATTGGATCACTAGAAGAACAAACCTTGGAGCAAGTAATCATTTGTTAGTAGAAATGCGAAAAGAAGATATCAACGGATATAAAAATCATTTATGAATGCTTCCGCAGAAATTTGACGAGCTACTCTCTAAAATTGAAAGCGTGATATAAAAACGAGATACTCATACGCGGAATGTTATTCCCATAAATTAACTAATACCCGGTTATTCCGCATATGATATTCTATAGGTTGATTTTCGTCAAAGACATCAACAAATTCGAATATGTCTAAATTATAAAAAATAAATACTATTTTCAAAAGAATGTGGTTTCATTTTAGAGGTAAAGGAACTGTTGGGGAATTTGAAAGTCTATTGTGGATATTGTGGTGACCTTGTAATAATAAAAATCCAAACACATTCGTGATTCCCATAATAAATCACGAAAAGAAAGGTTTTTTCGTCCACCTAGCGATCTATTTTGACATTTTTGCCAAGAACGCGCAGGCGCGAACCAGGGATGGTATGTCTAGGGAAATTTCCCTAGATCTAGGGAAATTTCGAACTCAAACATTTTGTACAATTTTTTTTTACGTATGACAATATTACTGGTATTGCTAGTCGATAATTATTATTATTTTTAATTTCCGTGAATCTTATATACTGTTAATATACTGACATAAATCAAGCAATGTTGTTTTTAACACCGACAACTCAAAATGATATTAAATTTAGGTTTCAAGTTGCGTTTTTATCTAAATATGTTTATTACAAGATATTTTCTTCAGTTTCGGTGATTGCGGTTGATTTTTATTTTGCAAAGTGATTTTTTTAATAGGAATATCGTTTTTGATTCAGTTTTAAGTGTATACATATTTTGAAATTACTATTTCATTTGGCAAAAAGTGTTTTATTTGGAAAAGTACAGCAAGAAATGGGACGTTTGTATAATTATGATCTCACAAGTAGTTAAAAATCCGCTCCACAGGTTTTTGATGCTAGGCCCTGCGGGCGGATTTTGTTTCGGCTTCACCCAGTTTGAGTGTTGGTGACCATTTTATAAATCCGATAGGAACTGGTTCCAAAAATAGCCAGTTCCTCGGATCCACTGTGATCCAGTGACACCTAGTCACCGAGACAAAGTAACCGTGAAAAAGTAACTGAGACACGCAATGGCGTCATATGTAATTTATATTTTTTGCACGAACCCCACACAGGAGGCCCTGAGGAAAATAATCTGCCTCAGGGCTTATGTCATCTTTAGGAATGATGTGTGGAGGGTTTTTTTAAGGAAAGGAAATGGAGGGGAATTCAGGGAAGGAAAAGGGTTTAAGGGGTGGGTAGGAATCTGGGGTTCAGAGTGTCCTGGTCATCCGCCTCCAAGATCTAGGCAAACCTCACCCCATAAACCCGGGCACCCCTGCTAAATCACCAAACGTAGCGAACCACTTGGGATGACCTATGGCAGAGGTGTTGGTTATCCATTATTATTCGCAACTCGTCAAGTACCATCTTTCCATATCCTGAAAGATACTTAATTCTATAAATTCGTAGTACGTATACCTAGGGGTGAAATTTACACATGCGGCTGTTGACGGAAGTAGCGACATATTTTGACAGATTCTTGAATTAAAACCGAATTACAACGGTAGATTTGCTTGAGATTTCATGAACATAGATGTTATTTGAGGCGCGGCGCGTAAGGCGTGGCGTCAATTTGCAATCGAAGTCGGGTTCTGAAATTCAACCACGCAGATGCAAGGGTATTAATACTGTTTGATGATTATTATTCTGTATGTATACATTTGACACTGTGACAGAGCTGTGTCAGATTAGTTGTTCCAGTGTTGCTATCGAGAATCGAGAATTTCCATTAGCAAAATTAAAAATTGCCGTGTAAGAAAGATAATAAAAACGGTGACTACGAACTTGTGTAAAAGTGATTATTTTAACGAAATCTAGGGAAATAAATTTTTGGGCATACCATCCCTGGCGCGAACTGAGATCGGAATGACATGAGCATGCTCATAAGCCAGCCTGTTCACACTTGCTTAGAGGCTTCCCCTTCCACCCGATAATCCAATGAGCATGCTCATAAATCAAACGGCTGTTGATTCGTGAGCTATTTCATTTGGCTTCAAATGAGCATGCTCATTACTAGCAACGTCACGGACACACATGCTACTAGGTAGCAATTGCTACTAGGTAGCATGCTCTTTGGCTTCAAATGAGCAAGTGTGCCCGTAGCATGACGTAGATTCCTTCTTCTCGGGCAGTGTTCGCTGCAACACCCCGGTCACGTGACCAGTGTTGCCCGCACGACAGTGTGGCCATTAGATAAAGAAATAATTCAGTTAATTTATCTAGTACTTAACCGCATTTCCATAGTCTGTTAAGGGCTTCGGAGACCATCAAGCGGCTTGATGGCAAGCACGTTAATTTGTTGTCTATTATTGATTATGCTTACGCGCTTGACGCGCCCTTCCAGCCGTTGTGTCAAGTCTTTGTCTATGCCTTCGTGTGATTTCTTGCGAGAGGCATTAGTACCCTTTACACACAGAGTTCGGAGCGGGACGTGCCCCGCGCCACTTCAGGCCGCCGCGCAGAAAAGTCTCACGGTGAACTGCGCTGAAAACCGTTATGTTATTTTCGGTCTTTACTTTTCTGCGCGGCGGCCTGAAGTGGCGCGGGGCACGTCCCGCTCCGAACTCTGTGTGTAAAGGGTACTATTGTCACAATGCTTGTGAGAAGCTACCAGTTTCCTCTTGAGGCGGTCAAAATGCTAGCCATAGACAAAAAAACTATGTGCCTATGACAAGCCGCTTGATACTGTCCGAAGCTCTTTACTAGCTAGCTCTTGTAAATTTCTTGTTTAGATTTTTATTTTGGTAGCGAAATGATATTTAGGAATGGAATTGGTAAAACTGAGAGAATGCCATCGGAATATTGAAATATAACCTTACTTTGTGATGGATATCCTCTTATATCTAGTTCCCTAAAATTTTCTTCTTGTACACTAAAACTTCAAAGCGTATTTTGATCGCTTCCTCTTGCACGTAACGCGGCATTGAAATTGTCACTTGAAACTTGTTGAACGGTTGAAATTGTACTAACTACTGGCAAAAATAAATAATAATTAAATTCTCCTGGAGACAATAGGATCGGAAGGGGGTGTAGGGGACGTTGGTATTCATTTAATGAATAATCTTCGGTGCCTCAACACTGTCTTTGAATGTTCTTGTTGTATAAATGTATGTAACTTTATTTGAAAATTATTTTGGTAACAGGTGTTGAATTTGGCTTCTTTAGCATCTCAGCTAATTTTATAAATCTACTTCACGTATTTATTATTCTCATTACTCTATTCTGTAGAGTTCGCCACTCATTTTGTTCCCTCTCATAATAACAATAATAATAATTGGATAATTTGTAGAGCGCTGTTTTTGTGAAAAATCACCTCAAGGGCGCTGTACAATTTGTTGTGAATTCTTAGACTATACCTAATTTTGCTATTTACAAATAGATACAGAAAACATACTTACTTGGCAGGTCACTTCGGATAAACACACTATAAGAAAGTTTATTTTTGGTTTATGGATAAGATACGGCTCTGCATGCAGAGGACATTATATAAAATACTATTGCATAAAAGGGGAATCCCTGAGAAGTGGTTAGAATGTGGAGCAATAATAATATTGCTTGTGTCATGTTTCTTATGTCACACATTTTGTAATTTTTGTACTCAATTTAAAGCTTATTTGTTTTAGTCATCTTCATACATTTTCCAGTATTATTTAAAATACTGATTTTCCTAGAAATTATGTACAATAATTTATGTCAGTGTATCATCGGCAATTAGTCGTCCTTTGTATTTTTTACCGTGTCATTAAGGGTCCACTATCTGAATTTCGACCGATTTCTTACATATCTCCCTTAAACATTTGAAGTTTTTAAGCTCTTAAAAAAATTATGTTATTTTTTAAGATAATATCTAGATACGTTCCACGCCGAAACGCAAATTATATGAAATTCCCTCGATGGAAAAAATCGCAAAGTATGCTCCGAAAATTATTTAAAACAAGTCTATATCTATTATTTTACAAATTATATTTGTGAAAAAAAATCACAATGTTTCTTTAAATGGTACTTAAGATGCCTTCCACGAGATTTTTGCTCTATTTTAAACGAGTCATATTTTATTAAGCATTTTCATAATTTTCGCTTCAATTTTTCATTGAAAATATTAGCGCGCTCTGTCCAACACTCGTAATTCCATATCTTTACATCTTCTACTTTTTGCTCCGGAAAGTGTGGCCTTAATATAATGTTTAAACAATAGAGGTCCGAGGATTGATCCCTGCAGTACTCCTGAATTTATTAAAATTGGTTTTTAAAATTCATTTTTTACTTTCGTTACTTGTTTTCGGAATTTCGTATATTCTTCTGTTAATTTATAGTTTCATCTGAGAGACCAATTTATTTCAGTGTTCTTATCAGTATTTCTCTATTTATAGATTAAACGCCTTAAGGATTACTATTAATAATGATTATTTTATTTCTAGTGGACGAGGAAGACGAAGTGTCTATCGGAGAAGCTGCAAAGGTAATTCGGGAATCGGTTGGTTTCAAGGGTACCCTGGAGTTTCTCACTGCCGAAACCGATGGTCAAATCAAGAAAACTGCCTCAAACAAAAAACTCCGTTCCTTACTGCCAAATTTCAAGTTCACCAATTTCGAAACGGCCATCAAGGAAAGCGTGGATTGGTATATTGAGAATAAGTCTACAGCAAGGAACTGATGTTTGCCTGCTGTATAATGAATGTACGGTTAAACCTTGTGTCATTGTGTTTATTATTATTAGTTTACATGTTAAGAGGGTTTATTTTAATAACTTAGTAATATTCCATAATCACATTTGATCGTTCTCACAATGTGGTTATTTTAATGAGAAACAATGTGTTTTGATTGCGTGTTATGGAAAATAAAATTGAAATAACGATAAAAATAGATTCGTGTATTTATTTAATCAATTATATGTGACCCACAAAGTTATATCAACTGTAACATTTTTTGTATGCATAACTGAACTGCCCCAGCTACAATATTTTGTTTGTTAATAATGAAAATATTTTGTTTGTTAAGTGATAAAATGAAAATGTCCACATTTATTTTTATCCACTGGAGTCCAAAAACACGTACCTCCGAATTTTAATATAGAGATATATAAACTGCTTGTAGTGTTAGGGTGCCATTGATTGTACCTATATTTGACCGTTTATTCCAGATTTTTAGGATTCATGTTTTTTTTTATATACTGCGCTTTATACGCGCTGTACTTTCGGCCTATTTTATCCCTCACCATACATTCCTATTGGGAATGCATAAATAAACCAATCCCTGCCGAGCCCAAAAACGCTTGCAACTTTGCATATCTTAACTCAATAGTACCCTTTACACGCAGAGTTCGGAGCGGGACGTGCCCCGCGCCACTTCAGGCCGCCGCGCAGAAAAGTCTCACAGTGAACTGCGCCGTAAACCGTTATCTTACTTTCGGTCTTTACTTTTCTGCGTGGCGGCCTGAAGTGGCGCGGGTCACGTCCCGCTCCGAACTCTGCGTGTAAAGGGTACTAATGGCCATAAAAGTCAAGCATAAATATTTTTTCACTCGTTTTTTTCTTCTTCAATATTGGGTAGGTACTAAGAATGAAAGCGCTTACCTCTCAGTATACATTTCAACTCAGCAGCCATAAAAAAAGCTTGTAAACGTCAAAAAGGTCTGTGACAAAACGTCAAGATTTCGTGTTTCGTATTTATTACATTCATACCACTTCAGAGTTATTCATATTCAAAAACCTTTTAAAGTGAGTGCTTAATTTGTTTACACATAATATTAACATTAATTTTACAGTTAAATATGTTTTATGATTGCGAGATAAAAATTATATTATGACTGTTTTTTATAGTTATCGTGTTGTAATGCCACTAATTATGAAATTAACGTTGTGTTTATTTTGTCGTGTCACACGGTTTATTACTTTTCCACGCTTAATAACTGATAATTTAAACTTCAACGTGTCTTTATCAGAATTTTACGTTATAATATCGGTTCAACATTGTATTGCCTGATTGATATTCTAACAAAATGTGACGGAACCGTACGTATTTCGGTAATTTTTCTTTTTTTTTTTTCAAAGAAAGACAAACATTTTCGGGTTACGAATAGCCCGACAATATTTGAAAATCTCCTACTACCATCACAGAAAGCGGAAATGTTGCTTGTGTCGTGATGGAGGGCTTGGCCATCCAAGGAATTGAACACCGGACGCCTGGGTTAAATTCAAACGCGCCAACTCAGCCACCAACCGGTCAACCACCACACTTTGTTAGGCACAGATTTTTGAAATTACACTACGTTCTAACTTCATTACTACATTTTAATTACGAAATAACACTACGTTTTAACTTCATTATTACAGGAAACGGTATATTCCACTAACCGCCACACTTTTGTTAGGCACACACTTTGGAAATTACACTACTTTTAACTTAACCTCTCCACGAGTATGGACGAAACGTGGAAATTACACTACTTTTAACTTAACCTCTCCACGAGTATGGACGAAACGTGGAAATTACACTACTTTTAACTTAACCTCTCCACGAGTATGGACGAAACGTGGAAATTACACTACTTTTAACTTAACCTCTCCACGAGTATGGACGAAACGTGGAAATTACACTACTTTTAACTTAACCTCTCCACGAGTATGGACGAAACGTGGAAATTACACTACTTTTAACTTAACCTCTCCACGAGTATGGACGAAACGGTTCGTCGAAGAAAAAAATGCTCAGAAGAGTATGGACGAAACTTTTCGTCCGCGGCTATTATTCAAATACCGTCATATTTAATGAAACTATTTGACTTGAAATGGCTTCTATTGACATCTGCGCGTAGTTTGTTATAGTTTTGGAAGACATACCTATAATACCAACTTCACAGTTTTAGTTTAAAAATTCTTTAGTAAGTTATTAGTAATCAACAGCTCAAAGAAATCGCTGTGTCTCTCTTACTTTCATAGTGAGAAAAATGATCTAAACGGTTTTAGAAAGAGAAAACATCATGCTTTATATCCAAATCTAGAAATTAACCACAGAAAAATTTAAATGTACACATTTATGAAATAAAAGTTTCCGAATATAATTTGAGAAAAATGAAAGAAAATTTGAATTTTTTTTTTATTATTTTGACATGAAATGTGTGACAAAAAGTGAGAAGAGAATAAAGTTTATAACACATTTTTCTAACAAAATATGTGTGCGTTTTTTTTTCATTGTTGGTAATTTCAATTAGAAAAAACATAAGGTGTGCCATTTTAATATTTCAAAAATTATACGTCTATTTCGAATTATCAAAACCTTTCAAAAACAGTTTCTAGTTTTCAGAAATGTTAGATTTATTTGGATTTTACTGCACAGCGAAAAGGCTTGTAGTTCGGATTAGGCTAGTAGTTTATTCAAGTAGCGAGTAACTCGCCACTTGACTGACCTGGCTGACTGATTATGGTGGAGTAGAGTGCATTAGTGAGTGGCGCATTGGAAGATAAACAGGCTACTGGCCTAGGCGTATCTGACTTGTTAATCAAAATGCAGCTCTGAAATTTGGCCAGCGAAAGATTCTTACAATTACTAACTATTCTAAAAAAAAACTCATTATTACAAATATGTCATATGTATGTTCGTACATTCTTTGTGATAACTGTATAATCTGATGTAAGCAAAAAGATAAAAGGTTTTGTCTCTCAAATATAGTTTGTTATCTCAATGCTTCTCTTAATCTTTACACTATTTCCAATAAAACATTTTCATTTTCATTTGATAGCTTGTGTGGAAAACACTGCTCATTAGTGCTCATGCAAAGCCCTTGTAAAAGACTACCATTCAGAAACGAAACATTGTTTGAAATTACTTTATTTTGCATAAACATCATAAAAAGCAATTAAGAAAATTGCAAAACACCGTTCTGCTTAACCCTCCACCAGTCGCGCCTTTTTTTTTCGCGAAGAGTGGCGCGGGGTCGCCAAGGACCCCAAAAATAAATATGATTAAATTATTGTTATATCAAACATTTTATGTGGTATTTTGTCAGGTGATAGGTGCTGCATTGAAATAAAAATAAATAATTAAAAATTAGATATTTTTTTAAGTATAAAAGCTTAAAAATCAACAAGGAACATTTTTATATAATTTTGAATCATGATTATTTTAATAGTAAAGTTTTTAATAAAATCTAAACAATTTCTATCAAACTTATAACTATTTGAGATCGATAAAGACTTTTATTTATTTATTTACGCCTTTAAGGCTTTTACATGTAACATTGGTAATTGACTTATTATTATTACAAAAAAACAACAAAATATAATAAAAAAACATATAAACTTGTTTTTACATTGTATTTTGTTGATTTTTGTTGAGCCTCACACCGAAACACACGTCTGTATTTCACGCGCGACTGAATGTCGGCGGTGCTAACGTCAAGTATAGTCAAGTAAGGAATCAGTGGTTAATTTAAAATGTACATAATTAACATTTCTGTAAAACCTAGGCTTTTAACAACCCCAAGCGACGGGTTGAGGGTTAATTGAAACACTGGTTTATCAGGACAGCCGGTTGCTTAGGACAAAACCCAAGGAACAGAAACTGAATAAAGATTACTAATTAAATGAAGACAATATTAGCGAAACTCAAACGAAAATCTGAAAACTATCAGACATGGTGTAGTGAACACTACCACTGATTGTTGAAGAATGAGCAATGAGCATTCGCTCGCCTGATCTAAACATCCCTAGAGCATCTGCAAGAATTCTACTTCTTGTTGTTCTCATTCTTGTTCGTTGGTATTCTTTTGGTGTAAATGGTGAAAACGAATTGCTATTTACATTAAAGATCAAGAAAGAATGCTCTTGTTCTAGCTCTAGCTCTATGCTCGTTTGGTCTGAATCCGCCTTAAGATAGTCATCAGGAATGTAACTGAGTTCTCGATATGGCCTCTTGGCAGTCTTGAATAAGTGGGTGACGGCATACCCTCTCTCCTGAGCTGCGTGATGTCCCAGCTTGCCCAGAAGAAAGTTCGTTGGGTGTAGCTAGGGATAGTGTCTGCACTCCCTCATGCAGAGAAATCTCAGAAATTTTTTTGAACCCTCTCCAACAGATTCTAGGGAGCACTTCACCTCCATGTTTTGGTGCAAATGTATCTTGTAAAATAACAGTTGCGTTTTGACTCCTCTGCACTTGCAGCATGACGGAAAAGGTAATCCTGGTGACCGGGGGTACAGGGCTGGTGGGGAAGGCCATTGAGAGGGTGGTACAGCAAGAGAAGCAAGATGGCAACGAGCCCTCGCAGAAAGAAACCTGGATATTTATTGGTTCAAAAGATGCTGATCTGTGGTAAGTTTTTGTTGTTGTTGGTCATATTATAACTAAATTATAATAATAAATGGATTATCGGGAAACCATATTAGCAGTGATTTATAGATTTTCATAGCCGAAAGGGTATTCTTGGGGTACTGTAACAGACGTCTTGTCTTTACAAAACTATGAATCAAACTGCCGGGTCTCGTACACATCTTCCTTGTACTAGGCTGACGATGATTGTAGTAGATGACCTCCCTTCATCCATCCTGGTGGGTGGCGATATTGGATGCGCCTAGATTCTGCCTGAGCCTGGCGCCCCGGTGGGGTCCAGATTTGGACCGACTGTTTTTGAAGAAGTGGGCACCAGAGACTCAATTTCAGGCAGAAATTCGGAAGGGGGCGGCAGTTTCAAGAAGGAACTTTCAGGAGTAGAAAGAAATAATAGACTGTGTCGCTGGTTAAAGTTGAACTGGTTTATTAAAAAATACCTCATTATATTTATACCGTTTACCAAACAAAATAACATATGCAGCTGCATTCGGGGATCGAGAAAGACCGGTTTGTGGAGGGCTTTTGACCTCTCTAACTGAACGCTCTCGACCCATCGCCTTGCAGTGGGAGGGATGGACTCATACGTCCGTCACTTCTGGACACATTGACCTCCAGATTCCTACCCACTGTGTGTGATAAACCAAATTGTGTGATAAAACTTGCATTTAGTTCAGAGACTTACATTTCTGCAGGCCTTATCTTATAATAGATATTAAAATAATAATTCTTCTTGCAAATAATGTTAATGTGCACAATTGTGTTTTATGTAAATATTGCTATAAAATACCTCATTGTAAAATGAATACTTGCACTTGCTCTGTTTGAATATTTGTTTTTGTTTGCAGCAATAAGAAACAGACAGAGGAATTGTTTGCCAAACACAAACCTACTCATGTAATTCACCTGGCGGCGATGGTGGGAGGACTTTTCCAGAATATGTCACACAATCTAGATTTCTTGGTTGGTATATATCAAATCCCTAATATAAAACAAATATTTATGCATTGTTTATGTATCCACTTACATTAATAAAATTGTTAATTAAGGTTAACACCTCGTCTGTGGTTCAGACACCGGCGTCCGGGAAAAATAAATCCTCTTTTTTTTTATGCCATTTTAACCCTTGTGTATAAAATTATTTCTTTGAAAATTCCTTTGAATGGTTTTTTTTTCCATGTTGGGTTTGTGTAGAAATAATAAAATCAGTTTACATTTGTATGAATGCATTTCTGTAACAATCGTTTCCAAAACGGGAGTTTTTTTTCTTCTTTCTTTTAGTTAGCTATTCTGGAAAAACTTCTTACGATATTATCATGTAATATACATGAATACTAAGATGAATTATCTAGTAAAGAGAAAACAATCGCAAAAAAAACAATTGCTTTGTTTTTATACCGATCATTGACCAGAACACATCAAGGTAATTTTCACGCCATTTCCGAAATGTCATCCCATGTTTAACAGACCCTCTCCCTCTCGTGCATTTGAAAATACATAGCTTTCAGAATTTTTTCTTCCCTCTAGAGCGGGAGGGTTTTTGGGCTTAATGTCTGTGTAATACAATCAGGTCTGAAATAATTCTCTTGTCGGACGGCGTAATTAGATGCAATTGATTCATCAAACTTACATGATTAAGGTGTTCAATTAGAATTTTGAGTTTAAAATTTATGTACCTAAGAAGTTTGATCTGAACTCGTTCTATTATTAGAGTGAACTTTTATAGAGGTGACCAAATAGGTGAATTATATTCCACTTGACTTCTAACTAATGAAATTTAGAGCGTTCTGAGTCAAGCATCTTTAAACCTTATCATTTAGATGGTCAATGTGTGCAGTGAATGTCAAGTTTTCATAGAAAATTATTCCCAAGTCACGAATTTGTGACACTAGTATTAATTTAATGTATATTCATGCAAAACATGACAATGGGTTTTGGAAAATCGTATAACTTGATATTTCTGAATGTTAAATAAAGTATTTATCATTTTCATTTTATTTATTTATAATATTAACGCCTTTCAGCTTTTACATAATATAACATTGTATCAGGTATAACTAATAACATGAAAAAGACAGCTCTAGTGAACTTGTAAAACAGCAAGAAATAGAAAATATAAGTTGAGATATTCATGTGTAAAATATTCTGCAGATAACAAAACAAACAATAAATACTATTTAAATATTCCAATATCGTTGCAACAATGAAAAAATATATTTATATAATATATGTAAATAACTTAACTTAAAGAGGCATGTTGAAAATGTTTAATGGTAGGTAAATAATAAGTAAAATATATTTAAGTTGAGAAGATGTACAAGAAATAAATCTTATTTCTAATGAAAGAATAAAATTAAAAAAATCTGTGAACAACATAATAACACTTTTGTAAGTTGGTACCAATTTATTCATTTAAAATAATATATAGTATATTCGCGGCACGTTCCAGAGTGAAAGATACTCTCAGTATCACCCTGGTGTAAGACCACCATTCAGAATTGAAACGTTGCTTGAAATGGCTTTAGCCGTGTTTGGTGACTAGATCTTAGCCAGTTACTTCCCACCTTTCTCTTCCCCACCTCCTTCACCTCCCAACTACCTTCAGCCTCACAACATATCCCAATTGGGAATGCCATAGTCTCACTGGCTCCACACGGGAGCAGTTGGGACCCTTGTGCGGTATTCATATTAAAAAAAATTATTTGTAAGTTGGCACCAATGATGAAAAGAAAAAAAAAGTTTTTTAAAATAACTAAATAATATTACAAGTTATGATGGTTTATAAAAATTACTATGAATCGTACATTTACTTACTAAGATGCGTTAATATGATAGGTACAGCTATGTTTAGTAAATTTGTCGATGTAGCTTATAAATTTATCAAAGAACTTCCTTAGTAAGTACTTGAATGGTTTCATTATTTCATGTTTATATTCTATCAGCGACACATTCCATACATCTATGTGCGAAAACATATTGCCCAAGTTTTGAATTCTGTGTAGTGGTATATTGAAATGGGCCATGGTTGTAGTATTACCACAATAAAACGGTAGTACTGACCTTGTGTTTCTGGCCGCCATTAAAATTTATGAGAGCCATTAACCCGATTGAGCAAATAATAATAAATTATTGTAGTTTTTATGATGACTGCCGAATGACAACTTTTATTAAAAGATTGTTAAATGAAAAGGTTTTTTTTTATCTTTCAGAGAAGTAATATTCAAATTAATGAAAACGTTCTGCAAACGAGTTTTGAAACTGGTGTCAAGAAAGTAGTGTCTTGCCTGTCTACCTGCATATTCCCCGACAAGACTACTTATCCGATAGATGAAACTATGGTAAGTCATTTAACATTGGGTATTTAACTCTTAAGATTCTTTGAACATGTTGGCCGCCAGGATTCCAATTTGGAGAAAGTCATAGTCACTGGCAAAGTGGAAGGCAGAAGCAGCAATGCACTGGAGTGACCAAGCATCACTGGTGTCCGGTACGTCGGTGTCTGCAGCTCTCACGCAGCGCAGAACCGCAAGGAGTGGAGGAGCCTTGTCCGCCGTGGAAATTTGAGTAGGGGTCACGATCCTCAGCAATGAGGAACCGACTTGAGAAGAAAATTTTAACTCTTAAATACCTACCTCCTATTTTAGTCACGTATTTGTGGTCTGTGAGACAATATATAGCTGAAAAAAAAAAATGTCAGGAATAAATAATAAAACTAATTGTTTTAGGGGTTTTAACTAATAATTATTTATAAGAACATAAAAAATCAATAGTTTATCTTAGGGTGTGTATAACGGGTACATATTACCGCCAACTGATTATGGGTAAGGAATGAAGCTATCGCAAACGGCGCGAAACGCCACTTGCGGTTACTTTGTTCCTTTCCCATAATTTGTGGCTCGGCTCGTGTGATCCATGAACATAACTAACTAACTAACCATGCCGTTTCCCGAAGGGGTAGGCAGAGAGGACGGACAGCTAAACAGCTCAGTCTTGGCACACATTCTTTGCCTCATTCTCACTGTTCTATTATTCTGACTCTTGACATGGCCCGACTCACGTATCGGATTCACTTGATCTTACCATGTCTTCCTCGGGCGTCTTCAACTTCTTCTACCATACCTTCTTACACTACTTTTTTTGTTCATTCGTTCTACATGGCCAAACCATCTGAGGGTCCCTTTCTTAATCTTACCCATTATGCTTGCATCAGCCTTGCATTCTTTGCGGATCTCACATTTCTCACATGGTTTTACCACACAACAGGCCTCAGGGACCTCATTTTCATAAATTTGATAATCAACTTACATTTAAAAAATACATATATTTCAATCAAAAAGTAGTTACTTTTTTACAAAATTGCAACTAAACTTTACTACCTACCCCGGATCTCTCAGACCTGTGACGAAAGTTTTTTAATCACCAAATGAAAATGCGTACACGGCAGGGACGGGAGAAAATTCATGAAAGCACGAAATGTAAAAACGTGTGCATTAGTTATGCACAAAAATACCTAAGCGTACATACCTCCATACAGGCATGTCCTAGTGAGGTTAAAAATTGAATTGTAAACAATAAAACCTACCATGTAAAGGAACAGTTTATGGGCTTTTACATAAATTTACATTTTTTTATGATTTAGTGCATACAGTGTGTTTAGACGGCAAAGATAACATAAATAGGTATTACACATGGTACATAGAAATAACGATGGTAGGTTAAAATGGTAGGAGACAGAAAAAATCAGTTTTTGAACCGCAGATGGCCATAATATGTATATAACAAACAATAATAATGAGTGGGCTCTTAAAATATAATTTGTATGTGATGAATGCAAAGCGAACTTGCACAGCACTAAAATGAATAATTAATAAGAGCGATTCCACTTTGACCAATTACATTATTGTCAGAACTTCTGCTTAAAGAATTCAATTTCAGAAAACAATACTTTATACTGCTACCATGGAACATTTCAAGTTTAAATAAATAATGTCAGATAGTTGTAACTTTCACGGAAAGGACAAATGAGTTCGATAATATATTATAAAGTATAAATCTTTGAAGTAATTTTGTTATTATTATTACAAAGATAAACACAAATAGATTTTGTTAAGTTTGTTTATAAATTACTAACCTTTATTACGCCTCATATGGCGGGTGTTTTTCATAACATAACTACATGGATTTACGATAAACGGTGCACATGGTGAAGATTTATAGTTCTATTGTAAATATTCTAATAGGCTGAATTTAAGTTTGGACACTGACTGATAACGATAAACTGTTGAGTTATACTTATTTCCGATGTATGTAAATAAATATCGCTGGTGTCTGTGAGGCAGGGGTTGGGTAGTTAAGGGTTAATTATTGTACTAGAATTCACACGTTGCTGCACTTGATGACCAAAAAAGACTATAATGTTGGAAAGTTAAAAGTTTTGCATTATTTTCAGGTTCACAATGGCCCACCGCACCCTTCAAACTTTGGCTACAGCTATGCCAAGAGATTGATAGATATTTCTAATAGGTAATGGCATCTGACTATCGTATTATGTATTCTTTATTGGTTTGATTGTCCAGTGGTCCAATGTTTGCAGATTTAGCGGAAAATGTCTTAAAATATAATTGTTTTGTTGCATAGTAATAGTGCTTTCACATTAAGTCTAAATTATGATAAATTACTGAAATTGTATGAATTTCTTACGCTGTCGTTAAAAATCGCTTTGTGGAAAATTACCTCTTATTACAAATATTTAAACGTTACGCCATTAACGTAAAAACTAAACCAATACTATAAGTATACTAGCTGGGTTACCCGGCTTCGCTCAGGACAACATTTGAGAGTGTTCTGGAATGTTCCATTATTTATTTATAGCGGACCCGACAGACGTTGTCCCGTACACAACTGTCGGGACAAACTAAAATTAAAATAGAATAATATTGAATATTCGATACTGCGATGGTAGCGCAGTCTGCCGGATCCAATGTAAAACATACCAAAATCAACAACTTCTTAGAAATAAAAAATTAATTAAAAGAACATTTTCCAGTAGACCAAATTGTAAATCTAAACCATTCTCGAATCCCCTTGAACCCACACAAAAAACTTCATCAAAATCGGTCCAGCCGTTTAGGAGGAGTTCAGTGACATACACACGGACAGAAGAAATATATATATTAAGATTATATCAGTTTAACGGTAAAATTGGTAATGATAATTGGGGTAATACTCTCGAATCGCAATCTGAAGGTCGCGGGTTTGCACCCGGTGTGCGCAAAAATTTTTTATTTGATTAATTTGCATAATTTCACAATTAATTAATTAAAAATAATAATTGTGTATACGCGGTACGTTCCAGAGTGGAAAGTACCGCAATGTGGAGTGAAGTAAGATTAAGAAAGGGACCCTCAGATGGTTTGGGCATGTAGAGCGAATGAACGAAGAAAGTAGTGTAAGAAGAATATATGATGCAAATGTGAATTTAGAAGAAGTCGGAGCAACCGAGGAAGATATGGCACGACCAAGTGAATCAGATACTTGAGTCGGGCCGTGTCAAGAGTCAGAATAAGAGAAGAGTATGTATGAGACAATGTATGAGACAATGTATGAATGTGAGTGAGGCAAAGAGTGTGTGCCAAGACCAAGTTGGTTGGCGGTCTGTCCTCCCTGCCTACCCCTGCGGAAGACAGCGTAATGGTTAGTTAGTTAGACTGTTTTCTTGTAATTTTCTTGTAATTTTCCGTTGCAGGGCTTACCACGAACAGCACGGCTGCATGTTTACTTCAGTTATTCCTTGTAATGTGTTTGGAGCCAATGACAACTTTAACCTCAAAAGCAGCCACGTCATCCCCGCACTCATCAGGAAGATGGTAGACGCCAAAGAGAGAGGTAAATTTTATTTCTGTGTAGATCCGAAGAGATCATTTAAAAGATACCCTCCTCTAACCAGTTAAATGGTTTTGCTCATATTTTTTTATGACCGTGCTCGGTGCTTGCTCCCATGTGAGCATTCTAATATCATTCATACTGGAAATTTTTTGATGCAATTTTAACCTTTACGCCTTTACAACTGTGTAGAGGACAAAATCAGAATCACATTGTAGTTGCTAGATTTTATTTCATGAATGTAGCCTCTCTGACTATCTAGAAAACATTTTATCTATGCATGTCAAAATTCATTTTTATTCAATGGTGTCCCAAAAATGAATATATTTGAATTTTAAATGTCATTATTTCTTAGAAATCATGTTTTGATTTTTGTTTTTCACGTAAGGTAAAAATATTTTTTTATAAAAATAATAAAACCAGTTTATATACATATTCCTATAAATATTTGTTGCCGGTTGCCTCCGAAATGGGAGACTTTTTTTTTTTAGCCAGTTGTATCACAAAATTTTAACAATTCTTCAAATTTCAAAATTAATTTCCAATGTGAACATTCTATTCAATTTCTGTCATTATTATTTATTTATTTATTTTATTTTAGGGAAATCAACAGTTTACAGCTTGCTTAATGTATACATGTTTAATTTACCTAACTGATAAACCAATTATAGATTTCCTCATTATACTATTACATTATGTATCTATAAAATAAAAATTAATCTTACAATAGCTAAGAGAAATTACATTATTACAACAAGAGGCAGTACATAATATAAGTCGTTCCATAATATATCATACAGTTTTGTACTCATTTAATACATTTTTAATAGATTTTTTATATTTATTTTCTTCACAATTGAACATATCTATCTCAGAGAGAACATTATTTTACGTTGAACACAGTCTTATAAGGCAAGCATTTTTATTTGAATTTGTATTGCAGTTTTTTTTTTTTTTATTGTTTTTGGGGTGTTATGCCGTGTTTCGCTAACTCCTTCTTTAACCAACGTTTCGGACAGCGTGACAAATCGGCAATCGCCGAGCACTTAATCGAAACCGGCCATTACTTTGGATTTGTTCCTGAAGTCCTGGGAAGACCCAAAACTTACAGAGCACGCCTAATTACGGAGGCAATTGAAATCCATAAAAACCCCATCAATATTAACAGAGACGACGGAGCTAAGCTCAATAGTTCTTGGTATCCAGTAATTGACGGCTACACCAAAGCTAAACGCAAAAAACCATGCTGAATTTTTTCTAACACCAGCTCGTAGAGAAATGGAGCTGGCAGCACGGTATCGCTTCGACACACATAAGTAAACACTCTCACCAATATCATTTGCTCATCTGCCCTGATGATGGACACTGTAACGTTGTCCGAAACGTTGGCTAAAGAAGGAGTTAGCGAAACACGGCATAACACCCCAAAAACAATAACAAAAATACTTTTTGGCCGTGAAAACCTAAAAACATACTTGTATTGCAGTGTTTTTCTTTAAAAATATTACATGAACGTGTGTGCCGTGTGGGTACTTTGAAATCAATTCTGTTCAATAATTCAGGGCAGTCTGTAATATTGTTTACAATTTTAAATAGCAACATTGCATCTGAGAATTGTCTACGTACACTCAATGTATCAATTTTGAAAAATTTTGTTGCATCCAAGTAATTATTAAATCGATTGTGTGATTTATAAGAAATGTATTTTATGAATTTTTTCTGAATCGATTCAATTTTGTTTATATGTAATGCATAAAATGGGGACCACACAGTTGACGCAAACTCTAGATGGCTTCGTACATATGCAAAGTATAGTTGTTTGATAATTACAATGTTTGTGAATTCTTTTGTATTTCTTACGATGAAACCAAGCATTATATTAGTTTTATGACACTAATGGCCCATAACGGAATAATAACAGAACTTGAATAGAACTTCCACAACTTGAAAATTAACTTTGTGAGAGAAGCATTGAAATGAGTTTTTTTTTGTGTTTTTAAATGCAAATAGTTAATTTATTAGGCGTTAAATGAAAAATGTAAAAACTATAGGTATGTAAGAAACTTAAAAATAAATTAAAATATTAGGAAAAATTAGTTACACTTTTTTCCAGTCCAATTTTTCAGAAATGGAAACCAATTTATCACACCTAATTTTAAAACAACTCAAATGCATTCATGCACTCAAATCATTACATTTTCCAAGCCATAAAAAACTATAATAACCTCCCTTCTGTACTGCGCTGTATAATCAACCAATCAGAACAAATAAATGAAATTAAACAATTTTTCAAACAAACTTACAGTAAAAAGTAAATATTTTACACAAAACATATTATAACTTACAACCTCAGTAAGAATCGTGGCTCCCTTTTCAGGCACAAGAGCTCTTCTTTTCTGATAAGGTATACATGACCAAAAACGACCTTTAATATAATATTTTGTAAAATATGTACATATGTAACCCATATTTTATATTACAATAAAAAAAATGTCCTTACATTTAAATCTACTATAATTTGTTTTAAAATCGTTGATGCCGTTGTAATGAAAAAATTCTGTTCCGCTTTATTAAATTTCTACATTTTCTTGTCAAACTGTAATAAAATAGTGCTTACGTACGTACTGCTGTCATAAGCAAAAAGGCAGCTAGGATTTGCAAAAGTCACCTTCTGACATACTTTTTATTATAATAGGTGAACGGTCTCTTTACATCAAATTCCTAGATGCCTTCTTGATTATGACAGCAGAACAGGTGTTCTTACTTGCACTATGTAAATTGATTTAATTCTCTGGTAGGCGATGAGAAATTCTCTGTGATGGGAACCGGTAAACCTCTGCGCCAGTTCATCTACTCCACGGATCTGGCCAAGCTGTTTGTGTGGGTGCTGAGGGACTACGAGAGCGTGGAACCCATCATTCTATCAGGCGAGTTATTCAACTACAAACCTGAACCTAAGGCTCTACATCCCGTGGTGAGATTTGGTCTCCCCAATCCTTGTCCATCTCTCCCTTGGTCTACTTCTTTCTCCGGTAGGGCACGATTTCCGAATGAGTTTGTATGAGGTACTCAAATGATGTGTTGTGGTGTCCCCCCTCAAATAAGGTGAGGGCACGATTTCAGAATGAGTTTGTATGAGATGTTATGGTGTCCCACCTCAAATGGGGGTGCAATTTTAGAATGAGTTCGTATGAGGTACTCAAATGAGATGTTGTGGTGTCCCACCTCCAATGAGGTGGGACACGATTTCAGAATGAGTTTGTATGAGGTTCTCAAATGAGGTATTGTAGTGTCCCACCTCAAATGAGTTATGAAAGAGCCAAAAAGGCGCTAAAAATCTTATACGGTCGAAGTATATTTTTGTATCTTGGAGGTGGCATAAAATGCTGCATACACAAAATGTAGTACATAATGTAGTGACATTACACAAATCAGTCCATCACCTCAAAACGTTTAGAGTAATACAAAATATTTGTATGATTACAAAACCTTTTGTATATAAAAAGAGTTGAGACCAAGTATTATATAGGGCGTACGAACCTTAACATTAACACCCAAACCTAAAATATTGAATTTTTTATAAGAAAAACTCTCTTTTTATAACTTTTGAAGGTTATTCCCATCAACGTAATATATCATTGAAGAAGAAGATAACATTAACATAACATTATGTCGATTCTAAATATTTGAAATATGAGATTGACAAATATGACGGTTTGATAGAAGGTGGCAATAGCGAAATTGGTTAACACGCACGTCCCGGTTAGACGAGAGGTCTGGGTTCGTGTCCCAGTTGCGACCATTGTCTTTTTCTATTTTTCTGTGTCTTGTTCTCTTTCATATTTTCATTTAGATTATAAGTGTTATCTTCTTCTTCAATGATATACTAAAATATTGATTTAAGAAAACATTTATCAAAAACAAAGTGCATTATCTCGCAGTCGAAAGATCGAAAAAAGCATTGTTTTTTTTTATCTTTTGTTTGTCTGCACGGAGCAAATTTGTCTTCCAGCAAGTTCGTCAAAACAAAATTATGCCATGCAACAAATTATAATAACACTTTTGCCACAAAATGCACATTCTTCACTGGTTTTGCTTATGTTTTTAGGAGCTTGTACAATAAGTTTACATCAAGTTTGGGTTATCAAGTTCACCTCTATATTTTATGAAGCCTGCTTTTCAGGCTTGCTATTGGCTGATAAAAATAACAAATTACATCATGGGATCTGAATAATAACTTTGTGTTCTGTTTTATATTGTAGGGAACTTGCGTGTATATTTAGGCCTTCGAGTTTGAAATTCAATGGGAAGTTGTATTATGAAATTACTCTTAGGTGGTGTTATTTTTATATTGAAATTAGATATGAGAAGGCTAATCTATTGTTAATATTTATCGAGAGTTGTGACAAGTATATTTTGTGAGGTGGCAGGACATTTTACGTTTTTGCATGGGACATTTGTAGTGCATCTTGTAAGAGGTACACTACCCAATCGAAGATGCCATAGTCTCACTAGCTCCAGACAGTAAATGTTTTATAATATTAATAATTGTTGTAACGAGATACACCGCGCGGATCCGAATACTTTCTCGTTCATACATAATACGGCATCCTTGTCTGCCGTCTCAGCGTGCCGGAGGTCTTGCATTGGTGCAGCTCCCCGCTCCCGGCCACCCAATTACCAAAGGATGTACCTCCAGCCGCCCTATTTAAACGACTGCATGGCCTTGAACGAGCAGAGATCCAGCAAACAGTCCTAAAGGCTCAATACCAAGGATCAACTGTGAGATATTGTTTTGTCCACATTGATAAGGTAAAGGAACCTTTAGAGATAGTCAGCCTCCAGACCTTCAGTCGGAGATTACGCGCCGCGTGTATATATGAAGTATCTTTATACCCGTGTACTTATTATTTTGGTTTTATTATTTTTGTTATACTTTCTCGTTAATAAAAGCTCTCTGTTTGAACTCACGAAGTGTTTAAATATAAATTTACATTATATTGTTTTAATTCCAGTTGATGAAAAAGATGAAGTATCCATCGCAGAAGCTGCGAAGGTGATTCAGGAATCCGTCGGCTTCAAGGGAACTCTGGAGTTTGACACTACCCAAGCCGATGGACAATACAAGAAGACAGCCTCAAACAAAAAACTCCGTTCTTTACTACCGAATTTCCAGTTCACCAATTTCGAAACGGCCATCAAGGAAAGCGTGGATTGGTATATTGAGAATAAGTCCATAGCCAGGAACTGATTTTAGCAGCAATAATAATGCAAGGAAATACTCGACCACAGCAATAAACCAAATCAGTTGTCTTCCATCCATATATATCTTCATAATAAAACTTAATTTGTACTCTGTAGTTTTTATTCTGTGGAATGCAAACTTTGAAAAGTTTTAAAAATGACTCATCTTACGTTTTTACTAACTAAAATTACTGGTAACAAAAAATATTTTAAAAACACCCAAATATTTTATTAGACAAATATATTATAAATGTTATCATTGCCTTTCTTTTTTTATCGTTTTATGTAAATATAATTAATGAAAAATTCCTATAGTTTTATTAATTTTTTTAAAATAGAAAAGTTTGGCTTCATAAAGGTGTACATTTTAATTATTATGTGGTAACTTTTACATTTGAACATAAATTTCTGATACCGTTTAGATCTCTTCTAATACTGTTTAGATCAGAGGTTCCCAAACTTTTTTTCTCACTTTCAAAATTTCACTGGTCACGGTAGACCCCCTACTGGTACATTTCTAGTACCGGATCTACGATTTTTTCAAATGGGGGCAAACTGGACCAGTATTTGAGATTATATTTGCCATGACAGAGGGGGCCTAGTGGGATATGGGACGGGGGGTGTATGGGTATGTTTCCATCCAAGTACAGTACATCCATATCCCATTACGCCCCCCCCCCCCCGCCTCCTTGCCTAGCTGGGCGTTTTAAGATCTCATGCATAACCGGTACAACAACGTGCGCTGTACGCCAGTCGCTCTGTTATGGAGGGGGCGTAATGGGATGGGATATGGATATGGAGTACGGGATGGGTCTCAATCGAAACCAGTTCATGGACCCCCACTTACAACTTGTGAACCCCCATTTCTTTATTGCACCTACGTGGACCCCCGTCGGGTTTCCCGCGGACCCCTAGGGGTCCACCTGGACCACTTTGAATCACTGGTTTAGATCATATTTCTCACTATGATGGTAAGGGAGACAACAATTTCTATATACAACCTATATGACTTGTTCCGAAAAGAGAACAAATTAGTCTGAGGGGTTAAAAAATAAGCTTAAAATAGAATCAGCTGGAGGATGACAAAAATTTACCATTGGGGCATTCCAAGAGTTAAAGGATAATATTTTTGAAGAACAATAAAAAAGATTGTCAATCCATGTAGTGACAGGGGTTGAAAATTAACGGAATTAACCCATCCATTAGTTTGCCAGTCACCAAACACCGTTAGGGTATTAAGTAAAAAAAGTTGTACATATGTTAAAATTTCTGCATCTAACTTGATGTACGGCTTGAAATCAACACGTCCATAATAATTCTAAGCTATTTTAAAAATAAATAAAACTATTGATTTGTATAAAAATCAAATCCGCACTCCCCGTCCCAAGCATACACACTCTCCTTTATATCGACCCTGGAAAGGAAAAATGGCTAAAGTACTATAGACTTGGAAAGAAAAATTGCTCAAGCGCCATCCACCTGGAAAGGAAAAATGGCTCAAGCGCCACCCCCCTGGAAAAGAAAAATGGCTCAAGTGCCACCCACCTGGAAAAGAAAAATGGCTCAAGTGCAACCCACCTCGAAAAGAAAAATGGCTCAAGCGCCACCCACCTGGAAAAGAAAAATGGCTCAAGCGCCACCCACCTGGAAAAGAAAAATGGCTCAAGCGCCACCCACCTGGAAAAGAAAAATGGCTCAAGCGCAACCCACCTCGAAAAGAAAAATGGCTCAAGCGCC
The DNA here is from genome assembly GCA_936435175.1 of Glyphotaelius pellucidus. NCBI lineage: Eukaryota > Metazoa > Arthropoda > Insecta > Trichoptera > Limnephilidae > Glyphotaelius > Glyphotaelius pellucidus. The sequence continues at coordinate 3,661,206 of OW386560.1, read as the reverse complement.
ACCCACCTGGAAAAGAAAAATGGCTCAAGCGCAACCCACCTCGAAAAGAAAAATGGCTCAAGCATCCCCACCTGGAAAGGAAAAATGGCTCGAGCGCTACCCACCTGGAAAGGAAAAATGGCTGAAGCGCCATACAGCTGTAAGGCGCTTCAGCCACTCTTCCTTTCCAGCTGCATGGCGCTTAAGCCATTTATCCTTTCCAGCGTCGATATATGTAAATAGATTTCTAATAATTGCAAAGTATGCGACCCAAAGCTTTACAATGTTTTTTTTTTTCATTATTTGTTTTTGGGGTGTTATGCCGTGTTGCGCTACCTCCTTCTTTAGCCAATGTTTCGGACAGCTTCACAGTGTCCATCATCAGGGCAGATGATTGTTATTTATTTTATTTATCATTACTTTACTTACTTTATTATGTTATTACTTAATCATGTTATTTATTTTAATTGTTTATTTGTATGTAATAGTACATATTGTTACAAATTGTCCATGCTATCGAGCTGTTGTATTATGGGTAGGTACATATATTTTTTAAAATAAACATATTTTGTATTACACATAATGTTGAATAAAAAAATTACATCTAATAGAATTTTTTTCATTTCGTTTTGTCAGTAAATATTATATATAATAGCATAATGAAATAAAAAACATAAAACGTAAAAATTAAACATAAAATATTTGCTTGAACATTCGCTTAAACATTACAATAAACTTTGTCAATGCATGGCTCTGAACAATTCTTGTTCGCAGATGCAATGTTCAAGCTTTCCGTGGCTAGTGGAAAACATTCTCCTTCTGGGTTCAAGTCTTTTAAAATGCTTTGCACCATAAAACCCGTCAAAAATCTTTTAACCCTTTAGTTTCCGAAAAAAATGTTGAAATGCTCGAAATGAGAAAAGAATGTTTTTTTGCTTCTCTACTTGATGTAGCTTCACCAGTTTACTACAAGTTTCCAGACACGGCGTATAGTATATTTCCATATTTACTACTCGTTATTGAGTTGAATTATTTGCCTGCCTCTGTGTTTCCTACATCATACAACGGTTCTCTTCGTGTTTACTCCTCCTTCTTCTTAAAAATACCTTCGACACAGCATCCCCGAGGATGACTGAAGGAAATTATTTTCCTCAGGCTTCCTTGTGAAGTTAATGTAAAAAGGAAAAAAAATGCGGCACGTACCATAGTGGTACATAAAAAAAAACATAATGTAAGACGTCCATTCCTGTGATTGTGTCATGAATAAGTTAATGTGAACACGAAGTAGCCCAATATTTACTCTCACGCCCTAAATATATATCACCACAACAAAGTGGTGGAAAAAGGCATCCAGAGGGTTAAGACCAGTGGCGGCTCGTGACTTTTGGATGTGCTAGAGTGCTGATATTTAAAAAATGACTTTATTGATGTTATTGTAGCCGAAAAAAAGAAAAAAAATTTTTTTTTTAAATCAGTTTTTTGTATGAAAAATTTCAGGAAGTTTCAGTTTGGCCGTGCGCCACACGGATTTCCTGAAAAATCTTCATACAAAAAACTGATTTTCGAAAGAAAAAAAAAATTTCGCTTACGACAACATCCATGATGCCATTTTTTTATATTAGTGCGCCCTAACACACCCAAAAGTCACGAGCTGCCACTGGTTAAGACACCCCTGCGATATAAGGGGTTGGGGGATCTTTTTTTCAAAGTTATCACGGGTGTATTTCACTCATGTTAAATTAGGTTACGAATCATAAAGCAAATCATCCGCAATGTAAAATATGGATTCGAGGCAGTCCTGGATCTAGGCGCAAACCGGGGCACATGCCTCGGGTGGCAGTTTTAGAGGGCGCCAATATTGTAATTTATAAAAAAAAACTTGATTCAGAAAGCGCCTGACATCCAGCGCACATTATTCTATCAATTATTCATTTGATTTTAAAATGCCCAGTTGATTTATGAACATATCTTGTGAGATATCTAAAAGCTTCCGAGCTCCTCACATAGATGGCAGTAATAAGAGCTTTCCTGAAAGTACACAAAATGGCGGCAGGATTAGTTCTCAGTAGTTCACCAGAGGGCCGAGGTGGGCAGTTCCCACTGTAGACAGCGGTAACCAGATCAATCGTAGCTAGCTCCTAGTAAGGTCGACTACTCGCAGTCACAACTAGTAATATGCAAAGTATTAATAAATCCCAGATTAACTAAAAAGAACTCTATTCTTTGCCAAGAAATAATCTCCTTCCAAAACGAGTTGGGTAACCTGATTGTATGAACACAACATATCCTAAGTCGATTTTGAATGCGTGCATAGTGTACATGATGTCTCTGCCAGGGGAATCCCCATCGCATCTAGAAGTACAAAACACAAGTGGATATTTTAATTTTTTCAGGGGATAAGAGTTTTTAATCTGAATATATAACAAAAAAAATATGGGGGGGGCGCTGTCGGTACTTACTGCACAGGGCGCCAGATTTCGTAGATCCGGCACTGAGTCGGACTATAATTCACTTTAATTTCATTTATTAAAAAAATTTCATCTATGGGGTTAAGTACAAATTTACAGTTGATTCAATTACATGGGTCAATTATTTTGTAAATAAAAAAATATAATCATAAATTTAAATTTTATTTTCCATGTCTTGCACATTATTGCATTTTATTTGCACTCAAAACACATTATTTGAAATTAAAAATACACAAATTGAAAGAAAAATTATTGTGAGGAATGCTACCAAATTATCCAAAAACCTCTTTCAACGAGTGAACAAATAATAACATACACAATTACACCCCGAAAAGGTTTAAAACAGTACATAAAAATATATAAATTCTTAGGCTACATAGTTTTGTTAATTATTAAGACAAGAATAATTGTTATTATACAAAATAAACCATAGATGTCAGTCTAAATTCACTATTTTGAATTTCTTGTCTATGCCTTTGCATCCACTTCGATTTCTAGATTTTCCATAGACAACATTTGCGAATAAAATCAAAATAACCTGTTAATGTTATTAAAAAGTTCTATCGGTGGTATGTTTTGACATACGATCCTACAAATAGAAGATTGTTTTAGGCAGTAACTTATTTATTCAAAATTTTTATGAAAATGACAATAGGCAATATTAACAACTCTCATTACATTCATAAACAACAAAACAAAAACAACAAAAGTTGTATAAATTTTGAAGTCAGTTTTCAATGTTATTTTTTCTTTCCATCTTATTGGCATTCAAAGACAACACTATTGAATTGTTTGAACACCATATTCTGTAGAAAATGGAGACGATGATTAAAAGATGTGTCTATGTTGCGGCATGGCGTTTTTGCTGTCTCTGGCGATATATGTCATTGACAGGCGGAGTGGCGTTCAAGTCATCATCGTCTGAATCATCGCCGGCTCTTTTACGTCTCTGTAATGAGAAATTAACAATGAGAAATGTGTAATGAGAAATGTGTAATGCGAAGTTATCAATGCGTAATAAGAAATTATTCATGTATAATGAGAAATTATCAATGTGATCTGAGAAACAAAGTGTGATGAGAAATGATCAATGTGTAATGCGAAATTATGATTGTGTAATTATTTTATTATTAGAACATTGTATTAACAATCCTTACACGTACTGTATTATTTTTTAAATATAAATAAAAAAAATATTATGAATCAATCACAATTTTAGTCATTTAAGTTTAAATTTGTTTATATTTTCTCCAAGTTTATTTCCTTTGGTAATTCGCCAAATATCTGAATTGCTCCGTATATCAATGACATTTGACTTTTGCAAAGCAAAATTATCAAAGTGTAATGAGAAATGATCAATGCGTAATTAGAAATTATCAATGTGAACTGATAAACTAACAATGTGGAATGAGAAATGATCAACGCGTAATGAGAAATGATCAACGTGTAATGAGAAATGATCAACGTGTAACAAGAAATGATCAACTTGTAATGAGAAAATGATCAATGTGTAGTGAGTAAATACTAACACAAAAGGCACACAACAACAAAGGATGAAATTAAACGATGGCAGAGAAGGAGGTTATCAAAAACCATAGGCATTGTGTCATCTCTCTTATTCTTTTGACTCTAGCATAGTTGCTTTGAACAAATTCACCAAGGTTGTGATCGGGTGTTTGGTCATGACTCCCCGGATATCTGATTCTTCTTCCCGTCAAGGTGGGAGATTGGCACCAATACTTAATTGAAGTTCCTTCACCGTGTACACACTTCACACTGGTTTGGTTTGCTGTCCACTCCTGATATGACTTTCTATCCATATTGAATTGTTTATCCACTGGAGAGCTTTTTGCCACAATATGGCACTATTTAAAATACCTCCGATTGCTTTGCTGCCAATTTTGGCAAATTTTCTCTTATTTGTAAGTAATTAATTAGAAGTTTACGATTTTATAATATTTTTTTTTATAACTCCTACGAATATGTAATAATTAACAAAAGATAGGAGAATTCATTGGCTATATAGATCTATAATCAGTTTGTATGTCTCCGTATCAAAATTCGGAGGTATGATTTTTTTTAATTTGGGCGGAAAATATTCAAAATGATCACCAAAAAATGTCGAGCAATCATACATAACGTATATAATTAACATTGCTATTTATTGATGAGGTATGTTATTATAGCCTTCTTGTAACTATATTTCGGTTGAACGCATCTACTATTTCTGAGAAAGTATTGCCAACTGCATGCAATATCGGTACAATCGAGTATCTAAATGACTAGTAGTTCTAGTTGGAATATGAGAGATAATTGGCTTAGTAAATTAGGGCTGTCTATAAGAGTTGAATAGTTGCCTGGAGGGCTTGGCTGGCCGTGGTTGGACAGTCTATGAGCACTTCAGGGAGATTGTTTAATAAGAAATGTGTTACTCACCTTCCTGTGCTGCACCGAGGAGATACCATCATCATCCACAATCCAATGGACGGAGCGCGCCATGTCAAACAGCTTCGTGTCACAACCATTTTCCATTATCGGAGGGGGTACTGCAAACAAACATCACGTTCTACAACATTAGCAAAAAATAGTACCATTTCGTGAGGTTCTAGGTAACAGGTCCTAGTAAAAATGCACTCTGTTAAAATGTTCCCAGTAATACTAAATGCCAAAATAAAAAAAAAATAAAAAAAGTTCTAAAACTGTTTCATATATTATAATTAGGTAAATGGAATGTTAAAATGTTTATTTTCTTTGCCTTTACTGTTATTTCATTCGAAATTCGAAAACACTTTACGCTGTATATTCAATGCTTAACTAAATCTAAAACTGTATCATATATTATAATTAGGTAAATGGAATTTGTCAATCTTACTTAACACTACATATATTAATCATCATGTACCTTATATATACGAAACCTATCAATTTGACTGTCCTAGAATGGGAGTCCTTCCTAGTTGGACAGTCAAAAGCTTCCTTGTACTGTTATTGTATTTTTATAACAAAAAAAAAAAAAATTCCTAACCTAACTTAACCTTTTAATAAATTTATTTATTGTTATTGTCTTATCTATTTGGGTTATATACATTATGTAACTATTAACTATGAAGATTTTTGGAGAAGGGAATGTTTTGGCCAGATACATTTTGATAGGGAACATTTTAATTGGGGAAATTTTTGCTGGTAAAATTATTACCAGGAACATCATTACTGGCTACGATCATGTGACATCAAAAGTAAAGTAAAAATGCTGCGCAAGAATACCAACTGCTCATTGTGAGCCTGAGATAATATGACATACCCAATTGGGATATATTGTGGGCGATACTGAGATATTGAGATTCAAATCCGCAACCTCTGAATAGTCGAGGACATTACCCCTCGACAACGGAGGTCTGGGTATAATTGAATAATGTAATTAGTTACCTTGATCGGGAAGCTGTATTTTATTGAAGATATCTATGAGCTGATCCACGGCTACGAAGGGGCCCCCGAAGCAGGACGGGGGAGGCAGGGTAGTGCACAGGACGGCCACACTCGGGGGCATAGGGAATACGCCACCTGCAAACAAGAGACAAATCATTATATTATTAAACAATAGCTAGAGACTTGAAATTTTTGCATCTGCGATAGTACGAACTTCTACATGAAATTCGTAAGTTTTTTGCAAAACACGTATTTTGGCATTTTCGTGAGAAATTCGTGATTCCTACATTTGTCCCTGTCTATTTGAATTTGAATATTTCTTTGTCTATGATTTACAAGTTTGAATACCAATAAAATGCTAATGGAAAACGCCGTGAACTATTCCAATTTGGGAGGCGGAGACGGGTACCGCCGCCCCGGGAACCATTTATTGTATTTTTTTATTTTTTTAAATGAATACCACACAAGAGTCCCGACTGCTCCCATCTGGAGCCAGTGAGACTATGGCATCCCCAATTGCGGTATGTTGTGAGGCTGAAGGTAGTGGGGAGGGGAAGGAGATAGGGAAGAGGAAGGTGGGGAAGTACCTGGCTATTCAGATCTGATCACTAAACACGGCCAAAGCCATTTCAAGCAACGTTTCAATTCTGAATGGTGATCTTACACCAGGGCGATACTGATAGTGTCTTCCACTCTGGAACGTGTCGCAAATATACTACATATTATTTTAAATTAATAAATTGTGAAATAACACAAATTAATCAAATAAAATTTATTTGCCACGCCGGGATTCGATCCCGCGACCTTCGGATTGCGAGTCAAGAGCCTTACCGCTGGATTACGTCAGCCGTCAATAACCGGATAACCATCACCTCTGCCACAGGTCATCCCAAGTAGTTCGTGACTTAGCAGGGTTAATGGGGTGAGGTTTGTCCAAGTCTTGGCGGAAGATGCGTCTTTCCACCTGCTGCATGGCAGCCTGGATCTAGAGAGACTGTTTGAGGAAGACTTTTGACTTCTCCAGCCTGACTCTCTCAATGCCTTGCGCCGCAAAGGGATGGATTCAGACGTCCGTCACTCCTGGACACACTGACCCCAGATTCCTACCTCATACCTATTCCTTCCCAGAACTACCTCTCCTTCCTTTCCTTAAAAAAACCCTTCACAAAGCATCCCGCTGTAAATACCCGGAAATCTCTATGTCTCAAGAGGTTATAATAAAATAAATCTGATTAAAATCCTATGTCCGTATTAACTTTATGTTTTGTAATCTATCATAAGTTAAATAACACTCTAATAACTTTGAAAAAAGATCCCCGATTTCTTTCTTTCTTTGGATGCCAGTAATCGATAAATCGTTATTAATGGAACAGTCGAGACCTGCCAGCGATGATTATTGTTTGAACAAATAATGAAAGGTGAGAAAATATTTATGTTCTGAACGTGCTGAGTATTTTATTCATGCATAATTAAATCGCAGGAGTCGCAAACCTTCAACAGGGAATTAAAAAAAAACAAATCACCGAAGAAGAGAAAATAGAAAGTTTGACAACAAACTTAACCTCTCCACGAGTATGGACGAAACGGTTCGTCGAAGCGAAAAAATTCCCAGAAGAGTATGGACGAAACGGTTCGTCAGTGGCTATTATTCAAATACCGTCATATTTAATGAAACTATTTGATTTGTAGTGGCTTCTTCTGACATCTGCGCGTAGTTTTTTGAAGTTTCTGAAGACATAGCTACAATACCAACTTCACAATTTTAGTTTAAAAATTATTTTTGCGTCATTTAGCGGTCGTCAGAGGAAGGAAGCAGCTTTTTTGTATGGACATGTTATTTTTCAATGTTGGTTTATTTTCGTTGACGACGTTTTAATTCAAAATATAATATTATTTTTAGTTAAACTATGATAATTTATAAAAAAATAAACCAAAAAAAATAAACCAAAAAAAAAACTCACACCTCACGTACAGTTTTGTTCGCCAAAACTCACTCGCGGAGAGGTTAATATCTTTTAGGTCTAATGATTTTTTTGTAATTGTGAAATAATAAAAGTTAAAAAAATAACATAAAAGTTTCTTTTGCTATAAAACGTCTAATATTGAATGTCTTTTAAAAATATTTTTTATTTTTTTTGGTTTGACTTAGGATTGAACTTTCCAACCCAGAGACTGGAGTCAACAAAGCTACCAACTGAGCCAAATCCCAATTGCATAAGACGGACATTTATTTCGTATAGCAACAGCTGTAATGAAATTTCAGAGAAATGTGAATACATTCGCATGTGTATGAGCAATAATTGCCACCAATTTCGGAGAAATGTAAATACATTCACGTGTGTATGCGTAATTACCAACAAGTAGATAGAATGCATTGTTATCGACAATGAGTCTATCTGCCAAGTTTAACCACTGGAGTGATTATGGTCGAAAAATGGACCACTTCTATTGGACCGCATTATCCAAAATTGGACTGCATTTTCCTACCATTCTTAAAACATTTGTTGTAATTATTTAAAACTTTTCCATGGCCAGCCATTTATTTTAAAACGAAGCTATTGAAACGGTTTATCTATTATGACCATAGATGTTGCGAATCCGAACTTCGTAGACTATTTTAGAACAATGTTAAAAATTAATTTTTAAAATATTTTTTTCAGGCTGAATTTCTGATCAGCTGTAAGGTTAAAATTAAGTTATTTTTCCACAGATATGCACCTTTTATTATCAAGTATACCACAGACAACATAAAATCGAAAATATTCTATGTTGACTCAAATAAGTACCTCTCACGGAGTTTCAAAGTAACAAACACGCAGGATTCGCGCGGTTATAAACTTTACGATTTTTTTATAAATCCTACAAATATGAGATAAACGGTAAAATACAGGTTAATTCATTGGCTATACAGCACTATAATAAGTTTTTATGTCTCCATGTTAAAATTCAAAGGTATGATTTTTCATGTTGACGAAAAATTAAAAAAATGATCTTCTGGAAATCTCGAGCAATCTAGGCAAATTTATTTATTTCGCGTGGTCGCTCCAGTGGTTTAATCGAATCAATTGGGTTGATTTCCACTTCCAATATTCCACTTCATTCACACCTTCATACATTCCTTCAATCAAGAAAACAAAATCGAAATTCAAGTAGATGTATTCAAAAATATACACTAATTTTATGCTAGATGTTGAATGCATTATTTGACAAGTCTTTTCAAACTATGCATTAAACATACAGAATAAAGAAGAACACAATAGAGTGTTTCACGATCCAAAAGTCTGACCATTCCTTGCTTAAATTTCATATGCAGAACTGACATTCAACCATCATCATGGAATTCAAATAGGACGGCGATACATCATGTAAGAGAGACAGAGCATGTAAAAGGTACTAAGTTGATTTATTTATTTACTTATGCGACATTGGTTTCCATTCAAATCTGAATGCAATGCGTTTCTAGCTTGTAATATCTATTTAGTGGTTCAACAGTAATATGTTGGACTGTAGTTGATTAACCTGCCAAACTTAGTAGTCAAATCAGCCAAGCGATTCTATATCTTTTGTGGGATCTATTTTGTGAGATCTCCTGTCAGATTTGTGTGATTTTCTATGGATGTAATTTGCTTTTTCTATGGGCCGCCATAGAAAGACTGAAGACTGAAGAATCTGACAGGAGATCTCACAAAAGAGATCCCACAAAAGATATAGAATTGCTCGGCAGGCATTTTTAGTTGATTAAAGCTTCCAAAGGGAGTTATAAAAATTAAATTAAAAAATCTAACAATTTTGTTTAGAAGCGTTTAGACTTTTCTATCACTTTATTGTGGTGATATATATTTAGGGCATGAAAGTAAATAAAAAAATGTTACATTTCATTGAACAACATTTTATTAGACACAATAAAAGACCATCTATGTATTCTACGTCAGTTTGATCGAACTCCTGTTGGCCATTTCAAACTGCACCAAGAACACCAAGTAGGTGGTGACCGCGCCCAGGGTCATGTACAAGACCGAGAAGTCCACAGGGAAGAAGCCGCAAGCGGTGAACTCTACCTTCTGGTGGAACATTTGCAAGTAGAACATTTCTGCCTGCAACACAAGGTCAGTCTTCAATACCAACATTTTGCATAAATATTTTATTAATTGATACTAGATAATAATATTTTGTAGCATTGATTTACTTGTTAACATTGTTATGGCTGCTGTACAATTAGAAATATGAATTAATTGAAAATAATAGGAATTAAACTTCATAACCACTGGACTATTTTTGGTCACATTTTGGCCAATGTGCAAACACCTTTGATCTTTCACTGGCCCAAATGTGGAAGAGATATTTTAAAACATTTATTGGAATTATTTCAAAAGTTACTGCATGTAGCATGATTTTTTTAAAGAGGGTGAGAAATTTCCAAATCAGACGCTCAGAAAGCTCTGACGCTGGACGCGTATTTAAATTTTTAACGCTCGAGCCCGAGAAGATAAACAAATTAAAATTCTTAAGATAATTACTGTTTTGATTTATATTAAAATATATCTACTTACATTTACTCTTGTATCATCGTCTCTCAAATCAAGGTTCATTTTGTGCAGTAAAATGATTGACTCAATTGCCTAAAAAGTTAATAAAATCATTATCCTAATCTAAACTATCAGACCATCGTTATAAATTGTCTCCGCATACACAGACGTTGTTTGATGAATTTCTTTATCTAACGGACAGAATGCAATTTTTAGAACACGGAAGTGGGAATGCCAATTGTTCTGATAGTATTTCAATGGTAGGTGCTCCAACAAACATCATTGATCCCTTGGCACCGGTACACAGCCAGGAAGCGCGAAAGACTGTTATTATCTAATGTGAAAATAGTCAAATTTTCAATTAGAGTTTGAATAACACAAAGAAAAATAAATACCATGTCCTTTGTTTTCGAGCAGAAGAATGTTATGATGAAAATCATTGTGAAGAATATAATTCCCCAAACTGCAGAAGTCCACGCCTTGTGCAGAGTAAAGGAATAGAGCTTATTATCGCTCAGCATCAGGTAAACAAAGTAAAGCTGAATAACCAACAGTACAAAAGTTACACCGACCACCACAAGAATCTGAACGGAATACACGGCGTTTAGTCGTTTTGACCATTCGCACAGTCGGTCGTGCATTTTGCACAAAGTGTTCAAAGGGTTATGTTCGAATTTTGCTATTGTGGTGCTTTTCCCACTCTTATTGGATACTTTGGATGTTGAGGATGCGGTGCCGAGGCTGCTCTTCGTAGTCCAAAGATTTGATCTCGGCAGCGGCCGGCTTACCATGCTGATAATGCACTGGTTGAGAATTTGAAATCTGCAAAATTATTTTTTTAGAATATTTATCATTTATGCTTGAATTTAAGGCATGGGTTTCGTTTTGAAAGAAAACGCTTCCAAATTCAGAAAACACCTAAGTAACTGAAGAAAGTTTCTTATTTAATAGCAATTATTGGAATTTCTGGGTGCCACAATCAAATATTTAACATTTTCATAAATTGTATTACAAATTACAAAAGGTTTTCACGACAAACTTTTGTGTCTCTATTTTGAACGAGCTGCCCAAAATTGGACTTTTTGCATTTTTACATTGTTTTAAAAAAAATTAAGGTTTTAGAAAATATAAAAATTTTTTCAACATCACCGGCTGCAAAGTTAACTATGTCAAGCTGTGTGTACCTCACTCCCTGCGGCTGCGAACAAATTGAAAATGGATAAATTGGCCCTTCGATTAAAAAGGTCGATCATCACTACTCTAATCGGTCAAATATATCCATGTTGACTTACATGAACAGTGAAAACTGAACACTGATTCCTGTACAATTAATGTATTCAAAGCACCATTCATAAAGAAACAGGTTGTGTAAAGTCAAACTACAGGAAAATATTTTAAATGGGTACTTACCGTGCAATGACCATATAAACATATCCCACAAAATTAACAAATGTCGAAAAATTAAGGAAAGAGTTACAAATGCAGGCAGCCCAGTAAAAGAAGCTATTTCTTTCCATAAAAACAAACATGATAAAATCGGAAATAAAAAACAACACCATCGGGATATATGTAATGGCCACTCCAATTAAATACTTTCTGTAATGGCCTCTGTAGTCAACTTTGATACCGAGATTTCCCAAATCTTCGTCAAAGTCAATCATTTCATCGAGTAACCAAGACATTTCTTGCCTACTCTTAAGCGCACATATCAAAGCACTGAAGCCCAAAATGAATCCGTTTGTCGTTCGATACAAATCTGAATACTTTGAGATACCGTCGATTGTCGTCGACTCTAACCTTAATTTTTGATACTGCATGATAGGAATCATGGTCAGCAAGAAGACAAATGAGGTAAATATACTGTAGAAGAGAGAGAATTTCGTGAGGCGGAAGTGAGCTTTTCCCTTTTCAACTACAACGGAATACGGTGCTAAGCCAAATATTCTAACGACGTAATAAACTGGCGATATGGACCAGAATGTTAGCGAGTTTTCAGATTCAATCTCTTTTCCCATGCTGATATATTATTATATAGATATCTTTTGCATCAGAATAACTTTAAGTTACTTGAGACGACAATTCTGTCTTTTATATGATTCCACTTCACAAGACTGAGTAACGACAAACAGCCGTTTAAGTGCTTCACTTCATTACTATAATGATATTTATTTTAAATCTATTAATCAATAAAACTGTATCAACCCTTCAAACACCACAAAATAAATTTCTGAATGTCAAGAAAAAAATACCGAAGTGGTTTTAGTAAAAAACAAAAGTCAAGCGACAGCATTTTTAAACAAAATGTCTTGAGCGATAGATTTCCGGGCGTTCGTTTTTGAATTTGGCCAATCAAATTTCAAATATTATAAATAAACAAGGTCTACAACACCTCTGTAGCTAGCATCCCACCTAAATTACTGCACAAAGGTAATTTTTTGAGCAACAAAACATGTTTTGTCAGAAGGTCAAAATATTTCCGCTCTGCCATAAAATCCAAATAAATGTAATATTTCTGAACGTATTTGTTAACTAAAAATTGTTTAATTAAGTTTAAAAATATTGAAGAAGTTAAAAATGTTAATTAAACAATTTTTAGTTAACGAATAACTAAAAATTGTTTAATTAACATTTTTAAACTTTCGCTAATCGGGCGTACATCTATCATTGAGCTATCAGACTTAGCATTATTGTCAACTAAGAATAACAATATCACAGAATGTAAAATATACTAATACTAGCTTTTCCCCGCGGCTTCGCTCGCATGGTATTACGGGAAATTACTGTAGCGCTTGCACTTATCAATTATCTCCCCCCCCACCCCACCCCATCCCCTCCCGCATTCCATATATACATTCCCTTACATTCAGTTTTCAAACATCTCGCCTACCACCTAAATTTCATAATGCTACAACTCAAAGAAAAAAAGAATTACTTATCCAATTTTCTTCATTCGTTCGGAATTTATGCGCTTACAAACATTTCGGATGTTTATTTTTATTTAAATATTTGGAAGTTCGTTAATATAATAAAAAAATACTCTATTTATCATTCAGTCTTTATAATCGTTACAAATTATATTTTTAATATAGGAACTCTCATCTGACATTTATTCCAAGCTTGTCCAAAAAAAAAAAACGAATTCTAATATTTGAATTTTCTGCAGTAGTAGCTGACCAGTAGACTGAGTACCTACCAGCATAGAGCCCAAAAATATATCAACATTGTTTCCATGGAAAAGATTTTTTTCTGACGTTAGCAAAAACTCGCTTTTGTTAGCGACAGAAAACGTATAACAAATATAATATATTAATATTTATAATTTCATAACGCCAGAGCTTACCATCATATACAACCTGTAGTCTGCGCATATAATTTAGCTTTCTATTGGTGAATGAATTTTTAAAGTCTTTATATTGTGTTATGCGTGAAAAGGTCATAAACAAACTCGAGCAGTTTCGCATTTATAATATTAGTATGGATAATAATAATTGAATCATTTGCATTAAAAAAGCATGCAGAAATAAAAAAAAAGTTATGGGTACGACCGAAACTCTAATATATAACATTTTTAACCTTTCGCTAATCAGGCGTACTTTTATCAATTGAGCTATCGGACTTAGCATTATTGCCAACAAAGAATTGTTTGTCACTGAATGTAGGGGCATATGAGGGTTAATAAAATACATTAACTAAATTACGCCATTATGTTTATTAATACCTTAGTCAGTGGGTCATACCAATCAGGCTAGACATAAATAATGTTAAATAATTTCTATGTAATTTCTCATATATATTATTCTACATACTGATAAATATTATCAATTTTGAGAAGGTTAATTCATTTAAGGGGGGCGATACATGTAAAAAAAAAAAAAAATCGATTTTTTTTTTATGCATAAATAGTTAAAATAACATCTCAAAAATATGCCTGTAAATTTTTAGAATAAAATTCGCATTATTTATCGGTAAAAATCTCATGTAAATGCTACGCCTCAACCCAAAGACAAAATCGATGACCAAAGGATGAGTTGAGAAAATCGCCACAGCTCTTTGACGACCAAAAAAGTCAACGTTTGATAACCTTACCGTGGCCCGCAAAGGGGGGGGGGGTATATGTCACCTAAAATGTATAACTAGTACACATCGCCTTAAAATAAACGTGATAAGAAGATCTCGTTGATTTCAATAGAAGTATATTGTTGGAAAACGGAAATAAATTCACCAATACAAACAAACGCGTGTTAGTACCTGTGTCACTTATTCTTAATAAAACGATTCCACTTGCATTTGGGCAAGCAGAATATAATAGCGGTGACTCACATCAATGCGTCTCACTCGAGCTCTTTACGTTATATATGCGAGTGCGCAAGATGGAATCCCAGTCATGTTTTTTTACTTCGAAGGTATTGTATCGTCGGCAATTTGGCGTAACGGGGTTCTCAAGTGAATCATTATTTTTTGTCGATAATTATTTAATTTTTTATTGGGTGTGTTTGATTTTTTTTACGTAATTTTGATTTGTAAGCAGGGCCTTGGGCGGCCCGGTACCATTTGACCCACGGACCGGTACCGGTCCGAGGACCGGGTGTTGGGGACCACTGAGTTAGAGAACCCAAAAGAACCTCTTTTTTCATTTTCGAGTCAACTAATGTCTAGTATGAAAGAGATGGCATTAGAGTGTGAAAAGGACTATACAAGAATGTGAACAGTGCCTCTTCTGCAATACCTGTTACTAGAGATAATGCATTGTATAATTACAGCCTATTTATTCCAACATCCCAAAACATAGCATAATAATTAATGTTATAAAGACATCTAACGGACATTACAGTTTACACAATTTGGGAAGTGGGTATGGGTACCATTGCCCCGGGAACCATTTATTGGATAGCCAACACCTCTGCCAAAGTGCCCGGGTTCACGGGGTGAGGTTTGTCCAGGCCTTGGCGGCCGATGCGTTTGCCCACCTGAGGTGTGGTGGGCAGGATCAAGAGAGATTGGTTGAAGGAGGTCTTTTATCCTCTCCAGTCGGAATCTCTCGACCCAACGCCTTGCACCACGATTGTAGAGATGGATTTATACGTCTGTCACTTCTGGACACACTGACCCCCAGATTCCTACCCACCCTTCATACCTATTTCCTTTCCAAAACTTCCTCTCCTTCATTTCCTTTAAAAAAAAACCTCCACATGGCATCCCCTAAGAAGACACAGGCCCCGAGGGAAGGGCCTCCTGTGTGGAGCAAATGTAAAAAAAAAAGTTAGTTAGAAAGCGAAGATTCTCCAAAAATTAACTTTCTTCGTATCTCCTTTTTTATTCCCCAGTGTAAATAAAAATAACGTAAGATTTGAACAACATTTTATTAGGGAAGTGAAAGAAAACTCTTATGTATTCAGTTTGGCCGCACTCCTACTGGCCATTTCGAACTGCACCAAGAACACCAAGTAAGTGGTCACCGCACCCATGATCATGTACAAGACAGAGAAGTCCACTGGGAAGAAGCCGCAGGCGGTGAACTCTATCCTCTGGTGGAACATTTGCATGCAGAACATCTCTACCTGCAATACGGGACAGGCGTCAATATCGCTCATCAGCCCTCAACAGTACATTTGTATTCGGAATTCTAAAGAATGAACGCTCGAATGCCAGGTGCCGCTATGCACACCGTGCGAGAATTGCGTTCTTGGTGAAATAATTCATTTTTAAATTCCTAAAGTATCCAATTAGAAAAATAAAAGTAATAAAATTTCGGTTTGGATAATAGGGACTATTATTTCGTCACCTGTATACGAAGGCCACATGCTAATTTAGTATCGGCCACAAGCGCATCGAGCACAATGTTGTGTGAAGACGAAAAAATATCACAATATTCTTGCAAAAAGGGTATTAATTATATGGTTCTATGACAACTCAGAATTAACTTAGAAAAAATATCACAATATTCTTGCAAAAAGGGTATTAATTATATGGTTCTATGACAACTCAGAATTAACCTAGAAAAAATATCACAATATTCTTGCAAAAAGGGTATTAATTATATGGTTCTATGACAACTCAGAATTAACCTAGAAAAAATATCACAATATTTTTGCAAAAAGGGTACTCGTTACTTGCCACTCGTTCACCGGTGATAAATCGACGCAAACCAAAATAATCACTAAAAAATAATTTTGTTATGCGATTTTAACCCTTATGTATAAAGAAAACGTGTGAAGAAGAAGGTCAGAATCGCTTGGGGCATTCTTGTTCATAAGGTATAAGATACCATGAACCCACCTAGAGCAGCGATATAATTTCTTTGAAATTGTTTATGACACGGCCTGCGTGGGCTGCGCGTCGCACGGCTGGGCAAAATGGCGGCTGTCAAGTCTCGCGTCGCGGGCGACGAAATGATCGTAAAACGTATAAATTCATCGAATAAACGCAAGTAATATTGTTCTTATGTATAGTTTAGTATTCAAGGAATGTGTTTCAGTAAAGATTACATAAGATAGCATAAAATTAACCTGCAAAATATTACGTAAAAGTCAAAACATCGCGAAATTTTTTCGTTTTTTCCGTGTTATTTGAAACGTAGTAAAAAGTATAAATTCATTGAATAAACGCAAGTAATATTGTTCTTATGTATAGTTTAGTATTCAAGGAATGTGTTTCAGTAAAAATTACATAAGATAGCATAAAATTAACCTGCAAAATATTACGTTAAAGTTGAGGTTTTTTCGTTTTTTCCTGGCCTTTGACGAGTTAATTATATGGTTCTATGACAACTCAGAATTAACTTAGAAAAAATATCACAATATTCTTGCAAAAAGGGTATTAATTATGTGGTTTTATGACAAATCAGAATTAACTTAGAAAAGATATCACAATATTTTTGCAAAAAGGGTATTAATTATTTGGTTCTATGACAACTCGGAAAAAAATATCACAATAACCTTACAAAAAGGGGATTAATTATTTGGTTCCACAATAACAGAAAAAATATCACAATAACCTTCCAAAAAAGGGTTTTAACTTATTGATTCCACGACAACTCAGAATCAACTTAACACTTCTTTGAAAAGTCATTAAATGCTATGAAAAAAAAATTAAAAATAGCCCATAAGCTAACCCAGGGGTTGGCAGTTTGTCAAGTGAGAAGAGCAAATTTGTCAAACAAACAGGATAACAAATATATCAGGGAGCAGGGGGGGGGGGGGGGGGGAATTAAAAAAAAAGCAAAGCCGCAAATTCCGACCCCTGACCTAACCTAATGTAACCCATTCAAACAATTTTTTCATCACTTTTAATGACGTTTCAAATGAAGTGTTGAGTTATTCGGTCACTTTCATTTGGTTGTATTTAAAAAAAACCCTACTTACACTTGCTCTGGTTTCATCGCCTCTCAAATCAACATTTATTTGGTGCAGTAAAGTGACTGTCTCAGCCGCCTAAAAAGTTTACTAAATTATTATTGTACTAGCGTAGACTCGTGAAAAATCATGGGCTATTATAATTGTAGGATTTTTCAAGCTGAAAGTATAATAAAAAAAGCCAAAAAATTCAATTTTCCCGTTGAATGTTGGTAAACTTGAAAATTACGACATCACTCCAATCTGCCGCCAAGACCCGGACTTACCTCACCCCATGAACCCAGGCACCCCTGCTAAGTCACCAAATGTAACGAACCACTTCCAATGACGTTATTAAGTTACAATTGAAAAAAAGTAGCACCGCTTATGAAAAGGATAGCCATTACTAGAATACGTACATGAAAGTCTTGCAAAGTATGTCCAGTGGACCTAGTGAAATCGAGCGAGTTGTCACAGTAACATATCTTCATTCATTCATCTAAGCCGCTGTCAAGCATTTGAGCATAAGAAATAATTCAATTCGAATAAAGAATTATTAATTCATACAATAATTTTGGTAATTACTTTATCGCTTGTCTGATTTGAAAATTAGTTAAAAAATTCGGACAACGTTGGAGTGTCCATCATCAGGGCAGATGTGTAATTGAAGTTGTGGTATGTATGTAGATGCGATACCGCGTTGCCAGCTCCAGTCCTCTAAGAGCTGGTATTACAATACAATTATTAGTAGCGTAGGGAGTGTGGCGAACCCATCGCTCAGGGAGTGGAAACACAAACCTGCAATAGCCATCCCAAGCCAAAGTGTGAGCTACCGTGCTCAGGCTGAATGTCCTGGGGAACAGTGTCAAAAACGGTGCCTCCGAGAAACAAGGTCGCATCTCGGAGTATTTAGACCTTACTCCAACATTCGGGGCTCTGCTGGAGTGGACCTTCTAATTCCCTGGTCACTCGTGGGACAAAAAAAATTGGACCATTCGAAAACTAGGGGCCTTTTGGGAACCTAGGAGTGCTGAGGCCATCTCTGTGGACTTTCTTCCTGGGGCCCTTAGGAGGAACCAAGAGGAGAAGCCGTGGAGAGGAGAGCTGAGGCCACCTCCATGAACCCTTCCCTTGTGGGGCCTTCACGGAACCAAGGGGAAGGGTACTCTTCCGGCACGGGGCCTTTGAGGAACCAAGGAGGAGTGAAGTGGAGAGACGATGTCCTCTTCCCATGTGGGGCCTTCAGGGAACCATGTAGGAGTGAAGAGGAGAAATGAGGCCATCTCCGTGAACTCTTCTCTTATGGGGCCTTTAGGGAACCAAGGAGGAGTGAAGAGGAGAGATAAGTCCTCTTCCCTCCTGGGGCCCTCAGGGAGCCAGGGTGGAGTGGGCTCTTCTCTTGTGGGGCCTTTAGGGAACCAAGGGGAGGTGAACTCTCCGTCATGGAGCCTTCAGGGAACTAAGGAGTGGAGAGGAGAGATGAAGCCCTCTTCCCTCGTGGGGCCTTCAGGGAACCGCGGAGGAATGAAGAGGAGAAATGAGACCTGGGAAGACACATTGTCGAACCAGAAGATATAGCTTCATTTCCAATGACAATCCTGGTGAACTTTGTAAAAGGGACTGGATTACTGTCAAAGGAATGAGGTAAAATGGGAGATAGCACAATGGGCCTACGGCCTAAGTGCTCACGGGAACTTTATTTATGTAAACCGTCTCCGCTTTTGAAAAAAAAAAAAAAAAACAATACAATTTAAAAAGGTTTTCTGCATTTAGTTTTGATGTAGCCATCAATTACCGGTTACCGAGAACTATTGAGCTCAGCCCAGTCATCTTTATTTAATATAAAATAGGATATTTCGTCGCCGTAGATGTCAAGGGAGTCAGGCCACAAATTTGGCGAAAATGAGTTAAGTATGCAGAAGTGTTTTGAAATCTTCAAAGTTGCCATGGTTAATGGATTTGAGCCATAAAACATTCCGTTTACTATGAGTATTTTGAAAATTGAAAATAGATCTAACACACATAGATCAAAACAGTCAATGACTAAAAGCCGCATAGATCTTTTGATTTCCGAAAAATTTAAAACAAGTTAAAACAGTCTATGGCAATAAGCTGCGTAAATAACATCACAACATATATAAATGCAGAAAATCATGTTGAATTATTTTTTAACACATGCTAGTAGAGAAGTGGAGCTGGCAGCACGGTATCGCTTCTACATACATTCACCAATATCATTTACTTATCTGCCCTAATGATGGACACTGTAACGCTGTCCAAAAAGTTGGCCAAAGAAGGAGGTAGTGCAACACGGCATAACACCCCAAAAATATTTTTGGCGGTGAAAAACTAAAATCATACCATATCCTTTGTTTTCGAGCAGAAGAATGATATAATAAAAACCACCGTGAAGAACATAATTCCCCAAATTGCCGAGGTCCATGCTTTCTGCAGTGTCAGGACATAGAGGTCATTCTTGCTCAACATCAGATAGAAGAAATACAGCTGAATGACCATAACGACAAAAGCCATACCAGTCGTCAGCAGAATCTGAATAGAATATATGGCATTTAGTCGTTTTGACCATTCGCATAGTCGGTCGTGCAATTCGCACAAAGTGTTTAAAGGATTGTAGTCATATTTTGCAATTGTAATGTTTTTTCTACGATCGGCACAGCTCTTATTGGTTTGTTTGAATGTTGAGGGTGCAGTGAGGAGGTTGCTCTTTGTTGTCCAAAGATTTGATCTCGGCAGCGATCTGATTACCACGGTTTTAGATAGTCGGAGAATGTAATCATTGAGAATTTTTAATCTGAAATGTATCAATAAATTATTGAAAGATTACAAAAGAATTGCAAATTCATCTACACTTTAACACAAACAAATATATAAACACGTTATCTGGTAGTGCAGTACAATTTACAAAAACAATTTTGCAAAAAAGAAGTTATGACGAGAATCAGATAACGCATAGCGAACATTTTGCGGCAGCACACCAAGAGTTAATTAACTATTTTATTTAGTTATGTACTTACCTTGCAATTATCATATACACGTATCCCACAAAGTTAACAAAGGTTGAAAAATTAACAAACGTGGATGAAATACAGGCTGCCCAGTACCAAAAACTACTTTTCCCAACAAAAACAAACAAGACTAAATCTGAAATAAAAAATGAAAGCACTGAGAAATACGTAATAGCCACTCCAATTAAATACTTTCTAAATTGTCCTTTGTAGTCAACTTTGATACCGAGATATTCCAAATGTTCGTCAAAGTTACTCATTTCATCGAGTAACCAACACACTTCGTGCCTACTCATGAGTGCACATATTGAAGACGCTATAGAAATTATGAATCCGTTTGTCGTGCGATACATATCAGAATATTTAGAGATTTTGTCCAGATTTTTCAATTCAAAATTTAATTTTTGAAACTGAACGACAGGAATCAAGCTCAAAAATATGACGGTTATGATGAATAAATTGTAGAAAAGGGAGAATTTCGTGACGCGATAGTAAGTTTTTCCCTTTTCAACTACAACGGAATACGGTGCTAGGCCGAGAATGCGAACGACATAGTAAACTGGCGAAATGGACCAGAATAATAGTGAGTTTTCAGAATCAACCTCTTTTTCCATATTGATAGATATGTTGTCTTATTCAGAATAACTCTAGCTACGTGACGCGACAATTCTGTCTTTTATAATGTGCTGCTTAACCAAATTGAATAATGACAAACAGGTATTTGAAGGTTTTACTTCATAAATAAAATTTAATGAGGTTAATGATTCTTAACAACTGAAAAAACACTGTATTAACCCTTCAAAGACCATAAAATAGAATGGACCTGGAACCAACAAACAGAAAAACAAAGTGATGGTTTTCAGAAAAAGTCCTTGTAAAAAGTATTTCAGTAAATAACTAAAAGATATTAAAATCTTTAAATGTGAACCCAATATTAAAAATAATCATGTTGTATGCATTATGCATTAAAAAATCACAAAAGAGGGTTTTGGTGTGGTGGACTTTATCCAATTTATTATTAGTTTATTAGTTTACGCAAATTAACAATATTTGACAGGAGAGGGTTAACACAATACATTAACTAAATTGGGGCATTAAATTAATCTCTTTTTTATGATTGCTGATTTATGAGTCATTCACCATCAATCAAACACATATGAACATCAATAATCTTATCTTAAATATAAAAATCAATATTTGTTTGTTTGTATTTTATGCGCTGTCATACAGTTCATCCCTTTGCTATGAAACTTTAGTGATATGTTGTTTTTATTTTATTTATTTATTAGTTTTATTTTAGTAAATTGTACATGTTTACAATTTCCTAATTAATTATATCGTATCATATTTCAAACTATATTTTTTCTTGTTTTATGTATCTCCTACAATACATTTTGAACTTTCCAATTGGTGCGGCCTTTAAAGTTTCTGGTAGAGTGTTGTATAACTTCATCCCTTTGTATAGTAAACTGTTCTGCGTATTCGTTTTGTCCTTTTTTTGTAGTCTGATTTCCTTGCAAGTCCTTGTGTTGTGTCTGTGAATATCCTTGTTGTATATAATTTTGTTTGAGAAGTATTTTGGTAACATGTTGTTCACTATTTTATGGATAAATGTCATCGTGTGCAGGGTCAACATCTGTTTCACGGTTAGCCAATTTAGTTCCTTTAACATTTTATTTACTTTTGAGAATCTATTTCGCTGAAGTATTATTCTCATTGCCCTGTTTTGGAGAATTTGAAACTTATTTTGTTCTCGTTCATTACACAGCAAAAGGATAGTTGAGCAGTAGTTAAAGTGTGGAGCAATAATTGAATTATAAATAGTGACTGCAGTTTTTCTAGAAAGTTTTTGCCGAATTCTTCCCAAAAAAGATACTTTTTTTCCAATTTTGTTGTGCACACGCCAGCGAAGGTTATAGGGTGTATATAATGATAAGCTCTGGCATTATGAAATTTGTAAAAATGAAAATGTGTGTATTTCATGTATTTTAGCGGCAGTGAGGAAAAGCGGGAAGGGGGAGGTGGGGTTCTCGGGAGGGACTGACGAGGAAGGCGGGGAAGGTGGAAGGGGAACGTGGGAGAGAAAGGGGACTCGGGAGGTGAATGAGGATGCAGGGAGAATCAATTTATTTCTTTGAATGGCATTGCAACGCATGCCGGGTACCAGCTAATCTTATATATAAAAACTAGCTGGTACCCGGCATGCGTTGCAAGGCAAAGAAATAAATTGTTTCTTTCTGCACTTCCTTTCCCGTGCGTCCCCATTCCCCGTCCCCTTCCCCTCGCGTTCCCCTTCCATTTTCCACGCCTTACCCTCCCCCGTCATCCCTCCCGCTAACCTCACCTACTTCTTTACCATTCCCCTCATGCCTTCCCTCCCTGCTGCTAAAATATATAAAGCACATTCATTTTCATTTATACAAATTTCAGAACGCCATGGCTTACCACTATATATAGCCTATAACCTTTGCGGACGTGCGTACAAAAGATTACCTAAGTTTCATCGCAATTCAATTCAATTTATTATTTCAAAAACATTACAAAATTTTACATTTTAATGCGTTTTCAAAATACATTTATAAGAGATTACAAAGAACCCTTAGGCATTCGAACCATACAAGAATTAATAGAGCTTGCCTTGTAAAGGCAGCTTCACTAACGCTAAATATGACCGGCATGACCATTGTGCAGGCCGGAAGATAGAACTGTCAGTGGCGAAGATACCCATCGGGAATATAGAAATGAATGCTCTCCATGATAGCTGAGTTTTCAAACTATCCGCGGACCAATCTGAAGAAATGCGTAGCAATGTGAACATCCCTTCTGACCCGTGGATGGTTCATTCCGAGCATACCCAAAAGAAAGTCGGTAGGATAGAGCCACGGATAATAGCCATACTCCCTCATATATAGATATCTTAGAAATTTCTTCTGAACTCCCTCCAACATGAGGGAATATTTTACCTGGTGTGGACTCCAAATTACCGACGCACTTTCAGGTCTACTCCTTACTAAGGAATTGAATAAAATTTTGAGAACCCGGGTGCCTCTAAAATTCCTTGCAGTACGCAGAACAAAGCCCAGCATTCTCTATGAAGTGCCACAAGTCATCTGAATATGAGTATGAAATGTCAACCTACTATCAAACATGATTCCATTCCAAGATCTTTCATGGTGGAGACATGTTTTAGACTTTGAACAAACAATTCATAACATATGAACAAACAAAAATTGATCTTCTTCTTTTTATTCTAATTGATTTTTGTATATAAGAAGAAGATCAATATTTGTTTGTTCGTATTTTATGTGCTGCCATACCGTTCATCCGATTGCGATGAAACTTTGGTGATTTGTTGAGCGCACGCTGGCAAAGGTTATAGGCTGTATATAATGGTAAACTTCAGACTCAATTTAATCGAAAACGAAAGATGAAATCAAAAGAGTTATTCCACAAATATGGAATCGATATGTGATATAGATTTTCCACTTGTACTACGAGTTTCCGGACACCTTGTATATTATTTTAAATCAATAAAATGTGAAATGCACAAATTAAAACAAATAAAATTTACTTGCGCACCGATATTTGCATCCACGCCTCCAGCTTGCTAGTCGAGAGTTTTACCCTTTGACCACAGAGGCCATACCTCTGCGGAGAAACAATGTTAGCGTGCAACAGATATCTAGTATGAAGAGACGGCATGAGAGAGTGAGAAGGACTATACAAGAATGTGAACGGTTGTCCAATTCCTCTTCTTCAACACCTGCTACTCAAGATAATATTGTCTTATTAATGATAGTATAATTAATGTTGTAAAGACATCAAACGGACATTACAGTTAGTTAGGAAGCGAAGATTCTCCAAAAATTACCTTTTTTATTCCCCCATTTTCATTCCCTATTGTAAATTAAAATCACAAAATATTTAAACAACATTTTATTAAGGGTGTGAAAAAAATCTCAAAATTCTATGCCAGTTTGGCCGCACTCCTGCTGGCCATTTCAAACTGCACCAGAAACACCAAGTAAGTGGTCACCGCGCCCATGATCATGTACAAGACTGAGAAGTCCACTGGGAAGAAGCCGCAGGCAGTGAACTCTATCTTCTGGTGGAACATTTGCAGGCAGAACATCTCTACCTGCAATACGAGACAAGCTTCAATATTGCTTATCGACCCTCAACAGTATTTTTTTAATTTCAGGAGATTTTAAAATATTGTCAGTTTATTTGTAGCCAGGGATGTTTGCCTTTTTTTAAATATCATATTTTTGGGTTATTACTACAACTAAGTAACTCCGAAATCAGCGTTTTTGAGATACTCACTAAAAATGTTGTGAAAATTTTATTCAATTGATAAACGACCGTGGATGTGAAACATAACTAATTAAAAAATGACAAAATATTGTTCATGGAAAGATGTATACACTGCTTACAAAGCCAGTGGGGGTTGTCTACTTATTGTATATGCTTGTTTTATTAATAATTTCTGAACAAATTTTGAAATTTTTCCAACGTATTAAGTCTTGTATATTTCTTATTTTTGAAGATGACGTAAAAAAATACCTTTGTAGAAACTAGATAAAATTACCTTTTAGATATTTGTATCTGAAATATACTTTAATGTTTGAAAATTGTCGTATTTTAAGCTTCAAACATGGAAAAAAAAAAAATCGATTTATGTAGCATTTACGTTAACCACTCAGGTATTTTGCGATTGTGCAAGTTTTTGTCTTAAACAAACTGTCAGATTTATAAAAACTTTGTGTTATTTCCGCTTCGCAATTAAAGCTCTATAAATGAAACATATCTGAATGTAACCGAATACTAAAGACTGTTTTTGAAAGGTTATAAAATAAACTTTCAAATTGTTATGTTACAAATAAATATTAACATTTTTAAATATTAAAATTTAGAATGCAAACATAAAAAAATTGTAAAAATGACTCACGTGATGTTTTTATGTGAAAATGGTAATAAAATCACGGATTATGTAAAAAAAAAACACTTATTCTATTGTATAAATGTAAAATAAACAATTTTGTCACCTCACTTTTTTACCATTTCATACAATAATATTTAATAAAAAATTAACAGTATCTAACGGCACGTACGCAATTTGGCGGGTGAAATCTGTTTCTAGAAAATAAGTCTTTTTTATGTACTTCTATGGACAACTTTGAATAGAGATATGAAGCTTGAATATGGATCTTTTACTTTTTGTTTTAGAGTTGTCACTAGAACAATAACAGAGTTATAACGATTTCTGTGGGAACACACACGTTAGCGTGAAAACACGCTTATTTGTATTTGACTGCTATTGTTATATCGTCGTGTAAACACGCTTGGGTCGGATTGGTTAAAAGGTTCCAGAAAATATCAAACTCTCAAATATTCCGAAAATGCAGCTGTTTCTTAAAGATTCCAGTAAGCCGAAAATTCGTTAAACCGAAAGTTTCCATTTTTAATTGATTTTATGAATGTCAATCGATCTATTTACGAAGGCTACAGGCTAGCATTTACCACCAGTGCATCGAGCATAATGTTGTTTGAAGACGAAAAAACATCGCAACAATACAAAAAAAGTATTAATTCTTTTTAAAAAATCTACTTACACTCGCCCTGGTTTCATCGTCTCGCAAATCAACATTTATTTGGTGCAATAAAGTGACAGACTCATCCGCCTAAAAGGTTTACAAAATAATTATTATAGTAACTGAGACTTTTTTTTTTTTTAAATTGTACAACAGATTAATTATCCTATTACTGTACAATTTTCTCATTTTGTCAATCTTAACACCTAGGAAGATGATTATTATATTAAAAAAAAATCTTAAGGCTATCTAAAGAAGAGTTATATACGTCTAGTGTTTTCGATATTTCATTCAACAGCACCATTCCTCTTGTCATGCTTTACCGTGCTAGAACATCTGTTCTGCCGTTTGGTATTTTGAACAAGTCGTGTCGACGACTACGGCTGAAATTTTCAGGCATGCATAAGCCATAGCATTCCAAGAGGAGTGGGCTGTCAATATAGTTATGGATCATGTTAAAACTAAGAATTGCAAGATTTGTAAACGTCTAGTTTCTAAGCTAAATCCATTTGTTGCCTCAAGTAATTCTATATGGTGCATGAACCTCAGAAAAGTTCCATGCATCCTCATATAGACATACCTAAGGAATTTTTTCTGGATTTGTTCCAGCATATTAATATATTTAGTTTGGTGCGGAGTCCACACACTACTAGCATACTCCAGCTTACTTCTTATGACGCCATCGAACAAGGCTATCATTGCATCTGGGTCATCAAATTGCTTACATATTCTGATGATAAAACCCAGGAGTTTGTAGCATGCTGGATTGAGCCGTGATATGTGATAGAATTGTGGAAAATCACAGGATATTATAATTGTAGGATTTGTGAAGCTTAAAGTGTGATAAAAAAAATATATTTCAAGAAAACAAATTTCCCATTGAATGTTAGTAACCTTGAAAATTACAACATCTATCCAATGACGTTATAAAAATACAAGACACGTTATATTCATATTAATTGAAAAAAATGTAGCACCACTTATGAAAAAGATAGTCATTCCAAGATATGTATACAAATGTCTGCTAAAGTAAAACCACTGGACCTAGGTTCAATGAAACCGTTACTGAGTTGTCTCAATAAGGTATCTTAACACCTAAGTATCTGTCCAGCATTAGAACAAGAGAAATAAACAATTCGAATAAAGAATTATTTATTTATAAAATAATTTTGGAACCTACTTTATCGCTTGTTCCAATAAGAAGTTCCAATTTTGAAAAACATTTGGACAGCGTTATAGTGTCCATATCATCAGGGCAGATGTGTAATTGAAGTTTTTGGTGGAGTGTGTGCTTATGTATGTAGATGCAATACCATGTTCCTTCTCTAAGAGCCGATTTTACAGAAATATTTAAGATTCTGAATTTAGTTTTGGTGTAGCCATCAATTACCGGATATCAAGATCTATAGAACATAGCTACGTCGTCTTTAATAACGTTAAATGGGATTTTTGTGAATTTCAACTGCCTCCGTAATTGGGATATAGACATGCTGTCCGAAACATTGGCTAAAGAAGGAGGCAGTGCGACATGGCGTAATGCCCAATTAGGATACGGAGACTGCAACTCCGAAACTTTGGCTAAAGAAGGAGGCAGTGCAACATGGAATGCCCCAAAAATAAATCACAATAATAATTTTGGAAGTGAATGTCCAATTACCATATCCTTTGTTTTCGAACAGAAGAATGACATAATAAAAACCTCCATGAAGAAGGTGATTCCCCAAATTGCCGAGGTCCACGCTTTCTGCAGTGTCAGGACGTAGAGTTCATTCTTGCTCAGCATCAGATAAAAGAAATACAGCTGAATGACCATAACAACAAAAGCCATACCAGTCGTCAGCAGAATCTGGATAGAATATATGGCATTTAGTCGTTTTGACCATTCACATAGTCGGTCGTGCAATTCGCACAGAGTGTTTAAAGGATTGTAGTTATATTTTGCAATTGTCATATTTTTTTTACAATCGGTATGGCTCTTTTTGGTTTGTTTGAATGCTGAGGATGCAGTGACGAGGCTGCTCTTCGTCATCCAAAGACTTGATCTCGGCAGCGGTCGGGTTACCACGGTTTTAGAGAGTTGGAGAATGTAGTCATTGAGAATTTTTAATCTGAAATGTTTCAATACGTAATCGAAAGATTGCAAAAGAATTGGAAAGTTTTTTTTGTATAAAAAATTGTTTCGATTCCAAGGCCCAGATTTTGATGTTTTTTGTAGATAACATTGTTGAACTTTAAGCCCTCGTTTATAATTTACTGCTTTCGGTAGGGTTAGCTGATTTTAATTAGTCAAATTAGAGTGGACAATCACCTCAACCCCTTAAATGCCAGCTTATCCGTAACCGTATGGATACATTTAAGAGATTGTAACTGTGAATATAACTAGATATTCTGGGGAATCTACATTATGGTAAATTATATAATAGATTGAGATATTATTATATTATATAATAGATTAAGATCCATATTAGGAAAATTTTACCACCTAAAAAATTTTGTTAATAAAAATATATTATACTGTATATACAACGCATTAGCAGAATCAATTATAGGATACGGAATAAATAGTTACGGATTAACGTACAAAACATACTTAAATAAAATAGAACAATTACAAATCCGTTTCCTAAAATTGATATCAGGCAAAAAAAAGGTCCAGTTATGTGAAGGTGATTATAAAAAAATGTTCTCCTTGTGTAATGTCCTCTCTATACACAGTAAGGTAAATTACCAATTAACGCTAGATGAATTCTGGAATACAGAATTCAAAAAACCTGTAAACCACAACTACCCTACTAGGCATAGAGAAGCACAAATTTTTTTTTTTTGTTATTGTTTTTGGGGTGTTATGCCGTGTTTCGCTACCTCCTTCTTTAGCCAACGTTTCGGACAGCGTTACAGTGTCCATCATCAGGGCAGATGAGTCATCTGCCCTGATGATGGACACTGTAACGCTGTCCGAAACGTTGGCTAAAGAAGGAGGTAGCGAAACACGGCATAACACCCCAAAAACAATAACAAAAATACTTTTTGGCCGTGAAAACCTAAAAACATACCAGAAGCACAAATGTTTATTGTCAATAAATCTTAAAATGTATACGGAGGTAGAACAAAAAGTCATAAAATTCCGGAAATATTTAACGCATTACCTGAAAATATCAAAAATGAAACATCTTATTCAAAAATCAAAACAAAAGTTAAATCTTTCTACCTCCGAAGAACATGAAATCAAATAAAATAGTTCCTATCTATTTATTTTCTCACCGTATGTTTGTACTGTGTAAAATATTTTTACTACAACGCAATTCATAAACATTAAAACATTATAATAATTAGTTTGTCGTAATAATTAGTATTTTAATATTAAGTATTATATTTAGTATATACTTTGTAAAACTGAAAAGTATACTGTATTAAATAATTAGAAAAAAATGAGAGATTTCTTACAATCAAACTGATTGATCAGTTTCGTAAGATCTGTAAAATAAAATATTGTGAAATTAAAACTGAATAAACATATTAAAAAAAAAAAAAAATATTCTATTTTAATAAATATTTAAACACATTGTCATTACAGTACAATTCAGAAAAACATTGCAAAAAAACAAATAAGTTATGATCAGATGACGCGTGGCAAAAATTTTGCGGCTGCACACGAAGAGTTAAATAACTATTTTATTTATTTGTATTTTATTTTACGTACTTACCTTGCAATGATCATATACACGTAACCCACAAAGTTAACAAATGTGGAAAAATTAATCAACATGGATGAAATACACACAGCCCAGTAACAAAAGCTATTTTTTCCAACAAAAACAAACATGACAAAATCAGAAATTACAAGCAAAAGCAGCGAGCCGTACGTGATAGCCACCCCAATTAAACATTTTCTAAATTGTCTTTTGTAGTTAACTTTAATACCGAGATATTCCAAATCTTCGTCAAAGTCACTCATTTCTTCGAGTAACCAACACACTTCATGTCTACTTATGAGTGCACATATTACGGACGTTATAGTTATTATGAATCCATTCGTCGTGCGATAAATATCAGAATATATAGAAATTTTGTCGAGATTTTTCGATTCCAAATTTAATTTTTGAAACTGGACGACAGGAATCAAGCCAAAAAAAATGGCGGTTATGACGGATAAATTGTAGAAAAGGGAGAATTTCGTGACGCGATAGTGAGTTTTTCCTTTTTCAACTATAATGGAATATGGCGCTAGGCCAAAAATGCGAACGACATAGTAAAGTGGCGATATGGACCAGAATAATTGTGAGTTTTCAAATTCAATCTCTTTTCCCATGTTGGTAGATATGTTGTCTCATTCAGAATAACTCTAGCTATGTGATACGACAATTCTGTATTTTATACGATGCAATTTCATCGATTGACTAATGACAAACACGTGTTTGAAGGCTTTATTTCATAAATAAACTTCACATACTTGATGACATTAATCAATCAAAAAAACTATATTAACCCATCAAAGACCGCATAATAGATTTGATATTTTCTGTAAAAAATGGAAATTGATATAAACAAACAGGAAAACAAAGTGATGGTTTTCAGAAAAAGTGGTAATAAAATCTTTAAATATGAACCCAATATTAGTAATAACCAAATCACATTATGCATTAGAAAATCACAAAAGATGGTTTTGGTGTGCCTTGGCGTAGATTCTGCCAATTTTATCCAACTGTCCGCAATACAATTCATAATTATTTTGTACATTAAAGTATTTGGTAGACATTGTATTTTGTACATTAAAGTATTTTCGACAGCAATAATTCTTCAGTGGTTTGTTCGGCCATACACGAAGGTACCCGTGTACGTACATTCATACACGTGGGAGAAGGGTTTACGAATGTAATATCAACTCATTCCACAGTTATAACTCGCAGGGAACCATGATAATAGGTAATCGGGTTAAAACTTAAAAAAAGAGAACAGTATTTATTATAATATTGCTATTTTTGATACTGACAATTCGTGGTGAAATTCCATTGTAATAATACAATAAAACACAGATAAAACTCATTCGCCCTTAATTTATTTTAAAATTATTATTTGATTATTTGTTTACGCAAATTATTAAATTGTTTGTTTACGCAAATTAACAACATAAGTTAATGAAATGACAGAAGAGAGTTGGCACAAAACATTAACTAAATTGGGCCATTAAATTAATGCCTTATTTACCGTTTGCTGATTTACGAGAGTCGTTCACCATCAATCAAACACACGTGAACATGAATAATGTTAAATAATAATGAATTGTCAGTTATGTATTTGTGCAATAACCTGAGTAGGTGATTAAGAGAAACATTAATTAAATATCTTTACTGGATCTATGGAAACATCACAGATGTAATATATTATAAGTTAAAAAGAAATGGGGCCATACATAATAATAATATCAGTAATACAATGCAATTTCCTTTTTTCTTTCAATTTCTTCTTCAGATGCTTTCTCTTTTTAAAAGAAATTCAAACATTACCGGTGTGAGAGTATTTTAGTGGCCAACCTGACCACTCAGGTGTTAGAGCGAGACGGCAGATGCCGGAAGCATTAAAAAGCATTGTCAGCTAGGGACTCGCTCTCTCATTCACAGGCTAGCTCATAGGTTACATCTAACGTATTGTGAATCTCGTGTATCAATAAATATATCTGTTATTCGGACAACGAGTATAATTATTCCGAGGGAATAATCCTCCACAAAGATCTCCTCCCCATTCCAAAATAACAAC
The DNA here is from genome assembly GCA_936435175.1 of Glyphotaelius pellucidus. NCBI lineage: Eukaryota > Metazoa > Arthropoda > Insecta > Trichoptera > Limnephilidae > Glyphotaelius > Glyphotaelius pellucidus. Next base: position 3,629,105 of record OW386560.1, on the reverse strand, counting down.
CGAGTTACGAATAACATGACAATATTTGTAAATCTCCGTCTATCACCACAGTAAACGTAAAATGTTGCTTGTGTCGTAATGGAGGAATTAGCCAGCCGAGGAATTGAACACACGACGACCGGGTGGAACCCAAACGTGATGCCAACCAGCCACTGACCGGTCGAAAGGTTCATCGATTGAAAAAAATTATGATTTTTTTTTAATATGAATATTGCACAAGAGTGCCCATGCTCCCGTCTGAAGCCAGTTAGACTATGGCATCCCTTATTGGGGTATGTTGTGAGCCTGAAGGTGGTGGGGAGAAGGAGATGGGGAAAAGGAAGGTGGGGAAGTACCTGGATATTCAGATCTGGTCTCCTCTCCTTTTAAATTCGCATGTGTATAATTTTTTTTTTAAATTGTCGTAATTTTTAAAATTATTGATGTTAAGTTTTCATAAGTACACATTATTTAAATTTTCAAAATTTCAGTTTGATGAAGTGGTATAATTGGCATTTTTGATGTGTTTTGCCGATATTTGACGTTTTCACGAGTTTTGATGTAATTTGACATTTTTGGTTGTAAATAAAAATGTCAGGTAATCAAAAAAATTATATAATTGAAAATTTTATAAGATAAATTAATAAATAAATAATATTACGCCCTATTCTAGGCAAGTTTGGACGCACTCCTGCTGGCAATTTCAAACTGCACCAGGAACACCAAGTAAGTGGTCACCGCGCCCATGATCATGTACAAGACAGAAAAGTCCACTGGGAAGAAGCCTCAGGCAGTGAACTCTATTCTCTGGTGGTACATTTGCAGGCAGAACATCTCTACCTGCAATACGAGATAAGCTTCAATATCGCTTAGCCCTCAACAGTACATGTGTTTTTAGAATTCTAAAGAATGAATGTACAATTCCGGGTGCCGCAATACATTCCATGCGACAATTGCATTAAATTTTATGTTCACAATGAAATAATTCAATTTTAAATTCCTACTTAGGTGATGGATTATTTCAGAATGCCATAATTGTAAAAATATTACAATAAAAATCCAACAAGGGTATTAAATATTTTGTTGAATTTAAAAAATATCTACTTACACTTATTCTGGTTTCATCGTCTCTCAAATCAAGATTTATTTGGTGCAGTAATGTGACTGACTCATCTGCCTAAAAAGTTTACTAAAATATTATGTGCGTAAACATTATTTGAGCATTATATCAAGAGGTAATTACCGCAACTAGATAACTCAGAAATCAGCATTTTCGAGTTGCCCTTTTTGCCCAAATACTTATATATTATTAATGTGTTTGTGGCAAAAATGGGTGAGAAAACAATGGCAGTGGCGGTTCTTCACAGGGGGACAGTGGGGACAGTCCCCACTAGTTACATACGAAACCTACTAAAGGAAATAACAGTCGATGCCTTGTCTTCACCAAAATGAATGAATTCTTTAAACATAAAAGCAATTAACATTTGCAGAAATAAAATACAAAAAATTATTCCAGATCATTTAACGCAACCCGGAAACCGCTCACGCTGACCGGCGAGAGCGGAATGATAGCCAGTCAGCGAACCAGCCGAACAGTGCACGAATCATCTCACGCAGTCCATTTTTCAGTGTGCAGAGCCTACTGCGCACCTGGGGGACAGCACGCGTTATCCTCCAAAGCATTTTGATATTCTTTGCGTTGCTTTCTCAACAATTTGCAATCGTGTCAACCAAGGGCGTGCCATTTTTTTGAGACCCACCCACTTCAACACCCTGTAACTTTTTGAATTTTTAACTTTTTTTTTTTTATGTATTCTTTAATGTTTAATCAATATTTCGTAAAATAATGGCTCATAAAAATATTATTTGTTTTTTTTTTTATTGCAACTGAAAAAATACCTACAATTCATGCTTAGACTAGAATACCACCTTAATCAAAAAACTCATGACTGACTCGTCTATCTTAACGAATAAATTACAATCTTTAGGACATAGATGTCAAGTGGGAATGCCGTATTTGTGTTACTGGTATTTCAACAGAAGGGGCTCCGAAGAATTTATATCACGTATATTTATATTTTGATAAAGCTATTTAAATTGTATTGGGTCGGCTGTAAGAAAAAAAGCTTTTTTGGATTTTTTATATTTTATATATTTTTTTATATTTTGTACCTTACAAAATATGTGGATCAAATTTAATAATGTTTTTACTCTATAATTATTTTTGTACGAGTGTCGGTTGTTTCCTGCACTATTTACAAGTATAATTTCTTAATATTGTTATGTATATGTAAAAGCCTATATAGGCGTGAATAAATAAATAAATAAATAAATCACTGATTCCTTATTTGACACCGATGCACAGCTGGAAATCACGATGAACAGTTGACATTTCCATTGTCCACAAGAGAATGGGTTGTTCGTACAACTCCTTGTGCTCACTGAGCTGCAAAATTATTTGCCAGCTTTCATTTTTCCTCAATCATACAACATAGATCCCTACAGATTCACTTCTTCCATTCCTTGTAAAATAACATCCCACGGCATCCCATGTGGATGTTTCGGCAGATATATCTAGTCATTTCACTGTTGAACCTTTGTATAAGAAGCGAATTAAGCAAAAAATAATAATTAGCATATCCTTTGTTTTCGAGCAGAAGAACGACATTATACAAATCAGCAGAAAGAACATAGTTCCCCAAATTGCCGAGGTCCACGCTTTCTGCAGTGTCAGCGGATAGAATTCGTTCTTGCTCAGCATCAGATAGAATAAGTACAGCTGAATGACCATAACGACAAAAGCCATACCAGTCATCAGCAGAATCTGAAGAGAATATATGGCATTTAGTCGTTTGGACCTTTCGCATAGTCGGTTGTGCAATTCGGACAGAGTGTTTAAAGGATTGTAGTCATATTTTGCAGTTGTGATGCTTTTTCTCTGATCGGCAAGGTTCTTATTGGTTTGTTTGAATGTTGAAGATGCACTGAGAGGGCTGATCTTCGTCGTCCACATATTTGATCTCGGCAGCGGTCGGATTACCACCGTTTTAGAAGGTCGCGGGTTCGAACCCGGCGTGCGCAAATAAATTTTATTTGATTAATTTGTGTTATTTCACAATTTATTCATTAAAAATAATATATAGTATATTTGCGGCACGTTCTAGAGTGGAAGATACTATCAGTATCGCCCTGGTGTAAGACCACCATTCAGAATTGAAACGTTGCTTGAAATGGCTTTAGCCGTGTTTAGTGACCAGATCTGAATAGCCAGGTACTTTCCCACCTTCCTCTTCCCTATCTCCTTCCCCTCCCCACTACCTTCAGCCTCACAACATACCCCGATTGGGGATGCCATAGTCTCACTTGCTCCAGACGGGAGCAGTTGGGACTCTTGTGCGGTATTAACTGTAAAAAAAAAAAAAAAAAGTCGGAGAATGTAGTCATTGAGAATTTTTAATCTGAAATGTTTCAATACATTACTTTGGATCTAGAGGTTACAAAAATTCGAAAAAAGGAGTTTTGAGAAATACGCATTTGAAAATAAGAGTGGCAGTAAAATAGTAGTAATTCGACCGAGGGACACTCACTCAAACGCTTATCAGTATATTAATACGTGAAGCAAAAACTTTGTACCCCTTTTTAGGAAAATTGCGCAGACGAAGGAGTATGAAATTTCGCACACTTATAGTTTATATAGAGAAGGAGTGCAGAATGCTAATATTTTTTTTTAAAAATGCATAAAAAATACATTGAATCAATAAAATAAAAACATTACAATTATGGTCGAATTTCGACCATTGGGCAAACACTAGTTACTTTTAAACGGCGTGGAATTTTGGTTTGAAATTTTCAGAATATATTGTTGAATAGTTTTACTATTGATTTAAGAAAGAAAAAAATATTTTTTTTGAAGCCTCTACACCTATTTCCCATCTTAATGGAGTTATCTGCATTTTCCCTTCCTTCAATATTCCTATCAGCCTTTCCATCTCTCGTAAAGATACTACCCAGAAACACAAACTCATCCACCTGCTTCAAGTATTCATCATTCACAACTATATTCACACTGTTTTCGTACTCTCCTTCAAGTGATAAACTACTTCTAAATTATAATTTATTAGCGTGTTAACAGCAATTTCTGTTTAAATCTTTAGCTTGTAAACAAAATAATAATTACACATAATAATAATTATATATTATTTATTTATTTTATTATTTAAAATTTACGGCACAAAGTGCCATTTACAAGCTTGTGTATATTTAATTACAGTCATAGTACATTATACAGGCATTAAAAGTAAACAATAATATCAAAAAATCATTATGTAGTGACCTCGTTAACGTATAATTGGCTGAAATGTTCGATCAGTACAACCTTATATTTTAGTACGGAAATATTAAAAATATCAGCCACATTGGCATAAAAATTTCCAATGGTGTGTAATCTATTTACAACTGAATTGGAGCCTGATACCGACATATAGTTGTCACAATAAAACAAACTAGCTGACATATTAGCCGACTTGAATAAGATGCACTATACATAATTGCTAATTATAGTAAATAATAATAATAATTTTTGGATAATTTCTATAGCGCCATTTTTGTGAGAAAATCACCTCAAGGGCGCTTTACAAATTAATTTATACATTTAACCTATTTATATTACAAGTGTCTTATAACTAAGATTGATAACTAAGAACTTACAACTACTAAGACTTATTTAACTAGTGACTTAAAACTATACTTATTTTTATAAACAGTACAACACTGCTTTACTCGTGTTTTGACTTACATCTAACTTAAAATTAATTATCTACTACTAACATACATATTTACATTTATAAACACACATGATTACTACCCGTGCTGTCAGTGTAAGTTAAAAGTTCCTCATAATAAAGTAAAATCGGGACTGACCGGGACGGGTGGACTGAGTAATGAAATACTACTGAAGAAATGAAGTTATTCTGGATACGATAATTTGAAAAGGTGAGTTTTTAGCTTCGCTCTGAACTCAGAAGTGCTTTCGATCTTTCGCAAATGTGAAGGGAGTTTGTTCCAAGCTGTTGGGCCTGCCACTGCAAAAGCCCGGTCTCCGAAATTGGTATTGGGATTGCGCATAGGTACTGAGAGTCTACCTATGGCTGTTGAAGATGCTGATCGAAGGGTTGCTTGCCTAGTATTGATATCATTTGGAATGCACAGTTCCGACAAGTAGGGTGGCGCCATGTCGTGTATTGATTTAAAAACCATCCAGCAGAGTTTGAATTGGATTCTCTCAGGACACTTAAGCCAATGAAGGTTCCGTAGATGTTGGAAAATGTGGGAATATTTGAAAACGCCGGTTATCAGTCTTGCTGCAGCATTGGCAGGGTTAACTGATTTTTATTAACTTAATTATTAGAGTAGAGAATCAGCAATAGATTGAATAAAAGAAAACTATTTTATTTAATTATGCACTTACCTTGCAATGATCATATACACATATCCCACAAAGTTAACAAAGGTTGAAAAATTTACCAATGTAGATGAAACTGTGGCAGCCCAGTAAAAAAAGCTACTCTGCCCACTAAAAAAAAAAACATGAAAAAATCTGAAATAAAAGCCGAAAGCACTGAGACAAACGTAATAACCACCCCAATTAAATACTTTCTAAATTGTCCTTTGTAGTTAACTTTGATACCGAGATTTCCAAATCTTCATCAAAGTCACTCATTTCATCGAGTAACCAACACACTTTGTGTCTACTTATGAGTGCACACAATGTGGATGCTATAGAAATTACGAATCCGTTGGTTGTGTCATACAAGTCAGAATATACAGATATTTTGTCGAGATTTTTCAATTGCAATTTTGATATTTGATATCGTACGACAGGAATCAATCCCAGAAACAAAATGGACGTGACAAATAAATTGTAGAAAGGGGAGAACTTCTTGTGGCGATAGTGAATTTTTCCCTTTTCAACCACAACGGAATACGGCGCTAGGCCTAAAATGCGAACGACATAGTAAACTGGCGATATGGACCAGAATAATTGGGCATTTTTAGATGCAACCTCTTTTCCCATGTTGATAGACATGTCCTATTCAGAATAACTCTGACAGACATGACAATTTTGTTTTTTATACCCAGCTACTTCAACAAATTGACTAATGACAAACACGCTAAAATTTTTTTTTTTTTTTATATGTATTTAAAGGAAATTGACATGACAAACATGTATAAATATAATTCATGGACTTAATGACAATCAATAAAAAAAATTAACCCTTCAAAGACAACAAAATGAATTTGATATTTTAACAAAAAATGGACCTTGATATCGGCAAACAGAAAAAAAGAGATGGAAAGAGATTTTCAGAAAAGTACAAATGAAAAGGTATTTCAGTATATAAATAAAAGGAAATAAAAATCTTTAAGTGTGAAACCCTATTTCAAACGGGGGCAGAATGGGCCAGTATTCGAGATTATATTTGCCACGACGGAGGGGGCGTAATGGGATTTGTTCCCATCCCAGTACAGTACACCCATATCCCATTACGCCCCTCCCCCCCCTTGCCTAGCTGGGTGTTTTAAGATCTCATGCATAACCGATACAACAACATGCACTGTACGCCAGTAATAGTACTCTGTTATGGAGGGGGCGTAATGGGACACGGGTGGTGGGATGGGATATGGGGCACGGGATGGGGACTCAATTGAAACCAGTTTGTGAACCCCCATTTACAACTTGTGAACCCCCATTTCTTTATCGCGCCTACGTGGACCCCCGTCGGGTCTCCCGTGGACCACTTTGGGAATCACTGGTCTAAACGGTATTGGAAAGAGAAAACACCACACTATACATTCAATTCTAAAAGTTAACCACAAAAGAATTAAAATGTTCACTTTTATGAAACCAAATTTTCTGAACACAAAAACTTTGTGAACTTTTAAAAAATTATTTTTGATAATAAAATGACATAAAAAATGAGGCGATGATAACATTTATAATACATTTGTCTAATGAAATATGTGTGCAATTTTTTTTTCATTATCAGTAATTTTACGTAAGATGAGCCATTTTTAAAACTTTTTTATGTTAGTGTGCAAAAATTTTATAATTACTTCAAAAATTATGTTTATTTTGATTTATAAAATTTGAATGTCAAAACATTCAAAAAGTTTTTAGTTTTTGGATGTGTTCAGAAATATTCCATTTATTTGGATTTTATTGCAAAGTGGAAATATTTTGACCCTCTGACGAGTATGGTTGAGGCCTGAGGGGTTAATAATAATCCAATCATAATATAATGCATTAGAAAATCACAATAAAAGGGTTTTGGTGTGACCATGACTCGGTGTACGCTCTACCACTTCAGTGATGAGCAACATGCGGCCCATTTTGTGAAGCCCACGAGCCTTTTTGTAAGAGTCACTTGACTAAAAAAATTGCGGTAAAAAATATTCAACAGTTTCTGTTGTCCATTTTTTTCGTTATTTGTTTTTGGGGTGTTATGCCGTGTTGCGCTACCTCCTTCTTTAGCCAACGTTTCGGACAGCGTTACAGTGTCCATCATCAGGGCAGATGTGTAATTGTAAATGTTGTTGACGGTCACTGTAACGCTATCCGAAACGTTGGCTAAAGAAGGAGGTAGCGCAACACGGCATAACACCCCAAAAACAAATAACGAAAATACTTTTGGCTGTGAAAATCTAAAAACAGTTTCTGTTCTGTTTTGTAAAAGGAGAAAATTTTTGGCTTGCATCAAATTTATGAATCAGCTGCTCAAAATAATAATTTGCAATTTGAAGAACCTTTATTGGATATCCAACACCTCTGCCATAGGTCACTCCAAGTGGTTCACTATGTTTGGTGATTTATCAGGGGTTCCCGGGTTTATCGCGTGTGGAGTGTTCAGGTCTTAGCGATGGATGCGCCCGCCCACAAGCTGCGTGGCGGACCAGATCGGGAGAAGCTGGTGTGGGGAGACCCTAGGACCTCTCCAGCTGGTTTCTCTCGATCCATTGTCATGCACCGCGGCAGGAGGGATGGATTCACACGTCCGCGACCCCTGGACACATCGACCCCCTAGATTCCTATCCACCCCTCATACGTTTTCCTTCCCAGAACTTCCTCTCCTTTATTTCTTTAAAAATATGTACCGTTCACACAGCATCCCCAACGATGATGTAGACACTGAGGGAAATTATTTTCCTCAGAGCCTCCTGTGCGGGGGGCCAACGTAAAAAAAATAAGCTTTCTTTACATATTTACGTCCTCAGGTTAAAAAGATTGATCATTACTGTTCTACCAATTGAGCTATCAAACTTTACCATTACGTATTTGCCTTCACAAATTATTATTAACAATATAAGTAGTTACTGAAAAGACAGAAGAAACATTCACCATCAATCAAACGCATGAAAATGAATAATGTTAAATAATGGTAAATTGTCAGTCAAGGATTTTGTTTAATTACCTAAGTAGGTGATTGACAGAGTCATTAACCCCTCAGGCCTCCGGTCTATTTTAAGAATTTTAGAATTTGACACTAATGGTACGGCCACACTGGGGCCAACTTCCAACTACAAGCGTTTAAGTGAATTGGCCCAACATATCAAGTCTGCGCAATATTATAAGAGAGTGGTAAAAAATATTATTGTAGCGGATAAAAATTGTTTAAAATTTTAATTTTTTTAACTTTACGAATCGAAATCAATATTATGGAAACCGAAGCATCGCCTGCACAATTTTAGACAACTGATAAGATACAGCGCCGAATCAGCTGTTCGATGTCCGCCATTTTGGAATTCGTTGGCTTTGGTGTGGAGTAGCATAAAAATCACTTGCTTTATTGCCCGCGAACTTTGTTACAGGTACTTTATAAATTATGTCCCGTCTTTCCGGTTTATAAAAAATGGTCCGATTTTTCGGATGGAAATTTTCAAAATTCGCCAGGGTTTCAAAAATACAATATAAAAAAAAATATGGAATGGCTTAGAATATTTGCCTAAACCGAAAAAAAAAATTTTAAATGTGATGCCAACTGTTACCTAACTTTTTTTGTAGTTTTATTATCAAAAATAATATTTTTTAAATTTACAAAGTTTCATTTTTTTTTTTTTCATATTGCGGTCGGAAACTTTGGTTTTGTAAAAGTGCACATTTTAATTCTTTTGTGGTTAACTTTATGATTTGATGTTTTCGCTTTCCAATACCGTTTGAAACACATTGCTCAATGCGATAGTAGGGGAGACACGACGATTTTTGTAAGATCTCTGTATGAGTTGTTCCAAAAAGCAAACAAATTAGCCTGAGGGGTTAATATTGGGTTCACATTTAAAGAAATTTTTATAACTTTTATTTATATACTGAAATACCTTTTCATCAGTACTTTTCTGAAAACCATCACTTGTTTTTCTGTTTGATATTAAAGTCCGTTTTTCTTAGAAAATATCAAATCTATTTTGTAGTCTCTGGGGGTTAATACTGTGTTTTTATTTATTTATTAGAATCATTAAGCTCATGAAGTTTATTTATGAAGTAAAAACTTCAAATACTTAATTGTCATTAGTCAATTTGTTGAAGAAGCAGAGTATAAAAGACAGAATTGTCACGTCACGTAGCTAGAGTTATTCCGAACAAGACAACATATCTACCAACATGGGAAAAGAGGTTGAATCTAAAAATGCCCAATTATTCTGGTCCATATCGCCAGTTTACTATGTCGTTCGCATTTTAGGCCTAGCGCCGTATTCCGTTGTAGTTGAAAAGGGAAAAACTCACTTTCGCCACACAAAGTTCTCTCTTTTCTACAATTTATTTGTCATAACCATTTTATTTCTGGGATTGATTCCTGTCGTGCAGTTTCAAAAATCAAAATTGCAATCGAAAAATCTCGACAAAATTTCTATATATTCTGATTTGTATGATGCAATCAACGGATTCGTAATTTCTATAGCATCCACATTGTGTGCACTCATAAGTAGACACGAAGTGTGTTGGTTACTCGATGAAATGAGCGACTTTGATGAAGATTTGGAATATCTCGGTATCAAAGTTAACTACAAAGGACAATTTAGAAAGTATTTAATTGGGGTGGTTATTACGTTTGTCTCAGTGCTTTCGTGTTTTGCTTCAGATTTTTTCACATTTTATATTGGTGGGCAAAGTAGTTTTTTTAACTGGGCTGCCATTATTTCATTCACGTTTGTTAATTTTTCAACATTTGTTAACTTTGTGGGATACATGTATATGATCATTGCAAGGTAAGTGCATAACTAAATAAAGTAGTTAATTAGTTTTCTTTTATTTAATTTATTACTGATTTTCTACTCTAATAATTAACTAATAGAAATCAGTTGTCTGCCAATAGCAATTACGTTATAGAGCAGTGTTCCGCAAAGTGTGTGCCGCGGCACACTGGTGTGCCGTGGTCATTAGTTGGTGTGCCTCGCCGCAATGTTACATTGCGACGCTGCGCCCGCTTAGTCGTCCCAGCGGTCCCACGTTTTTAGAGACACAGGGTTCAGATTTTGCTTCTTTGTAAAAAGAAGAATGGGTAGCAAAACTTGCATATCTGGCGGACATATTTGTTTATTTAAATGAGCTCAATAAGGCAAGGCAGAGTTCTAATTTTTTAACGTCATCGGACAAGATTGAAAGCTTTCGCGCTAAGTTGGTGTTATGGATTAACCACGCTACCAATGGTAGTAATAAAATGTTCCCAAATCGCAGTTGCCGATTCAGAAAAAAAGTGCAGATTTTGATAGTGAACTACTCGGAGCTATTAGCAGAAAAAAAGATCTCATATTTTCCGAAGTGTGACCTCCAACCCGGACTGGGTACGAAATCTATTATCAGATAGCATTTCCTTTGGACACTTACCGATAAATGAGCAGGAAGAATTCATGGAGCTAAAAACGGACATTAAACCCAAAATTTTTCGAAACAAGGCTAACACATTTTTGGCTGCATATAAAAAATGACTCCCTATCCACTAATTTCAAAGCGTGCATTTGCTAGGACCTACTTACGCGGGGGACCCAAAAGTAACGGGACTCGGGCGTTACAGGGTAGAAATGGACAGGGAACGGGTTTTTTGTGGTCGGCTGTTGTACGGAAACTTTTTCTCGGTCAGTGTGCGAAGCCGCGTTGCTGTGGGTCCACGCGTTCGTCCAAGGTTTAATTTTAAGTAGAACAAGATTTCTTTTTCTGGCGAAAATGCGAAAGTCTCCTCTCTGAGGACAAATCAGCTGGAAGAGGACCCAGATTTTTTCCCAAAGTTATTATTGATGGTGAGTGATGAGTCATAGTGTTAAGGGTACGATCCCGAAACCAACCAACAGTCAAGCCAATGGAAGAGTGCTCTCTCTCCTCTTCAGAAAAAAGTCGGGTGAAATCGAACATCCAGACGATACTCATTGTTTTTTTTTTCAAAGATGTTGTGCACACAGATATTATTCCTCCAGGCCAAACAGTTAACCGACAGTTCTACATGGAGGTACTAAAGGGGTTGCGAGAGAGCATTATGAAAAATTTTCGAAAAAGGTTGAATCATTGGCGCATAGGGGACTGATTATTCCACCGCGATAACGCACCTGCTCACACCACGTTGTCTGTGAAGCAGTATTTAAGCAAGCATGGATTGACCCCAAATTGTTCACCCACCCTATTCACCCGACCTGTCTCCCTAAGACGAAAAAGGGCTTGAAAGGGAAATGTTTTCATAGTGTTGAAGAAGTGAAACAAAAATCGCTGGAAGCCATAAAGAACATTCCAATCAGTGAGATTCTAAATTGTTTTGAACAGTGTAAAAAAGGTTGGACAAGTGCATGCACTCTAATGGTGAACACTTTGAAGGCGACCAAATTTTGGTGTAAAAATATTGAAAAATAAAAAAAGTTATAGGGAAAGTCCCGTTACTTTTGGGTCCCCCCTCGTATGCGAATAGGGGTTATCAATTATCACTACGATTAAATAAAATAAAATAAATGCTTGAGGGCGATCGTCAAAGAGATGACAGCAACATTATCAACCGATTGCTTCAAATTTTGATCACCTGTGCTTAGTTAAGCTAGCACACTTCTCAATAAACATCTTTTATTATTATAGAGACGTCCGAGGAAGAATGGCATCAAGTGAATCAGATACTTGAAGTGACTCTGACGAGTCATGTCAAGAGTCAGAGTAATAGAAGGGTTTGCACGAATTTGATTGAGGCAAAGTGTGTGCCAAGACCGAGTTGTTTGGTGGAGCGGCCTCTCTGCCCACCCTTGCGGCAAAAACGGTGTGATGGTTAGTTAGTTAGTTTACCATTTCTTTATTGAGCTGGCTCATGAAGATAAAATCTAAAGCATTTTGCTTGTTGTTACTTGGAAACTTATTTGCAGATCGTTGCATGAGTTGTCTGAGCATGCGATATTGAATATTGATCATTTCACAGAAGCATCGTTGAATTCCCAATTCTTTTGCAATCTTTCAGTAATGTATTGAAACATTTCAGATTAACAATTCTCAATGACTACATTCTCCGACTATCTAAAACCGTGGTAACCCGACCGCTGCCGAGATCAAATGTTTGGACGACGAAGAGCAGCCTCGTCACTGCATCCTCAGCATCCAAACAAACCAATCAGAGCCGTGCCGATCGTAGAAAAAGCATCATTACTGCAAAATATGACAACAATCCTTTAAACACTCTGTGCGAATTGCACAACCGACTATGTGAATGGTCGAAACGACTAAACACCATATATTCTATTCAGATTCTGCTGATGACTGGTATGGCTTTTGTCGTTTTGGTCATCGAACTGTACTTATTCTATCTGATGCTGAGCAAGAATCAATTCTATCCGCTGACACTGCAGAAAGCATCTACTTCAGCAATTTGGGGAACTATGTTCTTTCTGCTGATTTTTATAATATCGTTCTTCTGCTCGAAAACAAAGGATATGGTATTTATTTTTTTGTTTCATTCGCTCCCCATACTAGTGTAATGACTACATATTTTCATATAAGATGTATCTGCCGAAAAATCCACGTCTTTGATCAACCATTTTCAAGCTACGCATAAGCCACACCATTATTTCCTCGCCCGTGCATGCAATAATATAGGGCATAAATGGGTAACTCAAAAACGCTGATTACGGATTAACGTCTCGATATAATGGTCAAATAATTTACTATGCACATTTAGGATAACAATTTTGTAAACAATTTAGGCGGACGAGTCAGTCACATTACTGCATCAAATAAATCTTGATTTGAGAGACGATGAAACCAGAATAGGTGTAAGTAAATATTTTTTAAATTCAATAAAATATTTAATACCTTTGTTGGATTTTTATCATAACAATAGCTGGGTTACCCGACTTCGCTCAAGACATTCGAGAGTGTTCTGGAATGTTCTACAATAATGTTTCCGATTCCCTATTCCAGAACTTTCAAGAGTTCTAAAGGAATCTTCTTAAATTTTCCGGAAGACTGTTCTAGAAATTTCAAGAGGGCGAAACTTCCAGCCCTTATATCTTTAAAAGCACGGCCTTTTGGTAAAAACAGGAACCGTCATCCTAGAGGGGGGATAGAGATCTACCACACCATATAACTCTCTTGATCGTACCGGGATTCGTTTCCGAGTTTTTGCGAGCCGCACGTTTTTTGGACTTTCTTTTATAATATATATTGATTTTTACAATTATGTCATTCTGAAATAATTCATTACCTTAGTAGGAATTTAGAAATTGATTATTTCATTGTGAATGTAAAATTTAATGCAGTTGTCGTACGAAATACATTGTGGCACCCGGCACTCGAACATTCATTCTTTCCATTACTGAAAACAAACGTACTATTTAAGGCTGTTAAGCGATATTGAAGCTTGTCTCGTATTGCAGGTAGAGATGTTCTGCCTGCAAATGTATCACCAGAGGATAGAGTTCACCGCCTGAGGCTTCTTCCCAGTGGACTTCTCTGTCTTGTACATGATCATGGGCGCGGTAACAACTTACTTGGTGTTCCTGGTGCAGTTTGAAATTGCCAGCAGGAATGCGGCCAAACTTGCCTAGAATTTGGGCGTAATCTTATTTGCTTATTAACTTATCTTATAAAATATTTGATAATATAATTTTTTTTGAATAACTATCGTTTTTAATTACCAGCCAAAAATGTCAAATTATATTAAAACTTGTGAAATAGTCAAATAATGGCAAAAAACATCAAAAACGCCAATTATATTACATCAACAAACTGAAACTTCTAAAACGGTTAAATAACCGGCATTTATGAACAACATCAATAATTAAAAAAATTATACATTGATAAATTTTAAAATTATGACAATTTTTCAAAAAAATTCACACTCGCGAATTAAAAGGGTGAGGAACACCAACAGTCCACTATTTAAAATGTCTTGAAATTCTCTAGACATTAGAAAAATTTCAAATTTCAAACGCCTACCCGTAGATACGGATAGATGTAGATGGGAAGTTTCAGTGGTAGAGGCATACCAGAGTAAACGCCTAGAGAGCCTCCAGGTGGACAAGAACACGAATACAGGAATATTTTGACTTATTTTACCTACCTTCTGTAATTTTTATTTTCAATAGAAAAATAGTTTTTGGTTTATGAAATATTATTAATAACTAGCAGTTAAAAACCCGATCTGCAGGTTTTTATTGCTAGGCCCTCGGGCGGCTTTTGGTGCGGCTTCGCCCAGTTAGTGTTTGTGACCACTTTATAAATCCAATAGGAACTGGCTCCAAAGCCTATTCCTCGGATCCACTGTCATTGGGACAAAGTAACCGAGATAGGCAATGACGAAACCTGTAATATATAGCCGCTTGATACAACTGAGTGTTACCGTCAATCTTTCCGTATTCACTTGACTAAAAAAAGTAATTAAAAAAATTGCAGTAAATAATATTCAACAGTTTCTGTTGTGTTTTGTAAAAGGGTTTAGGAGGAAACTTTTGGCTTTCATCAAATTTTGGAATCAGGTGCTCAAAATAATAATTTGCAATTTGGGGACCTTTATTGGATAACCAACACCTCTGCCGTAGGTCATCCCAAGTGGTTCGCTGTGTTTGGTGATTTATCAGGGGTCCCCGGGTTTATCGGGTGTGGGGTGTTCAGGTCTAACGACGGATCCGCCCGCCCACCAGCTGCGTGGCGGACCAGATCGGGAGAAGCCGGTGTGGGGAGACCCTTCGACCTCTCCATCTCGACCCATCGTCATGCACCGCGGCGAGAGGGATGGATTCACACGTCCGTGATTCCTGGACACATCGACCCCAAGATTCCTATCCACCCCTCATATGTTTTCCTTCCCAGAATTTCCTCTCCTTTATTTCCTTAAAAAGACCCTTAACCGCTAGATTGCCGCTCGTGCACCGGCGCACCATCGGCGCAGGCCAAAATAATCACTAAAAAATAATTTTGTCATGCGATTTAAACCCTTATGTATAAAGAAAACGTATGAAGAAGAAGGTCAGAATCGCTTGGGGCATTCTTGTTCATAAGGTATAAGATACCGTGAACCCACCTAGCGCAGCGATATTTTTTCTTTGGAATTGTTTATGACACGGGCCTAGATTTTTCCCGCCTCTCGGCTGTCAGATTAGCGTCTGTCAAGTCTCGCGCCGCGATCGATGAAAAGATCGTAAAACGTATAAATTTATTGAATAAACGCAAGTAATGTTGTTTTTATGCATAGTTTAGTATTCAAGGAATGTGTTTCAGTAAATATTACATAAGATAGCATAAAATTAACCTGCAAAATATTACGTAAAAGTCAAAACATCGCGAAATTTTTTGTTTTTTTAAATTTTTTGTTTTTTTAAATTTTTTGAAATTTTTGAAATTTTTTCGTTTTTTCCCGTGGCATTTGACGAGGGAAATTATTTTTCTTAGAGCCTCCTGTGCGGGGCCAAAGTAAAAAAAATAAGCTTTCTTTACAAATTTACGTACTCTTAAAAAGGCAGAAATTCATCGTTCGACCGTAAAGAAAAGTTTTCTTCTTCGCGGCGCAATGCTTTTTTAATGTATTTTAAAGGTTTCCGTTAAAAAAAATACCAAAAAATTTCATGTCCAAATTTTCTTTGACTTTCCGACCAATAAAAATCAACAGCATTTTTAATTGATTTGACTTTGAACATAGCGATATTTAGGTTCCGTTTTGTAAGGGTACGCTTCCAAATGATGTTTATGAAAACATATAAGCAACAGAAGAGACTTTTGATATTTATTATTTAATAGCAAAGTATATATTTAAATTTGTTCATATGAAGCAGATACTTTGTGATGTGACATTATAATTTAAAATAAAACAATAACTTTGTAAACACCACTTTTTATTTTTTATGTACTTAATGCCGACTGGGTTTCGCTACCGCCGTAGCTTCTTCAGGGCAGTACAGAACTCTACTAAAATTAAGTTACATGTGTTATAGATAATATACAAAAGGGTTAAAACAAAATGGGCTGGACTACTCAAGTGGAGGAGGAAGTAGGGATAAGTGTAGATGGAGCATTGGGTAAGGAAAGGGAATGTTTTTTGTCAATAGGGAACAACCTCAGTATTGGACTATTATTTAAATTGATTTGATTGTTAATTACCTTACTATTAATATTTTTGGCTTTTCTTAATTCTAGGGCTTCTAAATTATCCAATCTGATACCTATCGTGTTTTTATGAATAAGGGTGACGCCTGAGTTTTTATTGAAATTATGATCAGTTTCTATCAGGTGGTTTGCTCCATCTACACTTATCCCTACTTCCTTCTCCACTTGAGTAGTCCAGCCCATTTTGTTTTAAACCATATGTATATTATCTATAACACATGTAACTTAATTTTAGTAGAGTTCTGTACTGCCCTGAAGAAGCTACGGTGGTAGCGAAACCCGGTCGGCATTAAGTACAAAAAAAATAAAAAGTGGTGTTTACAAAGTTATTGTTTTATTTTAAATTATATCTTTTTATGTTATATTAATTAATATTTCAGAATGATAAAAATCAACAGCATTTATTAGGTGAGCTCTTGTCCGGAAGAATGTTGTATCCAACAATATTCTAAGAAAAATCGAGAAAACGAAACCAGTTATGTTTCATATCATTTTATATTTAAAATACATAAAACATACAATTCTTAAGAGTTTTAATTGAAAGGTTGTCTAGAAAGGCAATTATTAAATTAAAGTTTATTACTAGAATTTATGCTGAATTTGTGGAATAATGTTGTATATGAACATACGTCATTCCACAAAATGTTTTTTTTTTCACTCTTCGAACCTTACAGAAAACATGCTCTTCTAACATAAATATACACATGTCATTGATGTTTTTGAACTTAAAAAGTAAAAAAACGAAATGAATAAATAAAACCATTTACGTTCTAGATATTGTATTGAGATCAACATACAACATTATTCCACAAAAGTGTTTCAATGGCTAAAAAGAGGGTTAATAATATTTTTTTCTGGACAAATTCTACTTTCCAGCATTCTTCAGCCTCTTGGCGACTCTCTAGTTGAAGCCATAAGACGTTCGTTTTCTCCATTTATTCCCATAAATTAAACCATGCGCTGTGTTTTGATATAGGGCGTTATACAACATTCGTCCACAAACCAAACTAAAAGGCTACTACAAGCCTAAAAACATTTTCATTACCATAATTCCTACCTTAAAAGATGCGTATTAATATGCCCAACATTGTTCCATCAAAACTCAACATTGATAGTTTTGTTGGATACAACATTATTCCATCAATAACTCAACATTGATAGTTTTGTTGGATACAACATTATTCCATCAATAACTCAACATTGATAGTTTTGTTGGATACAACATTATTCCATCAATAACTCAACGTTGATAGTTTTGTTGGATATAACTTTATTCCGGGCAAAGACTAAGGTATAGAATTTTTGTCCGCGGCGCTTTGTTTTTGCCTTCTTTGATTGCTCTATTAAAAATTAAAGTTTTAGAAAATATAAATAAGTAAATATAAAATGACCCCACTGACTGCAAAGTTAACCATGTCAAGCTGTATGTACCCTACCTCCTGCGGCCCGTTAACATTGGTCCTCAGGTTAAAAAGATTGATCATCACTATTCTACCAATTGAGCTATCAAACTTTACCATTACGCCTTCAAAAATTATTAACAATATAAGTTAAGGAAAAGACAGAAGAGACTTTCACCATCAATCAAACGCTTGAAAATGAATAATGTTAAATAATAATAAATTGTCAAGGATTTTGTGTAATTACCTAAGTAGGCGATTAAAGAGTCATTAACCCCTCAGGCCTCGGGTCTATTTTGTTTCAGCTTTGCAACAAAATCCAAATAAATGGAATATTTCTGAACACATCCGAAAACTAAAAACAGTTTTTTAAAGGTGATGAAATATTCTTTCAAATTTTACAATTCGAAATAAACACATTTTATTAGACAATACAAATGTAATTGTTACCTCACTTTTTTGTAGTTTTATTATCAAAAATATATTTTTTTTAATTTACAAAGTTTCATAATTTTTTTTTTGCAGTCAAAAATTTTGGTTTTGTAAAAGTGTACATTTTAATTCTTGTGTGGTTTCAATATTGAAATCTAAAAATTAACCACAAATGATTTTAATATGCCAAAACATGCATGCAAATATGCACTAAAAAAAGGCCGAAATATGCACTAAAAAAAGGCCAAAATATGCACTAAAAAGCCGCAAAATGCCCAAAATATGCACAATGAAAAATCAAAAAACCATTTTTATTTTCATATATTTTAATTAAAGACGGCACAAAAACAGCGAATCTTTTTAAAATGATGCATAGTTTTGGTGACATTGTACAATTAAGTATTTTTCCAAATTTTCAAGCGCAACTTTGTGACGTTTGTCGCCCAGTACATCAATTTGTACACCGAAAACAACCTCTCTACGTCAACTGACGTCATTGGACAAAATTTAAAATTTGGCGCCATTTCGGAGATTTTTTTTTAATATGAATACCGCACCAGAGTCCCGACTGCTTCCGTCTGGAGCCAGTGAGACTATGGCATCCCTAATTGGGGTTTGTTGTGAAGCTGAAGGTAGTGGGGAGGGGAAGGAGATGGGGAAGAGGAAGGTGGGAAGTACCTGGCTATTCAGATCTGGTCACCAAACACGGCTAGTCATTTCGAGCAACGTTTCAATTCTGAATGGTGGTCTTACACCAGGGTGATACTGAGAGTATCTTCCACTCTAGAACGTGCCACAAATATACTATATTTTATTTTAAATGAATAAATTGTGAAATAACACAAATTAATCAAATAAAATTTATTTGCCACGCCGGGATTCAATCATGCGACCTTCGGAATGCTAGTCAAGAGCCTTACCACTGGACTACGCCGGCCGTCTAATACCTATTTATGACCTGTGCCGTTGATGTAGGCATTATGTTCTGCATGTCTTCAAGACTCGGGTTCTTAAAATAATAATTTAAAATAGCGTCTAACTTATTACAAATATTTTCTGATATTGGATTAAGATGGCGAGTTCGGTCATTGTTTCCAGTATTTCTATTGATTTAAATAGAGGAAGGTTTTTTGTTTCCAATTTTTTCTATGGCATCTGGTAACTTGTGGAAACGTGTTGAGATGAGAGCAATATTCTGTTTAATGGATGCTTCTTCAAATACTAGCTTGCTTGACTGAATTGCAATGGCCCCAGAACTGTCTAATCGACCAACTACTTGTTTTACGGCCTCAAAATTTTCGGCATACAATAACATCACCTTTAGCGAAGTATCCCGTCAAATTATTGTAGGTTCTGGCGGCAATGCTAGATTTGGCAATTGCTTTTCTTTGTAAGACTGCACACGCGACGGTGCTTTTAAAAACACTTTTTTGTAGAGGAAATCAATTTGTCAACATTCCCATACTCTTGCCTTATCTCTTCTGCAAGGCGATGAAACCGGTGAGCTGAGCAGGTAATGTGCCGTAAATTTGGAAAAAAGTTTGCAGGGCTTGGCCAGCTTTCACCATGTATGGCGCAACATCAGAAACAAATATATACCTCCCGCCGCTATTAAACGAAACATGCACGATTGGGGAAAAAGGCTAAAATATGCAATAACGCCGTAATTTGAGAGATATATGCATAAAATCCGATGTTTACTAATTACGATAGACCTATATGAGTTGTTCCGAAAAGCGAACAAATTAGCATTAGGGGTGCTAATATTGAGTTTCACATTTGATTATTATTAACTTTATTTATTTTCTGAAATACCTTTTCATCAGTACTTTTCTGAAAACCATCACTTTTGTTTTTCTGTTTGATATCAAAGTCCGTTTTTCCTAGAAAATATCAAATCTATTTTGTAGTCTCTGGGGGTTAATACGGTGTTTTTATTTATTTATTAGAATCATTAAGCTCATGAAGTTTATTTATGAAGTAAAACCTTCAAATACCTAATTGTCATTAGTCAATTTGTTGAAGAAGCAGAGTATAAAAGACAGAATTGTCATGTCACGTAGCTAGTATTATTCCGAACAAGACAACATATCTACCAACATGGGAAAAGAGGTTGAATCTAAAAATGCCCAATTATTCTGGTCCATATCGCCAGTTTACTATGTCGTTCGCATTTTAGGCCTAGCGCCGTATTCCGTTGTAGTTGAAAAGGGAAAAACTCACTATCGCCTCACAAAGTTCTCTCTTTTCTACAATTTATTTGTCATAACCATTTTATTTCTGGGATTGATTCCTGTCGTGCAGTTTCAAAAATCAAAATTGCAATCGAAAAATCTCGACAAAATTTCTATATATTCTGATTTGTATGATGCAATCAACGGATTCGTAATTTCAATAGCATCCACATTGTGTGCACTCATAAGTAGGCACGAAGTGTGTTGGTTACTCGATGAAATGAGTGACTTTGACGAAGATTTGGAATATCTCGGTATCAAAGTTAACTACAAAGGACAATTTAGAAAGTATTTAATTGGAGTGGTTATTACGTTTGTCTCAGTGCTTTCGTGTTTTATTTCAGATTTTTTCACATTTTATATTGGTGGGCAAAGTAGCTTTTTTTACTGGGTTGCCATTATTTTATTCGCGTTTGTTAATTTTTTAACCTTTGTTAACTTTGTGGGATACGTGTATATGATCATTGCAAGGTAAGTACATATCTAAATAAAATAGTCAATTAGTTTTATTTCATTCAATCTATTGCTGATTTTTTACTCTAATAATTTAACTAATAGAAATCAGTAGTCTGTCAATAGCAATTACATTATAGAGCATCATCTTTAAGTTGTCTAATACATTATTATTATTATGTGTAAAACTTTTACAAGCTAAAAATTAAAACAGATATTGCTGTTAAGAAGTTAATAAATTATAATTTAGCAGCTAGCAGTTTATCATTTGAAGGAGAGTATGAAAATAGTGTGCAATATAGTTGTGAATGATGAATACTTGGAGCAGGAGGATGAGTTTGTGTATTCATGAAGTATATTTACGAGGGATGGAAAGACTGATAGAGATATTGAAAGAAGGGAAAATGCAGGAACCCCATTAACGGGGGACTGAATGCCGTTGACGCTAACAAAAAACTGTTCAAAGAAGCGAAGCTAGCAGTCCACAATAGAGTGCTGGTACCTACCCAGATGTGTGGCAAGGAGGCAAAGAAGTGGCAGAGGAAGGATGAAAGTAAACTGAATGCTGTCAAAATGAGATGAGAACATACACCTCAGGAAAACAAAACAATGTAAGAACATGTGGGAAATCTTGAGAACCGCAAAAAACGCAGGGCTGATGTAAGCGTAATGAGTAAGAGAAGATTAAGAAAGGGATCCTCAGATGATTTGGGCATGTAGAGCGAATGAATGAAGAAAAGAGTGTAAGGACAATAAGATGCAAACGTGAATGGTAGAAGAGACGTCCGAGGAAGACATGGCACGATCAAGTGAATCAGATACTTAAGTCAGGTCGTGTCAAGAATCAGAATAATAGAAGAGTATGTATAAATTTGATTGAGGCAAAGAGTGTGTGCCAGGACCGAGCTGTTTGGCGGTCTGTCCTCTCTGCCCACCCCTGCGGCAAACAATGTGATGGTTAGTTAGTTAGTTTACCATTTCTTTATTCAGCTAACTCAAGAAGATTAAATCTGACAAGCATCATGCATATTGTTACTTGAACCTTATTTGATAACAACACAGACTCATGAGCCGTCATGCGCTATTAAATATTGATTGTTTCCCAGAAGCATCGTTGAATTCCCAATTCTTTTGCAATCTTTCAGTAATGTATTGAAACATTTCAGATTAACAATTCTCAATGACTACATTCTCCGACTATCTAAAACCGTGGTAACCGGGCCGCTGCCGAGATCAAATGTTTGGACGACGAAGAGCAGCCTCGTCACTGCATCCTCAGCATCCAAACAAACCAATCAGAGCCGTGTCGATCGTAGAAAAAGCATCATTACTGCAAAATATGACAACAATCCTTTAAACACTCTGTGCGAATTGCACAACCGACTATGTGAATGGTCAAAACGACTAAACGCCATATATTCTATTCAGATTCTGCTGATGACCGGTATGGCTTTTGTCGTTATGGTCATTCAGTTGTACTTATTCTATCTGATGCTGAGCAAGAATGTATTCTATCCGCTGACACTGCAGAAAGCATCCACTTCAGCAATTTGGGGAATAATGTTCTTTCTGCTGATTTTTATAATGTCGTTTTTCTGCTCGAAAACAAAGGATATGGTATTTATTTTTTTGTTTAATTCGCTCCCCATACTAGTGTAATGACCACATATTTTCATATAAGATGTATCTGCCGAAAAATCCACGTCTTTGATCAACCATTTTCAAGCTGCGCATAAGCCACACCATTATTTCCTCGCCCGTGTATGCAATAATATTGGGCATAAATGGGCAACTCCAAAACGCTGATTACGGATTTACGTCTCGATATAATGGTCAAATAATGCACTAGGATAACAATTTTGTAAACATTTTAGGCAGATGAGTCAGTCACATTACTGCACCAAATAAATCTAGATTTGAGAGACGATGAAACCAGAATAAGTGTAAGTGAATATTTTTTAAATTAAACAAAATATTTAATACATTTGTTGGATTTTTATCATAACATTTTTACAATTATGTTATTCTGAAATAATTGAAATATTTTTTTTATTTATGTATCTACATACAGTATATTTACATTGGGTTTCTCGATACCTTATTAGTAGGAATTTAAAATTGAATTATTTCATAGTGAACGTAAAAGTTAATGCAGTTGATGTACGAAATACATTGCGGCACCCGGCACTCGAACATTCATTCTTTCCAATACTGAAAACAAATGTACAATTTAGGGCTGTGAAGCGATATTGAAGCTTGTCTCGTATTGCAGGTAGAGATGTTCTGCCTGCAAATGTACCATCAGAGAATAGAGTTTACCGCATGCGGCTTCTTCCCAGTGGACTTCTCTGTCTTGTACATGATCATGGGCGCGGTGACAACTTACTTGGTGTTTCTTGTGCAGTTTGAAATTGCCAGCAGGAATGCGGCCAAACTTGCCTAGAATTTCGCATAATCTTATTTACTTATTAACATCTTATAAAATATATAATGTTTTTGAATTAATAATGTTTTTAATTACAAGCCAATAATGTCAAATTACGTCAAAACTCTTGAAAAGGTCAAATAATGGCAAAAAAACATCAAAAAAGCCAATTATATTACATCAACAAACAGAAACTTCTAAAACGGTTGAATAATGTGCATTTATGAATAACATCGATAATTTAAAAATTTATACACTGATATATTTAAAAATTATGACAATTTTTCAAAAAAATTCACACTCGCGAATTAAAAGGGCGAGAAACACCAACCATCCACTATTTAAAATGTCTTGAAATTCTTTTGACATTAAATAAATTTCAAATTTCAAACGCCTACCCTTAGATGGGAAGTTTCAGTGGTAGAGGCATACCAGAGTAATCGCCTAGAGAGCCTCCAGGCGGACAAGAAGAAAGGAATATTTTGATTATTTGGTACCTACCCGTAATTTTTATTTTCAATAAAAATAGTTTTTGGTTAATGAAATATTATTAATAATTAGTAAAATAAAAAACATTTTATAATGTTCATTAATATTTCAGAGTAATAGAAATCAATAGCATTTATTAGGTACTAGCGAGTTTCCGGCATGCTTTGCTATGCCACTTAATAAAGAAATTGTTTCTCCCTGCGTGTCCTTTCCCATTCGTTCCGTTCCCCTTCCGCCTCCCCTTCCTCTCCCGCATTCCATACATTCAGTTTTCAAAAAGCTCGCGTGCCACCTATATAGAAACCATCGCGGGCGCTGCACACATCAAATCCCCAAAGTTTCATCGCAATCGGATGAATTGTTTAGCAACGCATAACATCTCACATACCTAGACAGAAACAAACATATTTTCATTTTTATATATATATATATATATAGATAAAAAAAAATTCTGCGGCGCTTTGTTTTCTTTGATTGCTCTATTAAAAAATTACAGTTTAAGAAAATATAAATAGATTAGCGACCCCACTGACTGCAAATTTAACCATATCAAGCTGTATGTACCCTACTCCCTACGACCCTCGAACATTGGTCCTCAGATTAACCCCTAGAATACGACCAATTACAATAGCAGTGCAAAGAAATCATGACTACACCTTCAAATGCACTGCAATGTGTGGGTGTAGAGTTATGTTTTAAAAGTTTTTAACGCATTTTGTTACTGTCCATGAATATTCAAAAGCAACAACGTTGATATTGTAGAAGCCTGTCAATTATTTCAAATATAATTTTCAATATTATATTTGGTTTTCAGATATTTACAAAAAAATACACGTTTTCTAGGGGTTAAAAAGGTTGATCATCACTGTTCTACCAATTGAGCTATCAAACTTTACCATTACGTATTTGCATACACCAATTATTAACAATATAAGATAATGAAAAGATTCAAAGATATTCACCATCAATCAAACGCATGACAATGTTAGAAAATGATAAATTGTCAGTTATATATTTGCGTAATAACCTAAGTAGGTGATTAACAGGATCATTAAATCATCTATTTTGATCTAAGGAAATATCACAGGTATAGAATACTAGCAATTACCCGGCATGCGTGCCGCTTAAAGAAAGTGTGTTTTAATTCTGTTTATACGGGGTGACCAGGGGTAAAATGCATTAACTTCGGGAGGTTATTCTACATGATAGTATAAGTAAAAAAGATAAATAACTTTTTTCGAAAATCCAACTTTTAGGGGTACTTTTTTGGTAAAAAGATAAAATTAGTCCGGCGTGTGCGGCCAGCATTATTATTCTCCGCTGATACGATACGGGCCAATCGCAACCATACAACGTTGCCACAATCGTGCCCGGCAAGCTAACAGCAACTTTATCGGGTAAGTTTTACCTTACACTAAGGATTTATAGTATGTCTTTTTGTAAGGGAAAAAAAAGTTGGAATTTCAGAAAAAGTTATTAATTTT